>CAXKVI010000028.1:0-712976 GCA_964058755.1 Campiglossa producta | reverse complement strand
CAGGGACATTGAGGGAAACTGTAGGGCAGACGAACTTGCCAGGCAGGGCACGACCAAGCAGATTCTTCAAGATAAAGAGCGCATAGGTATGCCGTTTTCCACGTGCAAGCTAATGCTGAAGGAGCATACACTCCGCGAAGCCAACGAAAGATGGCTACAAGCCCCAGGGTGCCGGATATCCAAGCAAACCTGGCCAAAATGCGATCTTAAAAGATCTAGACACATATACGCCCTAAAAAGGAAGGAAATCTCCATATTAATAGGTGTTTTAACCGGGCACTGCCTTATTGGTAGGCACGCAGCAAGGCTAGGCGTTCCCTACCGACGATGCTGCAGGAGTTGCAAAGATGACGAGGAAGAGGAAACGGTGGAGCACCTCATCTGCAACTGCCCGGCCTTAAGCGGAGCGAGAAGGCGCTCTCTGGGAGTTCCCTTCCTGGTTAGCTTAAGCCAGGTCGCGGAGCTAGACATAAAGGACTTGATGGCCTTCATCAAGTTATCAAAATGGTTCGAGGAGGGGTAGCGGTGTCGGTTAGGAGTGTCAGTCCCGGGTTTCGGCTATATGGAGAGTCCCGACAGCACTGGGATTTTCCATATGGCCGGGCCCCGGGACTGACTTTCCTAGTGTTTGGTGGTATCACAACAGGCCTTTTATTACTGGCCTAGGTGTGCCTTTGCGGCAGCCACTTCTACCTACCTACCTACCTTAGTGGTTTTACTGTCGGGTTTAATCACGGCATGATGTGGGAGGTAAAAGGAGAGGTATTTACCATCACTTATGATTTCTCGGGAATTTCCGGTCTCCATGTGGTCCAGGTTTAGGTATTCTTCAAGAACCTGATAATATGTGGTTTTTAATTCTGGCCTTTTTTCAATACTTCGCTTGATGCTGAGATATTGCTGCTGCGCTGCGGGTCTCGAGAGCCCTAAAGCCATTGAGTGGGGAAATTCGGGTTTAAAAGGGAGTTTTACTACGTATCTTTCGCCCTCCCTGCGAACAGTGGTGCTCTTGTAGAGGTGTTCGCAAAACGCGTCATCGTCCGTTTGAGTAGGAGCCGATGGCACTTCTTCTTGTTCCCAGAATTTCTTGAGAAGATCACCTGGGTTGGGAACGTTGAAACTTGCTCCACTTAAGATACATCCAAATATGGAGTTTTGAGCTAAAAGGTTTCCGGCTACGTTATTTTTAAGCCCTGGCAACAGAATTTTTGGGATTATATCGCTACCAATCACCATATCTATTTTGGCTTTGGAGAAGCAATTAGGATCAATGGTATGGTAATGGTATGGTAATGGTATGGTAATGGTATGGTAATGGTATGGTAATGGTATGGTAATGGTATGGTAATGGTATGGTAATGGTATGGTAATGGTATGGTAATGGTATGGTAATGGTATGGTAATGGTATGGTAATGGTATGGTAATGGTATGGTAATGGTATGGTAATGGTATGGTAATGGTATGGTAATGGTATGGTAATGGTATGGTAATGGTATGGTAATGGTATGGTAATGGTATGGTAATGGTATGGTAATGGTATGGTAATGGTATGGTAATGGTATGGTAATGGTATGGTAATGGTATGGTAATGGTATGGTAATGGTATGGTAATGGTATGGTAATGGTATGGTAATGGTATGGTAATGGTATGGTAATGGTATGGTAATGGTATGGTAATGGTATGGTAATGGTATGGTAATGGTATGGTAATGGTATGGTAATGGTATGGTAATGGTATGGTAATGGTATGGTAATGGTATGGTAATGGTATGGTAATGGTATGGTAATGGTATGGTAATGGTATGGTAATGGTATGGTAATGGTATGGTAATGGTATGGTAATGGTATGGTAATGGTATGGTAATGGTATGGTAATGGTATGGTAATGGTATGGTAATGGTATGGTAATGGTATGGTAATGGTATGGTAATGGTATGGTAATGGTATGGTAATGGTATGGTAATGGTATGGTAATGGTATGGTAATGGTATGGTAATGGTATGGTAATGGTATGGTAATGGTATGGTAATGGTATGGTAATGGTATGGTAATGGTATGGTAATGGTATGGTAATGGTATGGTAATGGTATGGTAATGGTATGGTAATGGTATGGTAATGGTATGGTAATGGTATGGTAATGGTATGGTAATGGTATGGTAATGGTATGGTAATGGTATGGTAATGGTATGGTAATGGTATGGTAATGGTATGGTAATGGTATGGTAATGGTATGGTAATGGTATGGTAATGGTATGGTAATGGTATGGTAATGGTATGGTAATGGTATGGTAATGGTATGGTAATGGTATGGTAATGGTATGGTAATGGTATGGTAATGGTATGGTAATGGTATGGTAATGGTATGGTAATGGTATGGTAATGGTATGGTAATGGTATGGTAATGGTATGGTAATGGTATGGTAATGGTATGGTAATGGTATGGTAATGGTATGGTAATGGTATGGTAATGGTATGGTAATGGTATGGTAATGGTATGGTAATGGTATGGTAATGGTATGGTAATGGTATGGTAATGGTATGGTAATGGTATGGTAATGGTATGGTAATGGTATGGTAATGGTATGGTAATGGTATGGTAATGGTATGGTAATGGTATGGTAATGGTATGGTAATGGTATGGTAATGGTATGGTAATGGTATGGTAATGGTATGGTAATGGTATGGTAATGGTATGGTAATGGTATGGTAATGGTATGGTAATGGTATGGTAATGGTATGGTAATGGTATGGTAATGGTATGGTAATGGTATGGTAATGGTATGGTAATGGTATGGTAATGGTATGGTAATGGTATGGTAATGGTATGGTAATGGTATGGTAATGGTATGGTAATGGTATGGTAATGGTATGGTAATGGTATGGTAATGGTATGGTAATGGTATGGTAATGGTATGGTAATGGTATGGTAATGGTATGGTAATGGTATGGTAATGGTATGGTAATGGTATGGTAATGGTATGGTAATGGTATGGTAATGGTATGGTAATGGTATGGTAATGGTATGGTAATGGTATGGTAATGGTATGGTAATGGTATGGTAATGGTATGGTAATGGTATGGTAATGGTATGGTAATGGTATGGTAATGGTATGGTAATGGTATGGTAATGGTATGGTAATGGTATGGTAATGGTATGGTAATGGTATGGTAATGGTATGGTAATGGTATGGTAATGGTATGGTAATGGTATGGTAATGGTATGGTAATGGTATGGTAATGGTATGGTAATGGTATGGTAATGGTATGGTAATGGTATGGTAATGGTATGGTAATGGTATGGTAATGGTATGGTAATGGTATGGTAATGGTATGGTAATGGTATGGTAATGGTATGGTAATGGTATGGTAATGGTATGGTAATGGTATGGTAATGGTATGGTAATGGTATGGTAATGGTATGGTAATGGTATGGTAATGGTATGGTAATGGTATGGTAATGGTATGGTAATGGTATGGTAATGGTATGGTAATGGTATGGTAATGGTATGGTAATGGTATGGTAATGGTATGGTAATGGTATGGTAATGGTATGGTAATGGTATGGTAATGGTATGGTAATGGTATGGTAATGGTATGGTAATGGTATGGTAATGGTATGGTAATGGTATGGTAATGGTATGGTAATGGTATGGTAATGGTATGGTAATGGTATGGTAATGGTATGGTAATGGTATGGTAATGGTATGGTAATGGTATGGTAATGGTAATGGTATGGTAATGGTATGGTAATGGTATGGTAATGGTATGGTAATGGTATGGTAATGGTATGGTAATGGTATGGTAATGGTATGGTAATGGTATTGTTGTATATCAGAGTATCAGAGCAAGTACTCTAAATGTTCGCTGTGAAACATAAACAGTTTATTAGGTTTCTAATTTCACCTATTGTCCCACGCAAAGATCTATATATGTAGATATGTGCAATTGCACTGCCAAGCGGCTACACGCTTGGTATGTGTGCATGTGTGTATGATCGCACTGAGTATGCACTGAATTGGACACCGAGCCATGCACATATGAATGCATGTAAATATGTGCATGGCTGGAGTCTCATTTAGCTTTAAGGATTATAAGTAAATATGTAACGTAGTAAATAAGTAGTACATAAGCACTTCGCGGTGCTTGGTCAAAATAATTTAAATTCTTTTCAATACTTTTCATGGCGATCCTGCCAGTGATACTGCAGGCCAATTGCTCATTCTAGCAATTGCCTAAAATTCACTGCGGGGAAAACCGGCAAAAGTTGTAAAGTAAAAATTGTAAATTTAAAAAAAAAAAAAATTTTTTTTTTCGGTCCAACAAAATAACTTGGAAAAATTATGGTCACTGGTTGGTGCTGATAAATTTACCGAATTACAGAAAGAGAAAAACAAAAAAGGGCGCCCGTTATCGATTTGGTGCAAATCATTTACCACAAACTGTTGGGATATGGACATCTGCCAAAGCAGCCCGTGATAGTAAAAGCCAAATATTGGAATTGAATGCAATTGAATGAAAAAATTGAATCTCAGGACAAAGCAGCGCGCAGAGAGAACGTGCAGAGAGAAGTGGAATATAGATCGTTATTATGGTTGAACTCTAGATAACTTTCAGATCGTATGGTACCGTCATAAGCGTGCAGAGAGAAGTGGAATATAGATCGTTATTATGGTTGAACAAGAGATAACTTGCAGATAGTATGGTACCGTCATAAGCGTGCAGAGAGAAGTGGGATAATTACTCAGAGCGGTGGAAACAAATAAGATCGGTCATCATACAAAAGCGCTAAAGCAGTCTTAGATAAGTTATTTATGTACACATTTAAAAAAAAAAAAAAATTTTTTTTGTAGATAAACATTCTGGACGGCCTAACGGCTGCCAGCCCGACAAGCAAAAATAAAATTTTTTGCTGTATAAACTCAGAAATTAAATTGATATGTCCCAAGAAGAGGACATAGTCACACAAACCCAGTTTGATCAAGTCTTTTCTAACGCGGTTAGGTTGGCTTTGGAAGCATTAGAAAAAATTAGACAAGAACAAGAACAAGTCAGACAAGGCCCTAAGCCGCTGACAATTGAAGAATATAATAAAAGAAATAAGGTTCGAAAAATTGAGGAACCAAAAATTCCAGAGCCAATCAAGCTAAAGAGAAAAAGAGGAGGTAAAAAATTCAATAATAGAAGAGCATTAGCTCAACTATACGAAAAATTTAATCTGAGTTCAAATCGGGAAGAAAAAATACAATTAAGAAAAGAAATTAGAAAGTTGAGAGACAGAATTAATGAAGAAAGAAAGTAATAAATTTTTTGTCTTTTGAAAATTTTTTTTTGCTAATGTCTAAACGTTATATTAAAGGCCCACTGGCCACAATTGAGGAACTTCAAAAAGAAGTTGATGAAATGTATAAAGAGCCAGATTATGAAAAGGAATTAATTTGGTTGACCAAATTTTGGAAAGACATTGGCATGCCAAGGGAACCAACTCTTGAAGATATAACAAATCCTTCCACCAAGGAAGAATAATTAATAAGATTAATGAGAAGTTGTGGATTCAAGCCTTATGGAGAATAAATAAGAAAAATCTAAACATTAAATATTGAATTTTTGCATATTTCTTTTAAAATGGGAAGCAAGGAATCGAAAGTCACTGATCCAAATGCTAACGTGGTAAACACAGTTCAGATAATAGACCACACTGAAGCTTTGGATGCCATAAAAATTTACCTTTTGATCATTGCTGTCATCAATGCAGTGAACTTATTCTTGAGATTTTACTCAACCCACAACAAAATTCTGAAAAAGAAATACCAGAGCCGCACTGACGGTCTGGATAAAGTGTAAGTATAAAGTCTCGTTTTTCTCTCAATGGAGAAATGGGAGGAAATCTCAAGGGAACTCATTGAAAATAAGGTAAATGCAGAAAAGTCATATAAATGCATATGTAAGAACACAGATATAAAAACAGAGACTGTAAAGAAGCATCTAAATGTTCTACTGTCATCACTAAATAATTTAGGAAAACTCTTACGCAGAGTCTATCAAATTCTAACAAAAGCGCATCAAACAGAATCCTACCAAATATTTTCGAGCGTTAGATACAAATTGGTATCCTCGTTATCCAGGTATAACATTAATGTTGAAATACCAACCTCCTACGAACGACATATAGAGATCGATTTCGACACTTGGTTGTCCGAAAGTGAGTCAGATAGTGAGGAAGAACAAAAGGTACATACAGATGCCAATAAATCCGCTCAAACTGAGATTGTTGAGCGAGAAGAAACATCTACACAAACAAATATCGTAACACCAGTTGAACAAAACTCCCAAACAGACATAAACATGGCGCAAACAATGGTAGCGCTCATTAAAACTGCGTCATCGATCTTGCCTGAGTTCGATGGCAAACCCGAAAACTTATCCAGTTTTCTGGACGCCCTTGATATCCTCGAGCAAATCAAAGAGACACATGAGGCTGTCGCAGTATCCATGATAAAGACAAAGTTAAAAGGCACAGCCAGAAACTTTATTGGTTCTGAAGCGTCCATAGAGGAAATAAAGCGAAAACTAAAAAGTGCGATAAAGGGTGAGTCGGTAGAAGTTTTAACTGCAAAACTCTTGAACATCCAGCAGCGCAGTAAAACTGCAAATCAGTACACTGCTGAGATCGAAAAACTCACAAAATCATTGGAAGGAGCATACATATCTGACGGTCTAACAACAGACCTCGCAACTAAGTATGCTACACAAACAGCTGTCAAAGCTATGTGTAAAAACTGCTCCAATGACAAAGTAAAAACAATCATGCAAGCTGGAACGTTCACCTCGATGAACGAAGCTGTATCTAAATTCACAAATAGTTGCACAGAAATCACGGGTAACCCTAATTCATTGTTGCATATACGCCAACAAAACTATTTTCGCGGTAATTTCCGCAGAGGTTATCAATCTAGCAACTATAGAGGTAACCAAAGGCGTACATACCCAACACGCTTTAACAATTTTAATAACAATAATAATAATCGATCAAATAGCCAAAGATCGGGTCGCAACTTTGGATCACGGGGATCTAATCGTAACAATACCAGAAACGTCAGAAATTTTAACCAACAGGAAAACCAGCAAACTCCACCTCAATAAGTAAAAAGTTATATGTTTTCAATTTACACCTCAATAGCTATATATCCTCCAAAACAACTTTAAATAATTCAATTTCAACCCTCCTGATCGATACAGGAGCGGATATATCAATTATAAAAAAGGGTCAAATTGACAGTAATGTCACAATTAATTACTCACAAAAAACTGATTTAAAAGGCATTGGTCAAGGTTTAACAAGCACTATTGGAACGGTTAAAGCAGATTTAAGGGATGATTATCTATTAATTAAACACAAATTTCACATAGTTGAGGATAATTTCCCAATTCCTTGTGATGGAATTTTGGGACTTGATTTTATTAAAAAATATAATTGCATTTTAGATTACAGTAAAAATGGAGACAACCTAATACTGCGTCCATATGATTACCCAGAAAACATAATAATACAAATGACAAATAGACCAACCATTAATTGCATAACAATACCTGCAAGATCGGAAGTAATCCGACAAGTCCATATTGAAAATGGTAATTCTGATTTATTAATACCTCACCAAAAATTATCTGATGGCATTTTTATAGCCAACACATTAGTAAATTCAAATCAAACCTTTATTAGAATAATTAATACAACAGATAAAAATGCAACCATTCAAAATTTCAAAATTAACACAGAAGATTTAAATGATTACACAATAATAAAAACTAAATCTGAATCAATAGAAAATAAAAAGGAAAAATTAGAAAGATTAAATAAAAATTTCCCACCTTTCGCTAGTCAATCACTTAACACACTATGCTCAGAATTCATCGATATATTTGCATTAGAAACAGAACCAATTACTACTAATAACTTTTACAAACAAAAATTACATATGAAAGATAGTACTCCTGTATATATTAAAAATTATAGATTACCCCAAGCCCAAAAAGGTGAGATTAACAAACAAATTAATAAATTAATTGAAGATGACATTATAGAGCCGTCTATGTCAGAATATAATAGCCCCATTCTCCTGGTACCGAAAAAGCCGTTGCCAGGAAAAAACGATAAAAGATGGAGATTGGTAGTCGATTACCGACAAATAAATAAAAGATTAACTGCAGATAAATTCCCATTACCAAGAATTGATGATATACTAGATCAATTGGGTAGAGCTAAATATTTTTCATGTCTGGACTTGATGTCGGGCTTTCATCAAATTGAGTTACATAAAGACTCTAGGGACATCACATCGTTTACGGCGGACGATGGTACATATCGTTTCAAAAGATTGCCGTATGGTTTGAAAGTAGCCCCTAACTCATTTCAGAGAATGATGACTCTCGCATTTGCAGGTCTTAAACCATCCCAAGCTTTTCTATATATGGACGACTTAGTAGTATTGGGATGCTCCGAAAAACATATGATTACAAATTTAAGAGATGTATTTTCTACTTGCAGAAAATATAATTTAAAATTACATCCGGATAAATGTTTATTTTTTAACCAAGAAGTCACTTATCTTGGACATCAATGCACAAATAAAGGGATTTTACCTGATCCTAGCAAATTTGAAGTTATTTCAAACTATCCAATTCCAAAAAATGCTGAGGAAGTTAAACGATTTGTAGCTTTTTGTAATTATTACCGAAGATTTGTTCCAAATTTTGCAGCTCATTCTAGAATTTTAACAAGATTATGTAAAAAGAATGTTTCTTTTGATTGGACAAAGGAATGTCAAAAAGCTTTTGTCTACTTGAAGGAGGCATTAATACACCCAAATATTTTGCAATACCCAGATTTCGATAAAGAATTTTGTATAACAACAGATGCCAGTGGATTTGCCTGCGGCGCAGTTCTTAGTCAAGAATATGAAGGCAAACAACTACCAATTGCCTATGCGTCAAGAGCATTCACAAAAGGTGAAAGCAATAAAGCCACAATTGAAAAAGAGTTGGCAGCAATCCATTGGGCTATAGCTTATTTTAGACCATACGTTTACGGCAGAAAATTTTTAAATAAAACAGACCATCGCCCCTTAACATACTTATTTTCGATGAAAAACCCCTCATCGAAATTAACTAGAGTTCGGCTGGAGTTGGAGGAATATGACTTTGAGGTGGAGTACATAGCTGGAAAAGAAAACTATGTTGCAGATGCGCTATCACGCATAAATATAAATGACTTAAAAGACATGTCAGTAAAAGCATGTCAAATAATGAAGGTTACGACTCGATCACGAACCAATAAAAATTCCAATAATAAAAATTCCAATAATAAAAATTCCAATAATGAAAATATTAATGAAAAATGTCACAATGAGAACCCAAAAATTTATGAAGCGCTTAATAAATGTGAAGTAAAAAAGCTAGCTCAGCTCGTTTTCGATCCCCCGAAACTGCAGTTCAAAAGAGGAAAGAAAATTTGTAGCAAAATAGATATTAATGATTCAATTGTTGAGGCGAAGATTGATTTAGGTCAATTCTTTGCCAGGCTAATGAAAGAGGCCGACAATTTGAAAATAAATAAATTACAGTTGTCCTTAGGAGACAAATTGTTTAAAAATAATTATACACGTGTAGACACATTTAAAAATATTGGTACCAAAGTTCTCAAAAACTTAACTATTGCATTAACTTGAAAAAAATGAACACTGACTTTCTCACAACGATACAACAAATTAAAGAAGAGAACAATGAACTAAAGAATAAGATTTCGAAGCTAGAAAATAAGTTGAACTGGAACGACCAAAAAAAATTAGAAAACATAATTGAAATAGTGGGAGTGCCGATAACAAATGAAGATAATGCAAAAGAATGTGTCAAAAAACTATTCAGTGATGCATTAAATGTGGAGGTTTCTGAAGACGAAATTGAGGAATTGAAGGTGAAACGTGTAAACGTAAGGGGATCTTCGCCGGGAAGTAATTTTAAGGAAAATATTTTAGTAAAATTTAAAACAATTGACAGTAAAAAGAAAATTATGGCTGCTAAGAGGACTGCCAAGAAGAAACTGAATACATCAGTTTTTTCGGGCACGAACACCAATCGTAAAAATATTTTTATTAATAATTGCCTTACCGGTTATAACCGCGCGTTGTTTTTGGAGGCTACAAAAATAAAAAGGGAAAAAAGGTTTAAGTATCTGTGGTTGAGTAACTCAAAGTTCTTAATGAAAAAATCAGAAAATGATAGAGCTGTTGTTATAAAATCGTTTGAAGATCTAGCGGATTTTTCCGTTTAGCGTTTTATAGATCTTTTGATTTTTGTTTTCATAAATGAATAATAGAACGTTTTTTATAGACGACAGCTCTAACATAAATGTCAGCATAAATGTCATAGATAATTTAAACTCTTTAACAGTAGAAAGTAATACATTAACCATTGTTCATCAAAATGTGAGAAGCCTACGACAGAATTTTAATTCGTTATGTTTGAACCTGGAAGCCTTTGTACATCCTCCAGATATTGTTTTTGTAACGGAAATATGGATCTACTCTTATGAGGTTAATGATTACCATATTCCCGGTTACAATTTTCTCGCGAATACCAATGATTCATACTCAGCTGGTGGTGTCGGAGTTTTCGTACGTAATATATATGAGCACGATGTTGCTAGTTTTTGCCTATCAAGTGCGGATATTTTAAAACTTAATTTTAATACTCGAAAGGAGCTAATTAGCTTTGTGTGTGTATATAGACTTCACTCTATATCATTACAGATATTTCATGAAGAATTTTCCTCTGTTTTGGATAAGGAAACCGCACCGAATCTAGTCGTTTTAGGAGATTTCAATATGGATTTGTTAAGTGCGAACCCTGCAGTAGATAACCATCTTGAGCTGTTGGCCAGTCATGGCTTGACATCTTATATAAATAGTATCACACGGCCAGTTTCGGGAACAAATATAGACCATATTTATGGACGCTTCGATAGTAGTGCACTTAGCCCATCTGCTGGCTTAAACTTTGATCTAGGAGTATCTGACCATTGTATGATTGGATTGAAAATCAGTTGTTTAAATAATGTGCGTAATTTTAAGAATAAGAGTCCAACAGTCTTTCTGAAAACAAACTTTAGTGGTCTTTATAATTCACTTCGTTATGAAAAATGGGAAGCTGTTTATGCTGAAAAGGATGTGAGTGTATCGTACAAATTATTTTTGACTACGCTTCAATCGCACATAACAAAATCTAGTTTTGCTACTTCACCTAGACGCTCGGAGACTATTCTCAAGCCATGGATCAATCGAGACCTACTAAAGAAAATTAAACTCAAAAATAAATTACGCTTGAAATGCCGCAAGCATCCAACAAACACTCGCCTCCGGGAGCGTTTGAAGCATCTCACATGCAGGATTAATAAAGAATGTCGCTCTAGGCATGATAGTTTTTATAAGAATAGATTTTTGGCTGCGAAGGGTGATGTGAAAAAAGAATGGAATGTGGTCAACGACATTCTAAATCGTAATAAGGTAGAGCAATCTAATTCGTTTGTTCTGGATATCGACGGCGAACTTGTTTCTCACCCATTAGACGTTGCCAATCATCTCAATGATTTTTTTGTTTCAATTGGAAAAGAATCCGCTCCAAATAATAGTAATATACGCTGCACTTGCAACAACCGCTTTATTTACTCTGTAAATTCTTCTCCAGGTTGTAGTTTCTTTTTTGAACCAATTTCTGGGTCTGAGATTTTGAATTTAATAAATTCTTTAGAAAACACTGATTCTTCTGGAAATGATGGTATCTCTAACCGTACTTTAAAGAACATTGCTTTCTATGTTGTTGACATCTTAAAGCATTTATTCAATTTAAGTGTAGTCACAGGAGTGTTTCCAGCCGATCTAAAATGTGCTATTGTTATACCACTACATAAGAAAGGGAATAAGAAAGATAAAAATAACTACAGACCTATTTCACTCTTGCCATCTATCTCTAAGATTTTTGAGAAAACTGTCAAATGCAGAGTCTTGCAATATCTGGATAAAATCAAGTTTTTTAGTCCATTGCAATATGGATTCCGGTCAGGGGTATCTACTGAAGATGCTCTTCTTAACTTATGCTCGTTTATTTATAAAACAATGGATGAAAAAGGGACTTGTGCTAGTCTTTTTGTTGATATTACAAAAGCCTTTGACATGGTCGACCATAATATTCTTTTAAGTAAATTGTACTCAGCTGGTTTCCGTGGAAATGTTCTAGATTGGTTTGAATCATATCTAAGTTTAAGAAGTCAAAAGGTGAAGGTAAACAATAATCTAAGCACATCCAGGCTAATTGATTTGGGAGTCCCGCAGGGTTCAGTCCTTGGACCAATTTTATTTCTGATTTATATCAACTCGCTTTTTTCAATGCCTTTTGTAGGAAGAGTCACAGCATTTGCTGATGACTTGGCAATCGCATATAAATCAAACAATTCTTTTAAT
This sequence comes from Campiglossa producta, assembly GCA_964058755.1. Lineage (NCBI taxonomy): Eukaryota > Metazoa > Arthropoda > Insecta > Diptera > Tephritidae > Campiglossa > Campiglossa producta. Next base: position 700,462 of record CAXKVI010000028.1, on the reverse strand, counting down.
CTTTTTATGGATATAAATCAAGATGTGAGCCTCCTAAGAGAATGGTTCGCCTCTCATAAGCTTATTGTAAGCAATAAAACTAAATTAATGTATTTTAGTCTTGGTGGCAAGGAAGTAGCTAGTGGTGATATTGTTTTTCACTCTGCAAGCTGTCTGCGGCACAAACTATGTACTAATAATTGTATTGAAAATGAGTCTCGAGTTAATTATTTTCCCGATTTAAACTGTGACGCAATATGTTTCAACGTCGAAGTTGTCTATAATTTTAGATATCTGGGTGTTATAGTCGACCACAACCTAAGCTGGTCTTCGCATATCTCTGCAATGAAAGTTTACTTGCTGGCAACTGTTCGCTCATTTTATCGCCTGCAAAAACTATGTTCAACCAGTGTACTGAAAATTATGTACTATGGACTTGCACAGTCTAAACTTCAATATGGCATATGTTGCTGGGGTAGTGCGTATTCTAGTAGAATTCGACCACTCTTAATGTTGCAGAAGTGTCTTATACGAAGAGTTTGTAATGCTAGCCGTTTAACGCACTCAATGAATCTCTTTAGAAGATTATATATTCTTCCTGTAAGACACTTGTACTACTTTAAAGTTTTAAAAGTTTTCTTTATGAGAAGTGGTTATTTGCGAAGTCCAATATACACTTCACTCATGCTAAGAAGCAATTCTAACTCAAATGTTACTGTGCCTGCCTCACGCACAACTCTGTATCGAAACTTCTATACCATAGTATCATGTATGATTTTCAATAAGCTTCCCGAAGGTATACAAACAATTCGAAGAATAAGCATTTTCCTAAAGCAGGTGAAAATATGGCTTCTTGGGTTGAACCATGACGATATTGAAGTTCTGTTACGGCCTATCACATAATCGGCTTCCGGCTTAAACATTTTTGCAACAATTTTCTTATTTTTCTTACTAATTTTTTACTTTTTTATTATTTTTTTTTCTCATTGTAAGTTACTTGCTATGCAATGAACCGATGTACTTTATTTCTAATAGTTTTTTAATAATTTGGTTATTTTGGCAACATATTTTCTTTTTGCTTTTTATTGTTTTTTTTTTATTTATTATGTTAATTTGTAAATTTCTTGCTATGTAATGAACCGATGTACTTTTTTATTTTTTATTTTTAAATACTTTTATTTTAAAAATTTATTTACCATCAATGTTAAACTCCTAAATTCTCCTTTTAAATGATATCTGTTTGCACCCCACATTTTTAAACTTCCATTGTAATCATTACAAGAAATGGCGTTATCACTGTTCTTTTTTTGAACACTCAACGTCATTAGCTATTATCTTATTGTATTTACTTTATTGTATGTTCACTGATGTACTAATGTAATTTTCTTTTAAGTTGTCATAAGATAATAATGAATAAAAATGAATGAAAAATGAATGAAAAAACTCCGGAAGTTGTGCATGTGACAGATAAAGAAATAATCAAAAAGATATTGCAAAAATATCACGATGATCCTGTTAATGGTGGCCACCCGGGAATCAATCGAACAAATAATAAAATCAGACAAAAATATTACTGGAAAAATATGAAAAAGGATATACGAAATCGTATTAAAAAATGCATTAAATGCGGTAAAAACAAAATAAATAAAAATTTAAAAGAACCGATGATAATAACTGAAACACCAACAAAAGTTTCGATACGGTGCAAATTGATACAATTGGACCATTGCCCGTGTCGGAATATGGAAATGAATATGCGGTTACCATAGTATGTAATTTGACAAAGTATCTGATCGCAATTCCAATTGCGAGCAAACACGCAAAAACAGTGGCCAAAGCAATTTTTGCAAATTTTATTTTGATTTATGGTTGTATGAAAACAATCATCACGGATATGGGAACTGAATACAAAAACAATGTATTTGAGGAATTATGTAAACTTTTAAAAATTGAACACAAGACTTCTACCCCATATCACCATCAAACTTTGGGCACTGTTGAGCGTAGCCACAGAACTTTCAACGAATACATCCGTTCTTACATATCCATTGACAAAAATGATTGGGATGAATATTTGAAATATTTTGCGTATTGTTACAATACAACACCATCTACAGTTCATGGTTATTGTCCATTTGAACTAGTGTTTGGAAAAATACCTCTGACTTACGATTTTTTGCAAGACCATACCGTAAGCCCATTATACAATTATGAGGCTTACGACAAAGAAATTAAATTTAGATTACAAATAGCTCAAGAAAGAGCTCATAAATTGGTAAAAGAAGCAAAAGAAAGACAAAAAATTTATTATGATAAAAATCTTCAAATTAAGGAAATAAATTTAGGAGATTTAGTATTAGTTAAGAATGAATCAGGTCATAAGTTAGATAATAAATATAAAGGGCCCTATAGAGTAGTAAATATCGATAAGAACAATAATTTTACTTTAACTCCTCATAAAATAGAAAATATAAATTTAAATAATCAATTAAGCGATAGAAATAAGAAAATCATAATTCATAAAAATAGGCTTAAGCTATTTGAATAAATTCACTTAAAAAATTTTTTTTCTTTACCCATAAATTTTACTTATTCATAAATTTTCTACTTTAAACCATAAGAAATAGTTGTATACAAAATAGGTCCAAGTGTTTATCATAAACAAAAAGTCGACACTTATCCGAAGTGCTCAAAAGAAAAACAAAATTTTTTTGCATGAATAATTTTACAAGTAAACATATATGAATTATTGTACTACCCACTTGAAAAAAAAAAACAAAAACCCACGTAAGTAAATCACAGCTCTAAAATCGTTCATATGTATTCACGATTTTTTTTAGGATGGGAGGTGTTGTATATCAGAGTATCAGAGCAAGTACTCTAAATGTTCGCTGTGAAACATAAACAGTTTATTAGGTTTCTAATTTCACCTATTGTCCCACGCAGAGATCTATATATGTAGATATGTGCAATTGCACTGCCAAGCGGCTACACGCTTGGTATGTGTGCATGTGTGTATGATCGCACTGAGTATGCACTGAATTGGACACCGAGCCATGCACATATGAATGCATGTAAATATGTGCATGGCTGGAGTCTCATTTAGCTTTAAGGATTATAAGTAAATATGTAACGTAGTAAATAAGTAGTACATAAGAATTTTAGGGTATAAATAAGCTTCTGAAGTTCAATAAAGTCAATCATTGACATTCGGCACTTCGCGGTGCTTGGTCAAAATAATTTAAATTCTTTTCAATACTTTTCAGTATGGTAATGGTATGGTAATGGTATGGTAATGGTATGGTAATGGTATGGTAATGGTATGGTAATGGTATGGTAATGGTATGGTAATGGTATGGTAATGGTATGGTAATGGTATGGTAATGGTATGGTAATGGTATGGTAATGGTATGGTAATGGTATGGTAATGGTATGGTAATGGTATGGTAATGGTATGGTAATGGTATGGTAATGGTATGGTAATGGTATGGTAATGGTATGGTAATGGTATGGTAATGGTATGGTAATGGTATGGTAATGGTATGGTAATGGTATGGTAATGGTATGGTAATGGTATGGTAATGGTATGGTAATGGTATGGTAATGGTATGGTAATGGTATGGTAATGGTATGGTAATGGTATGGTAATGGTATGGTAATGGTATGGTAATGGTATGGTAATGGTATGGTAATGGTATGGTAATGGTATGGTAATGGTATGGTAATGGTATGGTAATGGTATGGTAATGGTATGGTAATGGTATGGTAATGGTATGGTAATGGTATGGTAATGGTATGGTAATGGTATGGTAATGGTATGGTAATGGTATGGTAATGGTATGGTAATGGTATGGTAATGGTATGGTAATGGTATGGTAATGGTATGGTAATGGTATGGTAATGGTATGGTAATGGTATGGTAATGGTATGGTAATGGTATGGTAATGGTATGGTAATGGTATGGTAATGTATGGTAATGGTATGGTAATGGTATGGTAATGGTATGGTAATGGTATGGTAATGGTATGGTAATGGTATGGTAATGGTATGGTAATGGTATGGTAATGGTATGGTAATGGTATGGTAATGGTATGGTAATGGTATGGTAATGGTATGGTAATGGTATGGTAATGGTATGGTAATGGTATGGTAATGGTATGGTAATGGTATGGTAATGGTATGGTAATGGTATGGTAATGGTATGGTAATGGTATGGTAATGGTATGGTAATGGTATGGTAATGGTATGGTAATGGTATGGTAATGGTATGGTAATGGTATGGTAATGGTATGGTAATGGTATGGTAATGGTATGGTAATGGTATGGTAATGGTATGGTAATGGTATGGTAATGGTATGGTAATGGTATGGTAATGGTATGGTAATGGTATGGTAATGGTATGGTAATGGTATGGTAATGGTATGGTAATGGTATGGTAATGGTATGGTAATGGTATGGTAATGGTATGGTAATGGTATGGTAATGGTATGGTAATGGTATGGTAATGGTATGGTAATGGTATGGTAATGGTATGGTAATGGTATGGTAATGGTATGGTAATGGTATGGTAATGGTATGGTAATGGTATGGTAATGGTATGGTAATGGTATGGTAATGGTATGGTAATGGTATGGTAATGGTATGGTAATGGTATGGTAATGGTATGGTAATGGTATGGTAATGGTATGGTAATGGTATGGTAATGGTATGGTAATGGTATGGTAATGGTATGGTAATGGTATGGTAATGGTATGGTAATGGTATGGTAATGGTATGGTAATGGTATGGTAATGGTATGGTAATGGTATGGTAATGGTATGGTAATGGTATGGTAATGGTATGGTAATGGTATGGTAATGGTATGGTAATGGTATGGTAATGGTATGGTAATGGTATGGTAATGGTATGGTAATGGTATGGTAATGGTATGGTAATGGTATGGTAATGGTATGGTAATGGTATGGTAATGGTATGGTAATGGTATGGTAATGGTATGGTAATGGTATGGTAATGGTATGGTAATGGTATGGTAATGGTATGGTAATGGTATGGTAATGGTATGGTAATGGTATGGTAATGGTATGGTAATGGTATGGTAATGGTATGGTAATGGTATGGTAATGGTATGGTAATGGTATGGTAATGGTATGGTAATGGTATGGTAATGGTATGGTAATGGTATGGTAATGGTATGGTAATGGTATGGTAATGGTATGGTAATGGTATGGTAATGGTATGGTAATGGTATGGTAATGGTATGGTAATGGTATGGTAATGGTATGGTAATGGTATGGTAATGGTATGGTAATGGTATGGTAATGGTATGGTAATGGTATGGTAATGGTATGGTAATGGTATGGTAATGGTATGGTAATGGTATGGTAATGGTATGGTAATGGTATGGTAATGGTATGGTAATGGTATGGTAATGGTATGGTAATGGTATGGTAATGGTATGGTAATGGTATGGTAATGGTATGGTAATGGTATGGTAATGGTATGGTAATGGTATGGTAATGGTATGGTAATGGTATGGTAATGGTATGGTAATGGTATGGTAATGGTATGGTAATGGTATGGTAATGGTATGGTAATGGTATGGTAATGGTATGGTAATGGTATGGTAATGGTATGGTAATGGTATGGTAATGGTATGGTAATGGTATGGTAATGGTATGGTAATGGTATGGTAATGGTATGGTAATGGTATGGTAATGGTATGGTAATGGTATGGTAATGGTATGGTAATGGTATGGTAATGGTATGGTAATGGTATGGTAATGGTATGGTAATGGTATGGTAATGGTATGGTAATGGTATGGTAATGGTATGGTAATGGTATGGTAATGGTATGGTAATGGTATGGTAATGGTATGGTAATGGTATGGTAATGGTATGGTAATGGTATGGTAATGGTATGGTAATGGTATGGTAATGGTATGGTAATGGTATGGTAATGGTATGGTAATGGTATGGTAATGGTATGGTAATGGTATGGTAATTGAATAAATTCGAGGGGTGTCTTTGTTTGTCGTTAGGACAACTTTTGATCTCTTTGATAAGACACCGCGCTCGAATTTATATTTTGTAATGGGAAGAAATAAAAAGGTCGAAAAGCGAGAAATTCTCGTTTAGAAAAATGGCCGTTTATTAAATGAAATTGTGTCAACAAAGTTTATGAAATTACCTGATTTGTGACGTAGACGAAGTCCTGGGGCTGATGTGTGTCCGTTGGCAGTTGGCAGAAAAAGAGGCGGTTGTCAAGTCGTTGACAACCGTTGAACCGAAAACCATCCTCCGGTTTTAAGGGGGGGTGGACCCACACATGCGCACCCACTTGCTTGTATGTGTGTGCTGACAAAAGACGAATAGTCATGCACATGCCGGTGGGTGGCTTGGTGTGGGTGATTGGAAAATAAACATTAGGGTGGCACATTTTTTAATATTTTAGGCATCGCGCCTAAACATGCCGGCCCCCTTGCGACACGCAACATTCTGACCAGCCCCGGGATTTCCATCACGCCGTCTCTTAGGCTAGGTTCTTAAGACTAGTGGTGTGCTGGATAGCACTGTGCCCGCTTGCCTCCTTCGAGCCACCTCCTAGAGTTGGGTTCTGTTACCACTGGTTGTTTGGCCGTGTCGTACCTAGCTGTTAAAGAGAGGGAAGAAACTTGAAAAAAATAAAGTGGTATATTTCTTGCCATGGAGCCATAAAGTGAGAAAAAAGAAAAAAAAAAAATTTTTATTTTTTTTTTATTAAAAAATTAAACTTACACCTAAATTTAAACCTAACTTACATATTAGCGCCCGATAGCACAAAACCAAAAATAGTGCTGTGGGCTATGAGTGACCCGAACGAAGATGGCAAAGTGTTCGGGGTCATAATGTCGGCGTAGACGTCGCCGCCGAGGATCAGTTTCACCGGCGCCGACATAAAAAATTGTGGGTCGGCCAAACGCACGTGCTCATATGGAGCCGCGATTTTGGCGTCGACTTGGGTTGCCGGACTGATGCGATTGAAATTGCTGATACACACCGCGTGTGCTGTGACGGACGTGTTGTTGCCATGCTTCCCTCGGATTCGGAGGAAGCAACCTTGCTCGCCGCCAGAATGGGTGAACTGCAGCCCTAACTCTTCCGCCAAGCTGCGGTCGATCGCGGAGCGGGGTGAGCACGCATCAATTAGTGCTCGGACGTAGCAAAATCCGCCACCCGCTTCCAGTTTTACCACCGCAGTTGGCGCAAGGGTGGTCATGGGGCGCAACGGTGGTCCCATCCTGGCGAGATCTCCGTTGCCTCCGTCGCGGAAACCTCGGGTTGGCAGCTGGCGCGGCTGAAGGGCCAGTCTGCCGTCTGGGCGGCTTACATCACTAATGGTGCGTAGCTGGCGCGGCTGAGTGGCCAGTCTACGCTCGTCTCGGCGACTGTCATGGCGTTGTCGTAGCTGGCGCGGCTGAGAGGCCAGTCTACGCTCGTTTTGGCGAATTTGATCATAATTTCGTAGCTGGCGCGGTTGTGTGGCCAGCCTACGGGTTTCGGCGTTGTTGAGACTGGGGTTACGAAGCTGGCGCGGCTGGGGGGCCAGTCTTCGCTTGCGACTGTTGCGATGAGCGCGGCGAGATGAAAGGTTGTTGTCGCGCTGATGCTGGTATCGTCGTTCGTGCGCTAGAAGGGGTCGGAATCGCCGTAGGTCCGACACCCCTTGCACCGGTGGGAACGGCCTCGGTTCCGCTACCGGCTCGATTATTTCGACGTCCTCCTGGGTCAGCCCCGTCTCAGAGGCCTGGATAGACAGAACCTCTTCTCGGCTGTCTTCTTCTCTGTTCTGGGTTGCTTGCTCGGCTGGCCACGCTTCTTCCCTCTCGGCTTCTTCAACTTGTTGGGCCCAACTCTTATAGGCCACCGGCTGGTCATCAGTCTGGAGGTGGAGAGTGGTGTGGTGTTTGTCACCACATCGTCGGCACCTGGCGTCGCTGGTGCATTCTCTAGCCCGATGCACCATTGAAAGGCAGTTGTCGCAATATCCCGCCCGGATAACCTCCTTCAGACGTTGCAAGGGTGCCATTCCGTGATAAACATCACACGCCCGAAGGGGGTGGTTTTCACAACACAGAGGACACGGTTTCGGATACCGGGCGGCCATACGAGCAGCGCGTTGGCGTAGGGAAGCATGGCGAGTCATGCTGCCGAAGACCGAAAAAAAGAAAAGAGAAAAAAATTGGTTTGAATAATGTATACGGTTGCCCATATACATACGTGGGAAGAAAGTGGCGAGTAGCCGAAGTGACAAAAGGGGAACTTGAAATGACGTATCTTCAAGTATTTCCAAGCGGAACCAGCTATTTCCTAATATTTGGGCCTATGTGTAACGTTATCTGAACGTTTTTCCCTCCCTGGTGGCAATGAAGTTGCGGCGACATGTTGTCGTCCAACTGTTTGCCGCTTTACGTGAATAAACTGTTGTATATCAGAGTATCAGAGCAAGTACTCTAAATGTTCGCTGTGAAACATAAACAGTTTATTAGGTTTCTAATTTCACCTATTGTCCCACGCAAAGATCTATATATGTAGATATGTGCAATTGCACTGCCAAGCGGCTACACGCTTGGTATGTATGCATGTGTGTATGATCGCACTGAGTATGCACTGAATTGGACACCGAGCCATGCACATATGAATGCATGTAAATATGTGCATGGCTGGAGTCTCATTTAGCTTTAAGGATTATAAGTAAATATGTAACGTAGTAAATAAGTAGTACATAAGAGTTTTAGAGTATAAATAAGCTTCTGAAGTTCAATAAAATCAATCATTGACATTCGGCACTTCGCGGTGCTTGGTCAAAATAATAAAAATATTTTTCAATACTTTTCATGGCGATCCTGCCAGTGATACTGCAGGCCAATTGCTCATTCTAGCAATTGCCTAAAATTCACTGCGGGGAAAACCGGCAAAAGTTGTAAAGTAAAAATTGTAAATTTAAAAAAAAAAAAATTTTTTTTTTCGGCCCAACAAAATAACTTGGACAAATTATGGTCACTGGTTGGTGCTGATAAATTTACCGAATTACAGAAAGAGAAAAACAAAAAAGGGCGCCCGTCATCGATTTGGTGCAAATCATTTACCACAAACTGTTGGGATATGGACATCTGCCAAAGCAGCCCGTGATAGTAAAAGCCAAATATGATGAAGAAATGAAGAAATTGAAACTCAGCGTGCAGAGAGAAGTGGGATAATAAGATCGGTCATCATACAAAAGCAGTCTTAGATAAGTTATTTATGTACACATAAAAAAAAAAAAAAAAAAAAAAAAAAAAAAAAAAAAAATTTTGTAGATAAACATTCTGGACGGCCTAACGGCTGCCTGCCCGACAAGCAAAAATTAAATTTTTTGCTGTATAAACTCAGCAATTAAATTGATATGTCCCAAGAAGAGGACATAGTCACACAAACCCAGTCTGATCAAGTCTTTTCTAACGCGGTTAGGTTGGCTTTGGAAGCATTAGAAAAAAATAGACAAGAACAAGAACAAGTAAGACAAGGCCCTAAGCCGCTGACAATTGAAGAATATAATAAAAGAAATAAGGTTCGAAAAATTGAGAAACCAAAAATTCCAGAGCCAATCAAGCTAAAGAGAAAAAGAGGAGGTAAAAAATTCAATAATAGAAGAGCATTAGCTCAACTATACGAAAAATTTAATCTGAGTTCAAATCGGGCAGAAAAAATACAATTAAGAAAAGAAATTAGAAAGTTGAGAAACAGAATTAATGAAGAAAGAAAGTAATAAATTTTTTTTTTTGTCTTTTGAAAATTTTTTTTTTGCTAATGTCTAAACGTTATATTAAAGGCCCACTGGCCACAATTGAGGAACTTCAAAAAGAAGTTGATGAAATGTATAAAGAGCCAGATTATGAAAAGGAATTAATTTGGTTGACCAAATTTTGGAAAGACATTGGCATGCCAAGGGAACCAACTCTTGAAGATATAACAAATCCTTCCACCAAGGAAGAAGAATTAATAAGATTAATGAGAAGTTGTGGATTCAAGCCTTATGGAGAATAAATAAGAAAAATCTAAACATTAAATATTGAATTTTTGCATATTTCTTTTAAAATGGGAAGCAAGGAATCGAAAGTCACTGATCCAAATGCTAACGTGGTAAACACAGTTCAGATAATAGACCACACTGAAGCTTTGGATGCCATAAAAATTTACCTTTTGATCATTGCTGTCATCAATGCAGTGAACTTATTCTTGAGATTTTACTCAACCCACAACAAAATTCTGAAAAAGAAATACCAGAGCCGCACTGACGGTCTGGATAAAGTGTAAGTATAAAGTCTCGTTTTTCTCTCAATGGAGAAATGGGAGGAAATCTCAAGGGAACTCATTGAAAATAAGGTAAATGCAGAAAAGTCATATAAATGCATATGTAAGAACACAGATATAAAAACAGAGACTGTAAAGAAGCATCTAAATGTTCTACTGTCATCACTAAATAATTTAGGAAAACTCTTACGCAGAGTCTATCAAATTCTAACAAAAGCGCATCAAACAGAATCCTACCAAATATTTTCGAGCGTTAGATACAAATTGGTATCCTCGTTATCCAGGTATAACATTAATGTTGAAATACCAACCTCCTACGAACGACATATAGAGATCGATTTCGACACTTGGTTGTCCGAAAGTGAGTCAGATAGTGAGGAAGAACAAAAGGTACATACAGATGCCAATAAATCCGCTCAAACTGAGATTGTTGAGCGAGAAGAAACATCTACACAAACAAATATCGTAACACCAGTTGAACAAAACTCCCAAACAGACATAAACATGGCGCAAACAATGGTAGCGTTCATTAAAACTGCGTCATCGATTTTGCCTGAGTTCGATGGCAAACCCGAAAACTTATCCAGTTTTCTGGACGCCCTTGATATCCTCGAGCAAATCAAAGAGACACATGAGGCTGTCGCAGTGTCCATGATAAAGACAAAGTTAAAAGGCACAGCCAGAAACTTTATTGGTTCTGAAGCGTCCATAGAGGAAATAAAGCGAAAACTAAAAAGTGCGATAAAGGGTGAGTCGGTAGAAGTTTTAACTGCAAAACTCTTGAACATCCAGCAGCGCAGTAAAACTGCAAATCAGTACACTGCTGAGATCGAAAAACTCACAAAATCATTGGAAGGAGCATACATATCTGACGGTCTAACAACAGACCTCGCAACTAAGTATGCTACACAAACAGCTGTCAAAGCTATGTGTAAAAACTGCTCCAATGACAAAGTAAAAACAATCATGCAAGCTGGAACGTTCACCTCGATGAACGAAGCTGTATCTAAATTCACAAATAGTTGCACAGAAATCACGGGTAACCCTAATTCATTGTTGCATATACGCCAACAAAACTATTTTCGCGGTAATTTCCGCAGAGGTTATCAATCTAGCAACTATAGAGGTAACCAAAGGCGTACATACCCAACACGCTTTAACAATTTTTCAAATAGCCAAAGATCGGGTCGCAACTTTGGATCACGGGGATCTAACCGTAACAATACCAGAAACGTCAGAAATTTTAACCAACAGGAAAACCAGCAAACTCCACCTCAATAAGTAAAAAGTTATATGTTTTCAATTTACACCTCAATAGCTATATATCCTCCAAAACAACTTTAAATAATTCAATTTCAACCCTCCTAATCGATACAGGAGCGGATATATCAATTATAAAAAAGGGTCAAATTGACAGTAATGTCACAATTAATTACTCACAAAAAACTGATTTAAAAGGCATTGGTCAAGGTTTAACAAGCACTATTGGAACGGTTAAAGCAGATTTAAGGGATGATTATCTATTAATTAAACACAAATTTCACATAGTTGAGGATAATTTCCCAATTCCTTGTGATGGAATTTTGGGACTTGACTTTATTAAAAAATATAATTGCATTTTAGATTACAGTAAAAATGGAGACAACCTAATACTGCGTCCATATGATTACCCAGAAAACATAATAATACAAATGACAAATAGACCAACCATTAATTGCATAACAATACCTGCAAGATCGGAAGTAATCCGACAAGTCCATATTGAAAATGGTAATTCTGATTTATTAATACCTCACCAAAAATTATCTGATGGCATTTTTATAGCCAACACATTAGTAAATTCAAATCAAACCTTTATTAGAATAATTAATACAACAGATAAAAATGCAACCATTCAAAATTTCAAAATTAACACAGAAGATTTAAATGATTACACAATAATAAAAACTAAATCTGAATCAATAGAAAATAAAAAGGAAAAATTAGAAAGATTAAATAAAAATTTCCCACCTTTCGCTAGTCAATCACTTAACACACTATGCTCAGAATTCATCGATATATTTTCATTAGAAACAGAACCAATTACTACTAATAACTTTTACAAACAAAAATTACATATGAAAGATAGTACTCCTGTATATATTAAAAATTATAGATTACCCCAAGCCCAAAAAGGTGAGATTAACAAACAAATTAATAAATTAATTGAAGATGACATTATAGAGCCGTCTATGTCAGAATATAATAGCCCCATTCTCCTGGTACCGAAAAAGCCGTTGCCAGGAAAAAACGATAAAAGATGGAGATTGGTAGTCGATTACCGACAAATAAATAAAAGATTAACTGCAGATAAATTCCCATTACCAAGAATTGATGATATACTAGATCAATTGGGTAGAGCTAAATATTTTTCATGTCTGGACTTGATGTCGGGCTTTCATCAAATTGAGTTACATAAAGACTCTAGGGACATCACATCGTTTACGGCGGACGATGGTACATATCGTTTCAAAAGATTGCCGTATGGTTTGAAAGTAGCCCCTAACTCATTTCAGAGAATGATGACTCTCGCATTTGCAGGTCTTAAACCATCCCAAGCTTTTCTATATATGGACGACTTAGTAGTATTGGGATGCTCCGAAAAACATATGATTACAAATTTAAGAGATGTATTTTCTACTTGCAGAAAATATAATTTAAAATTACATCCGGATAAATGTTTATTTTTTAACCAAGAAGTCACTTATCTTGGACATAAATGCACAAATAAAGGGATTTTACCTGATCCTAGCAAATTTGAAGTTATTTCAAACTATCCAATTCCAAAAAATGCTGAGGAAGTTAAACGATTTGTAGCTTTTTGTAATTATTACCGAAGATTTGTTCCAAATTTTGCAGCTCATTCTAGAATTTTAACAAGATTATGTAAAAAGAATGTTTCTTTTGATTGGACAGAGGAATGTCAAAAAGCTTTTGTCTACTTGAAGGAGGCATTAATACACCCAAATATTTTGCAATACCCAGATTTCGATAAAGAATTTTGTATAACAACAGATGCCAGTGGATTTGCCTGCGGCGCAGTTCTTAGTCAAGAATATGAAGGCAAACAACTACCAATTGCCTATGCGTCAAGAGCATTCACAAAAGGTGAAAGCAATAAAGCCACAATTGAAAAAGAGTTGGCAGCAATCCATTGGGCTATAGCTTATTTTAGACCATACGTTTACGGCAGAAAATTTTTAATTAAAACAGACCATCGCCCCTTAACATACTTATTTTCGATGAAAAACCCCTCATCGAAATTAACTAGAGTTCGGCTGGAGTTGGAGGAATATGACTTTGAGGTGGAGTACATAGCTGGAAAAGAAAACTATGTTGCAGATGCGCTATCACGCATAAATATAAATGACTTAAAAGACATGTCAGTAAAAGCATGTCAAATAATGAAGGTTACGACTCGATCGCGAACCAATAAAAATTCCAATAATAAAAATTCCAATAATGAAAATATTAATGAAAAATGTCACAATGAGAACCCAAAAATTTATGAAGCGCTTAATAAATGTGAAGTAAAAAAGCTAGCTCAGCTCGTTTTCGATCCCCCGAAACTGCAGTTCAAAAGAGGAAAGAAAATTTGTAGCAAAATAGATATTAATGATTCAATTGTTGAGGCGAAGATTGATTTAGGTCAATTCTTTGCCAGGCTAATGAAAGAGGCCGACAATTTGAAAATAAATAAATTACAGTTGTCCTTAGGAGACAAATTGTTTAAAAATAATTATACACGTGTAGACACATTTAAAAATATTGGTACCAAAGTTCTCAAAAACTTAACTATTGCATTAACTCCGGAAGTTGTGCATGTGACAGATAAAGAAATAATCAAAAAGATATTGCAAAAATATCACGATGATCCTGTTAATGGTGGCCACCCGGGAATCAATCGAACAAATAATAAAATCAGACAAAAATATTACTGGAAAAATATGAAAAATGATATACGAAATCATATTAAAAAATGCATTGAATGCGGTAAAAACAAAATAAATAAAAATTTAAAAGAACCGATGATAATAACTGAAACACCAACAAAAGCTTTCGATACGGTGCAAATTGATACAATTGGACCATTGCCCGTGTCGGAATATGGAAATGAATATGCGGTTACCATAGTATGTAATTTGACAAAGTATCTGATCGCAATTCCAATTGCGAGCAAACACGCAAAAACAGTGGCCAAAGCAATTTTTGAAAATTTTATTTTGATTTATGGTTGTATGAAAACAATCATCACGGATATGGGAACTGAATACAAAAACAATGTATTTGAGGAATTGTGTAAACTTTTAAAAATTGAACACAAGACTTCTACCCCATATCACCATCAAACTTTGGGCACTGTTGAGCGTAGCCACAGAACTTTCAACGAATACATCCGTTCTTACATATCCATTGACAAAAATGATTGGGATGAATATTTGAAATATTTTGCGTATTGTTACAATACAACACCATCTACAGTTCATGGTTATTGTCCATTTGAACTACCTCTGACTTACGATTTTTTGCAAGACCATACCGTAAGCCCATTATACAATTATGAGGCTTACGACAAAGAAATTAAATTTAGATTACAAATAGCTCAAGAAAGAGCTCATAAATTGGTAAAAGAAGCAAAAGAAAGACAAAAAATTTATTATGATAAAAATCTTCAAATTAAGGAAATAAATTTAGGAGATTTAGTATTAGTTAAGAATGAATCAGGTCATAAGTTAGATAATAAATATAAAGGGCCCTATAGAGTAGTAAATATCGATAAGAACAATAATTTTACTTTAACTCCTCATAAAATAGAAAATATAAATTTAAATAATCAATTAAGCGATAGAAATAAGAAAATCATAATTCATAAAAATAGGCTTAAGCTATTTGAATAAATTCACTTCAAAAATTTTTTTTCTTTACCCATAAATTTTACTTATTCATAAATTTTCTACTTTAAGCCATAAGAAATAGTTGTATACAAAATAGGTCCAAGTGTTTATCATAAACAAAAAGTCGACACTTATCCGAAGTGCTCAAAAGAAAAACAAAATTTTTTTTTGCATGAATAATTTTACAAGTAAACATATATGAATTATTGTACTACCCACTTGAAAAAAAAAAAAAACAAAACTTAAACACTGTAACACAAGTAATAACCAGACAGAACATAAAATTTTTGTAAACAAACAATAAAAAATCTCAAAAGTGTCAAATGAAATTATGTTCAAAAATTATTTGTAGAAATGTACAAAAGAGAAAAAAAAAACCCACGTAAGTAAATCACAGCTCTAAAATCGTTCATATGTATTCACGATTTTTTTTAGGATGGGAGGTGTTGTATATCAGAGTATCAGAGCAAGTACTCTAAATGTTCGCTGTGAAACATAAACAGTTTATTAGGTTTCTAATTTCACCTATTGTCCCACGCAAAGATCTATATATGTAGATATGTGCAATTGCACTGCCAAGCGGCTACACGCTTGGTATGTATGCATGTGTGTATGATCGCACTGAGTATGCACTGAATTGGACACCGAGCCATGCACATATGAATGCATGTAAATATGTGCATGGCTGGAGTCTCATTTAGCTTTAAGGATTATAAGTAAATATGTAACGTAGTAAATAAGTAGTACATAAGAGTTTTAGAGTATAAATAAGCTTCTGAAGTTCAATAAAATCAATCATTGACATTCGGCACTTCGCGGTGCTTGGTCAAAATAATAAAAATATTTTTCAATACTTTTCAAAACACCTGATGCACCCTGTGTGTTTCTTTTCCTTTTTTTCTATTTATTTTCTCGCTATTGTCCGCTAGATGGCGCAAGTGACATTAGTTTTCCGTACGAGCAACCCTTTTCTTGCTAGTGTTGCGCTGAAGCAACATTTTCGGTACCCGATTTGATACCGATCCCGGTAGAAAGTGGTTGAGTGGCGGTTTAACTTTTGTTGTTTTGTGGGCAAAACAGTCCTGCCCCCCAAAAAAAAAACAAAAATTAAATAAATTAAAGGAAGAGAAAACGCAAAAGGTTTTTTATTTTTTTTTATTTTTTTTTATTTTTTTTTTTTCAAAAAAAATTTCTATTTATTTATTTTTTGCAAAGGTTATTACAAAAAATTATTTATACTCTTTATGGTTTATTTCTCGGTTAATTTTGGCCGACCGAGTGTACAAATTAAACTCTACCCCATAAATCCCGATTCGGTATGCGGTACCGACTTTTGGCATATCGGGTTTTCGGTACCCGTTTAGGATGCACAAACTGCATCACTAATGGTTGATTTTGTACAAATTTTTTATATGTACATACATATGTACACTCGCAATTTTGCAAGTGAATGAAAAACGGTAAAAAAAATTCATTGTTCATTTTTCTCTACCGTAGTAGAGAAAAATATCATTTCATCATTCACTTCCGGACCGTATGCAGCAGTATGCAGCCTTTGATCGACTTCTGGTAAGATTTTATTTTTCCTAAAACCATGTGCCTTACTATTTTTCCTTTTTAATTTCAGATCCGCAGAAATTTGTGTGCTCCCACGCACAATACGCTATGATCCACGATATGAACGCGCCTTAGCTGGTCAGCTTATAAAGCTTGCTCCAATGGCGCCCCATTTTGACCCAGAATTATGCACAAATTTAGTAGCAGCGACTAATCACTTAAATACTGCATCAACCGAAAGAGAGGAAGTGCCTCAACGATTTGAAGTAACTGCATTTCGTGGAAACTGTGGGCTGTTTGTGAAAAATTTATTGAAAATCCGCACTACGACCCACGCCATAACAGCCATCTGCGCAAAGTACCTAGCCTGGACCGTCCGCTCCGGCAACCAAAAATACTCAACAGATTGAATGCAACCTTCGTCTAGAACGCCGGGTATATCAATTGCTACTGACCCAATATACCATCTCCACTACCATAATGACGGATGCCGCATCACCACCAGACGAACCTGCTACTTAGGCATCCACTTCACCCACAAAGCCAGCAATGCTGGTGCAATTAGCAAGTACGTCGTCTACTTGTGTCAAAAAGGTACGTATAATCGGCTGGATTATCATCAGGCAGGTAGGTGGGTTTGAATGAGGCAAAGTCGGAGAGTAGCACCCAATTCCATGATCCAACTTTATGTCGCCATGACAAATTTTTTGCTTATGACATTGGTTTAATGCGCACAATATTTGAAAAGTGATCCATTTCTTCTCAAGTGTTGTACGAAAGGGGCGTGTAGATACACGATCGTAGAGGCTATGCATAACATACTCACGCATAATATAGGCTGCCGTATCAGTTAAATCCATTTTTGAAAAGGCAAACAATTAACTGAATTGGCCAGCGCCTTTTTTATATATTCCAGACGTTCTTTATGATTCTCCAATGGTAAGGTGGGATCATGCCATGAATAAACTCGACTTCCTCCATGTGTGAAGCATCTTCGGTATCATCGACCAATGGTGGCGCATCACCGCCGCTTTGCGTATCCTCTGTTGCCATTGGCTCCCCCTCATCAATGCCAAGACCCAATTTGATCATACGATAAATGCGGCTTGCATGCACTTGCGGGCTATCCAATGAGAAACCAGACGACAAGAGCGCAGTCTCGAACAACAAAATCTTTAACAGCCTTGTCGTTTTTGTCGGCATCAGCCTTTTGACGTAATGTCTCAATGATTGGATGTTCGGGATCGATTTCCAAGTGCTTTTTGCCGGCCATGTAACCCATGGTGGAGGTGTCGCGTAACGCCTGCGCCTTCATGATACGCTCCATATTCGCTGACTAACCAAATTGTGACGTGACAATGCAACAGGGTGACTCAACCAAACGATTTGAGACGACCACCTTTTCCACTTTGTTGTCCAAGATGGATTTCATCAACTTGCACAAGCTCTCAAACTTGGCTTTGTCTTCCTTTTCCTTTTCTTCTCTGCTTCATCTTCGGGCAGCTCCAAACCTTCCTTAGTCACTGAGGTCAATTGCTTGCCCTTGTATTCCTTCAAATGTTGAATGACGTATTCGTCAATGGGTTCCGTCATGTAGATGACCTCGAAACCACGCGCTTTAACGCGCTCAACGAAAGCAGAGTTGCTCACTTGCTCCTTGGATTCGCCTGTGATGAAGTAGATGTGTTTTTGGTTCTCCTTCATGCGCGAGACGTACTCAGCCAGCGAGCAGGCATCATCTCCCGATGCAGAGGTGGGAGATCGCAGGAAATCGGCAAGTTTGGCACGGTTATTGCTGTCCTCATGCACACCCAATTTTAAGTTCTTGGCAAATTGATCGTAGAACTTCTTGTACATCTCCTTGTCTTCGGTGAGTTCTTCAATCAGCTCCATAAAAAGTAAAAATATTTGTCAGATATGATCCCACAGCTAATCCTTTCTCAGATTTAGCCTTAGCCACTTTGAAAAAGCGTGTGCTACCCATATTTGCTTCGAAAAGTATTTCGGTACCACTAAAATAATGATCCATCGGATATATTTGTGAAGGCGCAATGCCCACTAGCTGGTTCCCCATTTTGGCAATGTATATGTAACTAACTTTCACTGCGTATGTTCCTTCGAGTGCGCGGAAACTGGTGGATTGGTTTCCATTATAGTTTTTTTGTTTTTTTATACTGAAGTCAAAACCAGGGTACCGTCTTATCAAGGAATTGGGAGTTATTTCATTTTTTTTTTTTGGGAACTGGGGCCATTATGAAATAACTACCAAATATTGGGACTTATTTCATGGGACTTTTTTTTCATTTGGTATTTATTTCGTGGTAGCTTATCTAAATACCTAACCCGCAGGGGCATGATCGATTTTAATCGCTTACAGTTTCGTTTTCGGTCTAAGATCCAATTGAAAAAGATTAGACCATTCATCTTAGCTAGTCTGAACTCTAAACTCTATTTAAACGTGCAAGGAACTGAGGCAAGCGGTATTGTATTTACATATATGAAACAATTTGCTATTTCTGCACACTAGTGAAAAAATTTAAAAATCTTAAGCAGAACGGGTTACTATTTTTTTTATTTTTTTTATTTGACCGGAAAACTCCTACAGAAAAGAGAGAACTGTCAAGTTCACTATTACTTTGTTTGATATACTTTGATGCTAACAAAAGCAAACGTTACTTTAAAAAAAAATTTTGCTTATTTTTGTTGTGCAGCCTTGATCCATGGTCTCGTTTACATTGCTTGATTTTTTTTCTTCAATTTCACGTTGATTTTGAAAGTTGCTTGCAAAATTGCATGCAACAAAGTTGGTAGCCAACCGACTTTGATCAACTCAACCTTTCACTTGACATTGTGGTTTAAAAATCTATCATCGGTGGCAGATTGGCTCGCCCGTCTGCGTTAGGTTTTCTCTGGCCTCTTTGTGGAGTGCGGATTATTTTCTGTTGCAGATCGGGTTCGCCCATCTGCCCTAGGCTTTCTGGTGTCCTCGTTGGGGTTAACGAGTGAATTGTGGGAATTTTGTTGAGGGATTAGGAAAGGTGGGGATGAACGGAGTGGAGGGAGATTGGAGTGTTAGGATGAGGCATCGGGCCTCGCACCATCTCCTCCATCGCTTGGGAGCAGGATCAGCTTGACCAACGGTCTTCTGACTTGCCCCTTCTCGGTCATGAGGTCGACGACACGTACTCGGTTATCTTCGCCGGGGTGTACGTTGGTGACTCGACCGAGCCTCCATTCGTTTGGAGATAAGTTGTCTTCTTTGATGACAACGAGATCCCCTACCTTAATGTTCAATTTTGACTGCTTCCACTTCACTCGTTTTTGAAGTTCGGTCAAGTATTCAACTTTCCATCGTTTACAGAAGGTATGATGGAGGGCCTTGAGTTTCTGCCATCTGTTGATCATGGAGGCAGAACTTTCGTTAACATTGGGTTCTGGTGGAGCCATAAGGTGACTTCCAATGAGGAAGTGCCCAGGGGTAAGTGGCTCTAAATCTGACGGGTCATTGGACGCGGGACTTAATGGTCGCGAGTTGAGGCAGGCTTCAATCCTACATAGCAGCGTATGGAACTCTTCATGCGTGAACTTGTGGGCTGAGGCTATTTTTTTGAAATGGCCTTTGAAGCTTTTAACTCCTGCCTCCCAGAGTCCCCTCATGTGAGGAGCCCCTGCTGGAATGAAATGCCATGTCATTAATTGATGACTATACTTTGAAATGGTTTGATCTCGAGCTTCCGAGATAAAGGCCTTAAATTCGGATCGTAAAGATCTTGACGCTCCGACAAAGTTAGTCCCATTGTCGGAGTAAATGTTTTTCGGGCATCCTCGTCTAGCGATAAAACGCGAAAGGGCTGATAGAAAGGATGGGGTACTAAGATCACTGGTCGCTTCCAGATGGATCGCTTTGGTGGCAAAACAGATGAAAAGGCAAACGTAGCCTTTTGATAGTCGACACCCTCTCCCTCGGAATCTTTTAATATCGAATGGGCCTGCAAAGTCGACCCCGGTATTGGTAAAAGCGCGCGAAAACGTGGTCCGCTCGCGGGGTAGGGTACCCATAAGTTGGGTTTGGGCCCGTTTCTTGTAAATGGTGCAAATCTTACAATTGTGGATGATGACCCTAATCATGTTCTTGACATTCGGAATCCAGTATTGGGTGCGGATGAGACGGAGCATTAGTTGATTTTCCCCATGGAGGGAGATTTTGTGTATTATTTGCACAACTAGCCGCGTCAACCTACAATTATAAGGGAGTATGATTGTATGACGCTCGTTGTAAGCGAAGTCTTCCGAACCCTAAACGACCCCCGGCCCTGATAATATCGTCCTTATCAAGGAACGGGTTAAGTGGCAATATCTCGCTTTTCCTGTCAATGACTGTTCCCTTCTTCAAATTTACGTACTCCTCAAAATAATATTGCTTCTGATATAGTTTAATCAAGATCTGAGTCGTTGTCTTTATCTCATCGGATGAGATTAGGCACGAATTTTCTTGAAAGGAAGCTTTTGTTGTGGGATGTGTTCTTCGAAAGAATCTCATAATGTATGATAGTACCCTCAAAGCCCTAGGTAAATCCGAAAACCGATCTAGAGTCTCGATTTCTTTTCGCTTCGATATTGCGTAGGTTTGCGCTCTCTTTTCCTCCACGGATGTATGAAACTCGGTTTCTTGTGCTGGCCACCCTGAATTGTCTTCTTGTAACCAAGAAGGTCCGTGCCACCACAAAGAATTGTTGACCAAATCCGTTGCCGGTATTCCTCTGCTTCCTAAATCTGCCGGATTCGATTCCGAGTTGACATGATGCCAGTCCTTACTTCCGACCAAGTCGATGATCTTGGTTATCCTGTGTGCGACGAATGTTGACCAGGAACATGGTGGCTTCCGTAACATGGTGGAATCCGTCCACAAATGTTGTTTGACCTGCCCTAATTTTATGTTCCGAAAAATAGATTCCAGTATCTCCGCCAAGAGTACGGCGCCGCAGAGTTCCAAGCGCGGCAGTGAAATTGTTTTCACCGGCGCTACTCTGGTTTTGGCTAGAAGAAGATTGACGAATATCTGGTCGTCTCCTTTTACGCGCATGTAGACGGCTGCAGCGTATGCTTTTTCCGACGCGTCACAGAATCCATGGATTTCGATCTCATCTTCTGGTGAAAAATTTACCCATCGGGGTATCCTGATTTTGTCGATTTCGTTGTAGTCCCTTTTAAAGTTCCCCCAACGTTCCAAAGTGTTGGACGAGACTGGCTCATCCCAAGCAGTACCCTCCAACCAGATATTCTGCATGAGTATCTTGGCCACAATGACCATTGGTGCAAGCCATCCTAATGGGTCGAAGAGCTTGGCGATGGCGGATAATATTGCTCGTTTCGTGAGCTGTTCACATTCGTCCAGTGACCCTGCCTTAAAATAAAAGAGGTCAGAATGAGCATTCCATCTAATGCCCAAAGCCTTAACGGTGCTGGTGTCTTCGAACGCCAAGAAGTCCTCGGTCAGCCGATCCGATTTTGGGATGTCGTTGAGAATCTCCTCGGAATTCGATGTCCATTTCCGAAGTGGGAATCCAGCGGAGTGTAAGATCTGTCGAATTTCATCTCTCGCATGAATGGCCGATGCGAGAGTATGCCCCCCCGCTAATACATCATCCACGTACATCCCCTCCCTTAATATATTCGATGCTGTTGGGAATGATGTTTCTACATCATCAGCTAGTTGCAAAAGAGTTCGAATTGCAAGATACGGTGCGCAATTAACCCCAAACGTGACTGTCTTTAACTCATAAAGACCTATTGGTTCTTGTGGTGATGTGCGGTAAACTATCCTTTGAAATTTGGAATGATTTACGTTCATCCAATTTTGTCTATACATCTTCTCGATGTCACTATTGAAGACATATCGATATAATCTCCAACGCAGTATAAGGACTGGGAGATCTGCTTGAAGCACTGGTCCTGGCAGGAGAATGTCGTTTAGACTTGTACCGTTTGACGTTGGGCTCGAGGCGTTAAAAACGACTCGCAGCTTTGTGGTGGTAGACTCCGCCTTTACTACGGCGTGGTGGGGCAAAAAATAGTTATCAGACGATTCAGCTGATATCATGGCAGTAATTTTTTGCATATGCCCTAATGTCTCGTATTCAGACAGGACCCTGGTATACTCTTTTCCCAATTCTGGGTCCTTTGCTAATCGTGTCTCATTCCTAAAGAATTGCGAGCACGCCTTCCTAAGAGACCCACCTATATTTAGCTTATCTGGGTACTCCTGTCTGAATGGTAGCGAGACTACATATCTCCCATCCTCATTCCTATGCGTAGTTTCTTTATACAACTATTCGCTGTATTTATCATCTGCGTTTGGACTTTTTTGTTTGGGCAGATTTTCCAACTCCCAGAACTTTGGGTGTTCTTTGTCCAAAGCGACTTCGCTGTAAAAGGACACTATATTTGTTGTTGGACTCGGTGACTCCACGTGGCCGGTGAGTATCCAACCGAATACTGTTTCTTGGGCCAGGAGTGTATTAAAGACATTCTTCTTGAGCCCAGATAGTATGATTTGCGGGTATACATCTCCGCCTAGTATGATGTCAACTTCCTCGTTGACATAAAATCGTTTATCTGCAAAGACTAAGTCTGGAAAGGCCTGCATAGTCATAGCGTCGACATGGCAGGATGGCAGATTTCCAGTTAGTTTGGCCAGAATTAACACGGATGTGGTTAGGCTGAAGTCAGGGTCCACTGTTGAACGCAGTTCGATGTTGGTTGCCTCTTTGACTTGGGCCGATACGGCATTCGTTATGCCCGATACACGGGCATTCATTTTCTTTGCCGGTAAGTGGATTCTGCGCTTCAGACGTTCTGTCATAAATGAACATTCTGACCCAGAATCTATCAGTGCTCTAGCTGGGAAGTCTGTACCATTATGACGAATGGTTACTCTCGCTGTCCCTAGCAGCACACCTGCGCTTGAATGTACATGACAGGATTTTACGTTCTTATCGTTCGCCTCCGGTCTCCCTTGAGATTGCGCAGAAGTGGAAGCACCATTATCCATATTGTACTGGGTGGTGTTGTTTGTTTCCTGATTCTGACGCGATTCTATATGTAGGAGCGTATTGTGTCGAGAGTGGCACTTGCTGCAGTCGTATGAGCTTGGGCACTTCGTCACGGTATGTCCTGGGGAGAGGCAGTTCAAACACCCCTGGTTGCTTTTTATAAAGTTTACTAGCTCCTCCGGCGTTAACCTTAAAAAGCGGGTGCATGCTCGTAATTTATGGCGAGTCGATTTGCATTTGGTGCACATGAATTTTGTGACCTTTGCTTGGTACGTACCAAGCTTTTTCGCAGGTGGATCGTTCGCTTTTTTCGCCGTTTGTGGTTTTTGGCCTTGCGGACCGGCACTCCCCACAAACCCAGACACTGTTTCGAGTGTCTGGAAACGATTGGACAAGAATTTGTCCATATCCTCCCATTTGGATATTTCCACCTTATGGTCTATGCTTTGCTCCCATAGACCAAGTGTACTCTCTGGCAACTTAGTCGAACACAGATATGTAATAATTGCATCCCAATTAGATGTGTCAATTTTGTGACTTCTTAGGGACGCCAGGCAATTATTAATTTGTCGTTGCAGGGTTTTTATCGCGCTGCCACACTCACTCTCTACCTTCTCTAAATTAAATAGTATTTGCAATTGTGTATTTACTAAGATACGTTTATTTTCGTATCTCTCACATAAATTTTTCCACGCTGTATCGAATCCCTCATTCGTGAGTGGACTTTTCTCTACTATATCCCTCGCTTCTCCTTTTGTTTTATTGACGAGATGAAAGAGCTTCTCAACCGGTGTTAGGCGTTTGTTCAAAATATATATGGCCGTGAACATATCCCTAAATGTAGGCCATGAAAGATAATCGCCTTTAAACACCTCAGTATCGCATGGAGGCAGGCGGATACTGTGTTCCCGTTCAGATTGGTCGGCTGGGCTTTTCACTACCTTAGTGAAAGTTTCTTGGCGTGTAGCCATATCAGACATGCAACGTAAATAAATTGCATATGTCCTTTTATATTTGGCTTTCACGGAAGTGATCCCTATCGCGTCTAACTTACTTGAGCTCATTAAGTCCTCAAACGCCGATTTCGTCTTTCTCCATTGGACTTTTAACTCCTCTTGTTGCAGTGTTAATGTATGGACGGTATGGGTCTCTACATCTGCATCGTTAAAGTCGGATTCGAACTCCGTGATGTTATCAGCTAATCTGATAAAGTTATCCATGCTTACCATATGGTGTGGTTTTTAGTCAGACAAAGAAAAGAGGGAGATAAATGAAGGTCGAATGGGTGAGAATGCAGAGATTGCCCCAGGGAATTCAAACGCCAAAATAACCTTTGTTCAAAAATGTTTAGCAACAACAACACTGGCTTACTCGCCACCCACACACGTATATATAGGTTATGTGGGAATGTGATTTTCGCAAAAAAATTTTTTATTAAAAGTGCGCGGTGGACCTAAACGAGCGAGAAAGTGATTGTTAGTGAATTTAAGTGAAAAAAAATCGTGAAATGAACACTGAAAGCCTTCGATTACACTAATTGTGCGCGTTTCAATAAAAAAAGTGATGAAAAGTCAAAACAAAAACAACAATCGAAAGGCTCTGTGAATGTGAGGTTATGTTACCTCTTACTTTGCGCTGTGTCTGGAAAACCTTACCACTGGTGGGGGGATAAACCAGATAGTCGCAAAGCTGAATTTCAAAACGAATTATGTGACAAATAAGTTAATTTAACTTTCACTCAAACTTTCTTCGCCCTTACGTTTAGGCGAACTCGCGGCACTTTTTAAACACTAATATTTTTCACACAAAAAAAAAATTGGCAAGAAATATAACTTACTTTGCTTTTGATATGGTGATAGCTAAAGTAAAGATGATTTTGTGTTGTGTTGTTGTGGCAGACTAATAGCAAGGTTTTTGTGGCTGTTGATTGTGTCTTTTGTGATCCAATACTGACCCTGTGGCTGTAAATTTTCCCAATTCAGTGGACTGATTTCCTTCGCTTAGTTAGTGGCCGATAAATGGACTGTATTTTCAAAAATGGTGCTGATTCTAAAATTCACGGTGAGAAGGACCATGAATAAATTCGAGGGGTGTCTTTGTTTGTCGTTAGGACAATTTTTGATCTCTTTGATAAGACACCGCGCTCGAATTTATATTTTGTAATGGGAAGAAATGAAAAGATCGAAAAGCGAGAAATTCTCGTTTAGAAAAATGGTCGTTTATTAAATGAAATTGTGTCAACAAAGTTTATGAAATTACCTGATTTGTGACGTAGAAGAAGTCCTGGGGCTGATGTGTGTCCGTTGGCAGTTGGCAGAAAAAGAGGCGGTTGTCAAGTCGTTGACAACCGTTGAACCGAAAACCATCCTCCGGTTTTAAGGGGAGGTGGACCCACACATGCCACCCACTTGCATGTATCTGTGTGCTGACAAAACACGAATAGTCATGCATGCACATGCCGGTGGGTGGCTTGGTGAGGGTGGCCATACCATACCATTACCATACCATTACCATACCATTACCATACCATTACCATACCATTACCATACCATTACCATACCATTACCATACCATTACCATACCATTACCATACCATTACCATACCATTACCATACCATTACCATACCATTACCATACCATTACCATACCATTACCATACCATTACCATACCATTACCATACCATTACCATACCATTACCATACCATTACCATACCATTACCATACCATTACCATACCATTACCATACCATTACCATACCATTACCATACCATTACCATACCATTACCATACCATTACCATACCATTACCATACCATTACCATACCATTACCATACCATTACCATACCATTACCATACCATTACCATACCATTACCATACCATTACCATACCATTACCATACCATTACCATACCATTACCATACCATTACCATACCATTACCATACCATTACCATACCATTACCATACCATTACCATACCATTACCATACCATTACCATACCATTACCATACCATTACCATACCATTACCATACCATTACCATACCATTACCATACCATTACCATACCATTACCATACCATTACCATACCATTACCATACCATTACCATACCATTACCATACCATTACCATACCATTACCATACCATTACCATACCATTACCATACCATTACCATACCATTACCATACCATTACCATACCATTACCATACCATTACCATACCATTACCATACCATTACCATACCATTACCATACCATTACCATACCATTACCATACCATTACCATACCATTACCATACCATTACCATACCATTACCATACCATTACCATACCATTACCATACCATTACCATACCATTACCATACCATTACCATACCATTACCATACCATTACCATACCATTACCATACCATTACCATACCATTACCATACCATTACCATACCATTACCATACCATTACCATACCATTACCATACCATTACCATACCATTACCATACCATTACCATACCATTACCATACCATTACCATACCATTACCATACCATTACCATACCATTACCATACCATTACCATACCATTACCATACCATTACCATACCATTACCATACCATTACCATACCATTACCATACCATTACCATACCATTACCATACCATTACCATACCATTACCATACCATTACCATACCATTACCATACCATTACCATACCATTACCATACCATTACCATACCATTACCATACCATTACCATACCATTACCATACCATTACCATACCATTACCATACCATTACCATACCATTACCATACCATTACCATACCATTACCATACCATTACCATACCATTACCATACCATTACCATACCATTACCATACCATTACCATACCATTACCATACCATTACCATACCATTACCATACCATTACCATACCATTACCATACCATTACCATACCATTACCATACCATTACCATACCATTACCATACCATTACCATACCATTACCATACCATTACCATACCATTACCATACCATTACCATACCATTACCATACCATTACCATACCATTACCATACCATTACCATACCATTACCATACCATTACCATACCATTACCATACCATTACCATACCATTACCATACCATTACCATACCATTACCATACCATTACCATACCATTACCATACCATTACCATACCATTACCATACCATTACCATACCATTACCATACCATTACCATACCATTACCATACCATTACCATACCATTACCATACCATTACCATACCATTACCATACCATTACCATACCATTACCATACCATTACCATACCATTACCATACCATTACCATACCATTACCATACCATTACCATACCATTACCATACCATTACCATACCATTACCATACCATTACCATACCATTACCATACCATTACCATACCATTACCATACCATTACCATACCATTACCATACCATTACCATACCATTACCATACCATTACCATACCATTACCATACCATTACCATACCATTACCATACCATTACCATACCATTACCATACCATTACCATACCATTACCATACCATTACCATACCATTACCATACCATTACCATACCATTACCATACCATTACCATACCATTACCATACCATTACCATACCATTACCATACCATTACCATACCATTACCATACCATTACCATACCATTACCATACCATTACCATACCATTACCATACCATTACCATACCATTACCATACCATTACCATACCATTACCATACCATTACCATACCATTACCATACCATTACCATACCATTACCATACCATTACCATACCATTACCATACCATTACCATACCATTACCATACCATTACCATACCATTACCATACCATTACCATACCATTACCATACCATTACCATACCATTACCATACCATTACCATACCATTACCATACCATTACCATACCATTACCATACCATTACCATACCATTACCATACCATTACCATACCATTACCATACCATTACCATACCATTACCATACCATTACCATACCATTACCATACCATTACCATACCATTACCATACCATTACCATACCATTACCATACCATTACCATACCATTACCATACCATTACCATACCATTACCATACCATTACCATACCATTACCATACCATTACCATACCATTACCATACCATTACCATACCATTACCATACCATTACCATACCATTACCATACCATTACCATACCATTACCATACCATTACCATACCATTACCATACCATTACCATACCATTACCATACCATTACCATACCATTACCATACCATTACCATACCATTACCATACCATTACCATACCATTACCATACCATTACCATACCATTACCATACCATTACCATACCATTACCATACCATTACCATACCATTACCATACCATTACCATACCATTACCATACCATTACCATACCATTACCATACCATTACCATACCATTACCATACCATTACCATACCATTACCATACCATTACCATACCATTACCATACCATTACCATACCATTACCATACCATTACCATACCATTACCATACCATTACCATACCATTACCATACCATTACCATACCATTACCATACCATTACCATACCATTACCATACCATTACCATACCATTACCATACCATTACCATACCATTACCATACCATTACCATACCATTACCATACCATTACCATACCATTACCATACCATTACCATACCATTACCATACCATTACCATACCATTACCATACCATTACCATACCATTACCATACCATTACCATACCATTACCATACCATTACCATACCATTACCATACCATTACCATACCATTACCATACCATTACCATACCATTACCATACCATTACCATACCATTACCATACCATTACCATACCATTACCATACCATTACCATACCATTACCATACCATTACCATACCATTACCATACCATTACCATACCATTACCATACCATTACCATACCATTACCATACCATTACCATACCATTACCATACCATTACCATACCATTACCATACCATTACCATACCATTACCATACCATTACCATACCATTACCATACCATTACCATACCATTACCATACCATTACCATACCATTACCATACCATTACCATACCATTACCATACCATTACCATACCATTACCATACCATTATCATTTGCTTTGCAAGTGCCGTTCGGAGTCGGCAAAAAACTGTAGGTCCCGCCAACTTGTAGGAAAACTCAAAAAGCAATACACCACAAGTTGGAAAGAGAAGCTCGGCTAAAAATCTCGTTAGAGGTTATGATAACCTGTTGGTATATCGCCGCCATTAGTTGTTTGTTGTTATGTAACCAGCTATGACCGCCATATGACATCCCTAGGGAGTTACCATCACCATTGACAGATACGAACATTATAATTTTTCCTAGAAGGCGATGTAAAGGTTCCGCAATGGTTGCTTTATTGGGTAGAAAAGTATGATAAAAGTTTAAAAGACCAAGGAATGCCTGTAGCTGCTTCTTGTCTGTTGGTGCAGGAGCATTTTGTATAGATTTTATTTTTTCTGGGCATGGCCTAATACCAAGGCTAACGATTTTATATCCCAAAAAATTGACAGTAGGGACGCCAAATTGACATTTGTCTCCCCGAAGACGTAAGCCCGATTCATCAAAATGCCTTAAAACTTCACCCAAACGGTCTGGCAGTTCTGATTCATTTGAACCCATTATGACTACGTCATCAAAATACGGTAGAACGCCAGGAATGTTACGCAGAAGTGTTTCAATAAAATTTTGAAAAATTCCTGGCGCCGACGAAATGCCAAATTGGAGTCTATTTACCTTAAAAGCCCCCTTATGCGTAATAATAGTTTGCATCATGGCAGATTTTTCGTCCACGACCAGCTGCTGGTAAGCCTGGGCTAGATCTAGTTTTGCAAAAATTTTCCCTCCTTCAATTGAGGAAAGAAGCGAGCTCACGGAAGGAATTCGAAAATTGTGCGGAAGGAGCGCTTTATTAAGAGTCGACTTATAGTCGCCACAAATTCTGATCGACCCATCGCTTTTGGTAACTGGGACTATAGGAGTTGCCCAGTCAGAATATTCAACTGGTTCGAGAATTTTTTGTGAGCACAATCGGTCAAGTTCAGCTTCAACGAGGCTTCTTATAGCAATGGGAATCCGGCGTACCGGAAGTCTTATTGGTTCAACACCATCTTTAACACATAACGAAACTGATTTTCCCGTGAATTTCCCTAGCTCAGCTGAGAAAAGATGATTAAATTTATTTAAAACCGATTTTATGTTCCGTGACTCATCAATGAGTAGCACTCCCTGAACACTTATGCCCAACGCATCAAACCAGTTACAACCTAAAACATTAGTTTGATTCCCATTTACCACTAAAAGAGGTAAATCTTTTATTCTTCGTTTGTCATATAAAACTTCGACATCTACAGTACCCTTGATAGGAACGCCATTATGCTGAAAATCCCTCAACTTGAGACCGCACTCGTATAGAACTGGCTTACCTGTGGGCCATAATTTGTCGAACGTCTTAGATGACACTATAGTGTAGTCAGACCCTGAATCCACTTCAAATACGCACGGCTTTCCATTGTTAGTTACTGTAGTTGATTTTTTCCGACTTGTTGAGCACGAGATTTGATTTATCGATTGCGGCTTCGATTTGTTTTGTTGGATACGATTCTTGTTGGTGGGAGCTGAGCGCTCCGTAGTTGGATTTTGGTTGGTCGAGCGACAAACGCGTTGTATGTGCCCCTTGAGACCACAAGCCGAGCATATTGTTTCCTTGTGAGAGCACTGTGATCGAAGGTGTGCTCCTCCACAACCATTACATGGTTTGGTTGTAGTTTTACCCCGCTGATTTTTTCTCTTGTTGTTGTTGCATGCCTTCCTTGCATGCTGTTGATTTTGTTTGGCAATTTGGTTGACATGTTCGGGTTGTCGAATTACTAACACGTTTTTAGAAGCAGCTTCTGCGGTTGAAGCCTTTTCGATCACCTTCTGTAGTTGCAGGTCACTTTCGGCAAGAAGGTTACGTTGTAGAGCTTCGTCTCTCAATCCGCATACCAAACGGTCGCGAAGCATCCGGTCTAAAGCATCACCAAAATTGCAGTCGATTGCTAATCGTCTCAATACAGCTACGTACACCGCAAATGTCTCGTTTGACATTTGGTCACGTTGGTGAAATTTGTAGAATGATGCGATTTCCGAAGGGCGAGGGGAAAAATGCTTAGTAAGGATGGTCTCAATTTCCGAAATTTGAAGATCACTCACCTTTTTGGGCGATGCCAATGACGACAGGAGGTCATAAAGTGTGGCGCCGGCTAGTGTCAAAAATATCGCTTTTTGACGTTCGGCCACCTGTACGTCATTGGCCTGAAGAAAAAGCTCGAATCTGGCATAATATGTTTTCCAATTCTCCGGATGGTTGATGTCGAAAGGTTCCAACGTTCCTAATGATGTCATTGCGTGCTTTGTTGCTGAAGGCTGTTGCGTTTGCGAAGATGTAGTGATAAAACTCTTCGCAGTTGATGATGTGTCGTTGCTTTCCAAACCTCTCGCTAAATCGGACTCCTTCTTAAGTGGCATTGACTTTGGATGTTAACCGTATGAAATTTGTGTGCTAACTGTAACAACGAATGTTACAATTTTTGTTGCCGAAGATTATGCAAAATTTCTTAAAATGCACTAGTAAGCATGTGTGGGCGCTAACTGCATTATGGCGTGATACCCTTAAGAGCAGAACTTCATGCGAATGTTCTCGATTGCCAGAGAAAGGTCACCTTGAAAATTTTTGCACGCAACAAGTCACCTCCAAATGTTGATTGTTGAAATTAGTTCTAATATGATGGGGATGATCCCATCCTCGTCGCCATTATTAAATATTCCAATTTAATTTTTATTTCAACAATATAAAATCTTTAATTCAATTACTTTCTTAATTTTTAATTTACAAAAGTTAAAGCGCAAAATATATTATCGCCATTAAGGCGGTGTAGCACAACAACAGGAAAAATTATAATGTTCGTATCTGTCAATGGTGATGGTAACTCCCTAGGGATGTCACTGACTGCTGTCACTGACTGTCACGCGTTACCAATATTGTACCAGTATTTAACAGTATGGTAATGGTATGGTAATGGTATGGCAATGGTATTGTAATTGTGTGGTAATGGTATGGTTTTTTTTTAATGGTAATAGTATGGTAATGGTATTTGTATTTGTATTTGTATTTGTTTATTTGGTACAGTCTAAGCAGACTTCATAATTAACAATTCATGCATCTAAAATTTCATACATTAAAATTTTTCTTATCAACTAAATACTTAGTCTAAATTAAAGTTACATATCTTATCTAAAAATAACTTATTGTTTTTCTAAATAAACACAACATTGAATTAAATCACAGTTCAGATCAAGAAGATCAACAAGATAGCCACTGAGCAGTTGGAATGACCATTAAGGTTTCCAATCTGCATCACAATCTCTCTCTATGGAAAATCATAGAAAGAAATCCGAGTTCATACTGTTTACTGTGTTGGATAGGCCAAGCTTCCAAAACCACAATTTCATGTAGGGTAGGCAATGATTTATTTCAATCCATACTTCTGTTACTAACATAAATTTTGTTTACGTAGTTGGAAAGCCATTGTTTCCAATCTAAAACTCATCTATAAAGCCTGAGTGAATAAATAATCACTTAGAAAGTTGGAAAACCCATGTTTCCAATCTATCTATAAATTACCCGAATCATGTAACCAGCGGCCGCCGTGGTGTAGCGGTTAAGTGTTCGGCCTTCTACTCCAAGTCGTGGCGGTTCGATGCCCGGCAAAAGTAACATCAAAAATTATTTAGAAAAAGAATTTTTCTAAACGGGGTCGCCCTTCGGCAGTAGTTTGGCAAACTCTCCGGGTGTATTTCTGCCATGAGAAGCTTCTCAGCAAAAAATTCATTTGCTTTGCAAGTGCCGTTCGGAGTCGGCAAAAAACTGTAGGTCCCGCCAACTTGTAGGAAAACTCAAAAAGCAATACACCACAAGTTGGAAAGAGAAGCTCGGCTAAAAATCTCGTTAGAGGTTATGATAACCTGTTGGTATATCGCCGCCATTAGTTGTTTGTTGTTATGTAACCAGCTATGACCGCCATTGTTGTGCAGTTGGAAAGAGCATGTTTTCCAATCTGCACCCAAATCAGCAGATATCAAGTCTGATTATCCAATAGAAAAGGTATTTTTACGTAGTTGGAAAGCCATATTTCCAATCTACTTATTGTATTGTAATCAAAATATTGTGGACCGTAAGGGCCTAGCATTATGGTTGGAAAGCAAAAGTTTCCAATCCATAGGTAATTCCCTTTTCCGATACTTAATTTCATTTTAGGGTAGTTGGAAAGCCATAGTTTCCAATCTACGCATCAATTCATCAAGACAAGAGTGCCGTTATCCAATAGGTAAAGTTTTATTTTATTGCAATAACAATCGTTTAAAACAACTAAAATTATCACAATTTTTAATGTGTTCATTGAAACACTTTAAGCCTTTATAAAAAATATTTTTCTTATCAACCTCGGTTCTATATAATGGTGTTCTCAAGTTGGATTGCTCCCGTAGTAAATATGAATGCGTTTCATTTATGTAGCGAAGATTATCGCTAAGGTAGTCCGGGAGCTTAACCTTTTTAATATTATGCACTAATTTCATAGCCTGAAAGAAGATTTGTTCTTTTACACTTATATAGTTTATATTATAAAGTTTTTCAATCATAATGTTTCTATCGGTCGTTTCAAATGCTCTTTTAAGGTCAATAAATACTGCAACTACATGCATTTCGCTGTTAAGATATTCCTTCCACTGGGAAAGAACAAGGTTCAATGCAGTTTCACACTAGTGGTTTGCTTTGATCTGAACCCAGACTGTTCCTTTAAAAGGATATTGTTTACTTCCATATGCTGTACCAGACGATTTTTCACAACTGTTTCAAGGATTTTTTCCAATTTTGGGAGAGTGTTAATGGGTCTTAGCTCTTCGGCGTTTACGGTATTTTTTACCTTTTTTACTACTGTCGAGATTTTCCAGTCCTTGGGTACTATGCCTGACTGCAGGCTTTTGTTTATAAGTTTCGCATAAAAACAGCCCATATAATCAATAGAGTCTTTAATAACTCCTTCGGTAATTAGGATATCACCGCCGATCTTGCTTTTAAGTGTTTTACCTATTTGAGCGATTTCCTCAGCAATAATTTCCTCAAATATAAAAGGGTATGGAATGTGTATTTGCCCTGAACTTTCGTATTCGACCACCTCAATATTTATATTTATTTCCACTATACTATCAACAAAATATCTATTTAAATGTTCCGATATTTCAACACTATTTAAATATTTGATGCCATTTATTGAGAGTTCCGCAATTTTTTCTTTATCATCTGTATTATTCACCACTTCCTTTAAGTATTTCCACATTTGTCGGGTGTAGCCCTTATTCATTTCAACCTTTCTTTCCATGTATTTTATTTTCTTAATCCTAACCAGTTTTTATACTCCTTCTTCGCGACATTATAGTCATCCCATGTACCAATAAGGACAGCCCTTTGGTAAAGCTGAAATTTTTTCTTATTGCTTTCAGCAAATTGTCGGTCATACCATTTATTTCTAATTTTGATCCTGATTTGTTTACAGAAAGTAAGGTTTCTCATCACTGATAATATACACTCGTTTATATGCAGTAGGATACTATCGGCATCCAGCTCGTTCAAATAGGAGAAGTCATATTGCCTCAAAAAATTGAAGAAATTATCCTGACTGTACCTATCACATGCCGTTATTTCAGACCGTTCCGACATTGGGTCTAACCTTACTACGTTTAGTCGGAACATTAAAGTTTCATGGTCCGATATTCGGTGTTCAAGCAATCTCTCACAGGTCACCCCTTTATTGTTAGAGTACAACAAATCAATTCTTGTTTCGGAGTATTCTGTAACCTTAGTATTAAAGTTTACCAGTTGAATCATCCCATGTTGCGCAAAGATTTCATTAATTCTTTTGCTATAAGTTGAATCAACGTTTAAGTTAATGTTGAAATGTCCAATAACCACCATATTTTCCATACAATCTAAACTAAAACTAATGGCGGCGAAATACCAACAGGTTATCATAACCTCTAACGAGATTTTTAGCCGAGCTTCTCTTTCCAACTTGTGGTGTGTTGCTTTTGAGTTTTCCTACAAGTTGGCGGGACCTACAGTTTTTTGCCGACTCCGAACGGCACTTGCAAATCAAATGAATCTTTTGCTGAGAAGCTTCTCATGGCAGAAATACACCCGGAGAGTTTGACAAACTACTGCCGAGGGGCGACCCCGTTTATAAACTTTTACTTTTGCCGGGCATCGATCCGCCACGACTTGGTGTAGAAGGCCGAACACTTAACCGCTATACCACGATCTTGATACCTAAGTATTTGACGATTTTTCACAACTGTTTCAAGGATTTTTTCCAATTTTGGGAGAGTGTTACTGGTTCTTAGCTCTTCGGCGTTTACGGTATTTTTTTTCCTTTTTATAAGCTTTTATTTAGTTTCACCTGACGGCTGTCTGTTTCTGTTATCAAATCTTGCAAGCTAAATTTGATACACTTCCCGGTGTCCGATTGATTTGAAATTCTGCACCCATGTATAACCCTGATGACAATGCAATATTATAAAAAAAAAATTTCGATAGGTGGCGCGTGGGTCGCTATATTTTCAAAATTCGCATTTATGGTCCGATTTAGCTGAAATTCGTAACATGTATTACTACCATGAAAAGAAATATTTTTGTAAAAAAAAATTCCGCTAGGTGGGGCTGAAATTGAAATTTTCATCATCGCTTAGTTTTATACCCCAATGCACTGCACCGATAGGTGGCGCATGGGTAGAGATATTTGAAAAATTTAATTTACAGAGATTTTGCTTTCGATTTTGAACTAACTCCCCGTTGAGCTGGGGTTTTGAAATTTTCACCATCGATCAGGTTTTACTGACAATGCATTATAAAAAAAAAAAATCTAAAATATTGCTTTATTTGCAAAAATCCAATCATCACCCAAGTTTAGTCGTTTTTCCCTATTGCCATAGAAAGAAGATTGGAATTCGCCGCGTGGTGTATTCCAAAAGTACCTTTACTTACCACGCGGCGAATTCCTTTACTCTTATGAGCATTGTCTATTGATATGCAGATGGCACTGAGCATTATATATTGATATGCAGATGGCGTTGAAGAATGCAACATTCGGCTTTTCTAGCTTTTATTTAGTTTCACCTGACGGGTGTCTGTAATCAAATCTTGCAAGCTAAATTTGATACACTTCCCGGTGTCCGATTGATCTGAAATTCTGCACCCATGTATAACTCCGATGACAATGCAATATTATAAAAATAAATTTCGATGGTGGCGCGTGGGTCGCTATATTTTCAAAATTCGCATTTATGGTCCGATTTAGCTGAAATTCGTAACATGTATTACTACCATGAAAAGAAATATTTTTGTAAAAAAAAATTCCGCTAGGTGGGGCTGAGATAGCGGTAATAAAAACTCGCAATCGTAATTATGGACCGATTTGGCTGATATTTTACATGTGTGTTACTTAATTAATTTCTAAATGTTAAAAAAAAATTGGACCCGCTAGGTGGCGCGTGAGTCGCTTTATTTGAGAATTACGAAGGTCTGTTTTCAGTTGAGGTAGGATCTTGAAATTTTCATCATCGTTTAGTTTTCTGCCTCCACGCAAAATAACAAAAAAATAATTCCGATAGGTGGCGCACGAGTAGAGATATTCGAAAGTTTTCATTCCAGGAAATTTTGCTTTTGATATTGTACTAACTTGCAGTTAAGATGGGATTTTGCAAATTTTCATCATCGTTCAGGCTTCGCTAACAGTAAATAAAAAAATTAGCTTAATTTCAAAAATCCCATTTATCGTTTAGTTTAGTCTTTATTCCAATATCCCAAAAGTAACTTTATTTACCACGCGGCTTTATTGTAAAAGATTCTACGTTTCCTGTTGCTGCTAGCAGCCGATTGATGTCGCTGCGACATTATTGCCTCTTTGCCGCACGGCTTTATAGCGGCGTCACAATCAATGTTTGCCGCAGCATTATGTATTGACAGATGAGTTGAACGTGTGTATTTAGGTAGAGAACGACACATTGCGCATCACGAGCGACATCTGACATGCAAAAGTTGCCAAATTTCAACTTTGTATGCATGAAAAGCATAAGAAGAAGCATTTTACACTTGGCTCTCATATAGTTGATTGTGCCGCTGTTGCTGTGACGCATAAGTTTGCGTTAAATGCATGTACATACGAAACTTGGTTGTCACGTAAAGATTGCATAACTAATTTAAACAATATTTTATATTTAAAATAAATTCAAGAAAAAAGATGTTCTAAGCACAAGCTTATAGGTATATTTCTTGTTGATAATCCGAACTAAAAAGTAAAAAATAAAATTAAAGAAAGAAAACTTTTTTTAAAAATAAGCTTTTATTATTGGTTTATAAAATTAACTAAAAAGTAAAAAATAAATTTACTGTAAAGGAATATAACACTTTATAAGTTCATTATAACCTTTAAAGATAATTTGGCTTCTTCGTCTGCCACAAAATAATTCCATATTGTACATAATTATATTTTTCTAACATTAAAACTTTACACCTAAATTATTAAATCTTCCAGTATATATCACATTCCTAATTTTATTAATAATAAAAGCGTGTTAAATTTTGATGGTATAATTAAGAACATTTAGGACCTTCTTTTCTATTTGATGGTATAATTAAGAACATTCAGGACTTTCTTTTCTTGCTATCGAAATTTAACTCCTGTAATTATATAGGTAGGAACGTGAAATTTTGGAAGTATCGCTATTTTTATATGCGAAATATCGATGTTGAAAATCATTGAGATGGCATAAATATTTCACATAGCTCCCATACAATCGATTATTCCGATAAGCGGATTTTGGGCTATAACTCCTGTAATTAAACACGTAGGAACGTGAAATTTTGTAAGTGTTGCTATTTTTATATGTGAAATATCGATGTTGAAACTCATAGAGATGGGATAAATATTTCACATAGCTCCCATACAATCGATTATTCCGATAAACGGATTTTGGGCTATAACTCCTGTAATTAAACACGTAGGAACGTGAAATTTTGGAAGTATCGCTATTTTTATATGCGAAATATCGATGTTGAAAATCATTGAGATGGCATAATTATTTCACATAGCTCCCATACAATCGATTATTCCGATAAGCGGATTTTGGGCTATAAGTCCTGTAATTAAACACATAGGAACGCGAAATTTTGGAAGCATCGCTAGTTTTATATGTAAAATATCGATGTTGAAAATCATTGAAATGGGATAAATATTTCACATAGCCCCCATACAATCGATTGTTCCGATAAACGGATTTTGGTAGATAACTTCTGTAATTATATCGGTAGGAACGTGAAATTTCGTAAATGTTGCTATTTTAGAATGTGGAATGTCGATGCTAAAAATCAATGAGATTGGACCAATATAACACATCGTCCCCATATAATCGATAGCTCCGATAATTTCGGTATGAGCTAAAGTTAAATTCACACAGGCTGTACTGGGGATCAAACCGTGAAAATCGTGACGCTTATTCATGAAAGGTATTTAGCCTTCGGCACAGCCGAAGACAGCTTTCCTTACTTGTTTTTCTTTAATTTTATTTTGATCACCTACATAAATTTCTAATTCCATGCCAACCTGCGCTGTCCACGTCGTGAATAAGGTCGCCGAAGACTTTGTTGGCGACAATGTCAAGCTTCGGGCGGTGAAGAACTCGACTAGAGAGGGGAGATAGCCATTTATTTTAGAGCACAGCTCATCAACGGAAGTACCAGTGGCCAATATCGTGCAATCGTCTGCGTAAGAAACAATCGTAACTTCTTCTGGTGGAGGAGGAAGCTTCGAAATATAGAAGTTAAACAATAACGGGGAAAGGACACCACCCTGTGGTACCCCTTGTTTGATCTTCCTGGCTTTAGATTTTTTGTTTCTGAATACAACAGACGACCGACGACCACTGACATAATTGGCGGTCCAACGCTTGAGACAGGGGGGGAGTGACGAGTCTTCCAAATCGGATACAAGCTGCCCATGATTTACTGTGTCAAAAGCTTGACTCAAATCGAGTGCAACTAGAACCGTCCTGTCATTAGGTCTGTTTTGATTTAGACCGTCGGTTATCTTAGTGTTTATGACATTTAGAGCAGATGTTGTGCTCCTACCTTTCCTGAAGCTATGTTGGTGCTCGGCTAACATCAAGTGTGATGTGTAGAGCGGGAGTAGGGCCGCCTCAAGTGTCTTTACTACTGGCGAGAGGAGTGATATCGGACGATATGACTCCCCAACATTAGCTGGCTTGCCAGGCTTTAGTAGTGGGATCACAGTTGCCTGCTTCCATTTGTCGGGTATGACAGCTGTGATCAAAGACAGATTGAAGACGGCAGTTAAATATTTGACTCCCGCTGGGCCGATATGCTTGAGATGCACCATGGCTATGCCATCAGGGCCGATGGCTTTGGAATTTTTGGCCTTCCGGATGGCCTCTTGAACCTCTGTAGCGGTGATGGGAACGGGGGCATAGTTTTTGTGTTTATGCGCGCGCCTGAAGATTCCACGTCTTGTCCTGTCTTGCGCAGGGTGTGGGGCATACTGTCGACAAAAAGCCTGCGCACATTTCCTGGGGTCATTTAATGTCTTGTCACCAAAGGTGATGTCGACATTTTTTGGTGGACCCGAAGGATTCGACAAGGACTTGACGGTGGACCATAATTTCCCAACACCGGTAGAGAGGTTACAAGACCTAAGGTGTTCCTCCAATTTGGTTTGTTTGTGTACGTTAACCAGCCGCCTGATTTCCACGTTGAGATCACCGATCTGTGGGTCAGGTCACGTTCGTTGGCCAAGGCTGCGGCCTCAGCTGGGAAGTTACGCCTAATATTTTTTATTCTACCAGCTGGTATAAAACGGGCTGTAGCCTTTTTAATGACCTCACGTATGGTACGCTCGCCAACGTGTACATCAGTGGGAATGGGAAGATCACCAAAGGAGCTCTCCGTGAATTCCAAAAAGCCGACCCAATTAGCCCTTTTGAAATTCACGTATGTTCTTTTCTCCGAAGTAATAAAATCCGTGGCACGATCGACGGACAGGATGATAGGCAGGTGGTCGGATGGCCACCATAGGTTGCCAGTTTATGCTGTTAATTAACCCCGGGATAACAATAGTTAGGTCCGGGGAGCTACTGCAGTTAACAGCCATCCTTGTTGGGGTGCCTCCGTTCACAGTACAGAAAGAGGAAGTATCAATTTGCTCGGCTAATTCCCGTCCTCTGCCGTCCACAGCAAGGTGTGAATGCCACATATCATGGTGGGCATTAAAATCGCCCATGATGATACGGTTATCGCCACAAAGAAACGTCCTAAGGTCACGACGATAACTTCTGGGGCAGCAGGTGACGGGAGGAATGTATATATTGATTAGCTCGAGATCAACACCACCAGCTTGTATAACTATACCCTGACACTCTAAGGGTAAGTCTCTTTGGTCAGTGTTGATATCAAATTCCCTATACTGCACCGTATGGTGAACAAGGAACGCGAGATCACCTCCGCCGTCCGTACGGGCATGCCGGAGAACATGGTAGCCTCCATTCGATCGGAGATTCGAGTGGGGGCCAAGTTTTGTCTCCTGGGTTGCAGCAATTTTGATTTTTGGTAGCTGCATAAATGTAGTTATCTCCGCTATCTTGCCGGTCAAGCCGTTGCAGTTAAATTGCAACAATTTAAATTGCGAAGGAGAGGCAATGGCTACTCTGGGAGTTAAAGACTGATGTGTACGCCTAGATGGTGGTAGACTAGGTCGCGATATTGTTCTCCGTTGCAGTCTTGAAGCTGGCGGTTTTCGTTCATTATTAGACGAGTGTACATCCGTCGGCGTTGAGGGCTGCACAACTCGACAGCAAGGCGCGACAAACACATCAGTCCAGAGATTTCAGTTTGCGAGCCCAGAACATATGCGTAGGTGACATCGGCTTAGGCAGGAATTGCACTTGACCGATGCCACAGACGCATATATCCTATGCCGACATAACGTGCACAAAGAGTGAGGGACCAGAAGTTGATGAACTTGACTTGCATTCGTGCTAGTGCCGGAAGAAGTTAGTAAGAGGTTTAGAGACGGGGGCTGAAACTCGGTAGTGCTAAAAGCATGAACTGATGTGCTACGAAGAAAGTAGCCATGAGTGGATGCTTGTGATGTTGACGCACTAGGAAGCGAGCTACAGCCGGGAACACACATATTCTGCTGGGCAATATAAGTATTGCAGGTCGTGGAGACTTGATTTATAGAAGGCGATAATGCAACATTTGAACCTCGCTTGCCTCGGGACGTCCTAGGACGTGAACAGCAGGGCGCCACAAAACTTTTGTAGAAACTAGTGGGCCCGGTGTGTTTTAGGATCTAGTCCGGAGCAACTAGATTTATGCAACCAACCTTTGCATGATGCACACTGTACTGAGTGTGATCGTCTTGTGTATATTTTCTTCCGGCAAACGCAGCAGAACCATTCTCTTGGGCCAGGATTTGGCTCAATGCCAACCCGGATCAAGAGAATAAGGAGCAGCCGTGCTGCAAGGGGCTGTTCCGGGAATGAAAATAGGTGAGGGAATCGTGACGCGTTAGACAGGGTCACTTCGAAATGTATTGCTCTTGGCCGGGTCATTATAAAAAAAGAAGCAACCCGGTTCGTTTCGGTACGAAGGAGGTGTTCGTCCATGCTGGTAGAGAACTGCCCTGCCAGCTCAGATACCGAGAGTGTATCACTCTCGGACTCTGGAGCACTACGTGCCATTTCGATATCGACCTCATGTACACTCGAGGTGTTGCATGGGGTCGTGAGATTTGCTGCGGTGTAGGTGGGTACACTCAGGGCGCTGCCCACCTCCTCCAAATTCATCGGAGCCGACTCGATGGAGGTAGCTGCTGCCTCAGAATCAAGCGTAACAAGTGAACTCAAGGTGTTTCCTGCCATCACATCACTCTGAAGCTCGGGCTTCGTCTCCATCTCCTCCGGCTCCTCTCTATGGGTACCATCCCGCTTGACTTTCAACGTGATGGAGTAGAAGCCGCAGCTTAACACTCCATCACATTTAGCAAGCCAAGGGAGAGACGCCTCGCTAATGACGAAACCGACATAGCGTTGCTTCTCCCTTGTCTCGCCCATGCGGACTATCCTCCAATCGCTTGAAGGTAGTCGTGGGTTGCTTTGCGCGATGGTGCCCAGAATCTCGCCAGGCTCCGCAAGCTCGTCTGGGACCCATGCCCAAGCTCTCGGTCTGTTTGGAATTTCTTCCAAACTGACGGCATCCAGCTTAGCCCCGGGCCACAGCTCCCCCACCGAAGCTATGGCGATTGTGTACAGACGGCAAGAGCGCTCGTCTTTCCCAGTCTCTCTACGATTTTGGCGGCATTGCGTAGATTCCGCTGATTGCGGACTGAGAGGGGAACTCGGTTGCTAGCCTTAGAACCCTCTAGGGGGTCAGCCGGCTTGCCACGAGTTTCTTTTGCATGGGCGGGGCAGTCACTCTGTCCGTGGAGGACCCGGTGTTGCTTTCCGCCACATGCTAAGCAGAGGTGCCCGTAAGACGGGCCACCTGCGTTTGCTCAGCCGGGAGTTGCTTTCCCTCAGTGGGGCTAGCTATGCCGGCTGCTACAGGTTCGGACTTGCCCTCAGGGGGTTTGGTCCTACTGCTGCTAGCTTGCGCAGGTGGCCGAAAAGTGGTTTGAGGCCGTGCAGGCCTGATCTGCGCCACCTTAGCGGTTCCCGATTGTGGCAGGGTTTTGTAAGTATTGGCCTTTTTAACGCCTGTGCCAGAGGCAGTATCTTTACCCGTGCAGGGCTCCGAGGCTTGGTTTTTATTCATGTGAAAATTTTATAACTAGTTCATAGGCTGCCTACTGAGATGAGACCGTTCGGCAGCCTGAAAGTATGTGAAAGGGGGATATGAAACGGTCGACTACGACAGAGCCCCATGCCGCAGCAAGTCACCGCTACTCCCGGAGGTGGACCGATATCCGGGAGGCTCCGTAAGAATACAGTCGGATACCCCTGACTGCAAACCATCCAATGGGCACGGAATCGCATAACACCCTGGATTAGGGGGGGCCACCATTTCATCTGGGTGTGGCCCGGTTCCCACCTTGAGGCCACGTTCAAGAATCATTTCCATATGCCAGAGCTATTACAGAGCTAAGGCACCAATGGCACTGATTTCTGAACTTAGCTAGCACTCCCCTGCGTAGGAGTTTCTGTAGTGTCTACAGGTGATATTGCCTTCACCGAGAATCGAACTTACAATTTTCGGAATGATAAACTCAGCTGTTTACCATCAGGCCACCGCTTACATATGTATGCTTGCCAGCGTCTAATTACTGATATCTGTATAGTTATTAATGTTTTCAAAGAGAAATCACATATTATTGTAGAGAAAATTTGATTCATGTTTTCAAAGGGAACTGACTGAAAGGCAATGAGTTATTTTAATTCTTAGCTGGCATTGCCTTGGAAAAACTAGGCAGGGCCTAGATTTGCATTACCCGACAGGCCCTTTATTAAAAAGCGTTAACAAACAGATAAGGGCCTGTGTAAACATTCCTTGGCAGGCCCATGATTTTAAAAGGGAAAATCTAGTCAGGCCCTAGGCTAAATTTAACAGATTTTCTACCCGGGTAATCTCATTCTGCTTAATGGCATGGAAATAAGTAATATATTAGCTGCTGAGCTCTCTAGAGATACCAGTATAACTGACATACTTTCTGTTTTTAAATGTATGATATTTCAAAA
Organism: Campiglossa producta; assembly: GCA_964058755.1. Taxonomy (NCBI): domain Eukaryota; kingdom Metazoa; phylum Arthropoda; class Insecta; order Diptera; family Tephritidae; genus Campiglossa; species Campiglossa producta. The sequence goes on along the minus strand of CAXKVI010000028.1, from coordinate 655,634 downwards.
TAAACAGTTTAATTTTTTCATTACTAGTAGACCCGGCAGACGTTGTCCTGCCCAAACATTAATTTGTTGTTATTTATAAAATGTGGCTGGCCCCCTCATTTCAGCTCCACAACCTTCTTCCCGTCCCCTCCACCTCCATCTTTCTCATATGCTTTTCTCTTTTCAGATTGTTTTTCTAATTGTCATCCATATCCCTATGCCTTCTCAATCCCACTCCCAAAATGACGTGTTGATCAATATTAAAAAACTTTGGTTTTATATGGGAAAAATACTAAAACATGTTTCATTTCATACTCATATCGTACTAATACAACCGAGGGCTCCTCCTGGTTGAAATTTTAATCGATATCTCGAAAAAGGGGTCTCATATTGGACTGAAAACTACACCATTTTAAAACACTTATCAATACCTTTCATTTGATGCCCATATTGAACGAACACTTATTAAGGTTACGCTGGTCCACATTGTAAGCGATATCTCCAAAACCCTTCCAAATGCCTTAATTTTTAAATCGTTTCGAGCTGACACAAAATCTACCTTCCAAGTTTAATTTTATTATGTCCAGCCGTTATCAAAATAAATGCTAGAATAGATTAAGCAAAGTCCAAATGAAACCTGTGGCCTTACCTTTTCGTTTGATACCAGTTTTATGCTAATATTTTAGAGATTTTGCGCAATCACATTTCGACTGATAATTCTGTTATCAATAAATATATCGAAATATACCAAAGTCCAAAAGAAAGCTGTGGTCTTCCCCGTTCATTTGATACCAACGTTGTGCGAATATTCCAAATTTCTAGTATTCTAAAGTTTACCCGGAACCACATTTTGCCCGATAACTCTGTTATCGATAAAAATATCGAAACGAACCAGAGTCCAAATGAAAGCTGTGATCTTCCCCTTTCGTTTGATAGGTTAGGTTAGGTTAGCTAGGGTGGTAGCAGCCCCAAGTGAGAGGACTTGGACTTGGACACTTGTACGGTCCGTTGTTACACCACATTCTAAACCGTGATAATAACTCGCAATTACTTAACAAATCGCTGCGTAGCGACAAAATAGCACCGGATAAGGCACACATCAATCTTCGACACGTCCACCGACCTAAGAACGTCCGAGCCGAGAAATCTGCCTCTAGTCCTAGCAAAAGCCGGACAGTTGAGCATGAAGTGATCTGATGATTCCACCTCGTCATCCACCTTGCAGCTCACGCAGTTCGGACTTTCAGTAATGTTTAAGCGCACCGCATGGATTCCCATCGGAGAGTGCCCCGTCAACACCCTAATCATCAAGGAAAGGTGGACCTTAGAAAACCCTATTAAATCCGATGATCGCCTGGCGGGAATACCCAGTGTTCCGAAGGCAGCCACTTTCGCTTCAAGAGTTCCCGCTCTGGCCAAGTGATCCGCATGGCTTTTACCGGGAATGTCACAGTGGCCTGGCACCCAAATAATTTTTATTCTGAAGTAGCTGGACGCTATCGCAAGTGATTCCAGACAGTCGCTCACCGTCCTCGATCGAACATTGCGCGCACTCAGCGCCCTAATTGCCGCTTGACTATCGGAGTATATGTTGAAATCCTGCACGGTGAAAGCACTGGACAGCATCCCATCCACCGCATCCTTGATTGCGGCAACCTCAGCTTGGAAAACGCTACAATGTTTAGGTAGCCTGAATTTCCTGCAGATCCCAAACTCCTGGCAGAAAACACTACCCCCAATACATTCATCCAGCTTTGACCCATCCGTCAGGTTCACCAGGCCCGCCCCTCCAGATGGGTTCACCGCCTGTCCACTCGTCCCTTGCGTGTATATGAGTCGAAAAGCCCTTCGCCTGAGCAGAGGTCGGCGCACAGTAATCTGTTCTCTTCCGATGGCTCCCCTGCATCAATACAAAGCGACCGAAGCTTTTCCGGCCCTATCCTCTACATTGAGCTTCCATGACAGTTTCATGTCCAGAATAACCCCTAGGTACTTAACCTTTCCGGAGAGCACCAACGGTACTCCCCCACTAGTTCCGTTTTACTCAGGTTGACAGCCAGTCCACAGGATTCGGACCACTCTGTCACAATACCCAGGTACCCCTGCAGAACATCTCCAACGGTCCTTGCTAGTCCCCTTACAATGGCAGATGGCAAATCATTATTTAATGCTCCTTCGATGTCCAGAAAGGCTCCAGCACGAACTTTTTGTGTTGGAAAGACCCCTCTATTAGTTTTACAACGGAATGAAGCGCCGTTTCAGTCGATATGCTTTTGCAGTAAGCATGTTGTGCAGGCCAATCAGGCGCTGCAGCGTTTTTAAAAGAAACGAAGAAAGACTGATTGGCCTGAAGTCCTTGGGAGATACATGAGAGCGTCTCCCCGCCTTTGGAATTAAGGTAACCTTCACCATATTCCAAGAAGCGGGGATATAGCCCAACCCCAAACAGTTGGCGTAGATGAGAGCCAGCCAGCTACAAGAAATCCCCAAAGATCTCTGTAGTTGCACAGGAGTTATGCCATCAGGCCCGGGTGACTTGTAAGGCTTAAAAGATTGATACCACATTTGTGCGAATGTTTCGAAGCTAACCCCAAACCACATTTTGACCGATAACTCTATTATCGATAAATATATCGAAATGAAACAGAGTCCAAAAGAAAGCTGTGGTCTTCCCCTTTCGTTTGATACCAATTTTGTGCGAATATTCCAAAGTTTACGTAAAACCACAATTTTACCGATAGCTCTGTTATCGATAAATATATCGAAATTTCATGATACCTGTTACCGATTCTGAGCTCCTAATTGTTTGTTGCAAAATCTTGTAAAGATCGGGGCTTTGGTTCAGACGTTAAAGAACCGCAAACATCCGCAGTCACTCACGAACTTACGTTTCTATATATTAGTAAGATAAGATTAAATAACCATATATAGCTAACGTAAGTTGCTGCCCGTAATCCAGGAAGGGAAGAATTTTTCCTTGGAAACGAATCTTATAGCTGAATGCAACAGAGAACACTTTATAATTGCAGGGAAGCCATAATAGGAAACTTCTGCCAACCCTTGAAAGAAAGTCCCTGTGCACGACAACTACTAAACCAACACTTCGTCAAATGCAAATCCAAATCCGCCGATCACGTGCCCGCCATTAAAAAGAGCGATGACGGCGTAATTCTAAATAATGACCAGCCCGTTATAATACAAACCGAAAATTTGACAGGAGGAACATTTTTAATAACACTCAAAGGTGATATTACGATAAACTCCACTGTTTATAGTTTATTTAGTTGGTGCGGTTAGCGGGATTGCCGTTCTTGTGGATTGGACAGAACACACTCTGAAGGCATGCCCTCGTCTGACAATATTCTGCATAAGAGCTAATGTAGTATATGAGAGCATGACACTAACAACAGCAAGTCACACGACAACTTTTAATGTAAAAATTCTGCAGCGTCGACGTACTTCTAATTACGTCCAGTTTCTCACGCTAAGTACAAGAGCAGCACAAGCTATGGCGTGATATAAGTTTGCATACGCTAGCCATATATTTGTGGAGACTGCACTGAGATGTACTCGGACCTATGCACATATGAATATGTGTATATATGTGCACAGCATTATGTTTAGCTTGTTAGAATTAGAAGTAAATATGTACGATAGTAAATAGCTAGTACATAAGACTTTTTAGAGAATAAATAAGCTGTATTTTATCAATAAAAGAAGAGAATTGGTATTCGGAACTCAACGGTGCCTCACCACATTAAATAGATGGTTTATCTAATATCACATGGCGATCCTTGCCAGGTCTGACGGCAAATTGCTCTTACAATAGCAATTGCCTTATAATCCTGGCAGGATTTACATTAAAAAAAAAAAGTTTTTGATTCTATAAAAAAAAAAACAGAATCATTGCCAAGTACGGCAAGCAAGCTAAAAAAGCAGCCGGTAAACATTCGCTTCAAATATTGGCAAAGCGTGTCATATAAACCCCTGGGTGTTTTCGAAAATTCACCATGAGGCGAAAATTGCGACTTTGTGCATACTTTATTCTTCAAGCATCTTCAACAAATTTATTCCCGAGTTTGTAACAATTATTAAAGAGCTAATTGGGGACGCAAATCCACGCGTGCATAAAAAGTGGAATATTAAGGAGCCATCAGGAACGTGAGGGTGCTGAGCTACACAGGAGGATAAGATTAAGTTAATTTAATATGCATATATATCATTTGCAGGGTAACCTTATGGTCAGCCTAACGGCTGCCTAAACTAGAAGGGCAAACTAATATTTGACGTATAAAATTATTTTTTTGTTTAGCCTTAAAAACTTTTGAATAGAATTATAATGCCAAGAACGATTGCATCGATCCTAATATGGTTTTGGATGAATTGTTAAAAGAACTCGATGAGGAGTATAAAAGGATTATTTTGATAAAGCAAATTAAATGGTTGATGAATTTCAAAAAATTAATAAACAAATAACAATAATCCGAAAAAAAAATTTTTTTTCTTTGTTAATTAATTGATAATTCCTTTTTACAAATTAATATTTGCCGTTTCAATTGTTTTTTTTGAACGTCTAATTTTTTTTTTGGTACCCGCTGTTAATCTATCGATATGTCCTCAGAAGAGGGAATACAAACGAAAAAACAATTTGATAAAGTCTTTTCCCGTGTAGTCGAACTGGGTCTGGAAGCGAATAAAATAATAAAATAAGAACAAGTCAAGCAAGGCCCTAAGCCACTGACTTTGGAGGAATATAGAAAGAGAAATAAACTCCAAAAAGTTAAGCCACGCATTCCAGAGCCAGTGAGATATAAACGAAAAAGAGGAGGCAAGCAGTATAATAAAAGAAGAGAACTTGCCGAATTGTATCAACAATTAAATTTATGTACAAAAAAGGAACTAAAAATTAAATTGAAGAAAGATATAAGGATTTTAAAAAAAGAATTGAAGAAAAATAATAATTTTGATTAATAAATTAAAAAATAATTTTGCCTGAAACCCGCTTAATAAAATTAAGAAAAAAAATTTTTTTATAAATAAATAAACAACAAATACAAATTCCTTTTAAATAATTCTTTGATAATGGGGGGACAAGAATCCAAAGTCTCTTATCCAAACGCTAATGTGGTAAACTCTGTTCAAATAATAGACCCCACTGAAGCTATGGATGCAATAAAAATTTACCTTTTGGTCATTGTCATACTTAGCGCTGTAAACTTGTTCTTGAGATTCTAATCGGCACATAACAAATTTTTGAAGTAAAAGTATCAGAGTCGCGCGACGGCATAGATAAAATTAAAAAAAAAAGAAGAAAAACTTAAAGAAATTTTTTTTTCTAATTCCCCTACCTAAATGGATCAATTGTGTAGAGCTAAATATTTTTCATGCTTGGGCTTGATGCCCGGCTTTCACCAAATTGAGTTACATAAAGACTCTAGGGACATCACATCGTTTACGGCAGACGACGGCACATATCGTTTCCAAAGATTTCCATATGGCTTAAAAGTAGCCCTCAACTCATTTCAAGGAATGATGACTCTGGCATTTGCAGGTCTCAAACCATCACAGGCATTTCTATATATGGATGATTTGTTGGTATTAGGTTGCTCCGAAAAACACATGATAACAAATTTGAGAGATGCATTTTTAACTTGCAGAAAATACAATTTAAAATTACATCCAGACAAATGTTTATTTTTTAACCAAGAAGTTACTTATCTTGGCCATAATTGCACAAATCAAGGCATTATGCCTGATCCTAGTAAATTTGATTTTTGTTCTAAATTATCCAATCCCAAAAAATGCAGATGAAGTTAAAACATTCGTAGCATTTTGTAACTATTACCGAAGATTTGTTCAAAATTTTGCAGAATTTTAACAAATTATGGAAAAAGAATGTTTCCTTCAGTTCTTAGTCAAGAATATGAAGGCAAGCAATTACCAATTGGCTATGCATCAAGAGCATTCACGAAAGGTGAAAGCAATAAAGCAACAATTGAAAAAGAATTGGCGGCAATCCATTGGGCAATCACTTATTTCACACCATACGTTTATGGCAGAAAATGTTTAGTTAAAACAGACCATCGCCCCCTAACATACTTATTCTCGATGAAAAACCCTTCATCTAAATTAACTAGAGTTCGGCTGGAGTTGGAGGAATATGACTTTGAGGTGAAGTAAATAGCTGGAAAAGAAAATTATGTTATGTTATGTTGTTATCAATAAAAGCATGCCAAATAATGAAGGTTACGGCTCGATCGGAAACCAATAAAAATTCCAATAACAAAAATATTAATAAAGAAAAATGTCACAATGAGAACCCAAAAATTTATGAAGCGCTAAATAAATGTGAAGTTAAAAGGCTAGCCCAGCTCGTTTTCGATCCTCCGAAATTATATTTCAGAAAAGGAAAGAAAATTTGTAGCGAAATAAATATTGATCATGTAATTGTTGAGGCGAAGATTGATTTAGGTCAATCCTTTCCCAGGCTTCCAAGAGAAGCCGGCAATTCAAATATTAATAATTCAATTGTTGAGGCGAAAATTGATTTAGGTCAATTCTTTGCCAGGCTAATGAAAGAAGCTGACAATTTGAAAATAAGTAAAATACAGTTGTCCTTAGGAGACAAATTGTTTATAGATAAATATCCTCGAGTAAGCAAATTTAAGGAAATTGGTACCAAAGTTCTCAAAAATTTAACAATTGCATTAACTCCGGAGGTTATGTATGTGACTAACAAAGAAACAATTAAAAATATATTGAAAAAGTATCACGATGACCCTGTTAATGGTGGCCACCCAGGAATCAATCGAACAATGAATAAAATTAAACAGAAATATTATTGGAAAAATATGAAAAATGTAGTACAAATAAAGTAAATAAAAACTTGAAAGAACCAATGATTTTGACTGAAACACCAGCAAAAGCATTCGAAATAATACAGATGATGCAATTGGACCACTACCAAGAACGTCGAGTGGTAATTAATATGCTGTTACTCTAATATGTGATTTGTCTAAATATCTGATTGCAATTCCCATACAGAGAAAACACGCAAAAACAGTAGCCAAAGCTATTTTCGAAAATTTCATTTTGGTTTATGGAAGTATGAAAACCATAAAAACGGATGCTATGGAGTGATATCAGTTTGCATACGCTAGCCACATATTTGTTGATATGAGCGACTGCATTATTGACAGCTCCACGCTTGGTACATGTATGTATGTATGTGACTGTATTGCTAGCAGCTCCACTTGCAGATATGGTTGTGTGCACGTTGGTGACTGCACTGAGATGTACTCGGACCTATGCACATATGAATATGTGTACATATGTGAACAGTATTATGTTTAGCCTATAAGAATTAGAAGTAAATATGTATGATAGTAAATAGGTAGTACATAAGACTTTTTAGAGTATAAATGCATGCTGCATTTTATCGGCATTCAACGGTGCCTCACCAAATTAAATAGTTTGTTTATCTAATATGACACTAATGCATGCTTTTTACAAACTCTTCGCTTCCGTGTTTGAACAGCGGGATATAGCTATTCTCACTTCATCATAGTCAAGTGGTGGGACGACTTCTCCATCGTCAGAGATCGGGGTATCGGGTTCGACGTCTCCCTCGCAATTTAGAAGTAGGAGAAGTGCTTCCTCCATAATTTAAGTACACTCTGTACGGCGGTAACCAGGTCGCCATTATTGTCCTTACAGAAACTTGCCCGGTCTTAAAACCTTCCGTCATCCGCCGGATATTTTCATAGAATTTTTGGGCATCATTCCTGTCATCCAACATCTCAAACTCCTCACACTCACGCCTTTCGGCCTCACTTTTCTTTTTCCTGAAAAGGCGTCTCTTTCCTTCTTTGTCTCATGATAGCGTTGCCTTACACTGCGGGTTGCGCCCTTCTCCTTGTAGGTAGCGTGCTTTTTTTTGAGGCAGGTTTGCATTCCTCATCGTACCAGTTGCTCTTGCGGGCTCGCTGGAACCCTATAGTGGGCTCAGCGGCGGTACGCAATGAATGAGAGATATGCTTCCATTGCTCGGTTACATCGATAGGTCGAGGATTGCCCTCTGATACCAGGTGTTAGAGTCGAGTGGAGAAATTATCAGCTGTCTCTGTCATACGCAGGTTCAGGCGTCAAACTCTCCTTCCGTTACTGTGCGCACTTTCTTCGTTGCACAGAGGCGTGTGCGTATCTTGGCTGCAACAAGGTAATGGTCCGAGTCCGTGAAGGGTACGCCTTTCCAGAACGGAATCTTATTGAGACCCGCTCCATACAATCGGGAAGTCCCTTGCTCCTAATCTTATTAGCCATAGCTATGAGCATAGGTATATTCCTGGGGAGACCATAAAGAAATAGGGCAGTACTGAAGAATATCATAAAAGAAACTGGGGACGGATTCACTTCAAGAGGGGTGTAGTTAAGACAGGTCAATCATCCGGCTAAATTAGCGCTTCCACGGGATTTGCTCGGGCCGTCTGCATCTTTAATAATAACACATCCGGTCGTACTGCTGACTGAACACTTATAGTCTTGCGCTTGGCAACAACAATAATATCGAGCAGTAACTAAAGTTTGGGCAAGTAGTGTAGGTATTTAGACGCTTGCGTCGCTCTTGTGTTTTCAGTCATAACAACTCTTCCGCTGAGACCGGCTGCCCTTAATTAACAAGGGAAAAAATACTCTAAAAAACTCAAAGTAGCGTTTTTACTAACTTTTCAACGAACACCACAGAGTGTTTTACGAACTCACAACTGAAAAACGGTGAAACAGAGTTACTAATATCTTTGAAAATACATATTTCCTCTTTTTATCTTAATTTCGCAAAACCTACCAAAATCTGATCTAACCTACCAAATGAAAACGATTCTGCCAATTTTGTTTGGAACCGACCAAGCCCGGCAACTCTGCATCCAAGTACTGTTTGGCACCCATAAGAACACTCACAAATTTTGAGGACAAGCTTTGCGTGGTAAAGAATCTATGTGGTTAGAGAAGAAATTATTTTATAGTTCTTTGTCCATTTTAAAAACACTTTAAATTAAAAATAAAACATTCCACCTGCATTATTCGTTGTTAAAAAAAATATGCCAGGTTTTTATGACTCTGTGATAAACAATATGTTTAGACCATCGGTCTAAATATATCGGTCGCCCCTCGTAGCAAGCCTTAGTATCTGCCGCGCTATTACATTTTACTTTATCTTTATACCGATAACAGCTCTTACCCCTTCGAATCCTACGAATGTAGGATTCGGCGGGGGTACAGAGCTGATATTTATCTAACCACTCTTTCACTTCTTTTCCGAGCATACGAGAGTCATCAGCAGCCAAATCTAGGTAAAATATATTTGTACATACTTTCAATTAACAATTCCTATAAGTGATTTCCATTTGAAGTTTCATACTTTTCTTTAATTTCCATAGTCATTAGTGCACATTAATTTTCAAATATAATTCTGTGTGTACTTTGCATTGAAGAAACAAATTATTATTATACTGTTTACATTGAAACTAAAGTGTCCATTTAATTCTCAGTCGTTGCATTTCCTTTTCACTTTCTTTCCATATTTATTACGTGCGAGCACATCCCGCCATTGCCATTGGCCGTACGTAACATTGGTCCATCTCACCGGGAATTTGAACTGGCGTCCTAATCACGGAATAACAATAACCCACTGCTAAACAATAATTTCAACTATCGAGGATCATAATTTGTCCAAATCCAGAGTTTTTAATTATTTTCTTCCAAAAACTTAAACAAGCTACACACCAGCGAATAACAGACCAGCGAGTTACACAAATACACATAAATACATCCTACTCACACCACATCACAGCTTACAGTCAGCTCTAATCACATCACATCAGCATCACTGCTCACTACAGTCCATCTGCTCACATCATCACATTAAAACTTCACAGTTTCATCACTCAAGGTACGTTGGTTTTGTTAGTTCATGCACCACTTTTTTTTTATACGTACAAAACGTAAGTGAACTTTGTGAGTGATTTGTTTAAAGAACAAAGTAAGTAAAAACCTTGTGTGCTTGACAGCGCAATATCACCTTTTGACTATCGGTTAAGTCCCCCACCAATGGTAAGACTTATCCGACACAGCTCAAGGCAAGCAGTCAGTGGATTTTTTGTTTGTTTTTTATACCTTTCATGAACATGAAATGGTATTATAACTTTGGTCCGATGTTTGTAAGTATGAGAAGAAGAAGAGATGGAGCCATCAATAAGTATACCGAAATGATCAGGATGACAAGCTGAGTTGATTTAGCCATGTCCGTCTGTCCGTCTGTCTGTTTGAACGCAAACTAGTCCCTCAATTTTTGAGATATCTGGCTGAAATTTTGTATGTGGCCACCATTTTGTAATATAGGAATCATTTGTCGGAACTGACAAGATCGGACCAGTATAACATATAGCCCCCATACAACCGATTGTTCAGATATAAGAATTTTTGGCCAAAACATCCGCAATTAAAAAGTTAGGAACGTAAAATTTTGCATCTCGAGTACTTTCTATTTATGTAGTGTATATAGTGAAAATCAACGAGATCGGGCAAATGTAACATATAGCCCCCATACAACCGATTGTTCAGATATAAGAATTTTTGGCCAAAACTTCTGCAATTAAAAAGTTAGGAACGTAAAATTTTGCAACTCGAGTACTTTCTATTTATGTAGTGTATATAGTGAAAATCAACAAGATCGGGCAAATGTAACATATAGCCCCCATACAACCGATTGTTCAGATATAAGGTTTTTTGACCAAAACTTCTGCAATTAAAAAGTTAGGAACGTAAAATTTTGCAACTCGAGTACTTTCTATTTATGTAGTATATATAGTGAAAATCAACAAGATGGGGCAAATGTAACATATAGCCCCCATACAACCGATTGTTCAGATATAAGGTTTTTTGGCCAAAACTTCTGCAATTAAAAAGTTAGGAACATAAAATTTTGCAACTTCAGTACTTTCAATTTATGTAGTCTGTAGAGGAAAATCAAGAAGATCGGGTAAATATAACATATAGCCCCATACAACCGGTTGTTCCGATATAAGGTTTTTTGGCCAATACTTCCGCATTTAAAAAGTTAGGAACGTAAAATCTTGCACCTTTAGTACTTTCTACATATGTAATGTGTATAGTGTAAGTCAGTACAATTGAACACGTATAATATATAGCCTCCATACAATCGATTATTCCGATAACTCGGATCCTATTATTTTGTAAGTTTTTTTAAATTATAACAAAGATGTGTAATGTGTATAGTAAATATAGTTAAATTGAAACAGGCTGTACTGGGGATCGAACAGTGAAAATCGTGACGCTTATTCATGAAAGGTATATAGCCTTCGGCACAGCCGAAGACAGCTTTCCTTACTTGTTTTTATAGACATTTATCACTGCACTGAACATCTGTCTGCTCTACCACTTCGTGTGGAAACGTTCTCCAAAATAACTTCCAATTTTCACTTAGTTGATGCTTTTTTAAATAATCCATCACAAAGTTCACATCACATCAATCAGTTCATCAACACACCATTATATTCATCACTACCTTGGGTGGCTTGTGGTATAAATATTTAAAGCGTACACAATTCACAAGTGTCACTTAATTTATTATTATTTGTATCTTTTAAAGTTTAAATAAACAATCATCACTAGTCCACGATTATCTGGACAAATACAATTGCGTTAGTTTTTTTTTCTCAATTGGAAATTGCACTTTATTTACCTGGTTTGGTTATACAGGGTTTACAATACCCAAATCACATTAAATTTGTACCGAGATTTATATCTGTGCCATACACTTTTGTTGATATAGTAAATCTTCAGAGATTTTATCTGTTATCACATACATTTTGGAAACACTAAACCTCCAGAGGTTATCTGTTACACAAATATTTTGAAACATTAAATCCTCAGAGATTTCTATCTGTTTCGTATACACAGTTCTTGTTAAACTAAATCTTCAGAGATTTAGATCGGTTCACAAACACTTTAAGACATTAAATCTTCAGAGATTTTTCTGGGTCACATACACGTTTCAGAGACTTCTTTCTGTTTCACATTCATTTTCGAGACATTAAATCTTCAGAGATTTGTTTCTTATACACTTTTGAGACATTAAATCTTCAGAGATTTGTTTCATATACACCGTTGTTGATATACTAAATCTTCAGAGATTTATATCACACACACACTTTTAAAGACATATTTCTGTCTATCACACACTTCGTAAGATTAAATCTTCAGAGATTTCAATCAGTAACACTGTTTTAAATTTCGCTTATTTTCAAAGCAAGGCACCTTCCTGAGTCATTACTTCTGAGTCCACTTCTCTGCAAATATACAAAATATTTAAACAAATAAAGAGAATGGAGACATATATTCGTCAGTCCGACTGCATAGTGGAGTTCGAGCAAGAATGGAGCTCCATTAATATTGAAGAAATGGATAAGCACACCCGTGCACTACAGCAAGAGCAGCTGAAGTCACTATGGAAGAAGACGAAAACGGCTTATAACATCCTTCTGTCCCACAAAGAGACCAGCAAGGAAGATTTGCAATCCATAAAGCAAAAAAATAAGACGTGTTTCGCATTCTACACGAAATGCATGGCTGCTATGAATGCTCAGCTGGAAAAGCGGTCAGCACAGCCCATACAACCACAAAGTAATGATGATACATCCAACCGTGAAAATAATATTCGGCCTCCGCCCTGTGACACCGATGTGTTTAAGGGCGATTATCTATCATGGCCAACCTTTAGGGACATGTTCACGGCCATATACATACTAAACAAACGCTTTACACCAGTTGAGAAATTATATCACCTCAACCAGAAAACCCAAGGGGAGGCAAAAGAGATAGTTCGGAGATGTCCATTGACCAACGAAGGCTTTACTACAGCCTGGAAAAATTTAAGTGGCAGGTACGAAAACAAGCGTATCCTGGTCAATACACAATTGAAATCTTTGTTTAGTCTGACCGCAGTTGAGAAGGAATGCGGTACAAATATTAAGCAACTACAAAGAGATATAAATAATTGCATCGCATCACTCCAATGTCATCAAATTGACATAGCGAATTGGGATGCAATAATTACCTATTTATGTTCCACTAAACTCCCGGAATGTACTCTGGCTCTATGGGAACAAACCATAGAGAATAAAACAGAGATTCCAAAATGGGCAGACATGGATAAATTCTTATCCAACCGGTTCCAAATATTGGAAACCTTGTGCGATCTGAGGAGTAGCAACAAGGCGCCCACGAATCAGTATTGAAATAGTTCACGGGAAACGCCGAGGAAACTCGGAGTTTACCAAACCAGCGTCCCTCCTGGCTGGTGTCAAATATGCAACACCAAGGAGCACAGATTGCGGGATTGTCAAAACTTCCGAAGGCTGTCCACACAAGACAAAATAACCTTTATTAAGGAAAAAGGTCTTGCCTAAACTGTTTGTCAGACAAACACACCGTGACACGATGCCCTCATCCGCTTAATTGCACCTTGTGTCACTTGAGGCACAACACCTTACTCCACCTGCCAACAGCACAACCTCAAGGAACCACCAAAGTTGGAACCGGAACACCAACTCTAACCACCAAAGTCGGAACCGAAACACCAATACAAGTTGGAACCGCAACTCCAATGATGATAGGCCCTCAACTTCGCAACAGGCTAGGGCAAGGCTTGAGTCTGCAAATAGAAACGAAAACGTTAATAATGTTTCTACACGCATTAAGATCAACTATAATAGAGTGGATTTCTCGGCCAGAGCACTTATTGACTCCGGCTCTGAGTGCTCTTTCATAACTGAAAGACTGAAAGAAAGAATAAACCTGCTATCTAAACGCCTGAACATCCAAGTGCCAGGCATAAACAATACGCTGTCCGCGCAGGTAACAGAGTCGTGCTCTATTACAATAGGCTCCCTGATTGACCCATTAGTCAGCATTGATACAATGGTCCTGTTAATATCACAAGTTATATTACACAACAGAAACAATATTGCAAAAAGAAATATATAAGATACAACAAAAGTATTATTAACATAAGTCAAGAAAAGTATACAGTTATTAGTTTATTTATAATATTATTTGCAGCTAGCAGGAAGGCAGTGTCTCCAATTACTTATCTCTCTCAATTGATCGATTCAGTTGTATGTAGAAATCATTAGGACCATCTGAATGGTTTTAAAGGGCGATATATTAAGCAATTGTACGTAGAAATCAGTAAGTGTTGACTGGAAAAGTTGTTTATGCTGTCGGAATGGACGCGTTTCCGAGCAACATATATACTTCGAGTTTACTAGGAGCCATAATAGTTTTACTGGCGGAATGGACGCGATTCCGCGCAGCAACTAGATAGAGCTATCAGCATGTTGTTTCCTGCTGATTACTTGTTTATTTTAAATTAAGGATATTATTAGTGGTGCTGGCGGAATGGACGCGATTCCACGCCGTTAAAGGGTTCAAATATTATTGAAATACTGACAAACAATAAGGGCAAGTGTTCATATTGTTAGTCAGCAGATTGCAGACATACAAGTATTGCATTTTGTATCGAGGCAAAAGAGCATTCTAAGCTCATACAGCTATATATGTAAGTCGTTGTAGTATGAACACCAAATATTCAGAGGGTTGTTTTTTGCAAAGTTGTGACGACAAACAGGTAATTGAAAGAGCACAAAGTGTCTGGTCGTCCTAGGAGGAACAGCAAAACTCAGTCGGCTAACCAGGTCGGAAGAGTCAATTTCACCAATAATCAGCTTATGGAGGAACATTACACCTAGTAATATCCTTCGATTTTCCAAAGAAGGTAAATTTAAGAGGAGAAGCCTATTTCTATAAGGAGGTAGATGAATATTTGGATTCCAATTAAGACCACGCAAAGCAAAAATCAAAAATTGCTTTTGTACAGACTCAATCCGCTGTATATGAACTTGATATAAGGGCATCAGACACACGAGCAATATTCAAGTATTGGGCGAACCAGTGATGTGTAAAGGACTTTCGTAAGGTACGGGTCATCAAATTCTTTAGCCCATCTTTTAACAAAGCCAAGCACACCCATGGCTGTATTAGCTATAGATGAGATGTGCATATTAAAACTAAGTTTAGGGTGTCGTTTAGTAAATAGGGTACAAAAACCGGCTTTGCTCGATAAAAAGTCATTAACTTGCATTTCGAGCTATTCAGGATTAATAAATTTACTGAACACCAGCGGCGAAATGACTCCAAATCGGCTGGAAATAGATCCCCACGGGAAGGTACGGTGGGCGAATATGTGAAACAAAGTTTTACATCATCCGCATACATAAGTGTTCGGGAATGAGCGATGATTTGGGGTAGGTCATTAATGAACAGGGTGAAAAGCAAGGAACCTAAATGACTACCCTGAGGCACACCGGAAGTTACGTCAATGGAGGTAGACAGAGTATTTCGGGTGGATATTCACCGGTCGCACAGAAACAGCACAGCCCACTAATAATAGGGTATCATTTTTTAACGAGATAAGCCTAGATAAACAGTAAACTGCTTTCTGGAAGTTGGAAGATGTGCCTAAGAAAAAAGCACTAAACGACGATAATGCCTATTGCGAGGCACTTTTCAAAGCAACAACGGAACGGGGCTCTGATGGCAAATACATTTTCTCCCTTCCCTTTAAACAAGAGTTTCCCAACGACATCTGCTTAGGGCCTTCCTTAAAAGGTGTTTGCTCTCAATTTTACAGGAATGAGACCCGCCTAGCTAAGACACCGGACCTACAGAGAGAATACAATAGAGTATTGTCGAAGTACGAGACGTTATATGTCGAAGGTTCCCACAATGATACCACCCCAATCAACGGACTGCTACTTTCTTCCGCATCATGCGGTTATCAAGGAAGAGAGTACAACTACCAAAGTCCGGCTGGTTTTTAACGCTTCGTGCCCTACTGCTAATGGCACAAGCCTGAACAACATTCTTCATACAGGCCCAGTATTTCAGGCCGACTTAACAATATTACTCCTTAGATGGAGATTTTTCAAATATGTTTTTAATAGTGACATCGAAAAGATGTATCGACAGATATGGGTCAAACACAATTAAACGAAATTCCAAAGGATAGTTTTCCGGACCAGACCTGAGAACCCTATCACCGTCTACGAACTAAAGACGGTAACATTTGGAGTTAATTGCGCCCCTTATTTAGCAATCAGAACACTGCATCAGCTCGCGGACGACGTGGAAACTTCATTACCCATCGCTGCCAATATTCTACGAACAAGCATGTACGTCGATGACGTCCTTTCAGGAGGGCATACCATCGACACAGCCATTAAAGCGCGCGATGAAATAACACATGCATTACAGTCTGCAGGCTTATCCCTTCGAAAATGGACGTCGAACTGCAGCAAAATACTACAGGGAGCATAACCTTAGGATGGCCAAAATGATTATGCAAAATATTTGGCTAGAGGGGACTGACTGGGACGAAAGAGTATCTGCTCCAACTTTAGATAGGTGGCACAGCTTTACGCATGACTAAAATCAAATTAATAACATTCGGATACCACGATGGGTGTATTTCACGCCATTCAACGACGTGGAAATACACGGATTCTGCGATACATCCGAAAAAGCCTATTCTACGAGTCAAAATGAAAGATCAGGTTTACGTTAACCTGCTAATGGCGAAAACAAGAGTAGCCCCAGGGAAGACCATCTCCTTACCCCGATTGGAGCTGTGTGGAGCGGTGCTGCTGGCCGAGACTTTGGAATCCGTCATCGAAAACCTGAATTTAGGCACATTCAAAACGCACCTTTGGACGGACTCAACCATCGTCCTAGCATGGATCCGAAAACCACCGTGTTCGTGGTCAACGTTCGTGGCGCCCAGAGTCACAAAAATTATGGAAAAGGTAGGAAATCAAGTCTGGCGACACGTGGATTCAGCATCAAACCCAGCAGATCTGGCCAGCAGAGGATTGTCAGCGAGGGATCTAGTCGACAGCGTTCTGTGGTGGCAGGGACCTTCTTTTTACAAGAAGTCAAGAATAAATGGCCAGCCCAAGAAAAGGAGTATGGGTCCAACATCAAGTAAAAGAGAGTACAAATCCACACAACTACGCAAATAAACAATAAAGAGGACATCCTAGATAGATTTTACGATTTTTCAAGGGCTTTGAGGGTCATATCATACGTTATGAGATTCTCTCAAAGAACGAGTCCCAAAACAAAATCCACTTTTAAAACGGAGTCTTACCTCATTTCGCCCGACGAAATCAAGGCTACGACTCAACGGCTCATTTCTACCTATTGGGACAAAAAGCGGCGGCCGTCTGTCTACATCCCTTGACCTTCCGTACAACGAACGCCATTTAATTATCCTCCCGTACGCCTGGTCCAGTTTATCCATAAGGTTTCCCTTCATGGCGAACACCAAGTCATGTTGCAGCTCCTACGCACGCAATACTGGATCCCAAAAGTAAAAAATATGATCAAGTCAATTATCCATAACTGCAAGGTCTGTACCATCTTTCGTAAACGGGTTCAGACCCAACTCATGGGCGACCTACCTCCCGAACGCACCACCTTTTCCCGTGCACTTACAAACACCGGGGTAGATTTCGCCGGACCCTTTGACATGAAGTCTTACAACGGCAGAGGATGTCGCATGTCAAAAGGCTACGTTTGCCTTTTCGTATGCTTTACGACTAAGGCCATTCATCTAGAGGCCACCAGTGACCTTAGTACCGCCTCGTTCCTGGCAGCCTTCGACAGGTTTGTTGCCAGACGAGGATGTCCAAAAAACATCCATTCCGATAATGGAACGAACTTCATCGGTGTCTCTCGAGCTCTCCGATCCGAGTTCAGGTCTTTTATAGCGGACGCCCGCAACCAGACCCTGTCCAAATATTGCCACCAAACCTTGACCTGGCACTTTATACCAGCTGGGGCCCCTCATATGGGGGGACTCTGGGAAGCAGGGGTAAAAAGTTTCAAAAATCACTTCAAAAAGATTGTGTCTGATCATAAGTTTACCCTCGAAGAGTTTGGAACCCTACTATGTCGCATCGAGTCTTGTCTCAACTCGCGACCACTAACGCCCTCGTCCAGCATTTTCTCGTTGGAGGACATCTATCAACCAGTTGGCAGCACATCGTCCAACCATCACATCACCTAATTAGGCAAGCAAACTTCGAAATAAATATTCAAAAGAGACTTTCCACAGAAAACGTTCACAAATAAAGGGTTTATAAGCGAAACAAAACAATGATCATACAGACACACGCATTCAATAAATATGATCAGGTTCGAGTCAATTTGGCTAACATCTTGTATAGGTACGGGTTATCAACTTATCAGCCCTGCAGCGAAAGCAACTAGCTGAAAACTAGTTGGTGCACCGGGCCCACTAGTCAGTGTTCTGTCTTTTTTCCATATAAGCAACTGATATTTTTTACGTGTTGATGTCCTACGAGATGTCAATTGTCAGATTTTGACCAGAATATACCAGTTATCTACTAATCAGGAAATACCAGTTTCATACTAGTTGTAAAATACCAGTTCCATACTAGTTCAACCTGGATTAGTATAATTTCCATATAATGAATTAGTCCACATACTAGTCCAAAAAGGACTGGTAGGAAATATACTATTCCCATACTAGTTCAAAAATCATCGAACCTAGGCTAGTATGATTTCAACTAGAATTTTCCTGGCTTACCCTTTATTTAATCATTTGACTTTATTTTCATGTTTATTCTTAAGAAAGGAGCGACTATTTGTATTTACCCTATCACGAAAAAGCCTCTATGAATTATAAGAGAAAACGAAACGAATGAATTTTGTATTTTTTTACTGGTATAATTTCATCCAGAAAAATATAGATGTATACTAGTATGGAATGGATATTTCCTGACTAGTATGAATTCAGCCAGTAAATTCTAATTGTATACTAGTATGAAATTGATATTTCCTGACTAGTATGAGTTCATCCAGAAAAATCTAGTCGTAAACTAGTATGAAATAAATATTTCCTGACTAGTATGAATTCAGCCAGAAAATTCTATTTGCATACTAGTATGAAATGGATATTTCCTGACTAGAATGAGTTCTGCGACAAACGAAAAACGTGAAACTTGGTCATAACAACCAAAGTAAGACCTAGTTGGTTATTACCACCCACGAGTCCACAAATAAACATAGTCATGAGATAATATTCACTAGTCTACTTCTACTCAGGGTACGAAAATAAACTATACCGGAAAGTACCATCTCGTTTGGTTTTTAGCGCTCATAGCTCGAAACAAAACAAAATCCAAAGGCTGAATACACTGGGGAAAATGTAAATTACATTTTCAAATGAATCCACAAAACATACCTAAAGAAATTTCTAAAAAATAATGTAGTTTACTTGGTAGTTTATTTTCGTACACTGCTCCTACTGTCACAGTACAGAAGAAACCTCCGGTCTGGTATCAACTCACCCCCTCTCCTCCATGAACCTGATCATCAGCCGCCGCAGCTACGTCACGTGACTCATGTCCCCATTCTCCAAAAGGACGTTGCTGTTGTGAGAACTGAAATTGAAGATAAGGACGTTGAAAACGAAACTTTTTTTTACCACTGATAGTACCTTTATTTCCGTTAAGAGAAATTGGGGCCCATATTCATCCTCAGTGATATCTGGTGATCCTCCTAGCAAGAAAATCGGAAAGCCCATGCATTGGATCAACAGAATGTAGAGTGCCACGTTCCATTAGATCATGTTATGTAGCTGGTAGTTTGTTGGGTGAGGAGTGGTGGCAAGCAGGTATGCCTGCATCCCAGGCTAGCTCGTCAGCGTGGGGCAGGGTACTTTCCACCACCCTCACCTACAGCTACAAGAACAAATAATAGGGTTCATACCTGCATGTGAGAAAAAGTTAAACATAAAAATACCAAAAGGGCATAGGTGAGAAAAGTCTAGGTCGCTAAAGAAAAGGAGAGATGAAAAGATAAAGTAGTAATTTTCCCTAATACTCACCTTCCGATATCCGTGTGCGCGCAAACGCAGCACCCACACCTACGACGCTCTAATGATCAGCTGTTCGGTGTCCCACTGACCCAGTTTTAAATTTCGAGTTCAACGACCCAGATATAAAAAAAATTTGTATTTATGTATGCTTATGATGCTTATTCATCAAACAAGCTGAGAGAGTTGTGTGATTTTGTGCGTGTGATTTTGTGCGTGTGATTAAGTGTTTTTAGGATCGTTATGTATGTACATATATTTCTTCGTTTTTCTTTTATCACTAATCCATTTTATCTACCTTGGGAGTAGGGTGGGATTATTTGCTCATTATATGTACATACACACCGGCATATATACGTATTATGAATTACTCACCAAGTCACTGCTCCAATGGCGCCACTGTAGAGTACCTGTGCTGTAAAACTCGGAAACAGAGAAAACGTCGTGTATGCTCGATCATGCGCACAACGATCGCTCTCTAATTATTGCTCAGCCAGATCACTCGCTTGTGATCTTGGCTTTCGAGCTGCCGTTTTAGTGTACTACACCACCTCGGATGCGCACGTCAGACAAATCCTCTTAAAAAAAATTCAAATAGATACCAAAAAAATAAAAAAAAATTTAAATCTCCAATATCTGGGAGATAAATTCCGGATTCGGATATTGGTGGAGACGGCCGACCAAGGTAAAAGGTTGGCCAAGATGGTGCAAAGTTGCAACAAAAATTAAAGAATTTAGGTAAGAGTTACCAAAAAAAAAAACGTGGGTGGTGTTGCGTTTGTGCGGTACAAAAACATAAAAACCCAAAAAAAAAAGCGTGGAAGTTATAAATGACATAAAGAAAAGGTGAAGGAAAACTGCAAAACCTAACGAAAAATTGTTAAAAAAAAATGCGAAAATGAAATGAAAAGGTTCTTAAGTATGAAGAAATGATATGAACAAAATAGGTAACTCAAAATGGATAAAAACAATGGAAACTGAAAATGAAGAAAATTCGGTGATTAAGAAAAAAAATTACAATTTTTAACACCGAATTCCTTACAACCCCAAAATGCCCCTTATGGCCTAATGCCCCTTGAAGCAACTATGTTTTACTCCCCTATTCAAAAAAAAATCCCCAGTAATAAAATATCAAGAATTGAAAAAAATATAAATGAAACTTAAATATAAAGGCACTCCTTGCGTCTCGATCTTGGTATGTGTCATGTAGTGTATGTGGTGAATGTGTTGTCGTGGAGTTATGTTGACTATATTGGTGATGTTTTTGCTACTGGTGTATTTGTGTTGTAGTTGTTGCTGGCGTCCGTGCCGCCCAATCTGGCCCGTATCTGGTGGGGCTTCCTTCGACCAGATTTGATTTGTGTTTGTTGTTGTACTGTTAAGTATCGTGACTGTTTTCCGTGCCTCTATGTTGTTTTTGTGGTGTATGACTTACTGGTGTATCTCTATGTTGTGTCTCTATGTTGTAGTTGTAATGCGTGACTTGTTGTTTTGTGGAATTCTATGTTTTGGGTGCCATTTCCTAAGCGTTCAGCAGCGAAAAACCTGTGCCCTGGTGGGTACTCCCGGTGACAATGCGACCTGGATCCAAGAACAAGAACACAAAAGATTTCAGAAAAAATGTAAGGGTATAGGGTAGGGTTCATCAAGAGGGAAAACCAAAAGGTTATGCTCAATTAAACATATATATATTATTTAAACATGTCATATGTATATAATCTTTTGTTTGCTCAGCCATAGGTGCACATGCACAGAACTATCTATGATATGTTGCCAGCATGGTGAAAGGCTGTCGTTACAGGCTCGCAATCGCCGATGGTACCTGTACTATGGAGCGTGTGCGTAAAAAAAGTTTCAACGCAGCTTATCACACACAATTTCCTTGCGTCCAACGTGTGGCCTCGACCCACGACTCAATGCCGGGCATCACTTTGACAACAAACGTACATGTTTACTTAACTACGAGTAACTCATGGGGTTACTTCTACTGCTTATATTCTACTTATGCTAAATCACTGGGGATGCATATACTCTAAGTATCTAAAAAAGGAGAAAAAGATATCACAGGTAGAATAACTAAGGCTAGCTAAATAAAATATCACAGTATTAGGTACTTGACTAAATGAATAAATAAAATAATAATTGCAACAATAATTGGATAACTAATCAAAAAAATAAATTCATACGTCAGTTAGTAAAAAAATTAAAGATTTAGTCACATAATGATAATTGCATTGTCAATTGATAAAAAGTATAAAAAAATAAAAAAAATAACAGAAAAATTTTAATAACTACCTGCGTCAATAAATAAACAATTAACAATATAAATAAACGATGATAAATACCTTTAAACACAAAAACAAACATAAAAGCATTAAACATAAAACATAAGGACTAACACTACGACAAACATGTATCTATTTTGCGAAAATATCTTTAGCGTGGTATACGCCGATCCTTTTCCCATTGCTATCGCCAAGTTCGTACATTGAGTTTCCTATGACATTTAGGACTATGCACTTCACTTGTTTTGGTGCTAACTTGGCGTTTTAATTTTCTATTTGGGAGCTTTGTTTAAAATTTCGGCGATATATCACTTGTCCTATTTGGAACCTGACATCTCTACTTCTTGTGTCATAAGCTTTTCTACTATTTTCATGGTCTAACTTCAGCTCTTTCATAATCTTGTTTCGTAAGAGTTGTACCTTGTCATTCGTATCCACCACTTCAACATTGCTATCTGTTAATGCGCCTAACTTTCGGTATAGCTCATATGATGCAGCATGCTGTATCATAGGCATACCGAAAGTGGCATAGTACGGTGACATGTTAATGGCCGAATGTGCAACGCTGCGGAGGGCAAATGCGGCATCAGTGACGTCCCAGTTTTTCTGATTATCCTTTATGAAGGATCGGATGATTTTCTAAGAAGTCTTGGAATATTTCAGATACGAATTGTTTTCCGTTATCCGAGTGGACATATTCGGGCACACCGAATATGTGGAAAACATCTCTTTCTAAAAACTTAATTACAGCAGCTGAAGTTGCCTTTCTCATTGGTTCTAAAAATACAAATTTTGTGACAAAGACATCACTACCATCACTACTACGAGGATACGGACCCATAATTCAATAAACAGACGTTGGAAAGGTCGTTCGGTGAGTTTCTGCTTTCCCATTAATGGTTGTCTGAATACATTTTGTGTTTTGTTTATTTTACAGATTTCGCAATCTCTTACATGTGCGCACACATCAGATGCCATGCCTGGCCAATAATATTTTTGACGTAGTCGGGATAGGGTCTTATGTATACATCCGTAAAAGGTTGGCCAAGATGGTGCAAAGTTGCAACAAAAATTAAAGAATTTAGGTAAGAGTTACCAAAAAAAAAAAACGTGGGTGGTGTTGCGTTTGTGCGGTACAAAAACATAAAAACCCAAAAAAAAAAGCGTGGAAGTTATAAATGACATAAAGAAAAGGTGAAGGAAAACTGCAAAACCTAACGAAAAATTGTTAAAAAAAAATGCGAAAATGAAATGAAAAGGTTCTTAAGTATGAAGAAATGAAATGAACAAAATAGGTAACTCAAAATGGATAAAAACAATGGAAACTGAAAATGAAGAAAATTCGGTGATTAAGAAAAAAAATTACAATTTTTAACACCGAATTCCTTACAACCCCAAAATGCCCCTTATGGCCTAATGCCCCTTGAAGCAACTATGTTTTACTCCCCTATTCAAAAAAAAATCCCCAGTAATAAAATATCAAGAATTGAAAAAAATATAAATGAAACTTAAATATAAAGGCACTCCTTGCGTCTCGATCTTGGTATGTGTCATGTAGTGTATGTGGTGAATGTGTTGTCGTGGAGTTAAGTTGACTATGTTGGTGATGTTTTTGCTACTGGTGTATTTGTGTTGTAGTTGTTGCTGGCGTCCGTGCCGCCCAATCTGGCCCGTATCTGGTGGGGCTTCCTTCGACCAGATTTGATTTGTGTTTGTTGTTGTACTGTTAAGTATCGTGACTGTTTTCCGTGCCTCTATGTTGTTTTTGTGGTGTATGACTGACTGGTGTATCTCTATGTTGTGTCTCTATGTTGTAGTTGTAATGCGTGACTTGTTGTTTTGTGGAATTCTATGTTTTGGGTGCCATTTCCTAAGCGTTCAGCAGCGAAAAACCTGTGCCCTGGTGGGTACTCCCGGTGACAATGCGACCTGGATCCAAGAACAAGAACACAAAAGATTTCAGAAAAAATGTAAGGGTATAGGGTAGGGTTCATCAAGAGGGAAAACCAAAAGGTTATGCTCAATTAAACATATATATATTATTTAAACATGTCATATGTATATAATCTTTTGTTTGCTCAGCCATAGGTGCACATGCACAGAACTATCTATGATATGTTGCCAGCATGGTGAAAGGCTGTCGTTACAGGCTCGCAATCGCCGATGGTACCTGTACTATGGAGCGTGTGCGTAAAAAAAGTTTCAACGCAGCTTATCACACACAATTTCCTTGCGTCCAACGTGTGGCCTCGACCCACGACTCAATGCCGGGCATCACTTTGACAACAAACGTACATGTTTACTTAACTACGAGTAACTCATGGGGTTACTTCTACTGCTTATATTCTACTTATGCTAAATCACTGGGGATGCATATACTCTAAGTATCTAAAAAAGGAGAAAAAGATATCACAGGTAGAATAACTAAGGCTAGCTAAATAAAATATCACAGTATTAGGTACTTGAATAAATGAATAAATAAAATAATAATTGCAACAATAATTGGATAACTAATCAAAAAAATAAATTCATACGTCAGTTAGTAAAAAAATTAAAGATTTAGTCACATAATGATAATTGCATTGTCAATTGATAAAAAGTATAAAAAAATAAAAAAAATAACAGAAAAATTTTAATAACTACCTGCGTCAATAAATAAACAATTAACAATATAAATAAACGATGATAAATACCTTTAAACACAAAAACAAACATAAAAGCATTAAACATAAAACATAAGGACTAACACTACGACAAACATGTATCTATTTTGCGAAAATATCTTTAGCGTGGTATACGCCGATCCTTTTCCCATTGCTATCGCCAAGTTCGTACATTGAGTTTCCTATGACATTTAGGACTATGCACTTCACTTGTTTTGGTGCTAACTTGGCGTTTTAATTTTCTATTTGGGAGCTTTGTTTAAAATTTCGGCGATATATCACTTGTCGTATTTGGAACCTGACATCTCTACTTCTTGTGTCATAAGCTTTTCTACTATTTTCATGGTCTAACTTCAGCTCTTTCATAATCTTGTTTCGTAAGAGTTGTACCTTGTCATTCGTATCCACCACTTCAACATTGCTATCTGTTAATGCGCCTAACTTTCTATATTAAAGTGGTATGCTTGCATTTTTAGACTCCATCTAGCCAATCTACCCGACAGATCCTTTTGGTTCATGAGCCATTTGAGGCTGGCATGATCCGTTATGATGGTGAACGGGGTTCCCTCCACGTATGGTTGAAAACGCTTTACGCTTACTACTGCGGCGTAGCATTCTAATTCAGTTATACTATAGTTCTTTTGCGCCTTGTTAAGTTTGGCTGAAACGTAAGCGATCGGTCGTTCATTTTGTTCGTCGTCTAGTTGAAACAAGACCCCGCCCACTCCGTCAGTCGATGCGTCGCATTGTATGTAAAAACGTCTAGTGAAATCAGGGTGTGTGAGCACTGGTGCTGATATCAAGCTCTGTTTGAGCTTTTCAAATGATTTCATGGCCTCGGTCGTCATGGCAAACTTTTTTATTGTGTCTTTCTTGAGGCAGTCGTGCAGCGGAGCTGCAATAGTCGCATAGTCCTGTATGAAACGTCGGTACCAGCCCGACATGCCCAGGAACCGTCGTAGTTGCTTCGGGGTTTTAGGTGTAGGAAAGTCCCTCACGGCTGCCACCTTATTGGTATCGGTCGTAATGCAACCGTCCCCGACTACGTACCCAAGTACCTCTTTGTAACAAAATTTGCTTTTTTCAACGTTGATTGTTAACTTAGCATCTCTAAGACACCGAGCGACCTTTTCTAACAAACAAATATGAGACTCAAAATCAATTGAACATACTAACAAGTCATCAAGATAGACAAAGACACATTCACGTAAAGCGGCCGGAATGACCTTGTCCATAAGACGACACATTCGTTGTGCAGCATTGCACAACCCGAAAGGCATGACCGTGAATTGGTATAGGGGTCGGCCCGGGACAGTGAAGGCTGTCTTCTCACGTGACTTTGTATCGAGGGGAATCTGCCAGAAAGCGTCCTTTAGGTCGATTGCGGAGATATACCTAGTATTCTGCAGGCGGCTCAAAATTCCATCGATGTAGGGTAAGGGGTATGCATCTTTTATTGTCCTTTCATTCACTTTACGCGCATCTAGACATAGCCGATTTTTGGTACCCTTAATCACCAGTGAAAATGGTGAGTTCCAGCTGCTATTAGACTCCTCTATCACGCCCATACTTAGCATACGGTCCAACTCTGCGAATATTAGTTTTTGAATAGCGGGTGAAATTGGATAATGACGCTGCTTAACTGGCAACAACCTCGATGACATGTTCTTCCTTGTCCGTTCGGCCTAGCCCTAATACTATCAAAAACTCGAATTCCTTCGTCGCATTATCCCACAAAACAGGTAACTTTATTACCCCCACCACGGCGGTTTCTTACCCATTTGCCGTCCGGATGTTTTGACCCTTGATTGGCACAATCAAGGCCTCTCTACCGCGCAGGAGTGCCGCTGAACCTTTTCCTAAGCAGCAGGCACTCGCCCCTGAGTCCAGGAGAGCCAGGACCTCGTGACCTCCTATCTGTGTTTTCGCCAAAAATCTATTGTCTCCTTTTACAGTTACTATTGTTGCAACTATCTTGCTACGTAATCGTCTGAAATATTTCTTCTTCTCTCTCATTTTCTTTATTTTTTCAAAATTCCTATTATTCTTCCTCATATTAAACTTTCACAAAATATTCGCCATCTTGCCTCCTCATATTCTAATTTCCTTTAGTGTAAGCTTTTTAATTCCCGCTTTTCCTTCCTAACCACTGGCATTACAATCCTGGCCTCATTATCAACCCTCTTTAAAATTTTTAGTTCGGTGTGGCCAAGTTGCTTTTCTCCTGGCAGGAGCCCCCGGTTATCTCCTCCAGCATCTGGTTTCCCTTTTTAGGCTTAAAAACACAGAAGGACGCATTGCTACCACAGGCAAAACAAAACATACTATGGAACTGGGACGAACATTTATTTGGCTTTTGTGCTTCTGCCGGGTTTTTCTCGAAGTAATCCACCGGCATGCCACACGAAAAGCACAACATCAAATGGAACGGTGACGCACAAAAGGAATTTATGTTGGACTTGGACACATTAGGATTAACAGATGGGGTTGGAACACTAGAATTACTGAGAGTTTGGTGCTGGACTTGTGGTTGGGATTGGGGTCTCCTGTTAAGGGCTTCTATTTTCACCTCATTCTCAAACTCTATCTCATTCACGGCCCTACTCCTACTCTTATTTTCCTTCATAAGTTTTTCGGCTCTCCTGCACTCAGGTTTGAGATCCGCCAGAGAGTACATTTTTAGGGCGAAAGTCAAGTTGGCCAGGTACGGTTTGAGATCTCCCCGGATTATGCCAACCAGTTCCTTCTCAGGAATTCTCGTCCGCAAGCGGAATGTCATGTCATGTATCTCCCCGTAAAAGTCGTCGAAAGTCGGACTCGGCGGTCTTGAAGGGGTTCAGCAGCTGGGATTTCAGTCCGAAGTACCCAAAATTGGGATCGTCGGAATGATCCTCGAGGATCTGCCAATACCACTTCAAGACACCGCCGGAAACCAGACAATTGAAGTCCGCATTCTCTCAACCCGAAAAAATGAAACTTTCGACGCTCATCCCTTTGTTAGTCCGCTCAAACTTAATGTGCCACTTTTCTAAATCTAATTTTTTCCACCTTGGAGGCTCATTCGAATCTCTTGTGCCCTGTGTCGACCCTGAGGTTTGATTAGACGATGGTCCACTGGCACGACCAGCAGTCCTGCCAGCTTGGCGTTCCGGAGTGGATGCTCCGGCAGGTTGATTGCCCAGGGGATGCACGGTGGTTTCCATTTCCGCAACACGGCTGCTAAGGTTCCCAACGTTGGTTTTTATAGACCTCACTTCGGTTGCTATTTGCGAGACCATGTCTTGCTGTTGCGCCATCATTGCCATCATTCGGCTCAGTTGCTCCCTGTTCGACATTGGATTGGCAGTTTCCATGCCAGGTGGATTTCCAACGTTGGGACCCGAAATGGTTTGTTGTGCTCCTCCATGTGCAATACCGCCTCCCACAGCACCCACCTCCTCAGTGTCGGACATTTGACACAAGAGGTCGATTTTTTGAGAGAAGTTCAAACTATTGTTCGATTCGTTGAATGACAGTCCGCTTGCAAACGTCGCCCTATGAACGCGCTCGGGGTCGATGGACGAAAAAACCCGGGATGTGCACCTATTGAGGTAGTCAGCCGGAGTAAAGTTGACTGCTTCCGGAATCCCTGTGTCAATCTGGTTGTACACAGACCCAACCACCAAATTTTCAAACTCGCTCCTTTCGATCTCCCTCGCTTGGCTACGCGTGACCGGCCTATTAGTTCTCAGCACCCCTAGACCACCAGGTACCCTGTCCTCAGAAACCTTATCTGCCTCCTTGTCTTTGGCAGACATTCACTTGCAAAGAAGTTCCACTAACCACAACAACTAATGAAACAGGTTGCGATTATAAATGTTAAATTTCGTTTGTGCAACGCACCCTAATGTGTACTCCAACAAGTACAAAAAGGTAAAATCAAAATTCAAAATTAGGCTGTTAATCGCAAATCGTATTATTATGTTTACAAATCAGTTTATACAACCGGTATTAGCCCTAAAGCAAATAAATAAACGAAACTATCAGATAGCGACTACAGCGAGAAATTTTAAAGGAAAACGATGCCCCATAAATAAAACTCTAGAAAAAGTAAAAATATATTTATTAGAAATTTCTATTTTGTGTAACGCACCCTAATGCATTCAACAATGCTCGTGTCGCTTAAAGAATTGAAGGTAACTAAGAAGAGAATGATTCAAAATTCAAAATGAAGTACTAAATAGGACTAATGTTTCAATTATAGGTTCCATGAAAATCTGATTGCGACAAAAGTACAATATTTGGCCTTAGGCTCGAAAGTATGTAACCGTATTATTTCTCCAAGAAATC
This sequence comes from Campiglossa producta, assembly GCA_964058755.1. Classification (NCBI taxonomy): domain Eukaryota; kingdom Metazoa; phylum Arthropoda; class Insecta; order Diptera; family Tephritidae; genus Campiglossa; species Campiglossa producta. Next base: position 626,343 of record CAXKVI010000028.1, on the reverse strand, counting down.
CCAAAAAAAAACGAATACCGTGTTTAATCAAACTGAACTTAAAAATCAATTCCACAAGATATATGTATATGGGTATATAAAAAATCCAAATATTTATTATTTCATACGTTGTGTATTATCTTATGATATATATATGTATGTACAGATATGTGTATGTGTAAATTCAGATATTTATCCGATTTCAATTTGTAATTATATAGGAGATATTTGTATGAGTGTGTGTATGTATAGCGTTTGTTTGGATATCCCAACTGCTATCACCGTACAACTAAAACTATCTTAACCGCAACCAAAATCCAGAAAAAAATATGCAACTAATAAAAGAAATAAATAAGGTATATGATATACTATCTGGTAAACAGCTGATCTGTATTACTTAAAAAACTAGTTTTGTTTTGAAGAAAAAAAATTTAAATGACAATATTTAAAAAAAAGAAGTAATTTAGAATGTGAATATATGTTGTAACGACAGCCTTTGAAGATTTCTCTGACTACGCACAAGCGGGTATATGAACAGATGTATGGGTAACCGCTAACCGAACACCCTTATTCGTTTTTACGATATTAGCATAGCGGATGCTTATTAGTGTGAGTGGGTTAAAATGTTGCTTATACATAAGCGCATATACTTGCCGCTTAAGGGTCGAACGTGGATTGGTTTGACCATAGGCAGGCAGGCGATTCGAGCCTTACGGCTTCGGAAATGCCGCAAGGATTAATGTGTATAAAAGGGGATTCCGCTGATCGACGGATCAAATTGGAAAAAGTCGCGGTCTTAACCAGTGCCAAAGTGTTCAAAAATAAAAGTTTAATTTTTAAAGTGCGTTGTAATCACCTTAAGGTGTGGGTGCGCGTGTGAAAAAAAGTATATTTTGTATAAAGTGCGGTTTCACGTCAAAGTAAAAGCGGTCGAAAAAGAAATATAGGGAATCCTCTCGAGGAAACTAGCCAGCGCCAGGAGAGCCGCCACCCAAGGCGTGAAAAATCCACCACAAGAATCCATCAGTCACCGGTAAGTCACTTTGAAAAATTTTGAAAACTGTTGAAAAACTTTTTTGCATTAAAGTTCTTTAAATTTAATTTTTGTGAAATTTTAATCGAATTAGTTTTGGTGAATTTGGAGATTTTTATTCTTGTGTAAATTCTCGATTAAAGTTTATTTTTGTAAAGTTAGATTGTGGTTTTCTGGCAAGGGCTCGAGAAATTTTTTTTTTATCAAAATAAATTCGGCTAAACAATACGTACAAATTTTTTGAATGTTTTGTAATTTTTGATCTCTCTGTTTATAAATTTTGTGGCCCTGAAAAGGACCGTTTATTCAATTACATCAGCATCCAGTAAAATTATTCCCAAAATACCTGTTAAATTATAATTGTTATATTTTTTTAATTTTCGTTAAATTTTTTTTATTTCTAAAATTCAAATCGAAAAATTCTTAAAGATTAAAAACTGCATAAATGCACTTACGTGTACATATGTATGCAAATATGTACACGAGCATGAACGCAAACAAATAGGGTGGATTGTTGTTGTAAATAAAATTTTTTTACTTTAATCCAAACCATAATATTTTTAAACACCAATAAAAAAAATTTTTACCCAAAACCCCGTTTTTTTTGGATTTTTGCTTGAATTTTTAATTTAGAAAAGTTTTTAATTAAAATTCTAAAAATTCAAAAATATTAAAAATATGCACAAGTGCACTTACGTATACATACATACATATGTACACGAGCACATATGCAAACAAAGAAGAAGAAGAAATAAAACTTTTGAAGGAAATAATTTAGGAGATTTTTTTTGATCATTTTATAAAAGAGAAAAATTTTTATTTAAAAAAAAAAAAAAGCCAGAAAACCTAATTTAATAAGAAATTTGAAATCATGAATATTAGAAAAAAAATTATACATTTTTATTGCAGCTCACGAAGCCGACCGAAGGCCGCGACATTTTTTTGCCACAAATACACACATACGAATCTACACAGAATCACATCAACAAAACTACACAGGAATTATATAAAGTTTTTGGGCGCTAAAATTACCGAAGACAACAACAAACATCCACATCCCACATACACACATCAATTCACTCCAGAAGAATTTTACTTGGCCAAAAGGCAGCATTTTGGGGCCAAAACCAGGCTCAGAAATCTGTCCAATAATTGCATTCACACGCACACACACATGAAACACAAGAAACCCGGCATCATACCAACACCGAACATTTTGATCAAACACTACGAAAGAGGCAACATTCAAATTGGTGGGAAACACTAAGTGGCGCAACCAACGACGACGGCAACATTTCACATCAACATTTTTTCATCAACAATTACTCAGCCTCATCAACATTTAGTTATCTACCTTTTATCTACACTACACATATACAAGGCAGCACAAAACACAACACTAACACAATCACACAGAAGAGCAGCTCATCAACGATCTTTTTAATTTGTACACCACCATCATCACACACACGTTTATTAAAATTTATTAGGGTGCACCACCCAACATAATTTTTGGAAATTTTAAGTTTTTATTTTCTTGAAAATTTTTTTTTTGAATTTAATGAGTTTCTAATTTTAATTATTTATTATAATAAGTTTATTAATTTGATTAATTTAAGTTTTGTTGAGATTTACTGAATTTTTCCTACCTTTAGTTTTTTACACACTTAGATATAAATTTCTTCCTACATAATAATAATAATAATAGTAGTAGAGGTAATCGCACTGCGACCTATAGATCTATTGTGCCCTCATAGTCTCATAGCACATCTTCCAGGCCGATCACCTTCAGGAAATCCAGAATCAAGGTCGGCCTCAGTTGATGTATGTGCCTGCTCTCCAGAGTTGTGGATCCTAGGATCCTTAGCCTACTTCTGGAGAGAGCGTCGCATCTGCACACTATGTGCTCCGCAGTTTCGTTCTCATCATCACAGAAACGGCACATACTACTGGATGCAATGCCCAATCTGTGCATATGTTCTTTGAGCCTACAGTGACCTGTGAGGACTCCTGTGATGATCCTAAGGTTGTTCTTGGGCAGGCAGATTATGTTTTCAAATCTTTTAGTGCTGTAACCGCCCATCATTGCCTTCGCCTGACGTAGCCCGGTGGTCTGACGCCAGTGTACCTCTCTCAAATCCTGCTCTTCTCTCCTCAGTCTCTCTTTTATGGTGTGTGGGCCGATGCCCAGAAAGGGTTCTGGGCCTATGGGCTTTGTTGCTGCCGCAATACGAGCAAGTTGATCAGCTCGCTCGTTTCCTTCCACCCCAGCATGGCCCGGGACCCATGCTAGTCGGACCCTGTTGCGAGATGCTAGATTATTTAATCTGTCCACGCACTCCAGTACCACTAGAGATCTTATTTCACATGCCCAGATTGCTTTTAGGGCCGCCTGGCTGTCGCTTAGTATCACTATATTCTCATTGATGTAGCCACGCTGCAGATTTATGTCTGCACAAGCGCTTATCGCAGCTACTTCCGCCTGAAATATGCTCGGATATTCTCCAAGGGGTATGGACACGTTAGATCGGGGGCCTGTTATTCCGGCTCCAATCCCTTCGGGAGTTTTTGACCCGTCCGTGTACCATACCAGTGCTCTGCCCTGGTGGAAACCTTCCACTTTGGAGGCGTCCCAGGTGATCTTGTCACCTAGTTCTATTTTAAATCTTTTTTCGAATCTCATAGTCTTCGCGATATCGTCTCTAGGAAGTTGACAGATCGGGAGTTGTTTTATTAGTCTGTCTGCTCCCGTGGACGAAATGACTCTGCCTCTGCCAGTCCCTTCCCTTGCTATGTTTAGCATGGTTCGTTTGGCTGCCTGTTCAATTACTATGTGCAGGGGACTCAGATCGAGTAGCACCTCCATTGCCGTAGTAGGGCAGGTACGCATGGCTCCCGTTATGCATACGCAGGCCAAACGCTGGAGTTTGGTGAGGGATTTCCTCACCGTTATTAGGGTCGATCTGGGTGCCCATGCCACCGCTCCGTAGGTTATTATGGGTCTAACTATCATGGTGTACATCCACCTTAGCACCTTGGGGCTGCATCCCCAAGATTTGCCCGCGATTCTTCTGCACACCATAATTGCCCTGGTTGCCTTGGCTGTCGTGTTATCGACATGTTTCCTCCATAGTAGCTTGGAGTCAAATGTAACCCCCAAGTATTTTACTTCGGAAACTGCCACCAAGTCTTCCCCACCTAGTGTGATTGTTCTCAGTCCCGGAAGAGTTCTTCTCTTGGTAAAGGGAATTATGGCTGTTTTGCTGGCGTTGATATTGAGGCCCACTCCAGCACACCACTCCTTTGTTAGATTTAATGCTCTTTGTATAATTTCACAGAGGGTGTTCTCGAATTTCCCTCTTGCTATGATTACTATGTCGTCTGCATACCCCTGGCATCTAATGCCATTACTGGTTAGTATCTCCAACAGTTCATCTACCACTACGCTCCATAGGAGGGGTGACAGGACCCCCCCTTGTGGGCACCCCCTCGTGGTTCTAATTTGAACCGTGCGGTTCTCAACCTGAGTTTCCGCCAGTCTTGTTTTGAGCAGGGCGTTGATCCATCGTATAACGGTTCCCTGTACTCCTTTCCTCTCTAGTGCACGACTTACGCTATCGTGACATGTGTTGTCAAAAGCCCCCTCTATGTCAAGAAAGGCGCATACCACCACTTCTCCACAGTCGAACGCGCTGGTGATTTCCGAGGTCAGCTGGTACAGGGCAGTGTCCGTTGATCTTCCCGTCCTGTATGCATGCTGGCCTACATGCAATGGGCTGTGCCTCAGGGCGTTCGATCTAATCTCATGGTCGACTATTTTCTCCATTGTCTTCAGGACAAAGGAGGTCAAGCTGATTGGTCTGAAGGATTTCGCTAAAGAGTAATCCTTTTTCCCCACTTTTGGTAGAAATACAACTCTGGCTCGTCTCCATATTGCCGGTATGTAGGCAAGTGCTAGACTATCCCTCATGATGCCCGACAAATAAGGGATGAGCGTATCTCCTTGTTGCAAAAATATCGGATATACACCGTCCACCCCAGGGGATTTATAACTCTCAAACGAAGATACGGCCCACTTGACTGAACTTTGTGAGAACAACGTTCTCGCCAATTGCCAGTCTTGCCGTGTGGGCCGCACCCAATGGGATTCTGTCTCCTCTAGGTCGGTGGATGATTCTGGAAAGTGAGCGTCCAGCAGGGCCTTAGCCCTTTCTTCCTCATTGCGCGTGAACCCCCCCGTGGGAAGTTTTAGCGCCATCCTAGTGTCTCCCTGCTCCTTAGCCATGGCCTTATGGAGCCTGGCTGCCTCCGGAGTGGATTCTATTCTCTCACAGAAGGTCCTAAAGCTGTTTCTTTTAGATCTCCTTATCTCCTTGTTGTACTCAGTTAGATGTGTCGAGTACTCCTCCCAGTGGCCAGTGCCTCTTGCCCTATTGAACAGACTCCGCACTTTGCTCCTCATTTCTGAGAGCTTTTTGGACCACCACGGGGTTTTGTACTTGGTGCCCCTAGGTTCTCGACAGCTAGAGTTAAAGGCCTCCAACATTATGCTGTTGAGCCTGTTTACCCTATCATCTAATTCCAGTCCACTTCTGTCTTCCCCTTCCAGAATTGGAAGGTTCTCCTCAATTACTCGTCTAAATACCTCCCAGTCTGTTTTCCTGGGATTCCTGGTGGGTACCCTAGGTACCACGTTCGCCCCTACGTCAAACTGTATGATGCGATGATCCGAGAGGGAGGGTTCCGATGACACTCTCCATCTCGAGATCATATCACCCGACAGGTTGTTCCCCAGGGTTATGTCTAAAACCTCAGCTCTTGCCCTAGTTACGAAGGTGGGTGTATTCCCCACGTTGAAGATGCTAAGGTCGTTACTAACAATGAATTCTAGAAGGTACTCACCCCTTTGATTAGTGTCCGTACTACCCCAGACCTCGTGATGGGCGTTGGCATCACATCCTATGACAAGTGGAAGTTGTGCCCTCCTGCAGTATTGTACTAGCCTTGTCACATCCGCTGGCGGGATTTCTCCGTCTCCCGCAAAATAGGCCGCAGCAAAGACAATATGTGCGGTTCTTCCACCCGCTTCCAGTGTTGCCTGCACTGCCACCAAATCTCTATTCATGAATTCTGTAATGCAAAGATAATTAATACACTTCTTTAGCATTATACACGCTCTGGGTCTTTCCTGAGAGAGAACCCATATTACCTCATTATTCCGGTCTTTTAGACCCCTGATTTGCCCCTTCACAATGTATGGCTCTTGGATGAGCGCAATGCCCAGATTCTCCGCGGCAAATTTGTGCGCCAGGACAGCCGAGGCCGCCTTGGCGTGGTGGAGATTGATCTGGGCTGCCTTCATAGTGTTGGGGCCCATCATTGTTTGCCGACTCCCGGCTCGTCCTCGTCGGATAGCCGGATGTCCTCCACCTCGCCCCTGCTCTCCAGGTCCAGGTTCTGGAAATCCATCCCCTCTAGCAGGTCCTGCGTTCCTGTGCCTACGTTGGCCTCCACATTCCCACTATTGGGATCCTCCGCGACCCCTGCAGGTGTTCCGTCCCGCATGGTGGCATCCACATTTCCTTCGTTTCCTTCCGTCTCACCTTCGCCTTCCCCATTCCCCCCCGCGGGTTTGATGGTACCTGGAGCTCTCTGCTTCCAGGGTTTTACGGGTATAGGGCTGAACCGGTAGAACACCCGGAAGGAAGCTCTTCTGATGGCCCCGAACGATTCATCGTCTATGGCCACGTCCAGCCTTAACCCTCCATCCTCTATCGTCGAGCCGAAGACCCGCCAGAGTCCGGTGTTAAGTCCCGCGTTCTGGCCCCCAAGGAGGTCCAGAACAAACTCCGTCGTCCACTCGGCGCTTCGTGGCAGGAAAAGGGTGATTGTATGCGTGGGGGGTATGTCGTTCCCCCGCCTGGTGTCGAGTGGCGGTCCATTCCAGCCCCGCAGGGTGGGGATGGTCCTGGCAACCCACGATGCAGTGAACTCGTCATAGCAGTCCACCAAGAGCATACCCGGTCGGAAGAACACGCCCATGAAGGATACTGGGTTGTTCATCCCCTCTCGCCTCTCCCTCACTATCTCCTCCATTATAACATTTTGCAACGTGGTGAGATCCTCCTGGCTCAGAGCCCCCGCTGGGTAGTTCCTGGACATCACAGCCACTCTTATGCTCCTAGCGGCATCAGAGTAGCTCTGTTGTCTCGGTCCCTCCCTCGCGGACCCCGACCCAGCAGCAGCCCCCCCCCCCCCCGTTACGGTCGAGTTCGAGGCCGGTGCGTGTTGTTGTTGCGCTCTCTGCCGCTTAGGGATTGGTGTCTCCTCAGGTGTACTTTGCCCACCTCGTCTCTTTCCAGCGGATGCGGTGTCGTTTCCCGCATTTAGTCCGCTACCGTGTTCGTTGGCTAATGATGGCTGCTGGTTTCCCGTCCCGCTTCCACCTTGGCCGCTGTTTGTAGGTGCGGCCCCTCTCCTGCTTGCGTCCATATGTAGGACCGCCTGCGCCCTGGCAACCTCGGGGGTCATCCCTTGCTGCAAGTAGCGAAGGTACCACTTGACCCCGGACCCGCTTAGCCCTCTCCTATTTACATCATCCCAGCCACCTGGGTTGCCCAGGGCTGGTGTGAAGGGAGGTTTGCCTCTGCTCTTCTTCTTCATGTCTTGCTCTCTCCTGTCGTCGTCATGCGGATGCTTACGCCTCGGAGAGCTGTGACGATCCGATTCGCTGGATGACGGGTGTCTTTCGTGCACCGGTCTACGTTCACGTTCAGGGTGGCTGTATCGTTGCCTGCGATCATGCGCCCTGTGGTCGGCTTTGTCCCGATTGCTCTCTGCCCGATCGGATCGGTTTACCTTTTTCCCTTCTGCTCTGGGTTTTACTTGAGCCGCCACCCCGTATGGCATCTTGCCGCCGCTTTGTTCACGTTTATTTCTATCATTCCGTACCTCCTGACTGCTTTTATTAGATCCGGCGATTGGATCCACGGCGCTAGTGCAGGATTCTTGTTGCTTTATAGTCGGTACATCTTTACCCGATTTTTTTCCCGCACTGCCGATGGTGCTTGTCCCATCGGATGCGGTGATCGCGTGCTCGTCACACCGCCTGCCGATGGTGCTTGTCCCATCGGATGCGGTGATCGCGTGCTCGTCACGCCGCCGATCTGCGTCCTCGGCTCTTTGCGCAGTTCTTGCCACTATTTGCCTGCGCAGCTCGCTGCTGGTGCTTGGGATGTCATCCTCATCCCTGGCGTGCTCCTCAAAGAGCTCTCGCTCCGCCGCCGAAAGGCCCTCCAGCTGGCCGCTCGAGTAGCTTCTTGCTGTGCGCCTTCCGCTGCCTCGCGCTCTTCCTCTACCCCTCTCCTCCTTGCCATCGAGTTTCTTTTTGTTCTTGTCGAAATTCATCATTTAGTCGTACGACCACTTGCTCGACATGGCGAGCGTTGCGGTCAATCATAATAATGGGGAACTTATCCGGTACGCCGCGGCAGAGCCCCATACCGCGGTAAGGCCATGCTTACTCCCCAAGGTGGCCCGGTGTTAGGGAGGCGCCGTTCGAATACAGCCGGTGTTGTAGACCTCCTGGCTGCAAACCATCCAATGGGCACGGTGACGCATAACACCCTGGATTAGGAGGTGACATCTCTTTCCTGCCAAGCGCATGCGACTCAAATCCGGTTGGGTTGACGTAGCCATGACCACGTCAGCCCAACGGATCTGTATCGGATGCCTCGACCCAGCCCCTACACCTCTTCAAGGTGCCTGTCCTCGTAGGGTTACCTCGCGACCATAGTCAGAAACCATTTCCATACGCCAGGGCTATTGAGGAGCCAAGACGTATAGCTGTGATTCCTGACATTAGCTGGATACCTTCCGCTCATAATCAGAACTGAGCAGAACAACTGTGGTATCCATTACCAGCCAGCAACCTCGAGGAGGTTTCAGTCTGAGGATTCTTGCCAGCCTTCTTCCTACATACTCACGCTTGCAAAATTGAACTTTAGTCTCCTTTCGTTTTGTTCTAAACATTTTAAAAAATTTGTTTATAAACGCTTTTTATATTTTTTTATCATTAACTTTCTAGTTTTTTTATTTACAACTTATAACTTTTCTTCTTTCGATTCGATTTTTTTATTTTTTACTTTCACTTTTCACCTTTAAATTTTTTTTATCTTTGATTTTTTGCTCTTGTGTTTTTTTCAATCTTTATTGCCAATTTAGGCTATTCAAATTTTCTTATTGTTTTGATTAGGTTTTTTTATTTCACTTTCAATTAAATTTTTTCAATCCTTTTTATTTTTTTTTATCTTTTGCTTTTTTTCCTTCTTTTTGATTTATAATTTCGTTTGCAGTTGTGTTCCTTTTTTTTATCAGACTTCTTTCTCAATACACTTTCACTACACTTTCACTTCACTTTCACAATTTCATACTTTTTACCCGACTCCTCGATTTGCAATTTTTTAATTTTTGTCTTCTTGACAAAAAAAATAGTTTTATTCGACGCGAGGAGATTATTTTCGTTTACGAAAAATTTTTTTGCATAAGCACAAATCAATGCATATGCACCGAACCACGTTGTAAAACTAAAACTTCAAAGACAATAGTTCTTAGAAATTAGCCTTGACCACGGTCAAGCGGTCAAAGCCCTATAACAGAACCACTGTCGTTTGAATAGCCTATGTTGTTTGTTTTTTTCTTTTACCTTTTTTCAGCTCGTCGATTTTGGTACCAAATTCTGGCTGCTGAGTAAGGTGAGTTATTTTGTTACAAAAAAAAAACAACATTAAACACTCACACACTGTACATACGTATATATGCATTGAGGTTTTTTTTGTGAGAAACGCACTCTTATACATTTTTATGAATTCCCCGTACTATTGAGATCGGTTTTTTTGTTTAAAGTTTAGAGTTGATTTTTTTACGCATACAGACATATTTATTACTTATGATTTTGTCTGTCAATTTAGTGGGAGATTGAATGTACATACATACATATATACATATTATCTGTGGTACTTGCATTTTTTTCTTTCATAGTTTTTTTTCATACATATTTACATATATTTATAGAGGTTAATGAGGCATTAGGCTGGTGTAAATTTTAGAAATTTTTGTTCGAATTTTATTTCAAGGAAAATTTAGACTTAATTTAGTTATTATAGTTAGAAAATAAGTAACTGTAATTATTTTGAATTTTTAACTAGTGTAAGGCGTTTTGCAATATTTTTGAATTAAGTGTAGGAATAAAAATTGTTAATCATTTTGCTTTGAAAAAGTTGGAGAAAACTTTCTTTGAAGTTCATGGGTTGAGTTTTTTTGTGCGGATTAGCTCATAATATGTCTGGCTAAAGAAATACAGTTGTTGGTGCAGGTGTTGCCCTTGTGGCAACTGATGGTAAGTTGGGGTAGTTGAGAAAAGATGGGATAAACGTAAGTACTAAAAGACGGACTTTAGTCAGGTTTAAGGGGACTCTACTCGGGAAGCGGAGCCATAGTAGAGTCCAAAGGCTGTTCACATCCCGTGAACAGGAGGGGTGGGAAGGCTCCACCTGACTCGGACAGGTTTTCTCCCGCTTTTGTCTTTTTTTCTTTTGTTTGATATCTTTCTCAGGCATGAACCCTAATTTTGCTTCGCAACTGTTGGGAAGGAGAAGTGGCAAGAACTGCGCCCCAATGCCGACGAGCCTCAGCCGGGCTACAACCATGCCGACTCGCCACTCCTCCTCTCCCGCACCAGGCAGTTAAGTAACAATGGCGCCCAACGCTATAGCCCACTAGTTAAATTTCAAATTTCCCATATTTTCCTTAATTTCTATTTTTTTTTGTACTTTCTAGTATTCATTTTTTTTGCTTTCTTTTCCTGTCCTTTATACTATTTTCAGTTCCTTTTCTTCTTTCACTTTCATAATTTTTCCTTCTCACGGACAGAGTTAGGGTCACGAAGGCAACATCGCTTGTTGCAAGCAACGAGCGATAGGTGCCTAAGTGACAAGACAGTGGGGGGGAGTGCTGGCGATGATTTCTGAGTTCCTTTCAAGAACTCCAACGTTTTTGAAAAGTGGTATCAGAAGTCATCGGCAGTACTTTAAGACGACCATCTTGTTTTTGTTTTTGTTGCATGCAACATTAGCTGCCATGCGTATAGTCCAGCACCGTACGCATGTGAGGTTTTTGTTCGCTTGCAGGGGGTAGAGTTAATTAATAGGGTAAGGGGGAATTGTGGCAACCACGTCTTGAGCCAGCCTTAAGACGCTGTCGTGCCACATTCCATAATTAAGAGGGGATTAGTTGACATTGACCTAGGACAGAATTCATATTTTACTCAGCTACCCACAGAGTCCATCAGGCGAGGACAACACCACATGCACCAATAGTACCACAATATAGTTTTGAAAATTTTAGATTTGCTTTTATAAAATACTGGGAGTAGTGCGGTATTTTGAATTTCTAATTGAATAATTTTAATTTTTAATTACATTTTTTTACACAAATATTTGCTTTTTAATTTTACATACATTTTTATCTACTTTTTGGTATTTTTGATTATTGTCATTATATCGTATTATTAAACAATTTTTTTGTGAAAGCAAGATACTTCAATATTGAAAGTTGGAATTTTTCGTATTTTCTTGCTGTTTTGAATTTTGAAATTTTTTATAAGATTTGATTAAGAAACATTTTGTTAAACATTTTTTTGTTCTTTTAGTTTTTTTACAATTTTTATTACTACAATTTTTCTTTTTATTATGTTCAATATTTATTATATAATTTTTTTTCCATAAGTCCTATTCTATTTTTTTTATTATTTTAAACTTTACGATAGTTTTTTTTATAAAATTTTTTTGAATTTTATTTCTACATTTTTTATTTGGCATATTTGATTACTACTATTATTTTACTATTTTTTTCATAAATTTTCTAAGTCAATATATTCCATTATCGAAAGTTGGGAATTTTAATTTTTTTACTTTTGAACTGAATTTTTTTTTGAATTTTTGAAGTTTTTTGATTTTTTGTTAAATTTTTTTTGTTCTTTTATTTGCACTACAATTTTTTTTCTACAGAATTTTTTATTCTTATTATTTATTTTATAATTTTTTTTATAAGTTTATTCTATAATTTTGAACTTTTACATATATTTCTACATACACACATATATATACACATCTATGTTTTTTTATCACACACATCTACACATATAGCCCTTTTTGGAAATTTAGAATAGCTAAGTTTGGAATTATATAGTTTTTGAAGTTTTTTATTATAACACATACACACATTGATTTTACATACCTATATATATATATACATATTACTTAATATTTTCATTGAAGTTGAATTGTTTTATATTTTTTGCCATATTGTGCATTTCATATCTTGCTAAACCGCCAAATAAATACCTACATAGTCGAATTTCACTCTTCAATCCTTTTTGACTTTGGGTATCTTTGAATTCTTATTTTTCGTTGTTTCGGTTTGGTCAGATTGCGGACTCCCCTTTGTATCCTATCTCTTTGGTGTATGGAGAATTCTGCGAACCAGGGGGCAATTCCAAAGACTGGTCTAGGGATTTTGGCGAGTAATCGACGGATAACTCGCAGTGTAGCTCGTGATTTGGAGTTGCAGAACCAAGTGGCAGGATCTTTATTCACCCAGATCGATACAGGCATCGAATTCCCGGTCGATTTCGTCCCGATAGACCTCTTGAATCGTTGCACTGCTAGGGTTTTTGGGCAGGTGGAGATCCCGATAGATACTGATAGGGTCACTGTGAAAGTAGCAAACCAGTCCCTTAGTTTTTCGAGGAAGTTAGACCAACTGCTTGAGATGTCGGACACTGAGGAAGGAGCAGTTGGCGGCGGGTTTCCAGACCCCAGGGCAGGAGCTACAGCGGCAAGCGGAAATAGGCGTCCAGCAACGGTGGACGAGAGGATTAACCAGCTCGCGGAAATGATGGAGGTGATGATGCAACAGAATGCCGAGATGAATCACCACATGAGCGAAGTGCGAAAGGTAAGGGCGGATATATCCACCCTTAGCAATCGCGTCGCTCATGTGGAGACGTCAATGCACGCACCTGTTGCATCAGTACCTCCACCAAATACGTCCACACCAGGTCAAGATGGAAATGCCACAACGAACCACCATAACAGAGCAAACCAGACGTATATCAACAACAGCGCCAACAACAGCGTCAGCTATTCGGGACGGAAAAAGGTGGATCTCGACAAGTGGCATCTCAAGTTCGACGGTTCGGCGAAAGGGATGACAGTTGAAAGTTTTGTCTTTAGGTTAGAGCGGATGCGAGTCCAATACCAGCTCTCCTATCAGCAACTTTTCTCTGATTTTCATTGTTTAGTGACAGGGCCAGCTCTCAAGTGGTATTGGCAGGCGCTGGAGGATCACGCCGACGACGAGTCTTTCGACTATTTCGGGTTGAAGAGGGAGATTTTGGCTCAATTTAAATCGGCAGAGTCAGATTACGAGGTAATCCGTGAGATTATGGAGCGTAAGCAGCAGCCCCAAGAGAGCTTTGACGAATTTTACGCCGATGTCCACGATCTCACGTTCCGCCTCAGACAGCGAATCCCGGAAGTTGAGTTGGTTAAGATAATTAAGGGCAACCTAAAACCTTATCTGGCCAACTTAACTTTCGCGACGAAGACCGAAACATTGGCTGATCTGAAGCTGGAGTGCAAGAGGGCGGAAAAATTAATAAAAGAGAACAGGTCGAGGTCAAAGCCAGTTAGTGAGATAGGGACAGGTGGTGGGTTGTGGTCAGAAGAGCAGGGAGGGGATTATAGTGTAGAGGCATTCAGCAGGGAGAATAGAAATGCAAATGTTAATAGGAATGTGTCTCGTGTCCCTGTCCATCCAAATCCTCCTAAACCCACTATCCCAACCAATGTTCCTACTCCTGTTGCCTGTTCGTCCAATGTCCGTAATCTAAATGTTAGTCCTGTCCAAAACCAATTGTTTTGTCCGTCCCCATTCCACCTTATGTTGTGCTATGCGTGTGGCATGCCGGTGGACTTTTATATAAAGAACCCGGCAGAAGCAGCAAAGGACAACAAGTGTAAGTCAAACTTCCATCATATGAAATGTTTTGCGTGTGGGGGTGATTCTTCGTTTTGTGTTTTTAAGCCAGAGGCGGGAAACCGGGCACTGGCAGAGATGTCCGGGAGCTCTGCCTCAAGCCAGGATCGCCCGGAGAATTTATAGAGGGTAAAAAGATAGACATTTTAAAGAGGGATAGGGAAAACAACGTAAAGGAGAAAGTAGAGGAAAATAAGAAAGTTGAGCCGGTGAGAGAAAGTTTACACGTTAGGAAATTGAAATACGAAGAGGCAAGAAGACGAATATTTTGTGAGGAGTTGAACGCCAAAAAGAAGAAGAGAAATTTTGAAAAAATCCGAAAAATTAGGGAAAAGCAGAAATTGTTTAAAAGGCTAAGAAAGAAGATAATTTCAACTATTGTGACTGTGCAGGGCGATAATAGGTTGTTCGCTAAAACGGAGATCGGTGGACGACAGGCGCTCGCGCTCTTGGATTCCGGGGCCGGGGCCAGCTGCTTGGGGAAAAATGCCCATAAGTTACTCGATGGAAAAGAAAATCTGATTCTGCCGATCCAGGGTCAAAATGTGAAGACAGCAAATGGGGGTGAAACCGCAGTAGTTGGGGTCGTGAATCTTCCAGTGCTTTGGGACGGTACCACTAGGGAGCTGGAATTCCTGATAGTGCCGGGGTTGCAACAAGAGGTCTATCTGGGAATCGATTTCTGGAAAGCCTTCCAGCTTAATGTAGTCAGTAGGGGGCCCCAAATCAACTCAAAGGTTAATGTCGTGTCAGGGCTTACACCTGCAGAAGGTGACTTGTCATTCGACGCGGTGCAACATGATCTGAGTCCTGAGGAGACTGTGGCTTTGGATCGAGTGAAAGCACAGTATCCTTCATTCGCGGTACTTGGGTTGGGTAAAACCGATGCAGAGGAGCACATCATCGAGGTGACGGATGAACACCTTCCCGTAAAGCAGCGTCACTACCCTATTTCCCCGGCAATACAAAAGTTGGTCTTCGCGGAACTGGACCGAATGCTGGAAATGGGCGTTATAGAGGAAAGCAACAGTTGCTGGAGTTCCCCCGTATCATTGGTAATAAAAGGAACCAAAAACCGCCTATGTCTGGACGCCCGAAAACTAAATGATCGCACCATCAAGGACGCCTACCCACTCCCACACATCGATGGTATTCTAAGTCGGCTTCAGAATACCAGGTACATATCTGCCATTGATTTAAAAGACGCGTTTTGGCAGATACCATTAGAGCGAAAGTCCAGGGAGAAAACTGCTTTCACTGTACCTGGTAGACCTTTGTACCATTTCACAGTCATGCCGTTTGGACTGTGCAACGCGGCTCAGCGTATGTGCCGTTTAATGGACAAGGTCATCCCCGCTTCGCTTCGTGATTCTGTGTTTGTTTACTTAGATGATTTACTTGTTTGTTCTGAAATTTTTTCGTCCCATCTAGATTTGTTGTCCCGTGTTGCAAAATGTCTTCGTGATGCAAAATTGACTATAAACGTTGAAAAGAGCAAGTTCTGCTTTAAAGAAGTTAGATATTTGGGTTATGTTGTAGGCGATGGGTGTATCCATACGGATCTTAATAAGGTGGCAGCAATGCGAGACTTCCCCGAACCCCGAACACCGAAGCAACTTAGACGGTTCCTAGGGATGACAGGCTGGTACCGTAGATTCATACAGGATTACGCGACCATTGCAGCACCACTGCACGACTGCCTCAGTAAGGACAAAATTAAATCCTTTAAAATGACGGACGAAGCGATGCAAGCATTCGATTGTTTAAAGCAAAAACTTATTTCTGCACCGGTGTTAATTCACCCAGATTTCAACAAACATTTCTATGTGCAATGTGACGCATCAACGGACGGAGTTGGAGGAGTACTCTTCCAACTAGACGAGGACGGAAACGAACGACCGATTGCCTACGTATCCGCGAAATTAAATAAGGCACAACGCAACTACAGCATCACAGAGTTAGAGT
Organism: Campiglossa producta; assembly: GCA_964058755.1. Classification (NCBI taxonomy): domain Eukaryota; kingdom Metazoa; phylum Arthropoda; class Insecta; order Diptera; family Tephritidae; genus Campiglossa; species Campiglossa producta. The sequence continues at coordinate 610,268 of CAXKVI010000028.1, read as the reverse complement.
GTTATGCGGCGGTCCTGAGCATAAAGAGGTTCCGGCCCTACATTGAGGGATTGCCCTTTACGGTGATAACTGACCATGCCAGTTTGAAGTGGTTGATGGGTCAGAAGGACTTATCTGGTCGGCTGGCAAGGTGGAGTTTAAAGTTGCAAGCCTATAATTTTGATATTCAACACCGTAAAGGCACCCAAAATGTAGTGCCGGACACTTTATCCAGGGCCGACATGAATGAAATTTTTTTTAGCGACAGAGTACTAGATATCGATGTCACCTCACCTTACTTTAAATCGACCGAATACCAAGAACTGATCGACACGGTGACATCGAACAAAGACAAACTACCCGAACTGTGCGTATCAGACGGGTATGTTTATAGACGGACGCAATTTGACAAGGGGGAAGGGCTTCAAGGAGACCATGCCTGGAAACTCTGGGTGCCGACTGAACTTCGTTCAGGGTTGGTGGAAGCGTCGCATTGCTCGCCTTCCGCAGGGCATGGGGGAATTCATAAGACCCTCGCGCGCATTCGCGAAAGGTACTATTGGCCCGGACTTGTGGCAGATGTGCAAAATTTTGTTAAAGGTTGCGATATTTGTAAAGGTAACAAAACCCAAAATGCTTTTCACAAACCTATGATGGGAAAACAACATGTGACTGAACGCCCTTTTCAACGTTTATTTATAGATTTTATGGGTCCATACCCACGTACGTGTGACGGTAATGTTTATGTGTTTGTGTGTCTAGATCATTTTTCGAAATTTGTGTTTTTGAAACCCATGCGTAAGGCAACCTCAGCAGAAGTAGTCAAATTTTTGGAAAAGGATGTTTTTCATGTTTTCGGAGTGCCAGAGTACGTGCACTCTGACAATGGCAAGCAGTTCGTATCAGAACTGTTCACATCGTTTTTGGCAAAATATGGTACAACCCATAAAAGGACGGCATTCTACTCGCCACAAGGCAATGCGGCTGAACGAGTCAATCGATCAATACTACAAATAGTTAGGTCCTACGTAGGAGAGAATCAAAAGAATTGGGACAAACATATAAGTGATGCAGCGTTCGCTTTAAGAAGTGTGACCCATTCAGCTATTAATAATTCGCCATATTTTGCGTTATTCGGTATGCCAATGGTGCAACATGGGGCATCGTATGAACTATATAGGAAACTGGGCGCAGTCAAGGATGTAGACTGTGAGGTAGAAACATCTGCAGATAAACTACAGGCGCTTCGTAATAAGATCATGCAAGAGCTGAGGTTAGCCCACGAACGCAGTAAAAAGGTTTACAACACTAGAAGTAGGGATGTGTCGTTCAAAATTGGACAAATGGTATACCGCCGAAATTTCAAACAGAGTTCCCAAATAGACAACTACAATCCTAAACTTGCCCCAAAGCAAGTAAAGTGCGTAGTATTAAAAGTAATTGGCAACTCTATGTATGAACTCGGCGATGTAAATGGAAAGAAAATCGGGGTATACCATGCTAAAGACATATTTGTGGCATGAAGTTACTATATGTTGAATGTTGCATGTTATTTATTACTTACCTTTGTACCTGGAAACTTGACCTTAGAAAATTGACATAGAAATTTTTGTTTTTGTAATTATTTATGCAATTAGTTTTGGTTTTATTGACCTACTAATGTAATTATACAAATTTTGACTTGACATTTTACGTAATTATACACTTGCAACTTGACTAATTTTTCTTCAATCTGTGATATAGTTTTAGGTTAACCTGTGATATAGGATTAAGAGGCTCATCTGTGATAACCTAGGTTAAGTTTTGCTTTAAACACCAGTGATATTAGATTAAGTTTTGATAGTTTATTTAAATTTGTGTTGTAATAATTGCTAAATGTGATAGATGTTGCATAAAGAGGTTTGACAAGAAGCGAACTTGAAGCCCGGCATTAGATCGTGGGTCGAGGCCACACGTTAGCCCAGGATTTACAAACCAACCCAAGGCTGCGTTATGAAACTCTTTTACGCACACGCTCCATGATGCAGGCACCATCGGCGGATGCGAGCCTGTAACGACAGCCTTTGAAGATTTCTCTGACTACGCACAAGCGGGTATATGAACAGATGTATGGGTAACCGCTAACCGAACACCCTTATTCGTTTTTACGATATTAGCATAGCGGATGCTTATTAGTGTGAGTGGGTTAAAATGTTGCTTATACATAAGCGCATATACTTGCCGCTTAAGGGTCGAACGTGGATTGGTTTGACCATAGGCAGGCAGGCGATTCGAGCCTTACGGCTTCGGAAATGCCGTAAGGATTAATGTGTATAAAAGGGGATTCCGCTGATCGACGGATCAAATTGGAAAAAGTCGCGGTCTTAACCAGTGCCAAAGTGTTCAAAAATAAAAGTTTAATTTTTAAAGTGCGTTGTAATCACCTTAAGGTGTGGGTGCGCGTGTGAAAAAAAAGTATATTTTGTATAAAGTGCGGTTTCACGTCAAAGTAAAAGCGGTCGAAAAAGAAATATAGGGAATCCTCTCGAGGAAACTAGCCAGCGCCAGGAGAGCCGCCACCCAAGGCGTGAAAAATCCACCACAAGAATCCATCAGTCACCGGTAAGTCACTTTGAAAAATTTTGAAAACTGTTGAAAAACTTTTTTGCATTAAAGTTCTTTAAATTTAATTTTTGTGAAATTTTAATCGAATTAGTTTTGGTGAATTTGGAGATTTTTATTCTTGTGTAAATTCTCGATTAAAGTTTATTTTTGTAAAGTTAGAGTGTGGTTTTCTGGCAAGGGCTCGAGAAATTTTTTTTTATCAATATAAATTCGGCTAAACAATACGTACAAATTTTTTGAATGTTTTGTAATTTTTGATCTCTCTGTTTATAAATTTTGTGGCCCTGAAAAGGACCGTTTATTCAATTACATCAGCATCCAGTAAAATTATTCCCAAAATACCTGTTAAATTATAATTGTTATATTTTTTTAATTTTCGTTAAATTTTTTTTATTTCTAAAATTCAAATCGAAAAATTCTTAAAGATTAAAAACTGCATAAATGCACTTACGTGTACATATGTATGCAAATATGTACACGAGCATGAACGCAAACAAATAGGGTGGATTGTTGTTGTAAATAAAATTTTTTTACTTTAATCCAAACCATAATATTTTTAAACACCAATAAAAAAAATTTTTACCCAAAACCCCGTTTTTTTTTGGATTTTTGCTTGAATTTTTAATTTAGAAAAGTTTTTAATTAAAATTCTAAAAATTCAAAAATATTAAAAATATGCACAAGTGCACTTACGTATACATACATACATATGTACACGAGCACATATGCAAACAAAGAAGAAGAAGAAATAAAACTTTTGAAGGAAATAATTTAGGAGATTTTTTTTGATCATTTTATAAAAGAGAAAAATTTTTATTTAAAAAAAAAAAAGCCAGAAAACCTAATTTAATAAGAAATTTGAAATCATGAATATTAGAAAAAAAATTATACATTTTTATTGTAGCTCACGAAGCCGACCGAAGGCCGCGACATTTTTTTGCCACAAATACACACATACGAATCTACACAGAATCACATCAACAAAACTACACAGGAATTATATAAAGTTTTTGGGCGCTAAAATTACCGAAGACAACAACAAACATCCACATCCCACATACACACATCAATTCACTCCAGAAGAATTTTACTTGGCCAAAAGGCAGCATTTTGGGGCCAAAACCAGGCTCAGAAATCTGTCCAATAATTGCATTCACACGCACACACACATGAAACACAAGAAACCCGGCATCATACCAACACCGAACATTTTGATCAAACACTACGAAAGAGGCAACATTCAAATTGGTGGGAAACACTAAGTGGCGCAACCAACGACGACGGCAACATTTCACATCAACATTTTTTCATCAACAATTACTCAGCCTCATCAACATTTAGTTATCTACCTTTTATCTACACTACACATATACAAGGCAGCACAAAACACAACACTAACACAATCACACAGAAGAGCGAGAAGAGCAGCTCATCAACGATCTTTTTAATTTGTACACCACCATCATCACACACACGTTTATTAAAATTTATTAGGGTGCACCACCCAACATAATTTTTGGAAATTTTAAGTTTTTATTTTCTTGAAAATTTTTTTTTTGAATTTAATGAGTTTCTAATTTTAATTATTTATTATAATAAGTTTATTAATTTGATTAATTTAAGTTTTGTTGAGATTTACTGAATTTTTCCTACCTTTAGTTTTTTACACACTTAGATATAAATTTCTTCCTACATACTCACGCTTGCAAAATTGAACTTTAGTCTCCTTTCGTTTTGTTCTAAACATTTTAAAAAATTTTTTTATAAACGCTTTTTATATTTTTTTATCATTAACTTTCTAGTTTTTTTATTTACAACTTATAACTTTTCTTCTTTCGATTCGATTTTTTTATTTTTTACTTTCACTTTTCACCTTTAAATTTTTTTTATCTTTGATTTTTTGCTCTTGTGTTTTTTTCAATCTTTATTGCCAATTTAGGCTATTCAAATTTTCTTATTGTTTTGATTAGGTTTTTTTATTTCACTTTCAATTAAATTTTTTCAATCCTTTTTATTTTTTTTTATCTTTTGCTTTTTTTCCTTCTTTTTGATTTATAATTTCGTTTGCAGTTGTGTCTTTTTTTTTTATCAGACTTCTTTCTCAATACACTTTCACTACACTTTCACTTCACTTTCACAATTTCATACTTTTTACCCGACTCCTCGATTTGCAATTTTTTAATTTTTGTCTTCTTGACAAAAAAAATAGTTTTATTCGACGCGAGGAGATTATTTTCGTTTACGAAAAATTTTTTTGCATAAGCACAAATCAATGCATATGCACCGAACCACGTTGTAAAACTAAAACTTCAAAGACAATAGTTCTTAGAAATTAGCCTTGACCACGGTCAAGCGGTCAAAGCCCTATAACAGAACCACTGTCGTTTGAATAGCCTATGTTGTTTGTTTTTTTCTTTTATCTTTTTTCAGCTCGTCGATTTTGGTACCAAATTCTGGCTGCTGAGTAAGGTGAGTTATTTTGTTACAAAAAAAAAAAAAACAACATTAAACACTCACACACTGTACATACGTATATATGCATTGAGGTTTTTTTTGTGAGAAACGCACTCTTATACATTTTTATGAATTCCCCGTACTATTGAGATCGGTTTTTTTGTTTAAAGTTTAGAGTTGATTTTTTTACGCATACAGACATATTTATTACTTATGATTTTGTCTGTCAATTTAGTGGGAGATTGAATGTACATACATACATATATACATATTATCTGTGGTACTTGCATTTTTTTCTTTCATAGTTTTTTTTCATACATATTTACATATATTTATAGAGGTGTTTGGGCATAAAGTTAATGAGGCATTAGGCTGGTGTAAATTTTAGAAATTTTTGTTCGAATTTTATTTCAAGGAAAATTTAGACTTAATTTAGTTATTATAGTTAGAAAATAAGTAACTGTAATTATTTTGAATTTTTAACTAGTGTAAGGCGTTTTGCAATATTTTTGAATTAAGTGTAGGAATAAAAATTGTTAATCATTTTGCTTTGAAAAAGTTGGAGAAAACTTTCTTTGAAGTTCATGGGTTGAGTTTTTTTGTGCGGATTAGCTCATAATATGTCTGGCTAAAGAAATACAGTTGTTGGTGCAGGTGTTGCCCTTGTGGCAACTGATGGTAAGTTGGGGTAGTTGAGAAAAGATGGGATAAACGTAAGTACTAAAAGACGGACTTTAGTCAGGTTTAAGGGGACTCTACTCGGGAAGCGGAGCCATAGTAGAGTCCAAAGGCTGTTCACATCCCGTGAACAGGAGGGGTGGGAAGGCTCCACCTGACTCGGACAGGTTTTCTCCCGCTTTTGTCTTTTTTTCTTTTGTTTGATATCTTTCTCAGGCATGAACCCTAATTTTGCTTCGCAACTGTTGGGAAGGAGAAGTGGCAAGAACTGCGCCCCAATGCCGACGAGCCTCAGCCGGGCTACAACCATGCCGACTCGCCACTCCTCCTCTCCCGCACCAGGCAGTTACGTAACAATGTGTATTGGTGTGTGTGGTGCTACCTTGGTGCTAAGGTTATGTGAAGGCGATAAGTCCGTAGCTAGCCATCGTCTGTCCATATTCCGTCCTCGTGCTGTCCTTTAGGTGTGGCACTACACGCTCGATGACGAATCACTAAATGTGGATGCCACACCTCCCTACTCTCATCGTGGCGACTTGTTGCAAACCTCACTTACCGATAATGCTGGACCATCGGTAAGGTAGCTTGAACAGGTCGTCACGATCTCCTACCTAGCGTCCGTCTCTAGCTGTGTGCCTTACCAAGTACCACCTAGTCGGATTAAAACCCAAGAAGGGAACCCTGGTATGGTCACCCAGCTTCCTCCTACTCTATTTGTCATGATGCCACAAGCTGTCAGGATAGATCCCAGCAGCGATGTCATCATGACGGTCCCTGTATAAGTCAAAGAAGTAAATTAAAGCAATTAGAGATAGATAAACAAGATAATAGCAGAGCAAAAAAATAAAAAATTACGTTAATGATTTAATTATAGAATTGAAGTTAATTTAATTATTGAAAGAAAAGAACAGAAATTGTGGTAAAAATGCAAATTAAACTAAGTGGGATATTACCGTTGGGCGCCATTGTTATGTAGCTGGTAGTTTGTTGGGTGAGGAGTGGTGGCAAGCAGGTATGCTTGCATCCCAGGCTAGCTCGTCATCGTGGGGCAGGGTACTTTCCACCACCCTCACCTACAGCTACAAGAAATAATAATTAGGTTCATACCTGCATGTGAGAAAAAGTTAAACATAAAGGTACCAAAAGGGCATATGTGAGAAAAGTCTAGGTCGCTAAAGAAAAGGAGAGATGAAAAGATAAAGTAGAGGCCTGTCCTGTCAGGTGGAGTCTTCCCACCCGGTTCCGCGCAACTTGCGCGAAACCATGGGCACTGTGCCGACTCCTAATTACTTACAGTGCCCCCAAACCTGACTCAAGTCTATCTGTCGGTCACTTAGTCATTTTCCCTAATACTCACCTTCCCATATCCATGTGCGCGCAGCACCCACACCAAAATCGCGTCTCTTAGCCCTGCATCTTAGCAAACAAGAAACCTTATTTTAACCATTCATTATAATTTATTTAATGTAATAATTAGTATAGTAGACCTATATCTATCCCTAAGCTATTTTATCATAAACTCCAAACTTCACTCAAATTCCAACTTTCTTCTTATATATATAGGTACTTAGGTGTAGGTGTATGTGGCTATGTATCTAGTCTTATAGCCTAGCAAAAAAAGATAAAAAAATGCAAAGCAAAATTACAAATAAAAAAATCTAATTCTCAAACTTACACTAAATGATTCTAAACTAATCTCATTACGCATGTAATTCAAAAAAAAGTTACAAAAATTCGGAAGAAAAAAAATTTGAAGAAAAGTTAAAATTCTACGACGCTCTAATGATGATCTTGCGATCAGCTGTTCGGTGTCCCACTGACCCAGTTTTAAATTTCTAGTTCAATGGCCCAGATATAAAAAAAATGTGTATTTATGTATGCAAAAGAATAAGCATCAAACAAGCTGAGAGAGTTGTGTGATTTTGTGCGTGTGATTAAGTGTTTTTAGGATCGTTTTGTATGTACATATATTTCTTCGTTTTTCTTTTGTCACTAATCCATTATATCTACCTTGGGAGTAGGGTGGGATTATTTGCTCATTATATGTACATACACACCGGCATATATACCTATTATGAATTACTCACCAAGTCACTGCTCCAATGGCGTCACTGTAGAGTACGTGTGCTGTAAAATTCAGAAACAGAGAAATCGTCATATATGCCCACCCACCCATGCTCGATCATGCGCACAACGATCGCTCTCTAATTATTGCTCAGCCAGATCACTCGCTTGTGATCTTGGCTTTCGAGCTGCCGTTTTAGTGTACTACACCACCTCGGATGCCCACGTCAGACAAACCCTCTTAAAAAAAATTCAAATAGAGACCAAAAAAATCAAAAATAATGTAAATCTCCAAAATCTGGGAGATAAATTCCGGATTCGGATATTGGTAGAGACGGCCGACCAAGGTAAAAGGTTGGCCAAGATGGTGCAAAGTTGCAACAAAAATCAAAGAATTTAGGTAAGAGTTACCAAAAAAAAAACGTGGGTGGTGTTGCGTTTGTGCGGTACAAAAACAAAAAAACTCAAAAAAAAAAAAGCGTGGAAGTTATAAATGACATAAAGAAAAGGTGAAGGAAAACTGCAAAACCTAACGAAAAATTGGTAAAAAAAAATGCGAAAATGAAATGAAAAGGTTCTTAAGTATGAAGAAATGAAATGAGCAAAATAGGTAACTCAAAATGGATAAAAACAATGGAAACTGAAAATGAAGAAAATTCGGTGCTTAAGAAAAAAAATTACAATTTTTAACACCGAATTCCTTATGGAGTGTGGTTGCTAAGTGACCTTGCTCAATCCCGACTCTTGCGTCCTCGTTCGTGCACCCTGGGCAACGGGAGCTACCTAGGCTCGCGGCAGAAAGAGAGGGAGCCCCGGTGGGGCCACTCTGACATACTTGGTTTAAGGGCTCACCGAGGTTTTAGCGCAGCGTCTGTTCACCATGAGGTGCGGCTGCAAGCGGGCGTCTGTCTTGAAGCAAGCGGCTCGCTATATAAATGTGTAAATATTTTCCAAAAACCCCGAAACGGGTTGTGCGCTGGGTTTGGGACCCGCCACGTAAAAAATTTAGTCCAATGAAAAATGTATTAAAGCCTCGGATGAGAACCCCCTTTAATGTTGACGACCCGGCAAAACGAATAAGGCATAATGATTTGGATATTAGGGCATGTACCGGGAATGTCCGGACCCTTTCAAGGGACGGTACCGCTGCCCGACTGGTTGATGCCCTCGTAAGCGCAAAGGCCGACATCACCGCCCTGCAGGAAATGCGATGGACGGGGCAAGGAAAGACGACCATCGGTCCTTGTGACGTATACTACCGTGGCCAGACACGCGGCAAAGCGCGTGGTGTAGGATTCGTGGTGGGAAAGAGACTTCGCCGCCAAGTATTAGCGTTCACTCCTTTGAACGAGCGTCTCGCTGCGATCCGCATCAAGGCGAGGTTTTTCAACATAACATTTATCTGCGCCTATGCGCCGACTGAGGAGACGGACGACGCAGAGAAGGACTCCTTCTACGATAAACTTGAGCAGACTTATGATCGCTGCCCCCACCATGATATCAAAATCGTGCTCGGCGACTTTAATGCCAAGGTGGACAAGGAAGGAGTCTTTCGTCCCACAGTTGGAAAATTCAGTCTCCACGATATAACATCCCCCAACGGCACTAGGTTGATTGACTTCGCCGCTGCTCGCAATATGGTCATCAGTAGTACTAGGTTCCAGCATAAGCGAATACACCAAGCCACATGGCTGTCCCCTGATCAAAGAACTAGAAACCAGATTGATCATGTCTTGATTGACGGCAGACATAGCTCCACCGTTCTGGACGTGCGTACACTGCGTGGTCCCAATATTGACTCTGACCATTATCTTGTCGCAGCCAAGATATGCACACGCCTCTGTGCAACGAAGAAAGTGCGCACAGTAACGGAAGGAAAGTTTGACGTCGAGAAGCTGCGCATGACACAGACAGCTGATAATTTCACAACTCGACTCTCACACCTGCTAGCAGAGGGCAATCCTCGACCTAACGATGTAACGGAGCAATGGAAGCATATCTCTCACTCATTGCGTACCGCCGCTGAGGCCACTATAGGGTTCCAGCGAGCCCGCAAGAATAACTGGTACGATGAGGAATGCAAGAATGCCGCGAAAAAAAAGGACGCTGCCTACAAGGAGACGTTGCGAACGGGCGCAACCCGCAGTGTATGGCAACAATATCGTGAGGCAAAGAAAGAAGAGAGACGCCTTTTCAGAAAAAAGAAAAGTGAGGCCGAAAGGCGTGAGTGTGAGGAGCTTGAGATGCTGGCTGACAGGAATGATGCCCGAAAATTCTATGAAAAGATCCGGCGGATGACGGAAGGTTTTAAGACCGGGGCAAGCTCCTGTAAAGACAATAATGGCGACCTGGTAACCGACGTACAAAGTGTACTTAAATTATGGAGGGAGCACTTCTCCTCACTGCTAAATGGCGAGGGAGACGTCGAACCCGATACCCCAATTCCTGACGATGGGAAAGTCGTCCCACCACCTGACTATGATGAAGTGAGGATAGCTATATCCCGGCTCAAAAACAACAAAGCGCCTGGAAAAGACGGACTACCCGCCGAGCTGTTCAAACACGGAGGCGAAGAGCTGGTAAAATGCATGCATCAGCTCTTATGCAGAATATGGTCAGACGAAAGCATGCCTCCGGATTGGAATTTAAGTGTGCTTTGCCCAAACTACCGCGGAATTAGTCTTCTTAATATCGCATATAAGGTTCTTTCTAGCGTGTTGTGTGAAAGGCTGAAGCCCATCGTAGACAAACTGATTGGACCTTATCAGTGTGGCTTTAGACCTGGTAAGTCTACCATCGACCAGATTTTCACGATACGCCAAATCCTGGAGAAGACCCATGATAAGAGAATCGACACTCACCATCTCTTTGTCGATTTTAAAGCCGCTTTTGACAGCGTAAAAAGGAGTCGCCTGTATGCCGCCATGTTTGAATTTGACTTCCCTGCAAAGCTTATACGGCTTTGCCAAATGACGTTGAGCAATACCAACAGCTCCGTCAGAATCGGGAAGGACCTCTCTGAGCCATTTGAAACCAAACGAGGCTTCAGACAGGGCGACTCCCTTACGTGCGATTTCTTCAATCTGATGCTGGAGAAGATAATTCGAGCAGCAGAGCTAAACCGCAATGGTACAATCTTTTACAAGAGCGTGCAATTGCTGGCGTATGCCGATGATATTGATATCATTGGCCTTAACAACCGCGCCGTAAGCGCTGCCTTCTCTGGACTGGATAAGGAAGCGAAAAAAGTGGGTCTTGCCGTGAACGAGGACAAGACGAAGTATTTGCTGTCATCAAAGAAAGAATCGGCGCACCTGCGCCTTGGCAGCCATGTCACTGTTGATAGTTACAAATTTGAAACTGTGAGGGACTTCCAGCGGAGAATCACTCTTGCCAACAAGTGCTACTTTGGACTAAGTAGGCAATTGAGAAGTAAAGTCCTCTCTCGAAGAACAAAGATCACGCTCTATAAGTCTCTCATCATACCTGTCCTGATGTATGGCTCAGACTCATGGACAATGTCAAGAGAAGATGAGATGGCCCTTGGAGTATTTGAGAGAAAAGTTCTGCGGAAGATTTATGGTCCTTCCCGTGATGCCAACGGCGAGTATCGAAGGAAATTTAACGACGAGCTGTACGAGCTCTACGCATTAAAGCCCAAAGACTCCGCTGGCTGGGCCATGTTATGCGAATGGACAAAGAAGCTCCAGCACAGAAGGTTTTCCTATCGTCGCCTGAATTCGGTAGCAGAGGAAGGGGGAGGCCTCGACTGAGATGGAAAAAACAGGTGGAGGATGACTTGAACTCCCTTGGGGTTTCCAATTGGCGTCAGTTATCGCTAAAAAGGAATGCCTGGCGTGCTTTGATACGAAACGGCCAAAATCGCTTAGGCGGTTAAGCGCCAATAAATGATGATGATGAATTCCTTACAACCCCAAAATGCCCCGATATAAGGTTTTTTGGCCAATACTTCCGCATTTAAAAAGTTAGGAACGTAAAATCTTGCACCTTTAGTACTTTCTACATATGTAATGTGTATAGTGTAAGTCAGTACAATTGAACACGTATAATATATAGCCTCCATACAATCGATTATTCCGATAACTCGGATCCTATTATTTTGTAAGTTTTTTTAAATTATAACAAAGATGTGTAATGTGTATAGTAAATATAGTTAAATTGAAACAGGCTGTACTGGGGATCGAACAGTGAAAATAGTGACGCTTATTCATGAAAGGTATATAGCCTTCGGCACAGCCGAAGACAGCTTTCCTTACTTGTTTTTATAGACATTTATCACTGCACTGAACATCTGTCTGCTCTACCACTTCGTGTGGAAACGTTCTCCAAAATAACTTCCAATTTTCACTTAGTTGATGCTTTTTTAAATAATCCATCACAAAGTTCACATCACATCAATCAGTTCATCAACACACCATTATATTCATCACTACCTTGGGTGGCTTGTGGTATAAATATTTAAAGCGTACACAATTCACAAGTGTCACTTAATTTATTATTATTTGTATCTTTTAAAGTTTAAATAAACAATCATCACTAGTCCACGATTATCTGGACAAATACAATTGCGTTAGTTTTTTTTTCTCAATTGGAAATTGCACTTTATTTACCTGGTTTGGTTATACAGGGTTTACAATACCCAAATCACATTAAATTTGTACCGAGATTTATATCTGTGCCATACACTTTTGTTGATATAGTAAATCTTCAGAGATTTTATCTGTTATCACATACATTTTGGAAACACTAAACCTCCAGAGGTTATCTGTTACACAAATATTTTGAAACATTAAATCTTCAGAGATTTCTATCTGTTTCGTATACACAATTCTTGTTAAACTAAATCTTCAGAGATTTAGATCGGTTCACAAACACTTTAAGACATTAAATCTTCAGAGATTTTTCTGGGTCACATACACGTTTCAGAGACTTCTTTCTGTTTCACATTCATTTTCGAGACATTAAATCTTCAGAGATTTGTTTCTTATACACTTTTGAGACATTAAATCTTCAGAGATTTGTTTCATATACACCGTTGTTGATATACTAAATCTTCAGAGATTTATATCACACACACACTTTTAAAGACATATTTCTGTCTATCACACACTTCGTAAGATTAAATCTTCAGAGATTTCAATCAGTAACACTGTTTTAAATTTCGCTTATTTTCAAAGCAAGGCACCTTCCTGAGTCATTACTTCTGAGTCCACTTCTCTGCAAATATACAAAATATTTAAACAAATAAAGAGAATGGAGACATATATTCGTCAGTCCGACTGCATAGTGGAGTTCGAGCAAGAATGGAGCTCCATTAATATTGAAGAAATGGATAAGCACACCCGTGCACTACAGCAAGAGCAGCTGAAGTCACTATGGAAGAAGACGAAAACGGCTTATAACATCCTTCTGTCCCACAAAGAGACCAGCAAGGAAGATTTGCAATCCATAAAGCAAAAAAATAAGACGTGTTTCGCATTCTACACGAAATGCATGGCTGCTATGAATGCTCAGCTGGAAAAGCGGTCAGCACAGCCCATACAACCACAAAGTAATGATGATACATCCAACCGTGAAAATAATATTCGGCCTCCGCCCTGTGACACCGATGTGTTTAAGGGCGATTATCTATCATGGCCAACCTTTAGGGACATGTTCACGGCCATATACATACTAAACAAACGCTTTACACCAGTTGAGAAATTATATCACCTCAACCAGAAAACCCAAGGGGAGGCAAAAGAGATAGTTCGGAGATGTCCATTGACCAACGAAGGCTTTACTACAGCCTGGAAAAATTTAAGTGGCAGGTACGAAAACAAGCGTATCCTGGTCAATACACAATTGAAATCTTTGTTTAGTCTGACCGCAGTTGAGAAGGAATGCGGTACAAATATTAAGCAACTACAAAGAGATATAAATAATTGCATCGCATCACTCCAATGTCATCAAATTGACATAGCGAATTGGGATGCAATAATTACCTATTTATGTTCCACTAAACTCCCGGAATGTACTCTGGCTCTATGGGAACAAACCATAGAGAATAAAACAGAGATTCCAAAATGGGCAGACATGGATAAATTCTTATCCAACCGGTTCCAAATATTGGAAACCTTGTGCGATCTGAGGAGTAGCAACAAGGCGCCCACGAATCAGTATTGAAATAGTTCACGGGAAACGCCGAGGAAACTCGGAGTTTACCAAACCAGCGTCCCTCCTGGCTGGTGTCAAATATGCAACACCAAGGAGCACAGATTGCGGGATTGTCAAAACTTCCGAAGGCTGTCCACACAAGACAAAATAACCTTTATTAAGGAAAAAGGTCTTGCCTAAACTGTTTGTCAGACAAACACACCGTGACACGATGCCCTCATCCGCTTAATTGCACCTTGTGTCACTTGAGGCACAACACCTTACTCCACCTGCCAACAGCACAACCTCAAGGAACCACCAAAGTTGGAACCGGAACACCAACTCTAACCACCAAAGTCGGAACCGAAACACCAATACAAGTTGGAACCGCAACTCCAATGATGATAGGCCCTCAACTTCGCAACAGGCTAGGGCAAGGCTTGAGTCTGCAAATAGAAACGAAAACGTTAATAATGTTTCTACACGCATTAAGATCAACTATAATAGAGTGGATTTCTCGGCCAGAGCACTTATTGACTCCGGCTCTGAGTGCTCTTTCATAACTGAAAGACTGAAAGAAAGAATAAACCTGCTATCTAAACGCCTGAACATCCAAGTGCCAGGCATAAACAATACGCTGTCCGCGCAGGTAACAGAGTCGTGCTCTATTACAATAGGCTCCCTGATTGACCCATTAGTCAGCATTGATACAATGGTCCTGTTAATATCACAAGTTATATTACACAACAGAAACAATATTGCAAAAAGAAATATATAAGATACAACAAAAGTATTATTAACATAAGTCAAGAAAAGTATACAGTTATTAGTTTATTTATAATATTATTTGCAGCTAGCAGGAAGGCAGTGTCTCCAATTACTTATCTCTCTCAATTGATCGATTCAGTTGTATGTAGAAATCATTAGGACCATCTGAATGGTTTTAAAGGGCGATATATTAAGCAATTGTACGTAGAAATCAGTAAGTGTTGACTGGAAAAGTTGTTTATGCTGTCGGAATGGACGCGTTTCCGAGCAACATATATACTTCGAGTTTACTAGGAGCCATAATAGTTTTACTGGCGGAATGGACGCGATTCCGCGCAGCAACTAGATAGAGCTATTAGCATGTTGTTTCCTGCTGATTACTTGTTTATTTTAAATTAAGGATATTATTGGTGGTGCTGGCGGAATGGACGCGATTCCACGCCGTTAAAGGGTTCAAATATTATTGAAATACTGACAAACAATAAGGGCAAGTGTTCATATTGTTAGTCAGCAGATTGCAGACATACAAGTATTGCATTTTGTATCGAGGCAAAAGAGCATTCTAAGCTCATACAGCTATATATGTAAGTCGTTGTAGTATGAACACCAAATATTCAGAGGGTTGTTTTTTGCAAAGTTCTGACGACAAACAGGTAATTGAAAGAGCACAAAGTGTCTGGTCGTCCTAGGAGGAACAGCAAAACTCAGTCGGCTAACCAGGTCGGAAGAGTCAATTTCACCAATAATCAGCTTATGGAGGAACATTACACCTAGTAATATCCTTCGATTTTCCAAAGAAGGTAAATTTAAGAGGAGAAGCCTATTTCTATAAGGAGGTAGATGAATATTTGGATTCCAATTAAGACCACGCAAAGCAAAAATCAAAAATTGCTTTTGTACAGACTCAATCCGCTGTATATGAACTTGATATAAGGGCATCAGACACACGAGCAATATTCAAGTATTGGGCGAACCAGTGATGTGTAAAGGACTTTCGTAAGGTACGGGTCATCAAATTCTTTAGCCCATCTTCTAACAAAGCCAAGCACACCCATGGCTGTATTAGCTATAGATGAGATGTGCATATTAAAACTAAGTTTAGGGTGTCGTTTAGTAAATAGGGTACAAAAACCGGCTTTGCTCGATAAAAAGTCATTAACTTGCATTTCGAGCTATTCAGGATTAATAAATTTACTGAACACCAGCGGCGAAATGACTCCAAATCGGCTGGAAATAGATCCCCACGGGAAGGTACGGTGGGCGAATATGTGAAACAAAGTTTTACATCATCCGCATACATAAGTGTTCGGGAATGAGCGATGATTTGGGGTAGGTCATTAATGAACAGGGTGAAAAGCAAGGAACCTAAATGACTACCCTGAGGCACACCGGAAGTTACGTCAATGGAGGTAGACAGAGTATTTCGGGTGGATATTCACCGGTCGCACAGAAACAGCACAGCCCACTAATAATAGGGTATCATTTTTTAACGAGATAAGCCTAGATAAACAGTAAACTGCTTTCTGGAAGTTGGAAGATGTGCCTAAGAAAAAAGCACTAAACGACGATAATGCCTATTGCGAGGCACTTTTCAAAGCAACAACGGAACGGGGCTCTGATGGCAAATACATTTTCTCCCTTCCCTTTAAACAAGAGTTTCCCAACGACATCTGCTTAGGGCCTTCCTTAAAAGGTGTTTGCTCTCAATTTTACAGGAATGAGACCCGCCTAGCTAAGACACCGGACCTACAGAGAGAATACAATAGAGTATTGTCGAAGTACGAGACGTTATATGTCGAAGGTTCCCACAATGATACCACCCCAATCAACGGACTGCTACTTTCTTCCGCATCATGCGGTTATCAAGGAAGAGAGTACAACTACCAAAGTCCGGCTGGTTTTTAACGCTTCGTGCCCTACTGCTAATGGCACAAGCCTGAACAACATTCTTCATACAGGCCCAGTACTTCAGGCCGACTTAACAATATTACTCCTTAGATGGAGATTTTTCAAATATGTTTTTAATAGTGACATCGAAAAGATGTATCGACAGATATGGGTCAAACACAATTAAACGAAATTCCAAAGGATAGTTTTCCGGACCAGACCTGAGAACCCTATCACCGTCTACGAACTAAAGACGGTAACATTTGGAGTTAATTGCGCCCCTTATTTAGCAATCAGAACACTGCATCAGCTCGCGGACGACGTGGAAACTTCATTACCCATCGCTGCCAATATTCTACGAACAAGCATGCGGTGCTGCTGGCCGAGACTTTGGAATCCGTCATCGAAAACCTGAATTTAGGCACATTCAAAACGCACCTTTGGACGGACTCAACCATCGTCCTAGCATGGATCCGAAAACCACCGTGTTCGTGGTCAACGTTCGTGGCGCCCAGAGTCACAAAAATTGTGGAAAAGGTAGGAAATCAAGTCTGGCGACACGTGGATTCAGCATCAAACCCAGCAGATCTGGCCAGCAGAGGATTGTCAGCGAGGGATCTAGTCGACAGCGTTCTGTGGTGGCAGGGACCTTCTTTTTACAAGAAGTCAAGAATAAATGGCCAGCCCAAGAAAAGGAGTATGGGTCCAACATCAAGTAAAAGAGAGTACAAATCCACACAACTACGCAAATAAACAATAAAGAGGACATCCTAGATAGATTTTACGATTTTTCAAGGGCTTTGAGGGTCATATCATACGTTATGAGATTCTCTCAAAGAACGAGTCCCAAAACAAAATCCACTTTTAAAACGGAGTCTTACCTCATTTCGCCCGACGAAATCAAGGCTACGACTCAACGGCTCATTTCTACCTCTTGGGACAAAAAGCGGCGGCCGTCTGTCTACATCCCTTGACCTTCCGTACAACGAACGCCATTTAATTATCCTCCCGTACGCCTGGTCCAGTTTATCCATAAGGTTTCCCTTCATGGCGAACACCAAGTCATGTTGCAGCTCCTACGCACGCAATACTGGATCCCAAAAGTAAAAAATATGATCAAGTCAATTATCCATAACTGCAAGGTCTGTACCATCTTTCGTAAACGGGTTCAGACCCAACTCATGGGCGACCTACCTCCCGAACGCACCACCTTTTCCCGTGCACTTACAAACACCGGGGTAGATTTCGCCGGACCCTTTGACACGAAGTCTTACAACGGCAGAGGATGTCGCATGTCAAAAGGCTACGTTTGCCTGTTCGTATGCTTTACGACTAAGGCCATTCATCTAGAGGCCACCAGTGACCTTAGTACCGCCTCGTTCCTGGCAGCCTTCGACAGGTTTGTTGCCAGACGAGGATGTCCAAAAAACATCCATTCCGATAATGGAACGAACTTCATCGGTGTCTCTCGAGCTCTCCGATCCGAGTTCAGGTCTTTTATAGCGGACGCCCGCAACCAGACCCTGTCCAAATATTGCCACCAAACCTTGACCTGGCACTTTATACCAGCTGGGGCCCCTCATATGGGGGGACTCTGGGAAGCAGGGGTAAAAAGTTTCAAAAATCACTTCAAAAAGATTGTGTCTGATCATAAGTTTACCCTCGAAGAGTTTGGAACCCTACTATGTCGCATCGAGTCTTGTCTCAACTCGCGACCACTAACGCCCTCGTCCAGCATTTTCTCGTTGGAGGACATCTATCAACCAGTTGGCAGCACATCGTCCAACCATCACATCACCTAATTAGGCAAGCAAACTTCGAAATAAATATTCAAAAGAGACTTTCCACAGAAAACGTTCACAAATAAAGGGTTTATAAGCGAAACAAAACAATGATCATACAGACACACGCATTCAATAAATATGATCAGGTTCGAGTCAATTTGGCTAACATCTTGTATAGGTACGGGTTATCAACTTATCAGCCCTGCAGCGAAAGCAACTAGCTGAAAACTAGTTGGTGCACCGGGCCCACTAGTCAGTGTTCTGTCTTTTTTCCATATAAGCAACTGGTATTTTTTACGTGTTGATGTCCTACGAGATGTCAATTGTCAGATTTTGACCAGAATATACCAGTTATCTACTAATCAGGAAATACCAGTTTCATACTAGTTGTAAAATACCAGTTCCATACTAGTTCAACCTGGATTAGTATAATTTCCATATAATGAATTAGTCCACATACTAGTCCAAAAAGGACTGGTAGGAAATATACTATTCCCATACTAGTTCAAAAATCATCGAACCTAGGCTAGTATGATTTCAACTAGAATTTTCCTGGCTTACCCTTTATTTAATCATTTGACTTTATTTTCATGTTTATTCTTAAGAAAGGAGCGACTATTTGTATTTACCCTATCACGAAAAAGCCTCTATGAATTATAAGAGAAAACGAAACGAATGAATTTTGTATTTTTTACTGGTATAATTTCATCCAGAAAAATATAGATGTATACTAGTATGGAATGGATATTTCCTGACTAGTATGAATTCAGCCAGTAAATTCTAATTGTATACTAGTATGAAATTGATATTTCCTGACTAGTATGAGTTCATCCAGAAAAATCTAGTCGTAAACTAGTATGAAATAAATATTTCCTGACTAGTATGAATTCAGCCAGAAAATTCTATTTGCATACTAGTATGAAATGGATATTTCCTGACTAGAATGAGTTCTGCGACAAACGAAAAACGTGAAACTTGGTCATAACAACCAAAGTAAGACCTAGTTGGTTATTACCACCCACGAGTCCACAAATAAACATAGTCATGAGATAATATTCACTAGTCTACTTCTACTCAGGGTACGAAAATAAACTATACCGGAAAGTACCATCTCGTTTGGTTTTTAGCGCTCATAGCTCGAAACAAAACAAAATCCAAAGGCTGAATACACTGGGGAAAATGTAAATTACATTTTCAAATGAATCCACAAAACATACCTAAAGAAATTTCTAAAAAATAATGTAGTTTACTTGGTAGTTTATTTTCGTACACTGCTCCTACTGTCACAGTACAGAAGAAACCTCCGGTCTGGTATCAACTCACCCCCTCTCCTCCATGAACCTGATCATCAGCCGCCGCAGCTACGTCACGTGACTCATGTCCCCATTCTCCAAAAGGACGTTGCTGTTGTGAGAACTGAAATTGAAGATAAGGACGTTGAAAACGAAACTTTTTTTTACCACTGATAGTACCTTTATTTCCGTTAAGAGAAATTGGGGCCCATATTCATCCTCAGTGATATCTGGTGATCCTCCTAGCAAGAAAATCGGAAAGCCCATGCATTGGATCAACAGAATGTAGAGTGCCACGTTCCATTAGATCATGTTATGTAGCTGGTAGTTTGTTGGGTGAGGAGTGGTGGCAAGCAGGTATGCCTGCATCCCAGGCTAGCTCGTCAGCGTGGGGCAGGGTACTTTCCACCACCCTCACCTACAGCTACAAGAACAAATAATAGGGTTCATACCTGCATGTGAGAAAAAGTTAAACATAAAAATACCAAAAGGGCATAGGTGAGAAAAGTCTAGGTCGCTAAAGAAAAGGAGAGATGAAAAGATAAAGTAGTAATTTTCCCTAATACTCACCTTCCCATATCCGTGTGCGCGCAAACGCAGCACCCACACCTACGACGCTCTAATGATCAGCTGTTCGGTGTCCCACTGACCCAGTTTTAAATTTCGAGTTCAACGACCCAGATATAAAAAAAATTTGTATTTATGTATGCTTATGATGCTTATTCATCAAACAAGCTGAGAGAGTTGTGTGATTTTGTGCGTGTGATTTTGTGCGTGTGATTAAGTGTTTTTAGGATCGTTATGTATGTACATATATTTCTTCGTTTTTCTTTTATCACTAATCCATTTTATCTACCTTGGGAGTAGGGTGGGATTATTTGCTCATTATATGTACATACACACCGGCATATATACGTATTATGAATTACTCACCAAGTCACTGCTCCAATGGCGCCACTGTAGAGTACCTGTGCTGTAAAACTCGGAAACAGAGAAAACGTCGTGTATGCTCGATCATGCGCACAACGATCGCTCTCTAATTATTGCTCAGCCAGATCACTCGCTTGTGATCTTGGCTTTCGAGCTGCCGTTTTAGTGTACTACACCACCTCGGATGCGCACGTCAGACAAATCCTCTTAAAAAAAATTCAAATAGATACCAAAAAAATAAAAAAAAATTTAAATCTCCAATATCTGGGAGATAAATTCCGGATTCGGATATTGGTGGAGACGGCCGACCAAGGTAAAAGGTTGGCCAAGATGGTGCAAAGTTGCAACAAAAATTAAAGAATTTAGGTAAGAGTTACCAAAAAAAAACGTGGGTGGTGTTGCGTTTGTGCGGTACAAAAACATAAAAACCAAAAAAAAAAGCGTGGAAGTTATAAATGACATAAAGAAAAGGTGAAGGAAAACTGCAAAACCTAACGAAAAATTGTTAAAAAAAAATGCGAAAATGAAATGAAAAGGTTCTTAAGTATGAAGAAATGAAATGAACAAAATAGGTAACTCAAAATGGATAAAAACAATGGAAACTGAAAATGAAGAAAATTCGGTGATTAAGAAAAAAAATTACAATTTTTAACACCGAATTCCTTACAACCCCAAAATGCCCCTTATGGCCTAATGCCGCTTGAAGCAACTATGTTTTACTCCCCTATTCAAAAAAAAATCCCCAGTAATAAAATATCAAGAATTGAAAAAAATATAAATGAAACTTAAATATAAAGGCACTCCTTGCGTCTCGATCTTGGTATGTGTCATGTAGTGTATGTGGTGAATGTGTTGTCGTGGAGTTATGTTGACTATGTTGGTGATGTTTTTGCTACTGTGTAGTTGTTGCTGGCGTCCGTGCCGCCCAATCTGGCCCGTATCTGGTGGGGCTTCCTTCGACCAGATTTGATTTGTGTTTGTTGTTGTACTGTTAAGTATCGTGACTGTTTTCTGTGCCTCTATGATGTTTTTGTGGTGTATGACTGACTGATGTATCTCTATGTTGTGTCTCTATGTTGTAGTTGTAATGCGTGACTTGTTGTTGTTTTGTGGAATTCTATGTTTTGGGTGCCATTTCCTAAGCGTTCAGCAGCGAAAATCCTGTGCCCTGGTGGGTACTCCCGGTGACAAAGATTTCAGAAAAAATGTAAGGGTATAGGTTAGGGTTCATCAAGAGGGAAAAGCAAAAGCTTACGCTCAATTAAACATATATATATTATTTAAACATGTATATATATATGCATATAATCTTTTGTTTGCTCAGCCATAGGTGCACATGCACAGAACTATCTGTATACAGATGCACCTACGTGAATGCAATTTCACTTTTTGGCTTGCCAGGGGGATTGGCCATGAAATCAAACCAATCTCGCCATAGAGCATGCCAGGGTATGTAAGGTGAGGATAGGAAAGACTTACCGGGATTTTTCCAATTTGTGGGTGTGGTTTAAGGTTTTGGTATCTGCGTTTCTTCGCTGATCTCTAATAGCAACAACTTTTTACTGCATTACGGACTTTGTAGCCGGTTTAAAGTTTCCCGCACTTCACTAAAAAACTTTTGCTAATGCTTTCGCTTGGCTACAATCACTTCAGGGCGCAGTTTAACGTAACTTTGGCCCGTTGACTACCTCGGCACCCCTTTTATAGCTTCTGCCGTGGAAGGGAAAGTTACCTATTTGGGCAGGTTTTCACACAGGCTCACAATCTACCATTCGTTTTTCCCGCATGCACATCTACACACTCATACACTCGCACAACAGGCTACTATGGTCCTTTCTTTCTAACATAGATATAATGTTGCTAGGCGTTAAGCAACATTGCTTCTGGTACAGTGTTCTGTTGCTAACAGCAATCCTCCGTGCTATCTACAGCTGTAACACAAGCAGTGTTGATGAAGCCTTGCTGCAGTACATCTATGTTAGATAGTTAGCTAACATTAGGATATGTTGCCAGCATGGTGAAAGGCTGTCGTTACAAGCACTCTGTTGGAAGCCCATATCAAACGGTGTCAGCATATCGAATTGGTTCGGTATCGGATTTTCATTACCTACAAAACTATTATCGTTAATCGCACGCTGATCCTGCAATATTTCATGTACATATATAAACATCTGCCTCAGTAGTCCCATATGTGGCAGATAGCTGCCCACGACCCCAGCACAATAATTGTGCTTCCCGCCCCTGCGCCATGCCTTTCTGTGGCATAAATTTTAGTGCCACAAAGTTTTGTGTGGCACTTACATTGGGGCATATAGGAGGCTGCCCATTGATGGGGCATATATGAAGCGGCCCATTGTTGGGGCATATAGAGGGCTGCCTATGAAAAGTGAAACGAAAAGAAAAATTAATACGCATTATTAATCGCTGTGCGCCGGCCGCCGCAGCGAGTGATACATATATGCATATACATGGTTTTAACGCCGCCAAAACGATACAGGATTTCGGCAGCGTAACTATATACTTACCTGCAACCCGTAGGCCACGTCCATGCTCCTCCTGCTTCCAGTCCACGGCCTCCGAAACCTGAAAATAAAAAGAAAATTCATTAAAAAACAAACATTAAACAAATCTACAAATTCTACACTTACCTCGTGTAATTTTTTCCTGAATGAAAAATTCCATTCAATAATGGCTGCCACACTATAATTTTTTTTAGTACCAAATCGCGTTACCGGATGCACGGGTACTAAATCCTCCACTTAAGGCCCTGTTACACGACACGCGTCACTGCATCGCGCGATATAAAATCTAACCACTTTAGTCAATACCATGATATAAATACTACAGGTAAAACCGTTAATGACACTAATGACATTTTTAAGCAATTCTCATACTCATTTATTTTTTGCCACGACTTTTCTGTTTGGTTTTTTCAATCAAATAAATTAGGTTAGGTTCAAGTGGCTGCCGCAGAGGCACACCTAGGCCAGTATTAAAAGGCCCGTTGTGATACCACCAACACTAGGAAAGTCAGTTCCGGGACCCTGCCATATGGAAAATCCCGGTATTAACGGAATTCTCCACATAGCAGAATCCCGGGACTGACTTTCCTATACCGACACCGTTACTCCTCCTCGAACCATTTAGATGACTCGATGAAGGCCATCAGGTCCTTTATGTCCAGCTCCGTGACCTGGCGTAGGCTGACCAGGAAGGGAACTCCCAAAAAGCGCATTCTCGCGCCACTTAAAGCCGGGCAGTTGCAGATAAGGTGCTCCACCGTTTGCTCCTCCTCACCACTGGGCAGTGCCCAGTTAATACGCCTATTAATATGGAGATTTCTCTTCTCCTTAGGGCATAAATTTGTCTTGATCTTTTATGATCCCATTTCGGCCAGGTTTCTTTGGATATCCAGCATCCTGGAGATTGCAGCCATCTTTCGTTGGCTTGGCGGAGTGTGTATTCAGAGAGCGTCAGTTCAGAGTTGAACGAGTAAGAGCCAAGGGATTTGATGGCCGCCTGGGGTGTAAAAGTATGTCGCTTCCCAGTTGGTGCACCCTGGGTAACGCTAAATGACCTACATGGCCTACACGGCTAGTTTCTTGTATTGCCGGTTCTACGAGAACGGTACCAGTACTTGTGCTGTACCCATCGTGCCGAAACGACCCGGGCCGTTTTCTTATATCGACCCGGCCAAGGGCAATACACTCGGGGTGACCCTGTCTGACATTTAGGCAGGGCTACACCTCGCTACAACCACAACAACAACAACATGGCCGCCTGGCTGTCGCTGAATATAAAAATGTCCTGTCTGATAGTGTGGCCAACACTCGCCAAGCCGCGGCGTCCATGATTGCTGAAACTTCAGCCTGGAAGACACTGCAGTGATCAGGTAGTCTGAAGGAGAGCTCAAGGTTCAGATCCTTTGAATAAACCCCTCCCCCAACTCTGCCGTCTAACTTCGAGCCATCAGTATAAATGGAAGTACCGCCATGAGTGACGGGACTCCGATCCGTGCTCTCCCATTCTTCCCTGCTGGGAATATTGATTTTAAAACCGCTATCTCCGACTGTTGTGGTCGCACAGCGATCTGTGCTCAGCGGAAGAAAGCTATAGGATCCCAAAATACAGGCGTGTCCAGTAGTGCTTGCGCCCCAGCCGGACGTTTCCCTTAGACGCAGAGCCGATGCTGCTGCTACTCGGTGCCCTTCCAGATCGAGTGGCAAAATGCCAAGAATGGCCTGGAGTGCTTCATTGGGCGTTGTTCTTAACGCACCGCTTATACAGATCATGCAAGATCTGTGTACTTTACCTAGCAGATTAAGGTTTGTTGCCTTGCTCAGCGCAGGCCACCATACCACAACTCCATAGAGCATGATTGGTCGAATGATTGCAGTGTAGATCCATTTGCATATTTTGGGGCTGAGCCCCCATTTCTTTCCAATGGCTCTTTTGCACGTGTAGAGTGCAATACACGCTTTCTTCTGGCGCTGAAGAACATTCTCCTTCCAGGTTAGTTTCCTATCCAGAACTGTGCCCAAGAACTCGTATTTTTTCGCACGGTATTCAGTTTTGGTAGTATTAGCGGTGGTATCTTATAGCGGTTGGTGAAAAGGACCAGTTCCACTTTTCCCGGGTTGATGCTCAGTCCGCAGCGCGAGCACCATGAGGAAACCTCTCTCAGTGCTACTTGCATCAAGTCGCACAGGGTTTGTGGGAATTTGCCCCTGTATACTATAGCTAAGTCATCTGCATATGCCACTACCTTCCCGCCCCCCAGCTTGTGTCTCGCAGCATCGAGTTGACAGTGAGGTTCCATAGAAGCGGGGAGAGAACACCACCCTGAGGCGTTTCCCTTGTGACATAGCGTGATAAGTCAACCGAGTCCAGTGATGAAACTATTCGTCTACCCCTTAGCAGTTGATCAATAAGCCCAATAAGAGACCTGCTTATGCCCAGACTTGTTAAAGCGGTATTTATAGCATCAGGGCTTATGTTGTTGAAGGCTCTTTCAATATCTAAAAAGGCCACAAGACAGTACTCCTTTTCATACAGCGATTTTTCAATAACAGAAAGTAGGTTGTGAAGCGCAGTTTCTGTAGATTTCCCTTTGGTGTATGCATGCTGATAGCCACAAATCAGGTTGCTATCAATAGTAGAGGAGAGGTAGTCATTTATTATCCTCTCGAAGGTCTTGAGCACAAAGGATGAGAGACTGATCGGCCTATAGTCCTTGGGCTCGTAATGAGACGCCTTCCCCGCCTTAGGAATAAACACTACCGTGGCACTTCTCCAGGAGCACGGAATGTAGCTAAGAGCCAGGCAGGCTGTATAGAGAAATACCAGCCATTTGGCTGATCTCTCCAGCGTGTTTATGAGTTGTGCGGGAATAATCCCGTCTGGCCCGGCAGCCTTGAACGGTTCGAAGCTTTTAACCGCTCACCTAACCTTTTCCTCCGTGATGGGTATGTGTACAGCCAGGTTTGTTGTAGGTGCTAGGGGTTCCTCATGCAAGTTCCCTGGGAAGTGCGTATTCAAGAGCAGCTCTAGGGTTTCCCTCTCCGTGCTGGTCCAGGATCCGTCAGGTTTGCGCAAATAGCTTGTGGCTGTTTGAGTTTTTGAGAGCACTCGCCTAAGTCTCGCTGTATCGTCGACATTTTCGATCCCAGTGCAGAAATTTCTCCACGATACTCTCTTCGCCTGCCTCAGAGCTTTTTTGTAGGCCCTCAGTTTAACTTTATATTCGAGCCATTGAGTCTCCGTGCCAAGGCTCTTGGCCTTATTAAATTGTGTCCGAGTCCAGGTCGTAGGACCACCAATGCGGCCTATGTTTACCGCGTGGTTTTGGCACTGGGCAGCCTGCTCTAGGGCATTCGAGAGCGCCGTTGTAAAGGTCTTTACCAGATTCTCCAACTCCCCTACTGATGAGGGGACTTGTGGGGGCAGCGCTGGCAAGTCCCTAGATAGTATTTCATTGTGTAGCTGCCAGTTAGTGTTACGTGGGTTGCGTTTCATAACCGGCTGCTCAACAGAAAAGTCTAGATCTAATTCTACGTACCGGTGGTCGGAGAATGAGTTTTCATCGATAACGCACCATTTTCTGACCCACTCATAAGCGCCTTCGCTGCAAATAGTGTGATCTATGACTTCCCTACGGCTTTTAGTAATACAAGTAGGTTCGTTACCCACGTTGCAAACTACCAGGTTAGTTGTTAACAAATAATCAAACAACGACTCTCCTCTAGCATTGATATCGGAGCTTCCCCACTGGCGGTGATGAGCATTGGCGTCAGTTCCGATAATAAGATGACCCATGGAAAAATTTGCCACCAGGTCTTTTACCTCTATCTGTGGCGGTGGTTCTTCGGCGTCGTAGGGCATATAGACCGATGCCATCGTCAGACTGGTACTGTCGACTGTTAAACTGGCAGCTGTAACGTCACCATTGGTATAGTTGGGCAAGAGAAAGGCATTCAGCTCAGACTTAACCAAAATACAGGCTCTAACCCTGCCCCCTTCGCTGGCTTGGATTAGCTTAAAATCCTTAGTCCCCAAACCGCAAATACTTGAGCTGTTGACCCAGGGTTCTTGGATGAGGACCACATCTATGTCGCCTTTAGAGAGACGACTGATTAAAGCAACCGAGGCTGCTTTAGATTTGTGCAGGTTTATCTGAATCACCACCAACATGAGAGCGCTCAGACTTCCCTGCCACCGCCGTATCGTCGAGTTCCACCTCGTCTGGAGGCTTATCTTTCAACGACGATTTGTTCAGACCACGATTTGGCGTAGCCGAGATCCTACTAACTGTGGCAGTATTGACATTGGTGCGCTCAGGACTAGCTGCTATCACTGTGACGTTGAGGTCTTCTCCATCCATCAGGCTGTCTCCCATCTCCGAGCTGTTCACTGCTCCTTCGCCATTTGACGTGGCAGATACCATACTTTCCGAGTCGGACATCTCCGACTCCTCTACCGGCACTGCGATGTCCGGGACCTCCGGTGCAGCCGAAATAGCAGCGCGCTGTGCATCGCCGCGGTATACGTGGATCACGATCTGACCCATGCCGTAGTGCACCGTTTAAGGGGCTCCATTGCACCGTTTAAGGGGCTCGAGTGCTTCCTTAGTCAAGGTGAAGACCACTTGCCTGTCGGCCCTACCGCATCCTCGACCAGATTGACACCCCAGTCCTGGGTCGGGAGAGACGGGTTCATGATCCTCAGCATCCTGAGAATTCTCTCAGGTTCAGCAGGGATAGCAGGAATCCACGCTCTTGCCCTTGGCCGAGCCGGGATGTCCTTCCAGTCGACAACCTCGATTCTTGCCCCTTGGTAGATCTCACCCAGTCTTGCAGCTGCTGCCTTGTACAGTGCAACAGTTTTTGCATCCTCGCAAGCGAATACCTTGATTCGGCCCTGGTGCCATCCCGCATCAGAACCCATCGGTGTGGCACCCGAGTACTCATCCATAATGTCGAGAAGGGCATTACCGATAGCGTTCCGGACGTACCGCCACTGGTCCCTAGGGATGGCCCAGCTTTCGTTACCTCGGTCAATGACGCCTATGAGGATCCTATCCTTAGTTACTTCAGCAAAGCCGAGTTTACCCACTACGGGGGCGTGTTGCTGCCGCTTCGGGTGAGGTTTTAAATCCACGTACGATCTCTGGCGTTTGAAGGGATTTCCATTAACCTTCTTTGGCGCGTAATCGCTTTGGAAGTTCGGTAAGATAGCTTCAGCCATCTCCACCGTCTTTCTAGCATTCGGCGATAGCGTCTCTTGTGAAATACCCTCGTATTTCTTCAGGATCCTCGCGGCCGCTCTTTTGTCCAAGTACTCAGAGCGACTGGGAGATGTCTTTTGGTGTAAATTTCGACCCGTAGTTGCCATCGCGGTCGTTCCCTTATTTGGATCACTGGGGCCAGGTCGTGAGACCACTGCCACAGACGTTAAAGACTTGGTTTCGGTACCGGCACTTACTAGGACTTTAGCATCAGCCGTTGTTGGCTTCACTGTGTTTGTACCGGTACTTACTTTAAGGATTGCCCCCTTGTTATCCAGAGCTAATCGACCCGTAGATGCCATCGCTGTCGATCTCTCGGCTGCTAAAGAAATGGAGTTTGTCCTCCGACGTTGTGTTCTCGTTTGCTCCAGCATTTTCCTCCTCTGCTGTGCAGTATACATTGTTGTATCTTTAGTTTTTGTTATTATTTATCATCTTGTTCGTACGACCCCTCGCCGGGCAAGGCCAGTTTAGGGTCAATGGAAGAGTAAGGGGAATGTGTCGTCCGCCGCGGCAGACCCCCATACCGCGGTAAGGCCATAGTTACTCTCCGAGGCGGCCCGGTATCAGAGAGGCTCCGTTCGATTACAGCCACGATTTG
Source organism: Campiglossa producta (assembly GCA_964058755.1). NCBI lineage: Eukaryota > Metazoa > Arthropoda > Insecta > Diptera > Tephritidae > Campiglossa > Campiglossa producta. Next base: position 581,288 of record CAXKVI010000028.1, on the reverse strand, counting down.
CCTCCCGTCAGCAAACGTCCAATGGGCACGTGGTCGCATAACACCCTAGATTGGGAGGGGGAAGATCTTAGTCGTCGTGCCAGAGAGGCTTGGCTTCTCTCGTGATATAGTACCGGTGACGCTATGATCACAAGGGCAACGTAGCCCTGTGGCTATCGACTTAAGCCCTCGTACCGCGGCAAGGTGTCCACCCTTCACGAGGGATCCAATAAATTACAAATCCAAATAATTTATTTTCTTTTTTTCTTCAATTTGCGATTAGAACTATAGCTAGAATTGTTAAAAATAAGGACTGTAAAAGCGGTTCACATGTGTCCCTCTAGCAGGCTAATCTACCATCTCATTTCCTGCCATTTTATAGTGTCCAAACGTCCACCTAAACGTGCAGTGTAAATTGGAAAATATTTTTTGATTTTTTTCAAATTTTTCTTATTTTAAATTTTTTGAATTTTTTTTTCTATTTGACTTATATACTGACACATTTTATATTGCTTAAAAACGTCAAAACAAAATCAAAAGAGAGAACGGTTTTACCTATAGTACCTATACCATGGTCAATACTAGCCTGAGTGTAAATCTTTCGGTATCATCATCATTTATTGGCGCTTAACCGCCTAAGCGATTTTGGCCGTTGCATATCAAAGCACGCCAGTCATTCCTTTTTAGCGATAACTGCCGCCAATTGGAAACCCCAAGGGAGTTCAAGTCATCCTCCACCTGTTGTTTCCATCTCAGTCGAGGCCTCCCCCTTCCTCTGCTGCCGAATTCAGGCGACGATAGGAAAACCTTCTGTGCTGGAGCTTCTTTGTCCATTCGCATAACATGGCCCAGCCAGCGGAGTCTTTGGGCTTTAATTCGCTGGACTATGGTCAGATCTGCGTAGAGCTCGTACAGCTCATCGTTAAATTTCCTTCGATACTCGCCGTTGGCATCACGGGAAGGACCATAAATCTTCCGGAGAACTTTTCTCTCAAATACTCCAAGGGCCATCTCATCTTCTCTTGACATTGTCCATGAATCTGAGCCATACATCAGGACAGGTATGATGAGAGACTTATAGAGCGTGATCTTTGTTCTTCGAGAGAGGACTTTACTTCTCAATTGCCTACTCAGTCCAAAGTAGCACTTGTTGGCAAGAGTGATTCTCCGCTGGATTTCTAGACTGATATTATTTTCGGTGTTGATACTGGTTCCCAAATAGACGAAGTCCCTCACAGTTTCAAATTTGTAACTATCAACAGTGACATGGCTGCCAAGGCGCAGGTGCGCCGATTCTTTCTTTGATGACAGCAAATACTTCGTCTTGTCCTCGTTCACGGCAAGACCCACTTTTTTCGCTTCCTTATCCAGTCCAGAGAAGGCAGCGCTTACGGCGCGGTTGTTAAGGCCAATGATATCAATATCATCGGCATACGCCAGCAATTGCACGCTCTTGTAAAAGATTGTACCATTGCACGAAAGGGAGTCGCCCTGTCTGAAGCCTCGTTTGGTTTCAAATGGCTCAGAGAGGTCCTTCCCGATTCTGACGGAGCTGTTGGTATTGCTCAACGTCATTTGGCAAAGCCGTATAAGCTTTGCAGGGAAGTCAAATTCAGACATGGCGGCATACAGGCAACTCCTTTTTGCGCTGTCAAAAGCGGCTTTGAAATCGACAAAGAGATGGTGTGTGTCGATTCTTTTATCATGGGTCTTCTCCAGGATTTGGCGTATCGTGAAAATCTGGTCGATGGTAGAGTTACCAGGTCTAAAGCCACACTGATAAGGTCCAATCAGTTTGTCTACGATGGGCTTCAGCCTTTCACACAACACGCTAGAAAGAACCTTATATGCAATATTAAGAAGACTAATTCCGCGGTAGTTTGTGCGGTTAGCGGGATCGCCTTTCTTGTGGATTGGGCAAAGCACACTTAAATTCCAATCCGGAGGCATGCATTCGTCTGACCATATTCTGCATAAGAGCTGATGCATGCTTTTTACCAGCTCTTCGCCTCCGTGTTTGAACAGCTCGGCGGGTAGTCGGTCTTTTCCAGGCGCTTTGTTGTTTTTGAGCCGGGATATAGCTATCCTCACTTCATCATAGTCAGGTGGTGAGACGACTTTTCCATCGTCAGGGATTGGGGTATCGGGTTCGACGTCTCCCTCGCAATTTAGCAGTGAGGAGAAGTGCTCCCTCCATAATTTAAGTACACTTTGTACGTCGGTTACCAGGTCGCCATTATTGTCCTTACAGGAGCTTGCCCCGGTCTTAAAACCTTCCGTCATCCGCCGGATCTTTTCATAGAATTTTCGGGCATCATTCCTGTCAGCCAGCATCTCAAGCTCCTCACACTCACGCCTTTCGGCCTCACTTTTCTTTTTTCTGAAAAGGCGTCTCTCTTCCTTCTTTGCCTCTCGATATTGTTGCCATACACTGCGGGTTGCGCCCGTTCGCAACGTCTCCTTGTAGGCAGCGTCCTTTTTTTCGAGGCAATTTTGCATTCCTCATCGTACCAGTTGTTCTTGCGGGCTCGCTGGAACCCTATAGTGGCCTCAGCGGCGGTACGCAATGAGTGAGAGATATGCTTCCATTGCTCGGTTACATCGTTAGGTCGGGGATTGCCCTCTGCTAGCAGGTGTGAGAGTCGAGCTGTGAAATTATCAGCTGTCTGTGTCATGCGCAGCTTCTCGACGTCAAACTTTCCTTCCGTTACTATGCGCACTTTCTTCGTTGCACAGAGGCGTGTGCGTATCTTGGTTGCGACAAGATAATGGTCAGAGTCAATATTGGGACCACGCAGTGTACGCACGTCCAGAACGGTGGAGCTATGTCTGCCGTCAATCAAGACATGATCAATCTGGTTTCTAGTTCTTTGATCAGGGGACAGCCATGTGGCTTGGTGTATTCGCTTATGCTGGAACCTGGTACTACTGATGACCATATTGCGAGCAGCGGCGAAGTCAATCAACCTAGTGCCGTTGGGGGATCTTATATCGTGGAGACTGAATTTTCCAACTGTAGGACCAAAGACTCCTTCCTTGCCCACCTTGGCATTAAAGTCACCGAGCACGATTTTGATATCATGCTGGGGGCAGCGATCATAAGTCTGTTCAAGTTTATCGTAGAAGGAGTCCTTCTCTGCGGCGTCCGTCTCCTCAGTCGGCGCATAGGCGCAGATAAATGTTATGTTGAAAAACCTCGCCTTGATGCGGATCGCAGCGAGACGCTCGTCCACAGGAGTGAACGCTAATACTTGGCGGCGAAGTCTCTTTCCCACCACGAATCCTTCACCACGCGCTTTGCCGCGTGTCTGGCCACTGTAGTATACGTCACAAGGACCGATGGTCGTCTTTCCTTGCCCCGTCCATCGCATTTCCTGCAGGGCGGTGATGTCGGCCTTTGCGCCTACGAGGACATCAACCAGTCGGGCAGCGGCACCGTCCCTTGAAAGGGTCCGGATATTCCCGGTACATGCCCTAATATCCAAATCATTATGCCTTATTCGTTTTGCCGGGTCGTCAACATTAAAGGGGGTTCTCATCCGAGGCTTTGATTTTGTTTTCATTGGAATTAAGTTTTTTACATGGCGGGTCCCAAACCCAGCGCACAACCCGTTTCGGGGTTTTTGGAAAATATTTACACATTTATATAGCGAGCCGCTTGCTTCAAGACAGACACCCGCTTGCAGCCGTACCTCATGGTGAACAGACGCTACGCAAAAAGCTCGGTGAGCCCTTAAACCAAGTATGTCAAAGTGGACCCACCGGGGCTCCCTCTCTTTCTGCCGCGAGCCTAGGTAGCTCCCGTTGCCCAGAGTGCACGAACGAGGACGCAAGAGTCGGGATTGAGCAAGGTAACTTAGCAACCACACTCCATTACACTCCAATCTTTCGGTATACCAACATAAATAAAACACCGAAAACATAATAAAGGAAACAAATAGGCTGTACTTAAAAAAAAATGAGTACCGTGGCGTTAGCCACGGTCCCGGCAACCATCTGGAATTGGGATGGCGTAGTCCAGGGTTATTTTAATAAGAGCGGCCGAAGGCCGCCAACTCAATAAGGTATTTCGCACATAAATACCATGGATTCTGGCCCAATTTTGGTATCGGACCCGGGTCATTTTCCGGGTTTTTAACCATAACATTCACTAATACAAAAAGATAAAATAAGCGCTTCCGGATTCGTGATCCTGAGGCCAAAATACGTCTTTTGAGCTATCTCCCATAATTGTAGCTAACTTATTAGCAGTTGACCCCTAAAGTGGACAATACCCATAAAAATATTATATCGTGGCACGGTATGGGAAATGTCACCGCAATGACGGGGTGAAAAAGTGTAAATGTACTATTAGCAGCTGCCGTGGAGCATCTACCTGTGCCTTAACATCGCAAGAGCACCAGTCACCATCGGTGCGATGTGGCAGCACAAAGCGTGTAAGCTGTTCGTGATCCGATTGGTGAAACTTAAGGGTGGGTGATTTTAGCTGCTGGAAATATGAAAAAATTAGGTTTTTAAGCAAAATATATACATGTCGCCATTAACGTTTAGTAAAGTAAGATGAATAAGGGCGAAGAGTAGAACTCACGGGGGAAACAAGTCATTTTAGGACTACTTTAAATGGCCCGCGCTTGATAAAGTTACGGCACATATTAAGTGTCCACGCATCTATTTGCTATTCCCTTGGGTGGCAGGAAATTGTCAAATGACAAACAATACCAGATCGCAAAAAAATGGGGCAAGATATCGAATGGTCCTGCCAGATGGGGGTAAATATCCAAACCCTACCCAAAATACCATAAATTAAGCGGAAAAATCCTCGAAAAAAAGAGGAAAAATACGTAAATAAGGTCAAATATCTAAAATAATGCACAAATATCCTATATATTGAAAATATCTACGCCAAAATAAAACAAACACCTTTACAATTCCAAAAAAAAAAAAATAGGCAGGTTCATACGCCGAATCCGATCAGGGACACAAGCCACCCAACCAGACATACGAGAAACCCACAGTTAATAACGGGTTTATTCCTTTTAGAATGACTCGTTATACCGCAACACGAGTCAAGACGGAGGAAAGGCCCCGCCCCTTCAGCTTCCCGTGCAGCTTATGCGGCAATAACCACGGCATTCGATTCTGCCAAAAATACCGTGGGATGGCGGCTGAAGAACGGTTGCGGGTAGTCCTTATCCATAAGTACTGCCCCAACTGCTTGTCTCCCTTCCACGATCTGGGAACATGTCCCAGCAAGGACCGATGCTACCGGTGTAGCGAGACGCATCATACTACGCTGCACATTGACGACGCCACCACCCGTCCCTCTACGCATATCCGGGCAAACATCGAACAGCTAGAGGACGGAGAGAATTCCGACGGCGCCCTATCCATAGCCATCACTGAAACCACTAAGTCCTGGGCAGAACAGGTAGCCGAGGCAGAAGAAGAAGAGTAGGCGGCCAGATCACCACCGATACGCTCTCCACAGCTCGGCGGCGCGGAAACCCGTCCTTTCCGCCCGCTACTACGGCACGAGCTGTGGAGAAGCCGCGGAGAAGACAAAGGAAAGCGTGGCTCGGAAACACGTACTTTCCGACCGCAGCAACGGCCCGGTAAGGTGAATCCTGGTGGCGCGGAAACGCGTCCTTACCGACCATCTCGCCGTTCCGCTGCGGTAAGACGGGGTGACGCGGAAACGCGTCCTTTCCGCCCATCACGCCTTACAGCGGGTCGGACGGCACCTTATCCGGCCCCCACACCCCCCAGCGTTACAACAGTCGCCCGCCAAAGGAGTCTGCCTGCCACCTACCGGTCGGGAAGAGCTACCAATACGCCCGCTGAAGCCATTATTTTGCGATCGTTTGTCGCCATCGCCCCCACCGCGTCGGTCTGCATCGAATCTGTCGAGCTCGCTTCCAAGCTCGGCTTAGAACGATGTGGGGGGACCCGGCCGCTTAGGTGCACACTCGTACTAAGAGGAGAGTATGGGGTGGCAAGACGGGTCAAGCTACGGTCGTCACACGCTACCATCGGATGAACCCGGCGGCGAATATCGACGCCACCGTGGCCACCCCATTCCAATTCATGAAACTGGTAGACCCCGAATTCTTCCGCGCTGGCCTCACCGTAGGCGCCGATGTCTATGCCAGCATCATGCTAAATGGCACACCACCGTCCACCATCAACGGGCTACTGGCACAGGCCACAATATTCGGCCTGGTAAAATCGGGAGCCTGCCAACAATAGCTTGCCGAACAGAATCAATCAAATAAATTAAAAATACTACTAGTAAGGTGCAATGAACTAGATAAAACCATGTCCATATTCTAACCTTTCCTTTTCATCCACAACAGGGCAATTTGTAGCGGCTAGCTACCAATGTTACGTGCGGCCAGTGGCAATGGCGGGATGCTCGCAAAGTGCAACGAGTTAATAACTAAACAAACTCTTGTCTTTCTAATACACACAATACAATAGCGCTCTTTATTGAGTATAAAGTACACAGTTAATTATTAAAGAATTAATGTGTACAATTAATATTTTTTTGGAAATGGCAAGTAATTTATAATGGAAAAATTATAGAAATTGTGGACCTTACCTGGAGTGGCTGATGTGGGGATCTTATAATCGAAAACGAAGTGCGAGCATCCCGCCATTGCCACTGGCCGCACGTAACACAATACTTTAATGTTTTCAGTTTCTTTTATAGGATCTTTGAACATAATAAGAAGGCAATAATAACAAATTCGTTTATGAATAATAAGGCCAATAACCATCAGGCCTATAACTTCATCTTGAATTCGTCCATGGTTCCCCCACAAAACAGTTTTTTTTATAATAACTCCAGGGGTAAAAGTAGAGTAAGGTGGCAATTCTGTGGCAACTTGTATCATAGTAATAAGCTGATTCTGTCAAAACAGCCAAATTCATTCTAACGGTATCGCTTTTGGTACAATCTTCTCTCTTTGGTTCATGAATAACCATAATGATCGAGTCAGAAGAGCACGACCTCACCAGTCTAACTTGGCTAATGGACCTGCGTAATCAAAACTTCCACCTTCCAAATGTAACGCGGTCGTCAGCTTTTCATTATGAAGTACATAACAGCATCGACAAGAAAGAAGTCGCTGACGGTGGCAGTCAATACGATATGTATGTGAATTGCAATGATGAAAACGGGGCAGAATTCAAGAACAGCGAGTGCAAAGAAACTTCAGATAAAGATTTAATTATTATTCAAAACGATGAGGAACAAACAATTATAACAGAAACAACTACCGAAAACCGATTTTTAAAACGACTTTTGCAAAGCAAAAAAATTGAGAAATCAAATAAAATAATGAGGACTGCTTTACTGAGTCAGCAACGAAAGCATCTACTGAGAGGTGCAACTCCAAATGAACGATATGAAATATTCCTACTAAAAGTTAAAAGGTAATTTTCATATATTTAAGGGCGCAATTTGTCTTAACATATTCTTAACTTAAGTAAACTTATGAGAACTCTTGACTACCATTTCTTAAGTTACGGAAACCGGAAGTAATGAGAGCGGTAAGAAAGGTTGTGCTGCAACTGCAGGCAAGCCCGTGTGAGGGGAGGGAGGGTTTGGGGGTTGAATCAAATTTATGTAAGAAACCTCACACGTTGGGAGACTTTAAAAAAAGTTTACACTGCAGGTCGTACTTTTCAAACGATTTGAAATTTGTTTTAAATTTTTAAATTAGGGTATTTGTACATTAAGGGTATTTGTATTAGGGTATTGTAATTTCTTATTTGCACCGTATTTATGCTATACCTCTTAAATTGACGACATCGTATATCATGTGTCAAAATTTGTATTAAAAATGTTTAGCACATCCATTGTAAATTTAAGCATGAAATTTGGCTCGTAATTAGGGTTGCTATTCGTACTTATTTTGTCAGTACATGTACTGAAGTCGTTCTAAAGTACTGATTTTCAGAAAAATAAAATCAGTATGCTTTTGTACTAATTTTGCGGAACTCGTACGGACTTTCGCGTACTGATTTAAAAAAAAAGGACTGATTTCTATAATTCCAGCCATCTCTTCGACCTGTCTGTATCCATACAAAAACTGTAATAAACAGCTGACAAAACATATCGTGTAATAGGCCTTTTAGTGCCAGATTCCATAGTGAGGTGAAAAGTGCAATTTAAATGACAGCGACAACACTGCCCGCGAACACTGTAGAACTAACAAACATATTTTAATTAAATAAAATAAAACTAAAATATAAAATAAAATAAACTAAAGTAAAGAATATATCGAAACAAATATAGAAAATTTGGTTGCCTGTTGCGAGGCAGAACAGCAATTGTTTTATTTAGTAATGTTTCAGCTTTTTTATAACAATTCTTAACTCTAAAACTCTTATTTACTAGAATACATATTTACTCTTCTATGTACTGTATGAGGTACAACTCAGTGCAGTCACCAACACATACAAACATGTTAGGTATGCAGCTGCAGCAATGCAGTCACATACATACTTACATATATGGTTAGCGTGTGGCATCGAGCAATGCTGTCACACGCGCATCCACATACATGACTTACATATGTAACCTGATGATGCTCAAATATTTGGACATCGTGAGAAAGTGAACGCTATTGAAAATACGTTGACTTAGCAAAATGTTTACATTCCACAGCCAAACATTTAGAAGTCGGAGTGTGGCTTTGCTGTTGTTAGTGACATGCTCTGATATACTACACCTCCTTTTCAAAAAAAAATCGTGAATACATATGAACGATTTTATAGCTGTGATATATTTAAGTGGTTTTGTTTTTCTTTTTCTTGTACATTTCTGCAATTAATTTATGAGTGTTTCATTTGATACTTTTTAGATTTTTATTGCTTGTCGTTTGTTTACAAAATTTTCTGTTGTGCCTGGTAATTATGTTACAATGTTTTTAGATGTTTGTTTACTTGTTTATTTATTCATCTGATACATTTGTTTTCGTTGTTATTATTAAAATTGTTGAAACGTGATGGGAATGTACGCCTTTATACCTCTATAAAGGCTGGTTTTCATTAGGTCAAAATTACTGACTCAACTGTCACCATAGAAATTTGGTGGCATATGTGTTTTCATTACGTCTCTAAAACTGACATTGCAGATTGAGATTGCATCCCTATTTTCATCACAGATGTCAATCGCGAAGTAAATTTGTTTGACAGCCGATCAGCTGATACATTGTGGCAAACAAAAAATTAATTAAAAACGCGCAAAATAATAATTGGTTTACGCGTTAAATAATATCCGCAAAAATATGTTGGTAATTGTCTACTTTAGCTGTCAACTACTAAAAAATTAGCTAAAATTATGGGAGGAGCCTCAAAAGACGGATCACGAATCCGGAAGCGTTTTTTTTCAATATTTTGGTCCTCTGAAGAGTATTTCCATTTTTTATAAGCGCCGCCGAAGGCCGTCAACTGAGGAAGGTGGTCTGCACATAAATACCCTGGATTCCGCCCCAATTTTGGTATCGCACCCGGGTAAATTTTCGGTTTTTTTTTACCATAACTTTTCACTGAAACAAAAAATTAAAAAATCGCTTCCGGTTTCGTGATCCTGGGGCCAAACCCCGTCTTTTGAACCCCCTCCATAATTTTAGCTTTTTTATTAGCAGTTGACAGCTAAAATAGACAATTGCCAAAGAAACAAATTGCAATAGCTTCCGCGACATTGGGCTTTGTGACAACGTTGAGGGCATGGACGCGGAAGAGGGACCAGCTAAGAAAGCAGAAGCAATGGAGGGTTAGGCCGAGCCAACACTTCCATCGTTTCCTCCATTTTTATTATCAAAAAACATTAAAAAGCATTGGAATAATTAATAAATTATATTTTTACAAATTTTACAAAACTTTTAATTTGTTATGCTTATATCAGCTGTTCGTTCGACGAATGATACCAATTTGCCAACATGTTGGCAAATGTATTTTGAGTGTCAATCTTTGCCAACTGCGCTGTCATACTGAAATTTGACCGTTTTCACATGCATGTCATTTTATATGACAATGAGTCGTCAAAACTGACTGCAAACGCAATTGACACCATATGCCAGCCCGTTTTCATTAGTATGCCACCAATTGATGTCATATTTTGACCTGTGCTTTTAGTTTGTCTTAATCATTGATACTGCAATAGCCTCATGTTCCTCTTTGATTTGCTCGAGGATATCAAGGGCATCTAGGTTGCAGTGGCTGCTAGTAAACGAACTAACACACATAGGCCCCGGAGGTCCCGTTGTAACACCACATGGATCCAAAGGTAGAAACAGTCCTCGTTACCGCCAACGCCACGTTCGGCGAGCCATAACGAAGACTGCCTGTACCCTGAAAAAACCCCCTACTCGAACAATTTTGTGGATTCCGCAAAACGCAGAATGTACTTTGGCTTAATTAATGATAATTCGCCGAGATGATAGAAAATTCCAGACCCCAGATCTTTCAGCCGAGGGCCCCACCGCGCGGGACATTCACACCGTTTCATGCTCCTCCTCATCTTTAGAGCTTCTACAGAAGTCATTAAAGGGGATATCCAACCTTTCTGCATGCCTGCCTAGACCTATGTGCCCCGTTATAAGCCCCATAAGTAGCGAGAGTTCCTCCATTCTATCTTTGATTAGGTCCTCCGATCTACTCGCTATGATCTCTGGCCACACCAGCTTTGCATGACTGCAAGTACTGATCTTGTCCCATCTGTCACTTGCTTGTTGGAGGAACTTATGCCTCGTTAAGAGCTTACTGGTCGCGAGCGGCATACCTAGACCCTTCCAAGACTGTGAAATTGGAGCGGATGTGCCCCCTCTAGCAAGCTCGTCTGCCATATCGTTACCCGGTATATCACAGTGTCCAGGCACCCATACCAGGTGAATCGAGAGTTGCTCGGCCATCTCGTTGAGAGATTTGCGGCAGCCCTCCACAGACCTGGAATAACACCCGCACCATCATGGTTACTACGCCTCTCCACCACCGTGACATTGCCAATGTCCTCATCGGCATAGGCTCATCACCTGAGTGCGCCTCGCACCACCTAGCGAAGCCCAGAGAAGATCGATGCGACAACCTCAACCCCCTCATCACCGTCATCCTTCTCCAGCTCCTCCTCTAGGTCAGCCACTGACCTAAGGTCATTAGCGTATACCTTAACTCTGACTTCTATGAAGCCAAAGTTGACCATACCCTTCCTCCTTTCCAGGAGGGAATTGATTCCCTGTTCAGCATCAAGACCGCCTGACGCGTTGCCTCGAGTCCCCACAGGCCACTACCTTGATCGAGACCTGGTACCACCCCACTTCTTTCCAGGAGGGGATGGGTCCAGGAAACTCGGCCAAGACACTGACCGAGTGAGTGGCCATCTCCGCCTGCACCCAGTCCCAGTTAGACCGGAGGTGCCTCTCCCCTGAGGGATTAGAGTCGAATACCCCCAGAAGTATGCTACCTTTAGCAACTTCTGCAAACGTAGGGCCTTGGACCCTAGCCCTTTTAGGATTAGAGCCACCTCCCACCTCCATGGACCTGCTGCGCTTCTCGGTCGCTTTTTCCTCAGCCGGACGACTACCCTCGAAGTCCGGAAAGACACACTGGGCCCACTCTATCTCGGCCATTATTTCTGCCAGATCACCAGACAGCGCCTTGGTTAGTAAATCTGGCGTATGCCAGGATCTTCTCAAGATCCTTAGCGCTGTGTGTCTATGCCTAGCACGCACGTTCTCTACCGACGGCCTATCATATGCCTTACTGAAGGCCGTAGGCGTGGGAAAGGGGTTCCTTGGGTAACGCGCACCAGCTTCGACGTTAACCCCAGTATCGAGCCGCTTACTAGGTACGTCTCCGCCGGCGGACGCAGCTCCTTTCGTCGCCTCTCCCCCACCAGGCCAAAGATTACAACTGGGAGTGGCAATGTTCCCAGAGGGCACCGTCCAAGACTGGATACCTTCCGTACAGTGGGGTACTAGTGTACCAACCTGACCAGAACAACTGTGGTATTCATTACCAGTCGGCACCCTCTTGGAGGGTTCAGCCTGAGGATATTCGCCGACCCCTACAGTTTTTTGCCGACTCCGAACGGCACTTGCAAAGCAAATGAATTTTTGCTGAGAAGCTTCTCATGGCAGAAATACATCCGGAGAGTTTGCCAAACTACTGCCGAGGGGCGACCCCGTTTAGAAAAATTATTTTTCTAAATAATTTTTGATGTTACTTTTGCCGGGCATCGAACCGCCACGACATTGAGTGTAATGGGGTGTGGTTGCTGTGTGACCTTGCCCAATCCCGACTCTTACGTCCTCGTTCGTACACTTTGGGCAACGTGAGCTATCTAGGCTTTCGGCAGAAAGAGAGGGAGCCCCGGTGGGGCCACTCTGACATACTTGGTTTAAGGGCTCACCGAGGTATTTTCGCAGCGTCTGTTCACCATGAGGTGCGCACGGCCCGCCTGAATCGAATTTAACTTCAAAGTCCAAGGTCAAAACTTCTGGCTTTACTTCATGATAATATACGCTTAATAAACATGATTCACCCAAAAATTAAAATCATGTAGCGAGCCGTTTTTGAGAAAACCGCGAAATAACCGCGTTTTTTTTAAGTGCTTCGGAAAACTTCATTTCTTGTCACATATTAGAAAATACTACATATTCTGAAAGAGGAGTAAAACCTCCATCAGCTCCATGTTTTACTTTTAAAATATCTTGCCACTGACACTTGCGAAATGCAATTGAAAGTGCATTTTTTGTTGCTCATACGCCCCGTGCTGTTAAAGACATTTAAAAATAAAAAGAAGAAATTTTTCGAGTATGCAGTTTTATAGATAATTTAATTTGAGTCTAACAAAGTGCAAGTTTTAAGTATCTACGACATATCGTTGATTCTTTACGAATTTTTTTCCTAAGGTGTCTCGGTTTTTTTTTTGTGAAAAAAGTGGAAATATGCATTTTTTGAGTCGAAATGGTCAAAAAAAAGAGATAAAAGCAGTATTCTGTTCATGGACTTAAATTAAGAAAAGCTTGCAGATTATTACTAAAAAAACTTTGAGGATGTAACTTACCCGGATCCTGTGTGACGGGTGCCAATTTTGCGAGGTCCATAAGTCGAAAAGTAAATGCGATATAAGTCTTTTGAAGACTGAATATGATAGAATAAACATTTTGTGAATTTCCTAGTAGAAATAAAATAAAAAAATTTATTTGGGATCATCTAGTAAACTTGAGTAACTTCTTATTAGTAGCTGACTGGTACGATGAGGAATGCAAAGCTGCCTCGAAAAAGAAGGACGCTGCCTACAAGGAGACTTTGCGAACGGGCGCAACCCGCAGTGTATGGCAACGCTATCGTGAGGCAAAGAAGGAAGAGAGACGCCTTTTCAGAAAAAAGAAAAGTGAGGCCGAAAGGCGTGAGTGTGAGGAGCTTGACATGCTGGCTGACAGGAATGATGCCCGAAAATTCTATGAAAAAATCCGGCGGATGACGGAAGGTTTTAAGACCGGGGCAAGTTCCTGTAAGGACAATAATGGCGACCTGGTAACCGACGTACAGAGTGTACTTAAATTATGGAGGGAACACTTCTCCACACTGCTAAATTGCGAGGGAGGCGTCGAACCCGAACCCCAATCCCTGACGATAGAGAAGTCGTCCCACCACCTGACTTTAATATAGGGAGGATAGCTATATACAGGCTCAAGAACAACAAATCGCTTGGAAAAGACGGATTACCCGCCGAGCTGTTCAAACACGGAGGCGAAGAGCTGGAAAAAAGCATGCATAAGCTCTTATGCAGAATATGGTCAGATAAGTGCATGCCTCCAGATTGGAATTTAAGTGTGCTCTGCCCAATCCACAAGAAAGGCGATCCCGCTAACCACACCAACTACCGTGGAATCAGTCTTCTTAATATCGCATATAAGGTCCTTTCTAGTGTATTGCAAGACTGGGTGAGATCTGCCCAGGGGCAAGAATCGAGGTTGTCGTCTGGAAGGACATTTCGGATCGGTCAACGGCAAGGGCATGGATTCCTGCCATCCCTGCTGAACCTGAGAAAATTCTCAGGATGCTGCGGATCATGAACCCGCCTCTCCCGACGCAGGACTGGAGTGTCAATATGTTTGAGGATGCGGTAGGGCCTGATAGGCAAGAGGTCTTCACCTTGAATAGGGTATAACCGTATACCGTGGCGATGCACAACGCACTGCGCTTCACAGCTAGTTTCTGTTATTGAAAAATTGCTGTATGAGAGGGATTACTGTCTCGTGGCCCTTTTAGACATTGAAGGAGCCTTAAACAACATTAGCCCTGATGCTATAAACACGGTTGATTTATCACCCTTTGTCATAAGGGGAACGCCTCGGGCTGGTGTTCTCTCCCCGCTTCTATGGAACCTCACTGTCAACTCGCTGCTGCGAGACACAGGCTGGGGGGCAGAAGGTAGTGTCATATGCAGACGACTGCAGAGAACTGGCAACAAAATGTTTCAGACGTACTGGTATGTTCGCTATCCATAATCATTAGAGCCAGGCGAATCGCCAAATAAGGCGACTTGTAATGGCGGCGTTTCTCGCAAAGAAATGCAAAGTAACGAAAATTAAAAATTAACAGACGAATATATTGAGAACTCTTTATTAGTCCAAAGTATTGATGTAAAGCGAAAAATGAGTTTTAATATCTGTACATTAAGGCGCTTCACGCTCCATACAAAAAAAAATGGACACCCTGTTTCCATCGGAATTATAAACTTCAATGTATTCTAAGACCTTGGTTAAAAAATATTTCGAAAAAATATTAAGATTTACTGGAGCTAAACCGCGTTAAAAAAACGCTAAAAATATCCTTTTTTATGTATAAAAAGAGTATGAAAGTATATTTTTTAATAAAAAGCACCTGAGATGATGAATTATCTGGAGTACAAAAGGTAAGCATAAAAAAGTTTGAAAATTTTATAAACGCAATCCAAATATTGAGATGTATGATGCTGTTTTTGGTCATATTTCGAGGGGTAGGTTTGTGGAAAACTTTAATAACTCAGCCAATTATCGACGTATACAAACTTTTTTATGCTTACTTTTTGTACTCCAGCTAATTCATCATCCCATGTGATTTTTATTAAAAAATATATTTTCATACTCTTTTTATACATAAAAAAGGATATTTTTAGCGTTTTTTTAACGCGGTTTAGCTCCAGTAAATCTTAATATTTTTTCGAAATATTTGGGGAGAGTCCTTAGAAAAGAGTGAATTTTAAAATTCCGGTGGAAACACTGCAACTTTTTTTGGCGAGGCGCCTTACTGTACATTAAAGGAAAATACATACGTTAATTATAAGGAAAAAATTATTTTTAAATTTTAGTTCATACTTATTCGTGCTATCTTCTTGGTTCTTCGTAAAATAGTAAAGCAAAAGAAGCTATTATCGATACATACATACATTTTCTTTCTTGACAAGTTGACAAGCTTTCAGAGTTGCATTATAATGAAAAGGCATAAAGGCTGCTTCACATGTCAGCAACATCCTCCCCCCCGTGAGCCGAAGGAGAATCTGCGAGCTGAGGATCACGACGAACATCCAATACAGCTAGTTTTGAAGATGGTCTCTTTTAATAAGGGCTGATCTAACTTGTTCATCTGAACCAGGATACGTCTTCAAAACGATTCCACGTCTCCATTCGCGTAAATTTTCATTAGCCTCGCAAACAATAACTACATCTCCAACCTGAATAGGAGTAACTCTTTTATGCCATTTAGTTCTTCGAGTAAGGGTTGGTAAGTATTCCAGCACCCATCTGCGCCAAAACGTTTGTTTTAGCTGTTGCAAAATTCGCCACTGCTTCGTCAGACACAGTGCCTCTGATTCAACTGGAGTCTGTACATAGTTTGGACAGCCCACCAAAAAATGGTTAGGTGTTAACGGGTCAGCGTCGCAGCTTTCGATAGGCAAATGGGTAAGCGGGCGAGAGTTAATTAAATTTTCAGCCTCAATAATTAGGCTTTGTAATGTCTCTATCTGGGGAGCTGCCTCTTTTAAGGTGAAAGACAACACCCGTTTAACACTTCGAACCATCCGCTCCCATACGCCGCCGGCCGATGGATCCGAGGGAGTATTAGGTAGGTAGGTAGAAGTGGCTGCCGCAAAGGCACACCTAGGCCAGTAATAAAAGGCCCGTTGTGATACCACCAAACACTAGGAAAGTCAGTCCCGGGGCCCGGCCATATGGAAAATCCCAGTGCTGTCGGGACTCTCCATATAGCCGAAACCCGGGACTGACACTCCTAACCGACACCGCTACCCCTCCTCGAACCATTTTGATAACTTGATGAAGGCCATCAAGTCCTTTATGTCTAGCTCCGCGACCTGGCTTAAGCTAACCAGGAAGGGAACTCCCAGAAAGCGCCTTCTCGCTCCGCTTAAGGCCGGGCAGTTGCAGATGAGGTGCTCCACCGTTTCCTCTTCCTCATCCTCTTTGCAACTCCTGCAGCATCGTCGGTAGGGAACGCCTAGCCTTGCTGCGTGCCTACCAATAAGGCAGTGCCCGGTTAAAACACCTATTAATATGGAGATTTCCTTCCTTTTTAGGGCGTATATGTGTCTAGATCTTTTAAGATCGCATTTTGGCCAGGTTTGCTTGGATATCCGGCACCCTGGAGCTTGTAGCCATCTTTCGTTGGCTTCGCGGAGTGTATGCTCCTTCAGCATTAGCTTGCACGTGGCAAACGGCATACCTATGCGCTCTTTATCGCGAAGAATCTGCTTGGTCGTGCCCTGCCTGGCAAGTTCGTCTGCCCTACAGTTTCCCTCAATGTCCCTGTGTCCCGGGACCCATGTGAGGTTCACGCGGTTCTGTTGGGCCATCTCTTGAAGAGATCGACGACAGCTGAGCGTCAGTTCAGAGTTGAACGAGTAAGAGCCAAGGGATTTGATGGCCGCTTGGCTGTCGCTGAAAATACAGATATCCTGTCCGATGGTGCGTTCACCTATCCAAGTCACGGCGTCCATGATTGCAGAAACTTCAGCCTGGAAGACGCTGCAGTGATCAGGTAGTCTAAAGGAGAGTTCTAGGTCCAAATCCCTTGAGTAAACCCCTCCTCCGACTCTGCCGTCTAACTTCGAGCCGTCGGTGTATATAAAAGTGCCGCCATTAGTAGCGGGACACCGATCTCTGTTCTCCCAGTCTTCCCTGCTGGGAATGTTTATTCTAAAACAACAATCTCCGACTGTTGTGGTCGCACACCGATCTGTGCTCAGAGGGAGAAAGCTGTAAGATCTTAGAATACAGGAGTGTCCAATAGTGCTTGCGCCCCAGACGGACGTTTCCCTTAGACGCACAGCCGATGCTGCTGCTGCCCGGTACCCTTCCAGATCGAGTGGCAAAAAGCCAAGAATGGCCTGGAGAGCTTCATTGGGCGTTGTTCTTAACGCCCCGCTTAGGTTTGTTGCCTTTCCTAGCGCAGGCCACCATACCACGACTCCATACAGCATAATTGGCTGGATTATCGAAGTGTAGATCCATCTGCAAATTTTGGGGCTGAGCCCCCATTTTTTGACAATGGCTCTTTTACACGTGTAAAGTGCAATGCACGCTTTCCTCTGGCGCTGGATGACATTCTCCTTCCAGTTAAGCTTTCTATCTAGAACTGTGCCTAGGAATTTGGCTTTGTCAGCTAAGTTCAGGCGCACGCCATCTAGTTCTGGTAGGTTCAGCGGTGGTATCTTGTACCGCCTGGTATAAAGGACAAGCTCCACCTTTCCCGGGTTGATGCTAAGTCCGCAGCGAGAGGACCATGAAGAAACTTCTCGCAGTGCTACTTACATCAAGTCACACAGGGTTTGTGGGAATTTGCCCCTATATGCAATAGCTAAATCGTCTGCATATGCCACTATCTTCCCGCCCCCCCCCCTTGTGTCTCGTAGCAGCGAGTTTACGGTGAGGTTCCATAGGAGCGGGGAGAGAACACCACCCTGAGGCGTTCCTCTTGTGACATAGCGTGAAAGATCAACTGTTCCCAGTGAAGAAACTATTTTCCTTCACTTTAGTAGTTGATCAATTAGTCCAATAAGAGACCTATTTATGCCCAGGTTTGTTAAAGCAGTGTTAATAGCCTCCGGCCTTATATTGTCGAAAGCCCCTTCGATGTCCAGAAAGGCCACGAGACAGTACTCCTTTTCGTGCAATGATTTTTCAACAATAGAGACTAGGCTGTGGAGCGCAGTTTCCGTTGATTTACCTTTGGTGTATGCATGTTGATAGCTAGAAATAAGGTTGCTATCAATAGTAGAGGAGAGATAATCGCTAATTATCCTCTCGAAGGTTTTAAGTGCAAAAGACGAGAGACTGATCGGTCTGTAGTCTTTAGGCTCATAGTGTGAGGCCTTCCCAGCCTTTGGAATAAAGACTACCGTGGCGCTTCTCCAGGAGCACGGAATGTAATTAAGAGCCAGGCAGGCTGAATAGAGAACTACCAGCCATTTAGCTGATATTTCCAGCGTGTTTATAAGTTGTGCGGGGAAAATCCCGTCTGGCCCAGCTGCCTTGAACGGCTCAAAGCTTTTGATTGCCCACCTTACCCTTTCCTCCGTAATGGGTATGTTTACCGCCAGGTTTGTTGCAGATGCTACAGGTGCATCATACAAGTTCCCCGGAAAGTGTGTGTTCAGGAGCAGCTCCAGGGTTTCCCCTTCCGTGCTGGTCCAAGATCCGCCAGGCTTCCGTAAATAGCTAATGGCTGTTTGAGTTTTTGATAGCACTCGTCTAAGTCTCGCTGTATCATCGACTTTTTCGACCCCGGTGCAGAAATTTCTCCACGAAGTTCTCTTCGCTTGCCTTAGAGCCTTTTTATAGGCCCTCAGTTTAGCTTTATATTCGAGCCATTCAGGCTCCGTACCGATGCTCTTGGCCTTGTTAAATTGCTTCCTGCATGATATACGGAACGAATCCAGGTCGTAAGACCACCAGTGGGGTCTATGTTTGCCGCGTGGTTTTGGTACTGGACGGGCCTGCTCTAGGGCATTTGAGAGCGCCGTTGTAAAGGTCGTTACCAGATCATCCAGTTCTCCCACTGATGAGGGGGCTTGTGGAGGTAATACTGGTAGGTCCCTAGCTAATATTTGGTTATGTAGCTGCCAGTTAGTGTTGCGTGGATTTCGTTTCATAACTGGCTGCTCAACAATAAAGTCTAACACAATTTCTATGTACCGATGGTCAGAAAATGAATGCTCATCAAGAACACGCCATTTTCTGACCCACTCATAAGCGCCTTCGCTACAAACAGTGAGGTCTATAACCTCCCTACGAGCTTTAGTTATAAAAGTAGGCTCGTTACCCACGTTACAAACCACCAGGTTAGTTGTTAGTAGGTAGTCAAACAGAGACTCGCCCCTAGCGTTAATATCGGAGCTTCCCCACTGGACGTGATGAGCATTAGCGTCAGCTCCAATAATAAGATGGCCCGTACAGAAATTATCCACCAGATCTTTCACCTCCTTTTGTGGAGGAGGTTCTTCGGAGTCATAGGGCATATAGACCGACGCCATCGTTAGGCTGGTGCTGCCGACTGTTAAGCTGGCAGCTGTAACGTCACCATTTGAGTAGTTGGGTAATAGAAAGGTGTTTAGCTCAGACTTTACCAAAATACAGGTTCTGACCTTGCCCTCATCATTGGCTTGGATGAGCTTGTACCCCTTAGTCCCCAATCCACAGATCCTAGAGCTATTGACCCAGGGCTCTTGGATAAGGACCACGTCTACGTCGCCTTTAGAAAGACGACTGCTTAAAACAGCCGAGGCTGCTTTAGATTTGTGCAGATTTATCTGAAGCACCACCAACATGAGAGAGCTCAGACTTCCCTGCCGCCAGCGTGTCGTCGAGGTCTGGCCTGTTCCGGGGGCTGTCTCTCAACGAGGAGTTGTTCAGAGCACCTTCACGATTTGGCGTGGCGGGAACCCTGCTGTCTGAAGCAGCATCAACGTTATTGTGCTCAGGTTTATCCACGATCGTGACGGCGAGGCCTTCTTCGTCAAGCAGGCTTTCTTCTATCGCCGAGTTGTTCGCAGCACCATCGCAATTTGACGTGGCGGATAACATACTTTCCGCGTCGGACTCCTCTGCTTCCCTGCCTTATGCATTCTTGCATCCTCGCACGCGAATATTTTGATCTGACCTTGGTGCCAGCTCGCATCAGTACCTCGCGGCGGACTACCCGGAGACTCACGCATTAAGTGGAGGAGGGCCCTGCCCATTTCATTCCGGACATACAGCCACTGGTCTTTGGGGATGGACCAACGGTCGTTACCTCGGTCAATGAAACCTATAAGGATTCTGTCCTTGGTTACTTCAGCAAAGCTGAGTTTTCCCACTACGGGTTTGACCTGATGCCGCTTCGGATGGGGGTCTACCTCTCCGTCCGATCTCTGGCGTTTGAAGGGATTACCGTTCACCCTCTTAGGCACATAGGGCCTCTGGAAATTAGGTATCAGAGCTTTCGTTTCCTCCACCATCTTCCTTTTTTCCGGCGACAGCTTCTCCTGCGATGCTCCCTCATATTTTTTAAGGATCCTTGCGGCCTTTCTTTTATCCCAGTACGCAGAGCGTCGGGGAGATGCCTCTTGGGGGGAATTCAGACTCGTAGTTGCCATCGCGGTCTCTCCCTTTGCGGCGTCTTCCTTCTCTTTCGAAACTCTGAAACCAGGTCGTGAGACCATTGCCCCAGATGTGAAGAGATTGGGTTTCGTACCAGCGCCTGATGGAAGTTTAGCTTCCGCCGTTTTCTGCTTGACTGCGTAGGCAGCCGCACTGCTGCTTGCTCCCATCAAGTCACTCTTACTTGATAGCAGTTTGGGGGATGACTGACCCGTAGTTCCCATCGCTGTCGGCCTCCCAGTTAACTTTGAGGCGGAGTTTGTCCTCCGGCGTTGTGTTTTCGCTTGCTCCAGCATAGTTCTTCTCTGCTGCGGAGTAAACGAAGTCGTTAATTGCTTTGTATTTTGTGTGTTCTTCATCTTGTTCGTACGACCCCTCGCCGGACAAGGCCAGCTTAGGGTAAAGGGTAGTGTAAGGGGAAGTGTGTCGTCCGCCGCGGCAGAGCCCCATACCGCGGTAAGACCATAGTTACTCCCTGAGGCGGCCCGGTATCAGTGAGGCTCCGTTCGACTACAGCCACGATTTGCCTCCCTGCTGCAAACGTCCAATGGGCACGGTATCGCATAACACCCTGGATTGGGAGGGAAAAGTTTTGCACATTTATATAGCGAGCCGCTTGCTTCAAGACAGACACCCGCTTACAGCCGCACCTCTTGGTGTACAGACGCTGCGAAAAAGACCCCGGTGAGCCCTTAAACCAAGTATGTCAGAGTGGCCCCCCCGGGGCTCCCTCTCTTTCTGCCGCGAGCCTAGGTAGCTCAACGTTGCCCAGAGTGCACGAACGAGGACGCAAGAGTCGGGATTGAGCGCGGTCACTCAGCAACCTCGACGAGTACACTCACGCTCCCGTCCGTCGTTGATTTCTACCCATTCTACTTTACTCGCGCCAACAAAATTCGTGCCTCTATCGCTCCTTATGCGAACTGGAATACCTCTACGGTTGACGAAATTACACAGACATAAAATTACAGCATCAGTCGACAAGTCTCTCGCCACTTTTAGATGTATCGCTCTAACGGTTAGACAGGTGAACAGTGCCACCCATCTCTTTTCACGCCGCCGTCCGATGGAAACCATCACTGGCCCGAAATAATCAATTCCAGTGTATGAAAATGCTCTTACGAATGGTGAAAGACGGTCAGCTGGTATTTGACCCATGAGAGGAGGCCTAGGCACAGCTGATGCATTTTTGCAGAATTGACATTCGCGTTTGATCGATTTCAGTAAGCTAAGAACATTTGGTATCCAATATTTAGCTCGAATGGCGCAGATAATAGACTCCTGATTTTGGTGATAGAATGCTTCATGAAAATTTCGAACTATGAGTCGTGACAACGCATGATTTTTTTGGCAAAATTACTGGGTTCCTCGTGCAAGCGGGTAAACACATGGCGTTTTCTATACGTCCACCAAGTCGTAGTAGTCCCTTTTCGTCTATTACGGGCGTTAGTGAAAATAGCGGACTCCATCTTGGAATCTGCCCTCCCTTCCGCAACACCAACATTTCATCCACGAAAACTGCTTCCTGTACTACCCGTATCAACAGTTCCTCAGTTTCCTTCATTGCACTGACTGTTAACTTAAGTGGTATGTTCCGACCTGCGCGGTTGTTTTTAATAAACCACCAAATCTTTGAATAGCATGTCGCACCCAAGTCATGACTTTGATAAATTTATAAAAATTTGAAAATTTGTTGAAGGGCACAGCATCCTCGCACAATCGTATCACGTATAACGGCTTTTCTCTTTTTTCAATATCATGTTCCTTCGCAGGGAGATCAGGTAACACAGGCCAACCTTCTTCATTTCGCTTAAAAAAATCTGGACCACGAATCCATGTCGAGTCTACAGAGGCCGCATGATTCTGTGGTCGCGTTGCGCTGTCAGCCGGGTTCAGCGTTCCCGGCACCCATCGCCATTGTGCTACCTCAGATGCGTGAATAATCTCAGAAATTCGATTACTTACGAATTGTTTATATTGACGTGCTTCAGAGCGGATCCACTGGATCACGGTTTTTGAATCTGACCAGTATTTTATTAGTGCAGGATTTACTGTGTGAGACTCAGTAATTGCCTTACTTAAACGCGTTCCAAGCACTGCGGCTTGTAGTTCCAGTCTAGGAATTGATATTGCTTTTAATGGACTGCAGCGGGACTTGACAGCTACGAAGGCAACGGTTATTTGGTCGTGACATTTTATACGGAAATACGCTACAGCTGAAAAGGCCAGCTCACTTGCATCTACAAATACGTGCAGTTGAATTTCGGTGGATGGCTCTTTGAAGTACCGACTGTAAACTCGAGGTATGCTGAACTCCCTTACCTGGTCAAGTTCTTTATACCACTCATGCCATTTTATGTAGATGTCATCGGGCATTGTATCGTGCCAACCCATATTTACCTGCCACAACTTTTGCAATAATATTTTCGGTACCAATGTTATATTTGCTAGAAACCGAAGGGATCAAATATGAACATCGTTAATCCCAAAACCTCTGCCTTCGTTGGTCGTCGGCTGCCATCCAACACTGAAATCGGTATTCTTACGAACTTTAAGCTAAAAAAGAAAACATCTCGCTTAGGGTCCCAATGCATGCCAAGCACCTTGTCGCATATTGGTTTCAAGACACACATATTTTTTGAATCACCCTCATGTTCCAAACTCATGGGTGCAATAGCCTGCAGTAACTCTGTGGAGTTCGATATAAAACCCCTGAGAAGGAAACCTGCTTTGCCATGAATCTCTGTCACCTTTTTTGTTACACATATACCCTCCTCGACAGTTGAAAAACTATCCACGTAGTCGTCAACGTAGTGTCGATTGACAATGGCATCGACTGCCCGTGGGCAATCATCTTGAAACTTCGAAGCATTTAAATTTTTAATATATTGTGCAGAGCATGGCGAGCACACAGAACCAAAAATCATAGCCTTCATGATATACACATCAGGCTGCCTTGCTGTACCTCTCTGGCGCCACAGAAACCGTTGCACGTTTGTGTCTTCTTCGCGTATGTTTATGCGATGGAACATTTCCTGATATCCCCGCATACAGCAATAGTCCCCTCCCGAAATTTATGAAGGATCGCCTGTAGCGGTTTCGGCTGATAATCTGCCGGACCCTACATAAGGGTAGAATTTAAAGAAACATTACTGACCTGAGCGGCAGCATCGAATACCAACCGTGGCTTGTTACCTTTGTTTACATTATATACCGCAAAATGAGGTAAATACCATTCACGTTCACTTCGAGCCTTAGCTTCTGCCGAAGTAAGCTTTCTTGCGTATCCTTTATCTAAATCTTTTCTATATACCATATTTTGAATTCAACATCGGCCGACATTTTTCGTTCTACGGATTGTAGGCGCTTCAATGCTGCATCATAGCTATTTGGAAGGGATATACTATCACTTTTCCATAAAAGACCGGTTTCATACCTGCCACCTAAAATCTTCGTAGTGTTTCGTAAAATTTCTTCGGCTCTGATGTCAGCAGACGATTTTACCGCAGGTAGCTTTGTGTCAAATCCTTCCAGTGCAAAGTAATCAGCGACTTGCTTCTTTATTTCATTCATGTTTTGCTCATCTACGTGTACATGACAAATTGTGGCGGTATCGACATTATATTCATCCGATCCGAAAAGAACCCACCCTAATTTGGTTTCGTGAGCTGTAAAAACCTCATTAAATTTACTATATGCAAACGCCTAACCAAACTAATGTGCGGCATGCCGATCAATATTTTCGGCACGGCATTAAAGTAACTCTCTATGGGAGTATTACGCAATTCTTTGTTTTGTTTCTTAAACTTTTCTGCAATTAGGGTTTGCTCAGGTAAATTAACTTCTTTGTTGTTCGCACACCTTGCATGTAAAATTTTGTTGCTTTATCTAATGTGCTTGAAATTTCCAAACTTACCGCTTTGAAACATCACTGGTTGTTTGGTCATCGAACCATTTGAGCCGCAATAATTCTATAACGCGGATACTACCATTTGAGCCATGTAACTCAACTGGTAAGAATTTTAATAAAGTTTTATTTATGTTTTTGTTTTCATTCTCTGGCGATTGTTTATTTACGATTTGTTGGAAAATGTTGACGTTAGTAACAGCTGATTCTGTTGCAACAGAGTTGCCAATATTTGCAGATTGAATGGTGTGCTTATGAAGGAACTTATTGTGATACTTTTGGCACGAATCCGTGCCACATACTCGACGTCGCACACAATTAGATACGTTATGGCCGCCAGAGAGACAGCAGAAACAGAGCTTATTCTTTTTCACAATATCCCAACGGTACTCGTAATCAGCATCCCTAAATTCCATACACTGGTATAATTTATGATGTTCCTGACAACAAACGCATTTTGCTTTCACTTCCGATATGGCTAGAACAGTCTTCGAAAATCTATTGTTAATCTTTTGTTCGGAGATAACAGGTTGTGATTGATTCATTTCTGTTGCCTTGGCAATGTACATTGACATTTGCTGCAGCCATGTACTGAAGTCTCGAATCGTTGGAAAAGACGTATTTAAAACAAATGTATGGCGTGCCCATTCCTCTCTTTTATATAATGGTAGTTTACTTACCAATTCATCAAGAAGTATTGGATTCGATAGGTGTGGTGATGCTCCGGCATTTTCCAAAAATGCGACTAAGTTTACGACCATTGAACTAAAATTAATGATTTCGTGGATCTTTTCACTTGTGATTTGAGGGAAAATTCTAGCTTTTGCAAGTTGGCTACGAATTAGTACTTCAGGTCGTCCAAAGTGAAACTCTAACGAAGAAAGAATTGCATTCACGCTTGAAGGGTGTATCAGGAGCGATTCGACTTTTGCGCGGGCATCGCCTTGAAGGGCTTTTTGTAATCGAAGTAGATTCTCCACGTTGGTATAGGAGAAAAGATTCGTAGTTTCCCTGTACGATACAATAAACATAGGCCACTCCTCTGGAGCGTTTGAAAAATGTGGCAAATCCTGGAACTTCTTAACATACGGTTGAATATACGGTTGCATTTGGACTTGTGCGTTGTTGAGTGATGGCATTGAATATGTAGAATTACAAGCGGCAGCTACACCGGGGGCGGACTGAGCGTATGTATAATTGGCATTAGCAAGCAGCCCATAGAGACGCAATAGCTTTGCGGCGCGATAGTTTGCATGTTTATAGGCGGCTGTTGGGCATGAACGGCATTGGCGTAACCCGGGTACGTATAGGAGCAAGATGGGAAAACGTCTGAAGTAGAGCCTGCTGCAATTTGATAATGACGAGCGCTGGAGTTGGCAAAGGTCGTATATAGCTGGTTAGCTGAACCCGATGATGCGGCAGATGCATATGCATCTAATGATGTAATATGCGATATATGCTTGGACTGGAGGTCCGCAGGTGGCTCACTTGTTGGTACGTCGACGAGTTTAGTAACTGTTAGCGATGCACATTTTTCCTGGAGACATAACCTCTCTTTTTCTGAGGCTTTCAGAGACAGTTGCAAAACGAGAATTTGTTGCTGAAGACTTTCGATCTCTCCATCTCTTTGAATAATGGTGCGATCACCTTCATCTTCGCTGGAAGGGGCGTTGTCAGATTTCGGCGTATTTAATTTAGGATTTTTTGGCGACTTTCTGTTTCTGAAATTATAGCGAGGCATGCAGGCATTCAAAAGAAAAAAATGGCGGCTTTCACGAGCGTTCCGAGAATAAATATTAAAATGTAATGGCGGCGTTTCTCGCAGAGAAATGCAAAGTAACGAAAATTAAAAATTAACAGACGAATATATTGAGAACTCTTTATTAGTCCAAAGTATCGATGTAAAGCGAAAAATTAGTTTTAATATCTGTAGAAGTTAGCATTGAAATTAAAGAAATGTTCTATATGGAAGTATAAATATATGCATAAATGGACACTGAGAAGGGTTTACCTTCAAGCTGGGTAGTGGCCTAAGGTGTTAGACCTTCTAGCATACAAGTCACTACAGTGTTGTGAGTTCGACACTCACAATGCCGGGAAGAAAAGTCCATGAAGAGATGTAATTCCAGTATCATCGAAACATATGTCGGCTTGTCTGGTTCCTGCAGCGCGTGGGTAAATTTTTCTCAAATAACACATTTTCATACAATCCCGAAAATTGCTTCACAATACCGTCGGTATTTACAGCAATAGATTACAAGTCAAAAGCAACAAAGAGTTTAAATGTTTAAATGGAAAAATATTCGTGCATTAAGCATAGAAAATTCTTTCATAGGTTTCACACCAAGTCCTAAAATTTGCAAATCTTTCATATAAGTTAGCATTGAAATTAAAGAAATGTTCTATATGGAAGTATAAATATATGCATAAATGGACACTGAGAAGGGTTTACCTTCAAGCTGGGTAGTGGCCTAAGGTGTTAGACCCTCTAGCATACAAGTCACTACAGTGTTGTGAGTTCGACTCTCACAATGCCGGGAAGAAAAGTCCATGAAGAGATGTAATTCCAGTATCATCGAAACATATGTCGGCTTGTCTGGTTCCTGCAGCGCGTGGTTAAATTTTTCTCAAAAAACACAAAAGAAGCTATTATCGATACATACATTCATTTTCTTTCTTGACAAGGTGACAAGCTTTCAGAGTTGCATTATAATGAAAAGACATAAAGGCTGGTTCACATGTCAGCAACACGACTCGAAAAACTCAAGCGATTCGCGAACGGTAATAAGCCCCATAAATAAATGAAACTTCAGTTTGGTTTAATTTGAAGTGTTTTTTTAACATTTGACGTTCACTCCTTTCTGTTTTCAGAACTGGCAACAAAATGTTTTAGGCGAACTGATATGTTTCGCTATCCATAATCATTCGAGCCAGGCGACTCGCTGAATAAGGTGACTCGAAAAACTCAAGCGACTAGTGAACGGTTGTTGAAGTTAACTTCTTAGACGGCGATATGAAGTTTTGATCGAGAGTAAAATTTGAAAAAATGGATGACGATGAAACGGAAGTTATGGCACGGAAATAGAAATTGTAGTCGACCTTCAGGCGTATGTTGCAGACTTTCAGGCGTATGCGTTTTTCTTATATCTGGGAACCGCTCAACCGATTTCGATAAAATTTGGCATTATAGATACTATGATTCATTCTTAGATTATATGCGTGGGTGTTGCCACTTGGGGCAGTTTACAGGGTTGCCTTTTATCTCAATTTTTTTTTTTAAATATTGAGCAATATGTGCCAATATTGGTATCAAATGAAAGGTATTTTCGACCGTATTCCAAATATGTGAATCTCAAGCAGGGTTGCCACCTAACCGCATTTTATATATTTTTCTCTATATCTCGGTAACCGCTCAACCGATTTATATATATATTTATTAAGTCTATGGTTTACAAACCTTACAGACTAAGACGTACATAGGTTTTAATTATATTAAAAATAGTACAAACAAAGATTTTCTTTAAATACATTGCGATTTTCAAATATATCTAAAGTTTGACATTATAGATATTATGATTCATTCTAAGATTATGTGCGTGGGTGTTGCCACTTGGGGCGGTTCACAGGGTTGCCACCTATCACAATTTTTTTTAAATATTGAACAGGATATGCCAATATGGGCATCAAATGAAAGGTATTATCGACCGTATTCCAAATATTTAAATCTCAAGCAGGGTTGCCACATAGGGTTGCCACCTAACCGCATTTTATTTATTTTTATTGATATCTCGGGAACCGCTTGACCGATGTGGATAAAGTTTGGTATTATAGATAGCATGATGTATTCTAAGATTATACGCGTACCTGTTGCCACTTGGGCCTGTTCACAGGGTTGCCACCTATCTCTTTTTTTTTTAATATTGAGCAAGATATGCCAATATGGGTATCTAATAAAAGGTATTTTCGACCGTATTCCAAATATGTAAAGCACGGTTGCCACCTGGGGTTTGCATAACCGCATTTTATTTTTTTTTATTGATATCTCGGGAACCACTTAACCGATGTGGATTAAGTTTGAACTTATAGATAGTATGAGTCATTCTAAGATTATATGCGTGGGTGTTGCCACTTGGGCGGTTCACAGGGTTGCCACCTATCTAAATTTTTTTAAATATAGAGCAAGATATGCCAATATGGGTATCAAAGGAAAGGTACTTTCGACCGTATTCCAAATACGTAAATCTCAAGCAGGGTTGTCACCAAGGGTTGCCACCTAACCGCATTTTATTTATTTTTATTAATATCTCGGGAACCGCTTGGCCGATGTAGATAAAATATGGCATTATAGATAGTATGATTCATTCTAAGATTATATGCGTGGGTGTTGCCACTTGGGGCGGTTCACAGGGTTGCCAAATGTCAAATTCTTTTTTAAATATTGAGCAAGATATATATATCCGTTAAGACTGATTTTTAATAAATCCTTGTCTTCTGGGACGTTCATCAGTGATTGGAAAATTACTTCAATTACCCCTGTCTTTAAAAAAGGCAACAAGAATGATGTTCGCAACTACAGGCCCATTTCCAAGCTGTCTACTATTTCCAAGATTTTTGAGCATGCCGTCAATGCAAAGCTGAGTTTTGCTGTTAAATCTCTTATTTCTCCCTATCAACATGGATTTGTCGCTGGCAGATCAACCGTGTCTAATCTTGCGGTCTTTAGTGAATACTGTGTTGAGTCATTTACTGCAGGTTTTCAAGTGGATTGCATCTACACAGACTTCTCTAAAGCTTTTGATAGGGTCTCCCATAGGGTTTTGTTAGGGAAACTTGCTTTTCTTGGTTTTCATTCCTCATTTCTGCGATGGATTGCCTCTTATTTATTTAACAGGCAATGTGTTGTTAATATTGACGGTGTATCCTCCAGGCCCTTTGTGGCCACCTCTGGAGTTCCCCAAGGTAGTATACTAGGACCGTTATTTTTTATTCTTTTTATCAATGACATTGGTGACTGCTTCTCGTTCGCCAAGTGTTTGCTTTACGCTGATGACTTAAAGTTATTTTCTGCAATTAAGGGGCCTGATGATGCCTTAAGATTGCAAAATGACCTTGACAAACTCTATCGCTGGTGTGAGCAATTTCATCTTTCTTTGAACCCGGCTAAATGTTTCCACATGACTTATGCGAAAGCAACCAATACAATACACACGACTTACAAAATTTCAAACTGTGAGCTTCAATGTGTTAGTGAGATAAAAGATCTTGGTATTATCTTTGATAGTAAGTTTTCTTTTACCAATCACGTAAACTTTGTTACTGCTAAATCATACTCTATGCTTGGTTTTGTTAGGCGTAATACTTTAAAATTCTCAGATCCGTATACGATAAAACTATTATTCACGTCTTTTGTTAGGTCACATTTGGAATATGGGGTTTTTATTTGGAGGCCAAGCCAGCAAACAGCGATAAATAGAATTGAGCGTATACAGAAGATCTTTCTTAAATATGCTCTCCGATCTCTTAATCTCTCTGAACCAATGCCTTCCTACTCTGCTCGTCTCTTGCTATTAAACCTTAAGTCGTTGCTGGATCGTAGATCTATTATCTGCCTAAGCTTCGCTTATAACATTATTAATGGGTTTGTTGACTGTCCGTTCTTGCTGGAACGGTTTCGATTTAATGTTCCTCAACGTTCTCTCCGGAATTTTTATCCTTTTTATGGAGATAATCCTAAAACTAACTATGCCTGTAATGCCCCTATTGCTCGTGTTATACGTGAGTTTAACATACTGAGCATTAGAGTTCCTCTGGACTTTTCACTACCTAGGTCTGAATTTTTAATTATTTTAAACTCTGCTTTCTAAGTTCTCCGAACTTTGAAAATATTTGTATTGTATCATACTTTATTTAAGTACTATTTTACACACTTTATTTAAGTACTATTTTATATCTTCTAGTCTGTAAGGATTTATTCCATTGACTTAACAAATAAATGAAATGAAATGAAATGAAATATGGGCATCAAATGAAAGTTATTTTCGACCGTATTCCAAATATGGAACTCTCTAGCAGGGTTGCCACCTATCTTAATTAATTTAAATATTGAGCACAATATGCCAAAATGGGTATCAAATTGAAGGTATTTTCGGTCGTATTTCAAATATGATAATTTCTAGCAGGGTTGCCAGCTAGGCTTGCCCCCAGACCGTATTTTATTTATTTTTCCTTATATCTCGGGAACCGCTTTGCCGTTTTGTATTAAATTTGGCATTATTATTAGTATGATTCTTTCTAAGACTATAACATGGCGGTTGCCACTTGGGGCGGTTCAAAGGTTTGCCACCTATCTATTTTTTTTTTAATATTGGGCAAGATATGCCTGTATGGGTATCAAGTGAAAGGTATTTGCGACCGTGTTCCAAATATTTAAATTTCAAGCCGGCTTGCCTCCTAGTCTTACTATCTTTCTTCGTACAACTATCTTTCCTATCTCCCTCTCTTTTGCTCTTCATTGCCCTCTTTCCTTCTACCACGCCCCTCTTCCTCTATATCACATTCGTATTGGCCGCTGTTAATTTAGGCCTAATTCTACCAATGTACCAAATTTTAATGAAAACGCACCATATATAAGATATTTTCGAATAGATCGTTTCGCTGATCCACTTCTCGGAAGTGAGATATTGTGAATCTAAACCAAATAACTACGGGCTCGCAAAGCTCGTTCGCTGACACCTGGATATGGTCTAGGGCCGCTACTGCTATGAAAAATATATTTTCCGCTTAGCGTGAAATCGAAGAGCTCGAAATGCTAGCCAGCAGAAGCAACGCCCGAAAATTTTATCAAAGAATTCGTCGAATGACGGAAGGTTTTAACCCCGGGGCAAACTCCTGTAAAAATGACAGCGGCGACCTGGTGACAGATGTTCACAGAGTACTAGGGTTATGGAGGGATCACTTCTCTGCCTTTCTAACCGGAGGAACAGAGCAACAATCCAGAGAAGAGGACGAACCCGACCCCACAATCGAAGACGATGGAATCGAAGTTCCACAACCCGACTATAACGAGGTGCGAGTAGCTATATCACGGCTAAAAAACAATAAAGCGGCGTATGCTGATGGCCTGCCCGCTGAGCTATTTAAATGCGGCGGCGAGGAGCTGGTAAGGTGCATGCACCAGCTCTTGTGTAGAATATGGTCGGGTGAATGCATGCCTGAAAATTGGAATGTAAGTGTTATCTGCCCAATCCATAAAAAGGGAGATCCCGCAAACTGCGCCAACTATCGTGGAATCAGCCTTTTGAGTAGCGCATATAAGGTCCTATCAGGCGTATTGTGCGAAAGACTGAAGCCTGACGTAAACCGACTGATTGGACCTTATCAGTGTGGCTTCAGACTTGGTAAATCTACCATCGACCAGATTTTTACAATACGCCAAATCTTGGAAAAAACCCCGTGAGAAAAGGATCGATACACACCATCTCTTTGTTGATTTTAAAGCCGCCTTCGACAGCACGAAAAGAGGTTGCCTATATGCCACAATGTCTGATTTTGGTTTCCCAGCAAAAATTATACGGCTGTGCAAAATTACGCTGAACAACATCACCAGCTCGGCCAGAATTGGGAAGGGCCTCTCCGAGCCGTTCGAAACTAAACGAGGTTTCAGGCAGGGCGACCCCCTATCGTGCGATTTCTTTAATTTGATGCTGGAGAAAATAATACAAGCTGCAGAACTTAACCGCGCTGGAACAATATATTACAAGAGCGTACAACTGTTGGCGTATGCCGACGACATCGACATCATTGGCCTCAACAACCGCGCCGTAACTTCTGCGTACTCCAAATTAGAAAAAGAAGCGGAAAAAATGGGTTTGGTGGTGAACGAAGGTAAAACGAAGTACCTGCTGGCATCAAGCAAAGAGTCAGCGCATTCGCGCCTTGGCAACCACGCCACTGTTGGCAGCCATAATTTCGAGATAGTAAGGGACTTTGTATACCTGGGAAGCAGCAATGTAAGCCTTGAAATCCATAGAAGGATAACTCTTGCAAACAAATGCTACTTTGGGCTCAGTAGGCAATTTAGAAGTAAAGTCCTCTCTCGACGAACAAAAACAACACTCTATAAGTCACTTATCGTACCCGTCCTGCTATGTGGTGCAAAAGCTTGGACACTGACAGCATCTGATGAGGCGGCTCTGGAAGTATTCGAGAGAAAAATTCTTCGAAAGATTTATGGAAAGTTGGCGACGGCGAGTACCGAAGAAGATATAATGATGAGCTGTATGAGCTTTACGCAGACGTGAACATAGTTCAGCGAATTAAAACCCAGCGGCTCCGCTGGCTAGGACACGTGGTGCGAATGAACGAGAACGCCCAGAAGATATTTTTATCGGCACCCGCCGGTGGAAGTAGAGGAAGAGGGAGACCACCACTTCCATGGCAGGACCAAGTAGAGGCAGACCTGCGAGCACGCGGTGTCTCTAATTGGCGCCAGTTGGCTCAACAAAGAACCGACTGGCGTAACATGTTGGACGGCCAAAATCGCCTAGGCGGTTAAAGGCTATTTTAAGTAAGTACGTAATATTTAACCCCCTAAAATTTTCATAGTGAATTCAAATTTCAAAAAAATCAAGAAAAGCTTAGAACATCAAATAATCCAAGTAAAAATGGGTATTTGTTTACTTTAGGGGTCAACTGCTAATAAATTATCTAAAATTATTGGAGATAGCTCAAAAGACGGGGATTGGCCTCAGGATCACGAATCCGGAAGCGCTTTTTAATATTTTGCTTCTCTGAAGAGATATTTGCAATCAAAGTGGCAAGTTTTCATATGGTTGTTGTAGTTTTATCAGGCTGCACCTAAAAACGTGCGAAGAAATGCGTACCGTGGCGCCGGGGGTCATTTTTTCGATTTTTTTACCATAACTTTCCACAGAAACAAAAAATTAAAAAACCTGTCTCTTGAGCTATCTCCCATAATTTTAGCTAAATTACACTGGATCACAAATTCCAACTTTTTTCTGCACCAGAGACGCCATAGTGAAATTCCTATGTAAAATCACATCCTAATTCCGAAAATCAAAGTTATTTTTACTTGAATGGTACCGTTTTTGAGATATTTACGATTTACCGTTATTTCAAAAAACAAAAAAGATGGCTCCACTTAATCGTGTATATCTCAAGAACAAATTGAGCTATTCGAAAACGGTTTGAAAAATTTGAAAGCTTATAAAATTTACTATAATCAGTACATACAACACTTTTTGCTAAGTCCTGCAGATTCAAACATAGTGAACAATCTTAACGGATTTTTTTAATTTTTTTTGTAAAAATATAAAAAAATTTGTACTTTGCGAGGAAGCATCTCGAAAACTTTTTGTTTTTTAGCAGATATTTCCCCCCCCCCCCCCCCCCTCCCCCTCTAAGCTCTGTGTTATTACAAAAAAAACAAGCAATCAGTGAACAAAATCGATGAACTAATACAAAAGTTATAAGCATTCAAGTAAATATATCCATTTAATGCTTAAGTACCCTACTGGTACATATGTGTTAGTATTCGTATATCAGTATATCAGTTAGTTAGCAGGTAGATTTTCGAAAAGTTATTAGATACAAAAAGCTGTTAGTGTCGTTTTCTCAAACCTAGGTACATTTTAAACAAGAGCATATTTTTGAGGCAGGTAGTGTTTTCTTTGTAGAACTAGGGAACCTTTTTGTTTAGGTAGGCTTGAATTTTTACTGGATCTAAGTATAAATAAGAGTACATGCGCCTTGTTCCTTCATAATATCTGCAAGGCTAGCCGGATACTGTTCAGTTTATAATTGCAGTTTATAACCCGTCATTTACTTAAAAATAAAAAATGAATAAAAGGGCGCGAGAGTTTGAGTGTACAAATGATCCAGATATGTTCTGTTTCATCTGCGGTCAATTTATTGTTAAAAGTATGAGACGTGTGTTTTCAAATCCTTTGAAAGTTACATACTATAAGTGTTTTGGAATTGAACCTAAAAACAATGAAAAACCATGGACACCGAACACTGTGTGCACCACATGCCGAGTCGAATTGATTTCTTCGGAAACCGGAACAAAAAGGTACGTTGTAAAAATTAGGAATTTGTTCCCTTTTAATGCATAGCTGACTAATTTCTGAAACTCTCTATTTAGGCGACGTGTGAAATTTATTACACAAATGAAGTGGAGGGAGCCAACTTGCCATTCAACGGACTGCTATATTTGTACTACAAAAGTACTTGGGGTTGGAAAGTGCAGAAAAGTAACCTATGCGAGCGTATCTACAGTGTCATTACCAGAACTAATTTCAACAGAAGCGACATTGCCAGAATCAAATTTAGCTTTAGTTCCGGCTCCAGTTTCATTGTCAACAGTAGTATCTGATTACGCGGCATCATGTTGTACTGAATTTCAAACGGAAAACGAAAGAAATTCTTTGTCACAAGCACAACTCAATGATTGGATAAGGGATTTGGAATTGTCAAAGGAAAAGGCCGAACTACACGCCTCTCGAATGCAACAATTTAAATTTGTTTCATCCGATGTTAAGGTAACATATTATAGAACTCGTCATGAAGAATTTTCCAAGTACTATACGAAGGAGGACAGTGTTTGTTACTGCAAAGACATTGCTGGTCTATTCAAACAATTTGGTGAACCATATCAACGGAAAACGAAAGAAATTCTTTGTCACAAGCACAACTCAATGATTGGATAAGGGATTTGGAATTGTCAAAGGAAAAGGCCGAACTACACGCCTCTCGAATGCAACAATTTAAATTTGTTTCATCCGATGTTAAGGTAACATATTATAGAACTCGTCATGAAGAATTTTCCAAGTACTATACGAAGGAGGACAGTGTTTGTTACTGCAAAGACATTGCTGGTCTATTCAAACAATTTGGTGAACCATATGATTCAAAAGAGTGGCGATTGTTCATAGACGGCAATAAATTAAGTTTAAAGGCCGTATTATTGCATATTGGCAACCAAAAGCCATCTATCCCGATCGCGCATACAGTAAATACGAAGGAAACATATGAGATAATGCAAAAATTGCTCAAGTTAATCAAATACGAAGAACATGATTGGAAAATATGTGCCGATCTTAAAGTCGTTGGAATGCTATGTGGTCTACAAACTGGATACACAAAATACTGTTGCTTTCTATGCAAATGGGATAGCCGAGCTCGTCAAGACCACTACATCATAAAGGATTGGCCAGAACGAATCGAGTTTCAAGTTGGGGTAGATAACATAAAATACTCTCCACTTATAAAGAAGGAAAAAATAATTCTACCTCCGCACCACATCAAGCTCGGCCTTATCAAAAACTTTGTGAAGGCTTTGGACAAAGAAGGCGAAGCTTTTCAATCTTCCCAGAGATTTCAGAAGCAAAAATAAAGGAAGGGATTTTTGTGGGACCGCAAATAAGGAAAATGATGACCAATAACCATTTCAAAGAACTATTGTCACCAGTGGAGGCAGCAGCGTGGGATTCTTTTGAAAAGGTCGTTACTTCTTTTTTAGGCAAACACAAAAGTCCTAACTACGAGATGATAGTGAACGACTTAATCAAAAACTATGCGGAAATGGGTAAATAAAAAAACATATTATAATAAATTATATATTACATAAATTTACATGAGAATATATAGCCATAAATCTAAATTCATCGTCCAGTTCCGAACAAACAAGAACGGGAAAAATATAAACAAAAAATTTGTTCTGAATTGAAAGATAAATCCAGCCTAAGAAAATTATATACTAATGTGTCACTTCCCTGCAGTCAACTTAACTAGTTTTATACTAATCAAAAACCAATCAGCCGAGCGGCCTCAACTGGTTCGAATTCTGTAATTTTTCCATATTAGCAACTGGTATTTTTAACACGGCGATGTCCTACGAGATGGCAATTGTCCTTCTCTGCATCAGCACCATACCAATTGGCTGACTAGCCAGCCTCTGCATCAGGAATATACCAGTTGATATACTTGTTATTATATACATCAGTATCATACCATTTAAGATACTAGTTCGTATATGCGTCAGGATCGTACCAGTTGAAACACTATTTCATATATGCATCAGAATCATACCAGTTGACAGACTAGTTCATATATGCATCGGAATCATACCAGTTGACAGACTAGTTCATATATGCATCAGAATCATACCAATTGACAGACTAGTTAAAAAAAGCATCGGAATCATACCAGTTGTCATACTAGTTCATATATGCGTCGGAATCATACCAGTTGATATACATAGTAGTTCATTTATGCATCAGACTCTTACCAGTTCATTTATGCATAATATTCATATCAGTTGACATACTAGTTCAAATTTGCATTAGAAATATACCATTTGACATACTAGTTCATATATGCATCAGAATCTTACCAGTTGACGTACTAGTTCATATGTACATCAGAATCATACCAGTTGACATATTGCTCAGTCTATGCGGCAGGACATACTAATCATTATGCCCATTCAGATCGTACCACTTGTCATACTATTCCACGAATTTAACATTCATTCCAGTTGGTATACTAGTCGGTCTATGCACCAGTATCATAGTCAGCCTCTACATCAGCAATATACCAGTTAATTCTTTAGAAAGCAGCGACTATTTGTATTTACCCAAACACGAAAAATCATCTGTGGATTACAAGGTAAAAAAGAAGGAGTTCAAGAGAAAAAGAAAAGCAATTGTCCTCTTCTGCATCAGCACCATACCAATTGGTATACTAGTCAGCCTCTGAGCTAAATGCTCTGAGTTCGATTCTCGGTAAAGTTAACACAAGTTTTTTTTTTCTATATTTTTTAAATTATGTTGTTTATTGTATTTTTAATTTAATTATTGAATTCAACTTGCAATGGCTCCTTTCAAATTCCGCGTTCGTCAATTTTGATTATATAGGTGAAGGCCCAATTGTATTCAACTTTATAGGATCCACTTTCATTCAAAGTTTTTTAAACGTAAAGCGAAGCGAAATTTTTGCAAAGTCTCAAAAACGAGGCGCGCATTTGTCAAAGTTTTATGTAATTGGGGCTTTGGAGTTGTATTTTTAGGTAAGGTTAATTAAGGTTACTCAAGGTTAAGTTTGTCGTCCACTGCGGAGTTCCGGTCCCACATATGTATATATAGATAAAAGTAAGTCTTATTTTTACATCAAAAAGAGTCAAAGTAAGACTGCTTTCATGCTGGGCCATACACTCGAGTTAAAGGAGCATTGTTACAGTCAATTTATATTGTTGTTGTCAATATACTCAAGTTTATGCCGCAACGTAAAAAAAATGGCGGTTATATACCAACAGGTTGTCATAACCTCTAACGAGATTTTTGCCGAACTTCTTTTCCAACTTATAGTGTGCTGCTCTTATTTTTGTTGGGATTTTCCACATAGTAGTATCCCGGGGCTGACACTCCTAAACCGACACCGTTACTCCTCCTCGAACCACTTAGATGACTTTATGAAGGCCATCAAGTCCTTTATGTCCAGTTCAGCGGTCTGGTTTAGGCTATCCAGGAAGGGAACTCCCAAAAAGCGCGTTCTCGCGGCGCTTAAGACCGGGCAGTTGCAGATGAGGTGCTTCACCGTTTCCTCTTCCTCATCATCTTTGCAGCTCCTACAGCATCGTCGGTAGGCCACACCTTCTGCGTGCCTACCAATAAGGCAGTGCCCAGTTAGAACACCTATTAATATGGAGATTTCTCTCCTTCTTAGGCCAGGTTTGTTTGGACGTCCGGCACCTTGGGGATTGTTGCCACATTTCGTTGGCTTGGAGTACACATTCCGTCAAGCCAACGAAAGGTAGCAACAATCCCAAGGGTGCCGGACATCTAAACAAACCTGGCCAAAATGGGATTATAAAAGATCTAGAGGGATCATAAACGATCTGAATACAGTTACTTCAACAAAAAATACCGTTCAAACAGCCAAAATTTGGTCAACTTCAGGATAACAGCACGAGATTGGAGATTTTACGAGTGCCTTTTTTCTGTGTATATACACAAGAAATATAGCAGTTGACATACTAGATCATATATACATCAGCATCATATTTGTATTTAGCCAAACACGAAAAAGCATCTGTGAATTACAAGAGAAAAAAGAAGCAAACCAAAAATTTCAAATAATGTTTGCATAGTACCATGAACTACAATAGATCGTACTAATGGTTGCGGTGTAATAAGGCCTTATAATAATAATGTAGTATGAAATGGAATTTTTCTAATTAGTATTTTTCTAAAATAGATTAGACTTTTTCTGACTACACCTTTTTCAGTTTATATTCAGAAAGTAACAATTTATATTTAGAAAATTACAATTCATATTCAGGATTTCCATTTGATATTCAGAAAAATACAATTGACATTCAGAAAATTACAATTGATATTCAGAAAACTTTCTGAATATAAACTGAAAAAGATGTAGTATAATTTCAACCCGAGATTCATACATACTTGCATACTAGTACGAACCAGGATTTTTGTGACTAGTATGATTTCGCCTAGCAAATTATAGTTATATACTAGTATGTTTTCTGATTAGATTGGCATTTATTGGTTTAAGGGTAATCAGCAAAGAACTAGTATAAAAACATCCAT
Source organism: Campiglossa producta (assembly GCA_964058755.1). Taxonomy (NCBI): domain Eukaryota; kingdom Metazoa; phylum Arthropoda; class Insecta; order Diptera; family Tephritidae; genus Campiglossa; species Campiglossa producta. The sequence goes on along the minus strand of CAXKVI010000028.1, from coordinate 542,127 downwards.
AAAATGTATAGTAAACGAGCTAGGTGTCTGCTGAGTAGTTTGGAATTGATTAGTTTGAAGGTATTGAGAAATTAACTGGTATGAATACACCACAAAATGTTTAAGCGTAGAACTATAATGTTGCTGAGTAGTTTGGCATTGACTGGTTTAAAGCTAATCAGAAATGAACTAGTATGAATACACCAGAAAATGTACAATCAATGAACTACATTGTTTGCCGAGTAGTTTGGCAATGACTGGCTTAAAGGAAATCAGAAATGAACTAGTATGAATACACCACAAAATGCATAGTCAATGAACTAGAATTTTCGCTGAATAGTTTGGCATTGAATGGTTTAAAGCTAATCAACAATGAACTAGTATAAATACACCACAAAATGTAGGGCATTCCACTTTTTCCGCAGAGGAAATACAGCTTTATACCCCACGGACAAGGCTTTCCACGTAAATACTGCTTTATTCCCAGGCGCCCTTTGAATGGAATAATCTGTTCGTCAACGCAGAGAACCTCTTCTGATAGTCGTTTTCGAATAGCATCCATTATTGGTCTCACGCGATATAACTTAACATTGAGAGTACTATCTACTAAATGCAAATGTGTTCGTAGTTCATAGAAACGATTGCGTGGCATACTGTCAGTAAATATTGGTAGTGCCGTACCTTTCTCCCAAAACATTGCTATGCGTGGAAACTTCAATATACCCATCATAATATGTAGGGCGAACAACTTTCGAATTTCCCCAGGACTAGTTGGTCTAATGTTCGACTCTTTTTGAACACTATATAAATTAGTGAAGTTGGATACATCTTCAAAAAATTTAGGAGAGAAATATTTTTGAAAGTATTCGTATTCACTTTTGACGGCTGTAGGAAACTGTTCAGGTGAAGTGAATAAAAAATCTGCGATTCTGTCAGTACTGCGGGAATGTCTCCATTGAATGTCACTTTTTTCAGTGATATTTGTCCAATCATAGATTTCTCTTTCTGCTTCTATCTCTGGTGTACTTACTTTGCTAGTAGCTACTGAACGTAAAACTCTCATCGAAAAATATTCATTTTCGGAAACATTTTCTTCGCTCATTGTCGAGGATGCAGTTGAAATACGTGCAATATGTGCACGACCAGCTGGTTTATTTGAACTTCCTGGAGTCATACCTTCCATTTCTTCTGTGCTCGAATCGTCGCTTTCCTTATCTCCATCAATTCGTTCCATCCTCACCTCTTCCAGTTCGCCTGAATAAATTTCATCATTATCCGATTCATCGCCGAAATCAGAGAAATCATTTAAGAGTTCAAACAGCTCGGTTTCAGTCAACACTTTGCTCCTAGCCATGGTACTTTATTTCTGCAAAGTCATAATATACTCATATGAAACGCAACCCTTGACTACTCATGTCCATTACAAGGGACATGAGGTTTTCTGTTCCTAAAACTCTTACCTTCACTGCAACCTTAATCCACTTCCAAACGATTAAAGAATAAAAGGTACATAAAACACCGTCGCTTACACAAATATATATATATACACTTTTTTCCAATTTATTTTTGAAGTAAAAACTCACTGAATGGTATTTTTCATCCTTCTCTTGCAAAAATCGGTGCACTACTGACAAAAATTTAAGTAAATTTATAGAAATTGCTTTTTTATACTCGCAATATACCGCTACGTCCGTTACAACAAAATTTTTTTCACGAACACTTCAAATTAAAAAAAAACGCCGCTCCGAAGGCATGTCCACTGTAGTGGACATCAGTAGCCAAAGGGTTAAGTTTTTGATTAAGTCGTTCACTATCATCTCGTAGTTAGGACTTTTGTGTTTGCCTAAAAAGGAAGTAACGACCTTTTCAAAAGAATCCCACGCTGCTGCCTCCACTGGTGACAATAGTTCTTTGAAATGGTTATTGGTCATCATTTTCCTTATTTGCGGTCCCACAAAAATCCCTTCCTTTATTTTTGCTTCTGAAATCTCGGGGAAGATTGTCTTCAAATGATGAAAAGCTTCGCCTTCTTTGTCCAAAGCCTTCACAAAGTTTTTGATAAGGCCGAGCTTGATGTGGAGCGGAGGTAGAATTATTTTTTCCTTCTTTATAAGTGGATAGTATTTTATGTTATCTACCCCAACTTGAAACTCGATTCGTTCTGGCCAATCCTTTATGATGTAGTGGTCTTGACGAGCTCGGCTATCCCATTTGCATAGAAAGCAACAGTATTTTGTGTATCCACTTTGACCACATAGCATTCCAACGACTTTAAGATCGGCACATATTTTCCAATCATGTTCTTCGTATTTGATTAACTTGAGCAATTTTTGCATTATCTCATATGTTTCCTTCGTATTTACTGCATGCGCGATCGGGATAGATGGCTTTTGGTTGCCAATATGCAATAATACGGCCTTTAAACTTAATTTATTGCCGTCAATGAACAATCGCCACTCTTTTGAATCATATGGTTCACCAAATTGTTTGAATAGACCAGCAATGTCTTTGCAGTAACAAACACTGTCCTCCTTCGTATAGTACTTGGAAAATTTTTCGTGACGAGTTCTATAATATGTTACCTTAACATCGGATGAAACAAATTTAAATTGTTGCATTCGAGAGGCGTGTAGTTCGGCCTTTTCCTTTGACAATTCCAAATCCCTTATCCAATCATTGAGTTGTGCTTGTGACAAAGAATTTCTTTCGTTTTCCGTTTGAAATTCAGTACAACATGATGCCGCGTAATCAGATACTACTGTTGACAATGAAACTGGAGCCGGAACTAAAGTTAAATTTGATTCTGGCAATGTCGCTTCTGTTGAAATTAGTTCTAGTAATGACACTGTAGATACGCTCGCATAGGTTACTTTTCTGCACTTTCCAACCCTAAGTACTTTTGTAGTACAAATATAGCAGTCCGTTGAATGGCAAGTTGGCTCCCTCCACTTCATTTGTGTAATAAATTTCACACGTCAGCTATGCATTAAAAGGGAACAAATTCCTAATTTTTACAACGTACCTTTTTGTTCCGGTTTCCGAAGAAATCAATTCGACTCGGCATGTGGTGCACACAGTGTTCGGTGTCCATGGTTTTTAGGCTCAATTCCAAAACACTTATAGTATGTAACTTTCAAAGGATTTGAAAACACACGTCTCATACTTTTAACAATAAATTGACCGCAGATGAAACAGAACATATCTGGATCATTTGTACACTCAAACTCTCGCGCCCTTTTATTCATTTTTTATTTTTAAGTAAATGACGGGTTATAAACTGCAATTATAAACTGAACAGTATCCGGCGAGCCTTGCAGATATTATGAAGGAACAAGGCGCATGTACTCTTATTTATACTTAGATCCAGTAAAAATTCAAGCCTACCTAAACAAAAAGGTTCCCTAGTTCTACAAAGAAAACACTACCTGCCTCAAAAATATGCTCTTGTTTAAAATGTACCTAGGTTTGAGAAAACGACACTAACAGCTTTTTGTATCTAATAACTTTTCGAAAATCTACCTGCTAACTAACTGATATACGAATACTAACACATATGTACCAGTAGGGTACTTAAGCATTAAATGGATATATTTACTTGAATGCTTATAACTTTTGTATTAGTTCATCGATTTTGTTCACTGATTGCTTGTTTTTTTTGTAATAACACAGAGCTTAGAGGGGGGGGGGAAATATCTGCTAAAAAACAAAAAGTTTTCGAGATGCTTCCTCGCAAAGTACAAATTTTTTTATATTTTTACAAAAAAAATTTAAAAAATCCGTAATGATTGTTCAATATGTTTGAATCTGCAGGACCTAGCAAAAAGTGTTGTATGTACTGATTATAGTAGATTTTATTAGCTTTAAAATTTTTCAAACCGTTTTAGAAGAGCTCAGTTTGTTCTTGAGATATGCACGATTAAGTGGAGCCATCTTTTTTGTTTTTTGAAATAACGGTAAATCGTAAATATCTCAAAAACGGTACCATTCAAGTAAAAATAACCTTGATTTTCGGAATTAGGAGGTGATTTAACATAGGAATTTCACTATGGCGTCTCTGGTGCATTTTGGCTGTAAACCAGTGTAATTAGTGAGCGAAATAAGAGAGTGGCAAAACACACAAAAATAAAAGTCATGAAGTGAACAACTGAAACATCAAATAAACATGTAAGAGAGTAAATGAAACACAAAAAAAAAGCTATGAAGTGAACTAAATGAAAATTAAAATTGCTTTTACACTTCGCGATATTAAAGAGAGAATATCTTCATTTACGGGTGACAATTCTATTGACGTCAAACATTGGATTGTTGAATTTGAAGATGTAGCTGATACAGTGGGCTGGACCGTACTTCTCAATTGCCTACCCAGTCCAAAGTAGCACTTGTTGGCAAGAGTGATTCTCCGTTGGATTTCTAGACTGATATTATTTTCGGTGTTAATACTGGTTCCCAAATAGACAAAGTCCCACACAGTTTCAAATTTGTAACTATCAACAGTGACATGGCTGCCAAGGCACAGGTTCGCCGATTCTTTCTTTGATGACAGCAAATACTTCGTCTTGTCCTCGTTGACCGCAAGACCCACTTTTTTCGCTTCCTTATCCAACCCAGAGAAAGCAGCACTTACGGCGCGGCTGTTAAGGCCAATGATATCAGCCAGCAATTGCACGCTCTGCTCGAATTATCTTCTCCAGCATCACGTTGAAGAAATCACATTAAAGGGAGTCGCATTGTCTGAAGCCTCGTTTGGTTTCAAATGGCTCAGAGAGGTCCTTCCCGATTCTGACGCAGCTGTTGGTATTGCTCAACGTTATTTTGCAAAGCCGTATAAGCTTTGCAGGGTAGTCAAATTCAGACATGGCGGCATACAGGCAATTCCTCTTTGCGCTGTCAAAAGCTGCTTTGAAATCGACAAAGAGATTGTGTGTGTTGCTTCTCTTATCATGGGTCTTCTCCAGGATTTGGCGTATGGTGAAAATCTGGTCGATCGTAGACTTACCAGGTCTAAAGCCACACTGGTAAGGTCCAATCAGTTTGTCTACGATGGGCTTCAGTCCTTCACACAATACGCTAGAAAGAACCTTATATGCGATATTAAGAAGACTGATTCCGCGGTAGTTGGTGGAGTTAGCGGGATCGCCTTTCTTGTGGATTGGGCAGAGCACACTTAAATTCACACTTAAATTGCCCGGTCTTAAAACCTTCCGTCATCCGCCGGATCTTTTCATAGAATTTTCGGGCATCATTCCTGTCAGCCAGCATCTCAAGCTCCTCACACTCACGCCTTTCGGCAAGATAATGGTCCGAGTCGATATTGGGACCACGCAGGGTACGCACTAGAGTGGTTCACAAATATGGACTTTTTGGAAATTTTAAAACGCTACCCCAATTATTGTTCCTTATGACAAAAAAAGAGGCTGCTTTTTTTTAAGGTGGTTTAGAGGTCGCGCTACTCGTTTTTATAAAAAAAAATGAGATACTTGCAATTTTAATTTCATTTTAACATGTTTAAGTGCAGTAAAAATTTTTGTTTTTGTGTGTTGTTATTCTGTTTTCATTGGCGAATATTCCTGCAATTCAATAGCCTTCTTGGATGAGTAGAAAGAGTTTAACTCCTGAAAATAGGTTTCGAAATAGAAAACGGTGCAACTAAAACGCCTACACTGATCTCATTGCGCATTGGGTTTTTTGATATATTTCGCATCTAGAAGGTTTATGACATCGCTAATTATGAATCCGATGTCAGTTTTTTTTAAATTCAAAATGGCGTGGCCAATATGGCGGTGATTTTTTTGAAAACTAATTGGATTTTATTGAAACTTGGTACTCGGCAGTTTATGAGTTGTCTGATTACGAATCCGATATCGGTTTTTTTAAATTCAAAATGGTGGATCCAATATGGCGGTGCATTTTTGAAAACTAATTCGACTGTGTGAAACTCGTCACTGATGGATTTATGACATCGATTTATATGAACTAGTATCGCTTGTGATCGAAAATTCGACCAATAAAAACTTTAGACGGTCGTGGGGTCGCTGGCCCCGTACCCCCATCCTTAAATTTCGGAGACGCCCCTGAACGCTATGTCTGCTGTCGATCATGACATGATCAATCTGGTTTCTTGTTCTTTGATCAGAGGACAGCCTGGTGGCTTGGTGTATTTGTTTATGGTGGAACCTAGTACTACTGATGACCATATTGCGAGCAGAGGCGAAGTCAATCAACCTAGTGCCGTTGGGTGATGTTATATCGTGGATACTAAATTTTCCAACTGTAGGACCAAAGATTCCTTCCTTGCCCACCTTGGCATTAAAATCGCCGAGCACGATTTTGATATCATGTTGAGGGCAGCGATCATAAGTCTGTTCAAGTTTATCGTAGAAGGAGTCCTTTTCTGCGTCGTCCGTCTCCTCAGTCGGTGCATAGGCGCAGATAAATCTTATGTTGAAAAACATCGCCTTGATGCGGATCGCAGCGAGACGCTCGTCCACAGAAGTGAAGGCTAGTACTTGGCGGCGAAGTCTCTCTCCCAGCACAAATCCTACACCACGCGATTCGCTGCGTGTCTGGCCACTGTAGTGTACGATTTTTCTTACCGGCCAGATATTCCGAGCGGCTAGAAGACGACATACGACAGCGGAAATAGCACGCCCGAGAAAAATATAAGGATTACGTGTTGGCAATCCAAAACTTAATGCGGTACGCCGGGTACAGTAGCGAGCAACGGCTGGAAAGGATATTTCGCATCAGCCATTCGGACTACCTACCATATATCCTCAGACGAGATTTTTGTAGTTTAACGGAACTCCTCAACCTGGCTGAAGGCTATGAGGGAATCCACGAAGGACACCGACGCACGTCGGAAGTACCAGGACGCCAAATGGCGCGACACGTAGTAGGCGAGAAAGCAACGGTCCCAAAAACGAACCAGTGGCCCCACCAGCAGCCACTACGAGACATAGCTTTGGACACTCGGCGCAACCCCCCTGCTAGGACACCCAACAACGGATGCAGAAGATGTGGCCAGGAAGGTCACTACGCGGATGGGTTCCGAAATCCGGGAAAGTTATTCTGTTGGGAGTTCGGCCGGCCCGATTTACGAACAATAGAGTGCTGCCGTCGACGTCCGGGAAACGAGAGAGGGAGTCACCAAAGACAAGGCACGGTGAGCCCACAGAACTTAGCGCCGAAGTACCAGTAACCATTCGTCAGGATCGTGGCCGCCTCTATGCCCTCGTCCAACTTGGTGGACAGCCAGCAGAGGCCATCATCGACACTGGAGCCTCCCGAAGTTTCGTATCAACAGTTGTAGTAGAGCGCATGGCAAGATCAGGGGGCGGGGAAAGAGTACCTGTAGCACTACAAATAACGATGGTCAACGGCACCAGCAGTGAAATTTTTGACGCCATAAGCGCCGAAGTACGCACCGGGAAGTCATCGCACAGCACTCTTCTACACGTAATGCCCGGTGCCATTGATGACATAATAATCGGCCTAGACGCCCTAGGCGGCATTTGAGCCACAGTATCCTGCGAAGGAAGCCGCATAGTTTTGGCCGACCCATTTGGTCAAAATGAAGCCACAGCACGTGCGACCGTAACACAAGCGGCGGAAGATAGAGAAGAACCTGTTACGACGAACGTTGTTCCACCCAAAAAGACCGGAAAGAAACACCCACGAGGAAGAAGGGGAAGCTAAACTAGAGGTGAGAAGACCGACAGGGCAACTCCGGACGACTACCTTTCGTGCGCTTTCTTCAACCTGATGCTGGAGAAGATAATTCGAGCAGCAGAGCTAAACTGCAACGGTACAATCTATTACAAGAGCGTGCAATTGCTGGCATATGCCGATGATATTGATATCATTGGCCTTAACAACAGCGCCGTACGCGCCCTTCTCTGGACTGGATAAGGAAGCGAAAAAGGTAGGTCTTGCGGTCAAGGAGGGCAAGACGAAGTATTTGCTGTCATCAAAGAAAGACTCGGTGCACCTGCGCCTTGTCAGCCGTGTCACTGTTGATACTTACAAATTTGAAACTGTGAGGGACTTTGTCTATTTGGGAACCAGTATTAACACCGAAAATAATATCAGTCTAGAAATCCAACGGAGAATCACTCTTGCCAACAAGTGCTACTTTGGGCTGAGTAGGAAACTGAGAAGTAAAGTCCTCTCTCCGGAAGTTTGTGGTCCTTCCCGTGATGCCAACGGCGAGTATCTAAGAAAATTTAACGATGAGCTATACGAGCTTTACGCAGACTTGACCATAGTCCAGCGAATTAAAGCCCAAAAGCTCCGCTGGCCGGGTCATGATATGCGAATGGACAAAGAAGTTCCAACACAGAAGGTTTTCCTATCGTCACCTGAATTCGGCAGCAGAGAAAGGGGGAGGCCTCGACTGAGATGGAAACAACAGGTGGAGGATGACTTGAACTCCCTTGGGGTTTCCAATTGGCGTCAGTTATAGCTAAAAAGGAATGACTGACGTGCTTTGATAGGCAACGGCCAAAATCGCTTAGGCGGTTAAGCGCCAATAAATGATGATGATGATGATGATGAATTGTGCATTAACATGAAAACCCTCCATTCAGAACTACAAAGCAAAATCAAATCCATTGTTTTTTTTGCGGAATACACGAGTTTAAAATTTGAATAAACAAAACAGAGCTAACTCTAAATTGAAAATTTTACCAGCAATAAAGGCACAATTCAAAATAAATTCAAGAATTTTACGCATCACACCGACAAAGCAGATCCAACTCAAAACAATTTTAAAATTTTTGAATAATCACCACCTAAACAGGAACAACTCAAAATAATTCTCCTACGTTTTTTCATTTAGGCCAACAATACAGAGTCAACTCGAAATTCCTCTATATTGCTGGTGAAGTTGGGAAGAATTGGGACTGATTTTACCAACAAAAGGGACTTATAAAACCACCAAGTGCTGATTATGGGAGCTATTGTAGAACCGTTTACATTGATCAGCTCAAAATTTTCGATTTTTGAGTTAGCTTCCTTTAGATCTAGGTGTGCGAAATGTCTTTTTATTGAGACGGACTGTTTTTTTTAACTGTTCAGGATCATTTTTATACATTTGGAGAAAGATACGGCAAAAAGTCCGTTTTCGTCGCGGTCTTGATACAGTTCTCTTACCCAAACTCTACGCCGTGCTTTCATAGCACTCAGACACTCGAGAATTTCATTTATTAATAGCAAAAGTATCACTACCTCAATTGCATCAGCACAATTCATATTTTTTTGTTAACACGATTAAATTCAACTATTTTATTATTGCCAACAAAGCTCTGTGAAAACAAAATAATTGAATTGACCTGCCAAAGCGAAAATGTCAAAGCGTTCATTGTAGTATACAATCTTCACTCCAGTCAAAATTTCCAAGCTGCGATCTGTCAGTCAAAGGAAGCAAAGCTTTATGTAAATCAGGCTTTAGACCGTTACCTTTGACCGTTTACTTTTGAAAGTGGCACTAGTCAATTGTTTGGTGTAATGAGTTATTGAAGGTTTTGCGTTTGGACAAATCCTAAAACATTGCTAAAGGCCATCATACAAATACCTTAAGGTTGTTATACACGATATGTATTGTCATTTGTACCTGTCACGTTTTCGATCCATATCTACTCATATGTGTGTCAAATTCGCTTAATTTGCTTTGCGTTTACACGCTATCTCAGATGAAAATAGAAACCATTTTATTGCCTATGTTCGTACATATGATTTGTCAGAAGAAATTTCTCTTTTGTGTTTACGGTTTGTATTTGTATCTAAACCAAAAAGTGACATATACATCTGACAAAGCATATCGTGTAATACCCGCTTTAATGGTAGAAGCTATTTGACATTTATGAAATTTTTTAAAAACTTTGAATTGTTGAATTTTATCAAGCAATAGACTCCTGAAACATTTTTTTGAATAAATTCCCGTTTTGGGACCAAATGGACTTAAGCCACTTTCAAAAATATGTATTGTATTGTATTGTATTTATTTATTTATTTATTTAAAGTCGACACAAACATAGAGCGGTCGACATAAAAGATATACACATAGGTACAAAAGATAAAAAATTACATAATTACATGCAAATTTACAAAAAAAAAAAAATGTGTTTACAATATAATCCTAATTCTAAAAATACAAATTATTATAATACAAAAACCATCGATCGAGCCTTTTACATAAAATAAAATTATGGTGGAATTCATGAGACTCGATTATACATATACACTGTCGGAATGCTTTAGATTCCGATCGGCACGCTATCTCACCTATTATCAGTTTATGGAGGAACATTACTCCAAGTAAAATTCTTCGATTTTCCAGAGACGGTAAGCGAATAAGAAGAAGCCTGCTTCAGTAAGGTGGAAGATGACGATGTGAGTCCCAATTGAGGCCGCGAAGGGCAAAGACTAAAAATTGTTTTTAAACTGACTCAATTCGGCTTATATGGGTTTGATACACAGGACACCACACACATGAGCAATATTGAAGAATTGGACGAACCAACGATGTGTAAAGGACCTTAGTAAGATACGGGTCGTCAAACTCTTTAGCCCACCTTTTGACAAATCCAAGTACACCCATCGCCTTGTTGGAAATAGACGAGATATGCATTTTAAAACTCAGTTTTGGATCAAAAAGAACACCTAGATCATTTTCACTAGAGATACGATCCAAAGGGGTGCTATTTAGCATATAAGGTTTTAAAACTGGTTTTACTCTGTGAAATGACATTTATTTACACTTAGAGAAATTTAAAACAAGTAAATTTCTTGCACGCCATAATTGAAAAGAGTCCAGATCAGCCTGAAGGAGATTCAAGGAATCCGTGTCATTATAAGAATATGTGTAACAGAGTTTTACGTCATCCGCGTACATCAGGGTTTTGGAATGTAAGATTATCTGAGGTAAATCGTTTATAAACAAAGAAAAAAGCAGTGGACCCAAATGGCTGCCCTGCGACACCCCGGAGGACACCTCAATTGATGTTGAAAGTTTGCAATTAAAGTGAACTTGTTGAGTCCTGTTTGAAAGATAGCTTGTCAGCCATGTTAAAAGTCGAAACGGAAAAACCCATCAGATCAAGTTTATGAATAAGAAGTTCATGATTGAGAGAGTCGAATGCCTTACTGAAGTCAGTATTGACTTCTTCTTCATAAATCCATCAATTACTAGCGAGGTAAATACTAGCAAGTTGGTTGTGGATGACCGTTGACGTATAAAACCATGTTGAGAGGGAGATAATAAAGAAGTGCACTGATATTGAAGTTGGCTTGTAATAATCTGTTCGAACATCTTAGGAATGGCTGAGAGCTTAGCTATGCCCCTATAGTTTTCGATATTTGACCTACTACCTTTTTTATGCAGAGGTATAATAAAAGATGTTTTCCATTGTGATGGAAACGATGCAGACTCAAGAGATAATTTTAAGATTGGCCCAGATAAATTTCAGCACAATACTTAAGTATACAGCTGGGAACACCATCGGGACCCGGAGAAAAGTTCAGTTTCAATGTTTTAAGACTCTGAAGAACAATACCATTATCGATAACAGGATTAAGAACGCAATTTGAACTTTTCAGGTGATACGGATAAGGACTATTTTGAAAACGTGTGGATGAATAAGTCGACTGAAAGAATTTCGAAAAAAGTTCTGCGATATCATCATCAGTAGTGGCACTTTTCCCTTTAAAGGTAAATGAAGATAGATATCCCGAAGTTTTTCGTTTGTATGTATTCATATTTAATTTCAATTGGCACATGTATTTCAGATCGATTTTAGAGATATTTTAGTTACAACCAAACGGAGATATTAACGATATCAAAGGGACAATAAAGTATAAAAGTTATTATCAAATGCACAGATAATACAAAACTAAGATTTTCTCTAATTTTTCATGAAAATATAGATGAAATTACATTTATAATTTGCACTTAAAACTTTGTGCAAAATTCCAAAAAAATTCGCGAAACTCGACGAATTTCAACAAAAAGTGTTTCAGATTTTTTTGAGTATGCAGCTTTGTAGCTCATTTCATTTTAGCATAACTAGAAACTAATCTAAAAAAGCTTTCTCTACACTTTTTCGTTTGGAAGGACAGGGAAGGGCATTGCAGTAAAAAAGGGCATGTCCCTCCAAAAGAAGGACGTCTGGCACCCCTAATCAGCACTACGAGGAGTATATTTGCCTATACGTAGTTCAAAGCGACCTGTCTCATACCCGTGTTTTAACGCGATTTACCGCAGTTGATGTCCTCATTAATGCAAAGGCTGACATCACCGCCCCTACAGGAAATGCGATGGACGGGGCAAGGCAAGACGACCATCGGACCTTGTGACGTCTACCATAGTGGCCAGACACGCGGCAAAGCGCGTGGTGTAGGATTCGTGGTGGGAAAGAGCGTTCACACCTGTGAACGAACGTCTAGCTGCGATCCGCATCAAGGCAGGGTTCTTCAACATACCATTTATCTGTGCCTACGCGCCGACCGAGGAGACAGACGACGTAGAGAAGGACTCCTTTTATGATCAACTTGAACAGACGTATTATCGCTGACCCTACACAATATCAAAATCATGTTGGGTGACTTTAATGCCAAGGTGGGCAAGGAAGGAGTCTTTGGTCCTACAGTTGGAAAATTTAGTCTCCACTAGCACTAGGTTGATTGACGTCGCCGCTTCTCGCAATATTGTCATCAGTAGTACCAGGTTCCAGCACAAACGAATACACCAAGTCACCTGGCTGTCCCTTGATCAAAGAAAAAGAAACCAGATTGACCATGTCATGATCGACGGTAGACACAGCTCCGCCGTTCTGGACGTGCGTACCCTACGTGGTCCCAATATCGACTCGGACCATTATCTTGTTGCAGCCAAGATACGCACACGCCTCTATGCAGAGAAGAAAGTACTCACAGTAGCGGAAGGAAAGTTTGACGTCGAGAAGCTGCGCACGACACAGATAGCTGATAATTTTTCCACTCGACTCTCACACCTGATATCGGAGAGCAATCTTCGACCTAATGATTTAACCGGGCAATGGGAGCACATCTCTCATTCATTGCGTACCGCCGCTGAGGACACTATAGGGTTCTAGCGAGCCCGAAAGAACAACTGGTACGATGAGGAATGTAGCGCTGCCTCGGATAAAAAGGACGCCTACAGGAAGTCGTTGCGAACGGGCGCAACCCGCAGTGTCTGGTAACGATATCGTGAGGCGAGGAAGGAAGAGAGGCGCCTTTTCAGAAAAAAGAAACGTAAAGCAGAAAGGCGTGAGTGTGAGGAGCTTGACATGCTGGGTGACAGGAATGATGCCCGAAAATTCTATGAAAAGATCTGGCTGATGGCGGAAGGTTTTAAGACCGGGGCAAGTTCCTGTAAGGACAATAATGGCGACCTGGTAACCGACGCACAGATTTTACTTAAATTATGGAGGGAGCACTTCTCCTCACTGCTAAAAAAACACGGAGGCGAAGAGCTCGTAAAAAGCTTGTATCAGCTCTTATGCAGAATATGGTCAGACGAGTGAATACCTCCAGATTGGAATTTAAGTGTGCTCTGCCCAATCCACAAGAAAGGCGATCCCGCTAACCGCACCAACTACCGCGGAATCAGTCTTCTTAATATCGCATATAAGGTTCTTTCTATCGTATTGTGTGAAAGAATGAAGCCCATCGTAGACGAAATGATTGGACCTTATCACTGTGGCTTGACCTGGTAAGTCTACCATCGACCAGATTTTCACGATACGCCAAATCCTGGAGAAGACCCACGATAAAAGAATCGACCTGGTAAGTCGACATCACCATTTCTTTGTCGATTTCAAAGCCGTTTTTGATAGCGCAAAAAGGAGTAGCCTGTATGCCGCCATGTCTGAATTTGACTTCACTGCAAAGCTTATACGGCTATGCCAAATGACGTTGAGCAATACCAACAGCTCCGTCAGAATCGGGAAGGGCCTCTCTGAGCCATTTGAAACCAAACGAGGCCTCAGACAGGGCGACTCCCTTTCGTGCAACGATAATTCGAGCAGCAGAGCTAAACCGAAATGGTACAATATTTTACAAGAGCGTGCAATTGCTGGCGATATTGATATCATTGGCCTTAACAACCGCGCAGTAAGCGCTGCCTTCTCTGGTTTGGATAAAGAAGCGAAAAAAGTGGGTCTTGCGAACGAGGACAAGACGAAGTATCTGCTGTCATCAAAGAAAGAATCGGCGCACCTGCGCCCGGGCAGCCAAGTCATCGTTGATAGCTACAAGTTTGAAACGGTGAGGGACTTCGTCTATTTGGGAACCAGCATGAACACCGAAAATAATGTCAGTCTAGAAATCCAACGGAGAATCACTCTTGCCAACAAGTCTGACTTTGGACTAAGTAGGCTATTGAGAAGTAAAGTCCTCTCTCGACAAACGAAGATCATATAAGTCTCTCATCATGCCAGTCGTGATGTACGGCCGGAATCATGGACAGTGTCAAGAGGAGATGAGATGCCCCTTGGAGTATTTGAGAGACAAGTTCTCCGGAAGATTTATGGTCCTTCCCGTGATGCCAACGGTGAGTATCGAAGGAAATTTAACGATGAGCTGTACGAGCTTTACGCAGACCTGAGTGCAGCGAATTAAAGCCCAAAGGCTTAGCTGGCTGAGTCATGTTATCCGAATGGACAAGGAGGCTCCAGCACAGAAGGTTTTTCTATCGACACCAGAATTCAGCAACATAGGAAGGGGGAGGCCTCGACTGAGATGGAAACAACAAGTGGTGGATGACTTGAATTCCCTTGGGGTTTCCAATTGGCGTCAGTTTTCGCTAAAAAGGGATGACTGACGTGCTTTGATACGAAACGGGGAAAATCGCCTAGGCGGTTAAGCGTCAATAAATGACGCAAGCCAAGATTAGATTAGATTACCGCAGTTACTCCACCAATTTTTATATTTTTGCGTGCGATGACATAATCAGCTTAATTTGTTTTGTAAATTTCTTGTATATTTATTTGTATTATATCATCTATTGGAATTTGATGCATGCTTTGCTACTGTTCTATCAGTTATTTAATTATATTTTTGCAAAAAAGCCACAATCATTTACTCAAATGGGCGTTCATTGTGGGATACCAGGTCGGGTTTGTACGATTTTGCGAAAGTTATAAATCTCACGCAACACAAAAAAAGTTGTTGTCAATGGCCTTAAGCAAAAATATTGGAAGTTATATCAAACGTGTGAGCATAACAAACAAGTCCTTCCCTTAATTTTTAGAGATCTTGAGGAATACCAGAAATCAGCAAAGGCATATCAAAAGGACTCGGCGTTGAAACCACCATTTAACTACTCGCATATTATCGGTATGGCAATTTTGGAAAATGGGAGAGTAACACTGCAGGAAATATGTACCTGGATTGAAATCAAATTTGCATACTTTCGTGGAGGAAAGAAATGGAATGTAAGTTATTTACCCTTTTTACATTAATAGCATGATTATTTAAAACAGGCCGCGTAAGCAAATGGAACAATTGTCCGAAAATCTGAGAACCAAATTCACACAGCTTCTTACGCTCTTTGCTGTTGCTGCGCTTGTGAGAGCGCTATAATCACACTGTCCAATCAATGATGTCAAAATCACACTGAAAAATGATTGTACACTCAAATGAAATGGTAATCAGCTTAGCGAGCCGCTACTTACTTGGAGCTCCGCTGCTGGAATCTCCTTACGACAAAACTAAAGATGTTTTAATTCTTAGTGTGTATACCAACAACTAAGTAACAATGCTAGTTATAGGCATATTTTTACTCGTTGTCTATTGCTCAAAAATAACTTTACATAAAATCCCGAAAATTATTTACACAACACCTTCGGTATTTAGGCCATAAACTACGAGTAAAAATATGCACATAACTAGCATTGTTAGTTGTTGGTATACACACTAATTGCTGGTTTTTGTAAGGGCAAAATGGTCGCGTTTTGGCAACCACGCCACTGTTGGCAGTAATAGTTTCGAGTTCGTAAGGACTTTGTATACCTGGGAAGCAGCATTAATACCAACAACAATGTAAGCCTGGAAATCCATCGAAGGATAACTCTTGCAAACAAATGCTACTTTGGGCTGAGTACACAGTAAAAATAAAAGTCTAACTTTAATACCTTTTTGATGTTTATATATAAAAACGCCGAAAAAGTATTAAATTAATACCATGTTCGGTCTGATTTCTCGTGAGAGAGGAATTCAGTTGAAGATTCTCTCAGGCAAAAAAAAAAAATTACAGTTTTATTATATTGCCTTCACCGAGAGTCGAACTCAAAATTTATTGAATGCTCAACGGAGATATCTACTATCAAGCCATCGAGTACTTATGTTTGTCAGCGTCTAATTGCACTGTTGTTCTTAATGTAGTATCGCAATAGCGACGAACCGCGTGCTCTGAGCAAACAAACCACCGGACTTAATTTAATGCTAAAAAGTAATTAATTTAATACTTTTGCGGCTTTGTTTTAAAACAAATAGTACCTAAAACATTATAATGAGAGAAAGCGCTAGGGAGGGAGCGCTTTAGTATTATGTTGGTATTATTTTAAAACTATTTGGAATAAAAAAAAAATCAGAGTCTTAAATTAATACTATTTAGGTAGGTAGGTAGAAGTGGCTGCCGGAGAGGCACACCTAGGCCAGTAATAAAAGGCCCGTTGTGATACCACCAAACACTAGGAAAGTCAGTCCCGGGGCCCGGCCATATGGAAAATCCCAGTGCTGTCGGGACTCTCCATATAGCCGAAACCCGGGACTGACACTCCTAACCGACACCGCTACCCCTCCTCGAACCATTTTGATAACTTGATGAAGGCCATCAAGTCCTTTATGTCTAGCTCCGCGACCTGGCTTAAGCTAACCAGGAAGGGAACTCCCAGAGAGCGCCTTCTCGCTCCGCTTAAGGCCGGGCAGTTGCAGATGAGGTGCTCCACCGTTTCCTCTTCCTCATCATCTTTGCAACTCCTGCAGCATCGTCGGTAGGGAACGCCTAGCCTTGCTGCGTGCCTACCAATAAGGCAGTGCCCGGTTAAAACACCTATTAATATGGAGATTTCCTTCCTTTTTAGGGCGTATATGTGTCTAGATCTTTTAAGATCGCATTTTGGTCAGGTTTGCTTGGATATCCGGCAGCCTGGGGTTTATAGCCCTCTTTCGTTGGCTTCGCGGAGTGTATGCTCCTTCAGCATTAGCTTGCACGTGGCAAACAGCATACCTATGCGCTCTTTATCTTGAAGAATCTGCTTGGTCGTGCCCTGCCTGGCAAGATCGTCTGCCCTACAGTTTCCCTCAATGTCCCTGTGTCCCGGGACCCATGTGAGGTTCACGGTTCTGTTGGGCCATCTCTTGAAGAGATCGACGACAGCTGAGCGTCAGTTCAGAGTTGAACGAGTAAGAGCCAAGGGATTTGATGGCCGCTTGGCTGTCGCTGAAAATACAGATATCCTGTCCGATGGTGCGTTCACCTATCCAAGTCACGGCGTCCATGATTGCTGAAACTTCAGCCTGGAAGACGCTGCAGTGATCAGGTAGTCTAAAGGAGAGTTCTAGGTCCAAATCCCTCGAGTAAACCCCTCCACCGACATTGCCGTCTAAATTCGAGCCGTCGGTGTATATAAAAGTGCCGCCATTAGTAGCGGGACACCGATCTATGTTCTCCCAGTCTTCCCTGCTGGGAATGTTTATTCTAAAACAACAATCTCCGACTGTTGTGGTCGCACACCGATCTGTGCTCAGAGAGGGAAAGCTGTAAGATCTTAGAATACGGGAGTGTCCAATAGTGCTTGCGCCCCAGACGGACGTTTCCCTTAGACGCACAGCCGATGCTGCTGCTGCCCGGTATCCTTCCAGATCGAGTGGCAAAAAGCCAAGAATGGCCTGGAGAGCTTCATTGGGCGTTGTTCTTAACGCCCCGCTTATACAGATCATGCTCGATCTGTGGACTTTCCCTAACAGATTTAGGTTTGTTGCCTTTCTTAGCGCAGGCCACCAGACCACGACTCCATACAGCATAATTGGCTAGATTATCGCAGTGTAGATCCATCTGCAAATTTTGGGGCTGAGCCCCCATTTTTTGCCAATGGCTCTTTTACACGTGTAAAGTGCAATGCACGCTTTCCTCTGGCGCTGGATGACATTCTCCTTCCAGTCAAGCTTTCTATCTAGAACTGTGCCTAGGAATTTGGCTTTGTCAGCTAAGTTCAGGCGCACGCCATCTAGTTGTGGTAGGTTCAACGGTGGTACAAGATGCCTGGTATAAAGGACAAGCTCCACCTTTCCCGGGTTAATGCTAAGTCCGCAGCGAGAGGACCATGAAGAAACTTCTCGCAGTGCTACTTGCATCAAGTCACACAGGGTTTGTGGGAATTTGCCCCTATATGCAATAGCTAAATCGTCTGCATATGCCACTATCTTCCCGCCCCCCCACCTTGTGTCTCGTAGCAGCGAGTTTGCGGTGAGGTTCCATAGGAGCGGGGAGAGAACACCACCCTGAGGCGTTCCTCTTGTGACATAGCGTGAAAGATCAACTGTTCCCAGTGAAGAAACTATTTTCCTTCCCTTTAGTAGTTGATCAATTAGTCCAATAAGAGACCTATTTATGCCCAGGTTTGTTAAAGCAGTGTTAATAGCCTCCGGCCTTATATTGTTGAAAGCCCCTTCGATGTCCAGAAAGGCCACGAGACAGTACTCCTTTTCATGCAATGATTTTTCAACAATAGAGACTAGGCTGTGGAGCGCAGTTTCCGTTGATTTACCTTTGGTGTATGCATGTTGATAGCTAGAAATAAGGTTGCTATCAATAGTAGAGGAGAGATAATCGCTAATTATCCTCTCGAAGGTTTTAAGTGCAAATGACGAGAGACTGATCGGTCTGTAGTCTTTAGGCTCATAGTGTGAGGCCTTCCCAGCCTTTGGAATAAATACTACCGTGGCGCTTCTCCAGGAGCACGGAATGTAATTAAGAGCCAGGCAGGCTGAATAGAGAACTACCAGCCATTTAGATGATATTTCCAGCGTGTTTATGAGTTGTGCGGGGAAAATCCCGTCTGGCCCAGCTGCCTTGAACGGCTCAAAGCTTTTGATTGCCCACCTTACCCTTTCCTCCGTAATGGGTATGTTTACCGCCAGGTTTGTTGCAGATGCTACAGGTGCATCATACAAGTTCCCCGGAAAGTGTGTGTTCAGGAGCAGCTCCAGAGTTTCCCCTTCCGTGCTGGTCCAAGATCCGTCAGGCTTCCGTAAATAGCTCATGGCTGTTTGAGTTTTTGATAGCACTCGTCTAAGTCTCGCTGTATCATCGACTTTTTCGACCCCGGTGCAGAAATTTCTCCACGAAGTTCTCTTCGCTTGCCTTAGAGCCTTTTTATAGGCCCTCAGTTTAGCTTTATATTCGAGCCATTCAGGCCTTGTTAAATTGCTTCCTGCATGATATACGGAACGAATCCAGGTCGTAAGACCACCAGTGGGGTCTATGTTTGCCGCTTGGTTTTGGTACTGGACAAGCCTGCTCTAGGGCATTTGAGAGCGCCGTTGTAAAGGTCGTTACCAGGTCATCCAGTTCTCCCACTGATGAGGGGGCTTGTGGAGGTAATACTGGTAGGTCCCTAGCTAATATTTGGTTATGTAGCTGCCAGTTAGTGTTGCGTGGATTTCGTTTCATAACTGGCTGCTCAACAATAAAGTCTAACACAATTTCTATGTACCGATGGTCAGAAAATGAATGCTCATCAAGAACACGCCATTTTCTGACCCACTCATAAGCGCCTTCGCTACAAACAGTGAGGTCTATAACCTCCCTACGAACTTTAGTTATAAAAGTAGGCTCGTTACCCACGTTACAAACCACCAGGTTAGTTGTTAGTAGGTAGTCAAACAGAGACTCGCCCCTAGCGTTAATATCGGAGCTTCCCCACTGGACGTGATGAGCATTAGCGCCAGCTCCAATAATAAGATGGCCCGTACAGAAATTATCCACCAGATCTTTCACCTCCTTTTGTGGAGGAGGTTCTTCGGAGTCATAGGGCATATAGACCGACGCCATCGTTAGGCTGGTGCTGCCGACTGTTAAGCTGGCAGCTGTAATGTCACCATTTGAGTAGTTGGGTAATAGAAAGGTGTTTAGCTCAGATTTTACCAAAATACAGGTTCTGACCTTGCCCTCATCATTGGCTTGGATGAGCTTGTACCCCTTAGTCCCCAATCCACAGATCCTAGAGCTATTGACCCAGGGCTCTTGGATAAGGACCACGTCTACGTCGCCTTTAGAAAGACGACTGCTTAAAACAGCCGAGGCTGCTTTAGATTTGTGCAGATTTATCTGAAGCACCACCAACATGAGAGAGCTCAGACTTCCCTGCCGCCAGCGTGTCGTCGAGGTCTGGCCTGTTCCGGGAGCTGTCTCTCAACGAGGAGTAGTTCAGAGCACCTGCACGATTTGGCGTGGCGGGAACCCTGCTGTCTGAAGCAGCATCAACGTTAGTGTGCTCAGGTTTAGCCACGATCGTGACGTCGAGGCCTTCGTCGAGGTCTGGCCTGTTCCGGGGGCTGTCTCTCAACGAGGAGTAGTTCAGAGCACCTGCACGATTTGGCGTGGCGGGAACCCTGCTGTCTGAAGCAGCATCAACGTTAGTGTGCTCAGGTTTAGCCACGATCGTGACGTCGAGGCCTTCTTCGCCAAGCAGGCTTTCTTCTATCGCCGAGTTGTTCGCAGCACCATCGCAATTTGACGTGGCGGATTACATACTTTCCGCGTCGGACTCCTCTGCTTCCCCTTCCGATGCCTCGATCTCCGAGTCCTTCGGAGTGTCCGGAATAGCAGCGCGCTGTGCATCGCCGCGGTATACGTGGATCACGATCTGACCCAAGCCGTAATGCACTCGTCCGTTGCACCGTTTAAGGGGCTCGAGCGCCTCCTTATTCAGAGTGATAACCACCTGTCTATTGGGCCCAACCACATCATCGACCAGATTGACGCCCCAATCCTGCGTCGGGAGAGACGGATTCCAGACCTGCAGCATCTCAAGAATATTCTCGGGTTCTGCAGGGACGGCAGGAATCCATGCCCTGGGGTGACTTTCCTAGTGTTTGGTGGTATCACAACGGGCCTTTTATTACTGGCCTAGGTGTGCCTTTGCGGCAGCCACTTCTACCTACCTACCTTATTGGATTATCTATTTTTCAAGAACTATCCGTGTTGATTATAATTCCGATTTTGCAAGAATTTAGTTTTGCCAATTTTTTAAGCACTTTTTTTAGATATTAGTGCTGGAAGTCCTACTTCCCGTGGAATTGTTTTATATATATTTTTTACATTATAAAAAAATATATATATGGCTGCTTGATCGCGGTTGAGCCCCCAGTTATGAGTACAAAATAAACTCGTTTGCTGTCGCCGAAGTGCGTGCTTTATTGATTTTCTTAAGACTGCGTACATTTATCTTAGAGTTATTTTGTTATGGTTTAACGCATCTAAAATGGAGCAGTAAGGAAGGCGGTCGGCATGATGTAGTGGTGCACTGTGGCTAGTTATTGTCGGCTGGGGTGGGTTCTTGCCAACCTTACTGTCCTGCGCCATAAACAGAAAAATTCCTATCATGCCTATCAAACGCAGAAACTAACTTAGAAACGAACATCCGGTTAAACCCGGATGCCACGGACAAACCGTTAAAATTCAAAAAAAAAATCCAAAAAAAAAATTGAGGCCGGTTAAATTCAAATTCAAAAAAAAACTTAACTGGCAACTCAAAGGCAATACAAAATTTTAAAATAACGAAAACTAACTGAAAATTTGAATAAGTTTAGTAACACAAAAAAAAACCGTTTAAATAAAAAAAAAACAACAGAAAACTAACTGAAAAAGAAAACTTGAATTTAAAATTGAAAATCAAAAATAACTGAAACTAACCAAAATTTAAACTTAAAGGAGCCGGAAACGACCGGCTACAACGGCTGAAATAAAAAAAATAAGGCCGAACCATATAAGGGGCCGCCGCGGGTGTTGTTGCAGCGCCCGGTGCTTGGCCCACCCTCATCCATGGCCATCGACGCACCTGTATTTCGATGGCCCCTTACTAAAACCACCTAGGCCATCTAAGTTAAGAGAAAAATCATTTTATAAAATTTTATTAACAATTCATATTTCTTATACTAACATTAGAAAATAGGTCAATATGCAATTTATTTATATTTAAAAAAATCTCAAGCCCTGCTATGTGCCCTCACTTACACAAATAGGGATGTATATTTCATGGTAACCTGATATGTTTCACCTGACAAGGCAAACGGAAAATATAATTTTCTTATTTAAATGTTTCCCCTCTTTAAAACAACTTAGTTAATTATTATTTGTATATTTGATATTAATAATCTATTTTGGTTTAGATTATTTTATGCGGTTTTATTTTATTTTATAGTGGCCTTTATTTATTTTATCATTGTTGTTTATGTTACGTTGTTTTCCGTTTTGTTAACAAATGTATATAGTTGTAAGACCAAATGTTCCCTTTTTGTTTCTATTTGAATTAATTACTACTATTATTATTATTGTTATTTCCCTAAGTTTCAAACCTTATTTTCCCCTTATGTTTAGTTTGATTTTATAATTAATTCCCTTATGCTTAGTTTGATTACATATTTAATTCCCTTATTTTTACCTCAAATCGACATCTTGCTTTAATTTTATATTTAACCCCCTGTTCCAAGGTTACATTTCCATTTAGTTATAACCCTTTATTTTAAATTTGACATTTTACGCCCTTTTTTGCTATCTTTAATTTACAATTTCATTTTTGTTTTCTAATTTAGGGTTATTTTAATTATAAGTTCCTAACTTATTTAAATTTACTTTCTCCTACTTATCTTCCTATTTAGTCCAAATTTAAATTCAACTTTCTTCAAAAAGAGATTCCTTCTTATTATTTACGTTAAGCTTCCTTTTTTCTATATTTCAAAACATTATTTCTTATTATTTACGTTAAGCTTTTTTTTTCTATATTTCAAAACATTATTTCTTATTATTTACGTTAAGTTGAATTTAATTTCCCTATTCTATCCTCCCATCTTTTCAATTTAGTTAGACAAGCAAAAACTAATTCTAATTTAACGTACCAATTGGCACGGACTCACCGAGGATGTCGTCGCCGGTTTGTTGTAGTCGTTGTTGTTGCAGCGGCCTATATAAGCGGCCCGCTGTTGTTGTTCTAGCTGGTGTTGTTGTATTTGTTGGCGCTGGCTGCGCGCTGTTGTTGCTGTTGGCGCTTATATGCGCTTTGTTATTGTTGGCGCTTGCTACGCGCTGTTGTTGCTGTGGGCGCTTATATGCGCTTTGTTATGGTTGGCGCTTGCTACGCGCTGTTGTTGTTGCTGTTATTGCTGTGGGCGCTTATATGCGCTTTGTTATGGTTGGCACTTGCTACGCGCTGTTGTTGTTGGCGCTTGCTACGCGCTGTTTTTGTTTTTAGCGCTTATGTGCGCCTTGTTGTTGTTGTCCCTTGTTACGCGCTGATGTTGTTGTTGGAGCTTATTTGCGCGTTGTTAATGTTGTTGCCGATACAGTGGGACTTTATGAGGCGGCCTCACTGTTGTTAAAGCTGGTTGTAGTTGGCGCTAGCTGTAGTAGCTGCCTGCGCGTTGTTGTTTTTGCAGCGCTTGTTGTTGTTAGCGCGTTTGTTGTTGTTGTTGCAGCGGCCTATATGAAGCGGCCCGCTGTTGTTGTTCTAGCTGGTGTTGTTGTATTTGTTGGCGCTGGCTGCGCGCTGTTGTTGCTGTTGGCGCTTATATGCGCTTTGTTTTGTTGGCGCTTACTTGCGCGTTGTTAATGTTGTTGCCGATGCAGTGGGCCTTTATGAGGCGGCTGGTTGTAGTTGGCGCTACCTGTAGCAGCTGCGCGTTGTTGTTTTTGCAGCGCTTGTTGTTGTTAGCGCGTTTGTTGTTGTTGGCGTTAATATGCGCCTTATTGTTGTTGTCCCTTGCTACGCGCTGATGTTGTTGTTAGCGCTTGCCTGCACGCTGTTGTTCTTGCAGTGGGCCTATATTAAGGCGGCCTCACTGTGGTTGCTGCTGCTGGTAATTGTTGTTGTTGGCGCTGACTGCGCGCTGCTGTTGGCGCTTTTTGGCGTTTCTAATTGTTGTGGGTGGTAGTTGTGGTTGTTGCGCGTTGCAGTGGGCCTTTGACCAGGCGACCCCACTGGTAAATGTTGTTGTTGTGGTGGCGCCTGCTACGCGCTGTTGTTTATGTTGGCGCTTATATGCCGTTGTTGGCGCTTATATGCGCCTTGTTGTCGTTGTTGGCGCTTATATGCGCCTTGTTTATTGTTGTTGTTGCCGGTGCAGTGGGCCTTTGGCCAGGCGACCCCACTGTTGTTATTGGCTGTTGTGAATGAGTAAAAAAAATGGTGTTAATAAAAATATCAGTGTAAGTGTAGAATCAATCCTGCAATCTTCGAAGATACAGTACGGTCAAACATTCGATTGTGTGAAGAAAATTTAAAGAAAATTGCATACTTTCGGGAGAGCCGCTTTTTATATTAGGGTATCTTCTCACTAAGCAAGTCAGCGTTGTTATGCGATAATTTCTTTCCTATTAAAAGTTTCTATTTCTGGGTGGAGTTTCCATGTTTATTGGAAAGTAGGGGTTTCACCCGCGAACGCAATTTTAGATAAAGAAAATGGTAGTTATCGGGAAAGGCAATCATACTTCCCCTTGAGGTGTAGGAGCGCACCTTAAGGATTCGAAAATTTGTTTCATGCACATTTACTCAATGCAACAGCCTGAAAGCTTTTAGGTACGGGTACACCCAGCGGTACGACCAAATAGTTGCCTATTTGATCAACATTACTTTGTCGCGTCGTGTCGCGTGGTGCTGCTTTTTCTAGGTGTACTTTGTTCCATAAGAACCCATTCAAAGAATATTTCGTCGCGTCGCTAGGTGAACCCTTAGCTTTTAGCAAGCTTATGTCCAAAAACGGAAAATGCTGCCTTTTTAAGCGTTCAGCAGAACAACTGACAGCGAAGTAGACTACGGGTGTTTGTATGGTTAAAGCGGGAAACATCAGATACGATGGATACGTCAAAATAGAATTTGCTCTAAAATGGGCGTACGTCACGCAACTGACGTATTGGCGGACTGACTCTGTTTCCCGCTTTAGTGTAGCATGAACCTCACATAAAAAAAATGCATCAACTTACCGAATGCGAGGCTTGTCCTCCTAGCTTTCTTCCACCACAACGACGCCTCGCTCCTCTCCTTCTAATTCACGTCGTCGTCTTCGACGTTCTATCCACTAAAACCACCACGTTCAATCCTCGAAATTCACTTTGCCTTTTTTTTTATGCCTTCTGCCTTTGCCTTCTTTTCACTTTTCGATTTTTTCCTCGTGCAGATTTTTTTTCACGCTTTTTTTCTTAAACTCATCACTGCACTCGTTTAATTTTCCCACTTTTGTTCATAATAATTGCATTATGGCAAAATGGATCGTCGTCGTTACACCTCGCACTTAATAATTATTTTATAAATTTTCACCTAAGCACCGAATACAGAATTTTATTTTCTTCTATTTTTTTTTTTTTTTATTAAATTATTTCCTTTCTGGCTTTTTGAAAGGAAATTATACCGCACACGTCCGCACTCATTAAGTACAACTTTTATTTTAAAATGTCAAACCAAATGCTGTTGGCGAGATGGAGTCTAGGAAATTTTCCAGTGCACATTGGAAATGTTCCGTTTGGTTTCTTATGGTGTGAAATAAGAGTTACCGCGTTGCGCGATTCAAACGGTTGTTACCATCAGGACCCGAACCTACTTTAATTATAAAAGTACCAATTTATATAAAATGTAGTAAGTAATACCAAAAAAAAAATGTATGTTAAAAAGGGAAAATTAATTATTACAAAAAAAATGATGGGTAATTACTAAATTCGGAAATCGATTCAAAAAAAAATAATGGGAGAATTTTATTACTATTGCTATATTAGAGTAAAATAATGAGAACAAGGTTAAATTTTGTACTGAAAATTATTTACTACTTTTTTGTTGGGAATTTAATCCTTGTAAAATTAGTTGGATAAATTATATTTCTTCAATAGTTTCGTCGCAAAAGAATAAAGATAAGTCTTTTGTCGATTCGGTAATTGGCTGTGCCCTATATTCTGACCCAATTTTTGACGCAGTATTTCCATAAAAAGAAAAAAGTAGTAGATTTTGGGTAAAACGTATTAAGTAGTCAATTTTACTGCTATCGTATTAGGATTCGAGTCCTGAGGCACGCACCTGTTTGCGCGCGCAAAATTTTAGCCGTCCGAACCATGTGAATGGTGTGTTCCCTGGGTGCCCCGGGTAACCCGAAACTGCTGGATTGGGGAATTGGAAACATTTTATACTCCAAATCCGAATAGTCACTTCAATGCAAATGAAGTGAATTTTGCCAAACAAGGTATTGATTGAAATAATGTCCAACTAAAAATATTTGACCGACTTGAAAACTTGTTGCAAAAAAAATTGGTTAATTAACTTTTGTTTTTAAATTTCCACTATTTGTATTTTGTCTTTAATTCAATGACCAAACAAAATGATAGTTAATTCTGTGGCAAAATTGTAGCATTTAAAGTGTTTTATTGATAATAAGTAAATTTCGGTACCAGTGGAGAACGATTGGAATTCAGCTGTTTCGTAGGCTGAGATAAGAAAACGGTAATCGACCAAACATTTTTTTTTTTTTTTTTAAATTGCGGATGCTATAGGGTTAATTTATTGTTAATATTGAAGAAATAAAATGGTAACCAATGGGCATGTGGTATGCCATAGGGGTTAGTTAGTTTGTTTACATTCATTTGACATACCAGTCCCTCAAAAGAGAATGGTATTCGACTGTCAATCACACCCTGCCCAATACATTTTGTGCATACGTAACTACATTCAATCACAAAATGATAACACCAATAGGTCTATTCCCCCTTTGCTGACACATTCACGGGCGCCCGCAAGTATCCATAATTTCGCCCGCAGTTTACCCCGGCCACTCCAGGAACACACCACATACATATTTTCATGGAAATTAAGTTCCGTTATTGGTACCTTTCCATTCCATGGGAATATTTGGTGCTGCCAGCTGTGCACAACCATACCAACTCAAGAAAACAATCGATAAAAGTCGAACCGGAGCGTGAATCTAAACTGTCAACTAAAACCAGCGAGTAATGCCCAATCACCCTAAACCACAATGAATTAATCGAAGGCAAACCATAACAGGCCTGCTTCGCTTCGAAGACCGGTCAATGAAGCGAACAGGAAGAAGGTTTACCTGCGAGATCGCCATTTCTGGAAATTAAACCAAAACGTGGAGCACGACTCACCCCTAGATAAGAGTCTCTAGTTCTACCACGAGCTAGCCGGGCAAAAGAAGATTCGCCAGATAAAAAGAAAAAAAAAAAAAAAAACTGAATTACAAAGTTAATGTCAAATCCGGTGGGGTAATCAGCCCCCCAAGCATCTCGCTTGCTTCGCTTACTAATCCTTGTAACGATGACCCGAATTACGATTGAGTCGAGATGTGAATGGAGAAATGGATACAATTTCGAACTTAACTAGTTAGTGAGAATTCAGAAAGGAAATCTCGATTTGGGGTAAATTACTATTAAAGAACAAAGAAAAATTAATATTTGAAGTCGCCGGTCCACCACGTTGAGGCAAAACGATATTACAGTACCAGTCACTAAAGCAATTTGTGAATGGAGCACAAAAAAAAAATTTATTAATGGAGAATACGCTCTGAGTGGAATGACCCACTTCGAGAGAAAAAATTATTATCATGCCACGTATAAAATTAGTGAACGCCTTTGGATTCAGTTAGGCTTCCCACCAAGTTATCTCTTGGTAATCCTAATGGAAATTGAATTATGAAATTTATGATATAGCCATCGAGGCCTTCCTACCAACTCCTGAAAGAATAGATTAAAAGAATATGTACTGGGTAGTAACTGCTTTGCTCGATTAGAGCAAGATACTGACGAAGTCGTTCGGCAAGGAAAATATGCGATTCGCGTCGATATGCAGGATAGGGCGGATTGTAAGAAAGTCAGATAAAATGTTCGGACTGGCCTACATATCTTCTCCTATAAAATGCCAAAGTCATGCCTGTAAAATAACTAGCTTCAAATTCTGCGTCCGACCCCAAATCCTAGACTGGTTCCAGTTCCCGAACTATCCGGCTTTCAACGCGTATCCGGCTACCTTGATCATCTACCCCCTGTACCTGCTTCAAGGAGATAAAGATTTAACCACTGCCCGTTACCCGTTATAGGGGCCGTAGTTAATCTCTACCTGCCCTAAAATAGACTGGCCCATAAGGCTTAGAGCTAATTTGCATAGAACTCTGAAGGATCCACTTCCATACAAAGTTTGTTGAACGAATTACGATGCAAACATGTTAAATCATGTTTAACATATGGAGCGGCCATCTGACAAAGTTCTAAGCATTTCAGCCTTCATTGACTCACTATGCCTTTTGATCGCCCAATATAGCGTCCGACGCTTCTAAGTCTACCTGGTTCGGAAACTGAAACCACTCCGAAACTCCGAGAACCGGACGCAGATAATGAGAGATAATCCTCTACAAAAGCTGACTGCTATGGCCTAGTAAGCCAGTAAATGTTATTTTGTTTCAAAATACTAAAATTGGAAAGTCCGATTTTGCGGTGGTTTCTCTATTTGTTTAGGCCAGAGACGCCTACCCCCCTTCCTTACCAGACATAGCTGGGCTTACCCGCTGTCCCCCCTACAAGTCCAACCCCTCACGCTGGACCCAGGACAGGCTGTTCTGAAAAGAACACTTGCTCTGTGGTTTCTCGCCCCCCAGAATTGGGCTTCCAAAAATGTAGATTGCTTTTTGTTTCTTAGTTTAAATGGCTTTGCGGCGTTAGACATTTGTTATTGGAGAACTCGTCAAAACTCCGAAAGAAATTTGTTCTAGTGGATTCACCCCCACAGAAAAGGTATGGAAAAAAAAAATTGATATACAAGCGGGCCCGCTAACTTGGCTTCCTAGTTATAAGCTTCGCGGCCGGCAGACATTTTGATTATGGAGTACTCGTCAAAACTCCGAAAGACAATCCGCCAACGAGGATTGCCAGGTCATCCACTGCTTCCGGTGAAAGCGATGTGGATTCCCTATGAAAACGGTGCTTGGGGAGAACACTGGGCGAGTTGTCCCCGACTGCCAAAACGCCCAGGTAGAAATGGTAAATTTGAAAAGAAAGAAAAACGTTTAAAATCTTGGTTATTGTGGACGAATATCCGAAGCATGGAAACTGCCTATCAATTTACCCGTCAGGTCCTCTAAGTCATACAGCGCATTACCCACTTTTCGACGAACTCGGCACTTAAGATATTTCGGCAGGAATTTCGCATTTATGCCTTGTTTATAACTGCTCAAAGCAAAATTTCTCCTAAAAACCTCCTGACCTTCCCTATAGTTCACTAGTCTAGAACGTTTATTATATACCCGCACTGCTCTATCCTTTGCCTGGTCTAAATTCTTACGAATTTGCTCGCGGATGTTTGCTAACTTGTCTACTCTGCTTGCTATAGGGACTTCATCCTCCTTAAGACTACCGAGTTTCTCCAATATAGTATACGCTGATGCGTGCTGGACCATGTTCTGACCATATAATGCAAAGTACGGAGAGCACTGAATGGAAGTATGAAAATCACTTCGTAAAACTGCTAAGATCTCGGGTATATGTTTGTCCCAGTCTGTATGGTCTTGTCTACCCCTGAGGAAAATTCTTATTTTTGAAACAATTTCTCGGTTTACGCGTTCCGACGCGTTAGCTTGCGGAGAGTATAGCCCTGTCCTAATATGGGTTACCCCGTAGTTACTTAGAAATTGCTTCATTTCCTTAGAGATAAACTGTTTACCATTGTCGCTATGGATATACTCAGGGACCCCGACAGCTGGAAAAACCTCAGAGCTGAAGTAGTTCATAACATTTGCAGTCGTAGCCCTCTGCATGGGTTTTAACCAAACATACTTTGTAAAATGGTCCAATATTATAAAAAGAAACTGATTCCGCCGTTTAGATCTAGGATAAGGCCCCAAAAAGTCGCAATAAAACCGCTGAAATGGTCTTTCCGAAGTGAAAGTGTGCGCTATAGGTGGTCTGGACTGTTGATTTGTCTTCTTTACTGCCTTGCAGGTATCACACCTGCCCACGTATTTCCGAACGTCCTTGACCTGCCCTGGCCAGAAATAGTTTTGTCGAACGCGTTCCAAAGTCTTTTGCCAACTTCCATGGTAGCTTCTGTTTGCGTCATGTGCCAGACGTATCGCCTCTTCGGTTAACCCTGACGGTAGCCACAATATCCATAGCGAGTCCTCCTCATCCTCCACACCTTTACGAAATTTAACCCTTTTGAATATTAGACCGTCAATTAGTTGTAAATCCGGCAGAGAGTCCTCATTATCTAAAATAGTTTGGGACAGATCCTGATACTCTGCACTTTTAAATTCCGGAGCCCCTAAATCTATTTCATAAGATGCGGAAGGATAATTCAACTCATCTACGTCAAAACGGGAGAGGGCGTCTGGTACCACATTCAACGTACCCTTGCGATGTTCCATCGAGAAATCATAGCGCTGTAACAGAAGGGACCACCTAGCCAACCTGCCACTCAAGTCCTTTTGTGTCATCAACCATTTGAGACTTGAATGGTCAGTGATAATTCGGAATGGCAAACCCTCTACATATGGTCGGAAACGGTTGACACTGACTATGGCTGCCAGGCATTCCAGCGCGGTCACTGTATAATTGCGCTGAGCATTGTTCAGCTTTTTTGAGACAAATTCGATTGGATGCTCAGCGCCCTCATCATCGACCTGGAACAACACACCACCCACTCCTATCTTCGAAGCATCACACTGTATAACAAACTCTTTAGTGAAATCGGGTTGGGCCAAGACAGGAGCAGAATTCAGGGCTACCTTCAGCTTTTCAAAAGCCTATATTGCCTCAGGAGTAAGTTTGAAAAGGCCTAGCGACTTTCGAAGGCAATCGGTCAAAGGGCCTGCTAAATCAGCAAAATTTGTAATAAACGCCCTATACCAGTTCGCCATGCCCACGAACCTACGAACCTGCCGAGGAGACTTAGGGATTGGGAAACTCTTAACTGCCTCTATCTTCCCTGGATCTACCTTTAAGCACCCGCTTCCTATCAAGTACCCTAAATATCGAATTTCCTTCTGACAAAATTTGCTCTTCTTCACATTGATGGTCAGGCAGAATCCTTCAAACAATTCGCCACTTCCGCCAATAAGTTCAGGTGGCCCTCAAAGTTCGTGCTGCATACCATCAAATCATCCAGGTAGACGAAGACATTCTCCCGCAACCGCGAGGGAATCGCCTTGTCCATAAGCCGGCTCATCGTCTGCGGTTCATTACATAACCCAAATGGCATCACTTTATAGTGGTACAGAGGCTTCCCCGGGACTGCGAATGCTGTTTTCTCCTTTGAAGACTCCGTCAGTTTAATCTGAAAGAATGCATCCTTCAGATCAATACCACTGATAAAGTGTGTGTCCTTTAGCCTGCTCAACAGACCGTTGATATGAGGCAAAGGGTATGAATCCTTTTTAGTTACCGCGTTGACTTTCCTGGAGTCTATGCAAAGCCTAACCTTCCCTGGCTTCCGAACCAAAACAACGGGACTACACCAAGGTGAGTTTGATTCCTCTATAACCCCCATTTCGAGCAGCCTTTCTATCTCACTAAAAGCTTCGGCTTGCCTCGGTGGCGAAAGAGGAAAATGCCTACTTTTAATTGGAACCGCATCACCCATATCAATGTGGTGTTCGACTAGCTTAGTTTGCCCCAGACCTAACTTCTCAAAGGACGGAAACATATCCACTACCTTCTGCAGTTTGGTCTTTTGGGCTTGTGTCAAATCATGGAAATTATGTTCCTCTCCCTTTTCGTCAACAACCTCTAAACATGCTATACTTGGAAATATTTCAGGAGCTAACGCGAAAGCTCTCCAGAAGTCAACTCCGAAGTAGGCTTCTTGAATAAGGGAAGGAACAAGATAAAAACGAATATTTTTGGTTGTGTTTTTGAAAGACACTGGTAAAGAAATAGAACCTAATATTTTCTGTTTGCCGCCACCCGCTGTATACACAAAAGCCAACGGACACACATCAGCCCCAGGACTTCTTCTACGTCACAAATAAGGTAATTTCATAAACTTTGTTGACACAATTTCACTTAATAAACGGCCATTATACTAATCGAGAATTTCTCGCTTTTCGATCTTTTTATTTCTTCCCATTACAAAATATAAACTCGAGCGCGGTGTCCTATCAAAGAGATCAAAAATTGTCCCAACGACAAACAAAGACACCCCTCGAATTTATTCAATGGGTGGTACTTAAGTCCATTTGCATCCAAAAAATTTTGACAATTTTTGCCGAGAATAGAAACGTTTGCCCCCGAGTCCAGCAATCCTACCAGAAAACTATTTTCAATTTGCACACGTACTAAAGGTCTTTCATCCTCAGTAATCATTAACGTTGTGCAAACATTTCAAAATATTTCCGGACACAAATGACTCTGTATTATGTTATGTAGCTGGCAGTTTGTTGGGTGAGGAGTGGTGGCAAGCAGGTATGCTTGCATCCCAGGCTAGCTCGTCAGCGTGGGGCGGGGTACTTTCCACCACCCTCACCTACAGCCACATGAACAAAAATAGGGTTCATACCTGCATGTGTAAGAGAAAGCGAAAAAGGAGGTACGTGAAAAGCAGAAATGGGGGAAAATCGCAAAAAAAGGAGAAGATATATTAACAAAGGAGAGGCCTGTCCTGTCAGGTGGAGTCTTCCCACCCGCTTCCGCGCAACTTGCGCGAAACCATGGGCACTGTGCTGACTCCTATTAACTTACAGTGCCCCCAATCCTGACTCATGTCTAACTGTTGGTCATTTGGTCATTTTCCCTAATACTCACCTTCACATAACCGTGCGCGCGCAAGCGCAGCACCCACACCAATAATTGGAAATTTAACCTTGCATAGTTGCAATATTATCCAAACGATTTTCAACCAAACATTACAATAGTTTTATTTAGTAAGATTAAATAGCAAAAGGTTAGCCTATATTATTCCTAACCTAGATTCTTTAGCCTAAATCCCAAAATTCATTTAATTTCAATTACTTACTTACATCTATTTATGTTTGTGTGCATCTAGGTTTAAAAATTCAAGTATAGATGATTGAAACAAATGCAAATCTCGAAAATAAAAGAAAAAGAAAACTTATGGACTAATTGGCACTAAATTTGTGCTAAACTTAGGAAATAAGTGTAGTAACTCTACAGTGGATCATTTATTCCAAGTAAAAATAAAAATTAAAAATTGTGAAGGCTAAAAATGAAAAGGTAAGCAAAAAACTTGTCGACTAATAAGCACCAACTTCGTGCTAACCTTAATGTATATCTATATATATGTACGAGTATATGTATGTATATCGAAATTCAATTAAATCCAAAAAGATGAAAATAGAGAAACCCAACTAACCCTAGCATATATACTTAAATGTAGTAAAAATCCAACGAAATCCCAAAATTCCTGAAAAAAAAAATCAAATTCCAATACCGCCTAATGTAGCGGCCGTTGGTCTTGCGATCAGCTGTTTGTCCCACTGACCCAGATTTCAATTTCAAGATCAAGGCCAAGTGTAGTTATGTGTGCAAAAATGTAGGATAAAAAAAATCGAGAGAAGAATAGATATGTGCGTGTGATTATGTGTTTTAGGATCGTTATGTATGTACATATATTCTTTCGTATTGCTTTCTGTCGCTAGTCCCTTTGTCTACCTTGGGAGCAGAGTGGGAGTAGGTTCTCAATATATGTACATACACACGGGCATATATACATATGGTTAATTACAACTCACCAAGTTACTGCTCCAATGGCGCCACTGTTGAGTACCTGTGCTGCAAAAAAAAAGAAAAAACACTCAAATGCATATATGCTCCTATTCCTCGGTCATGCGCACAACTATCGCTCTCTAAGTAATGCTCAGCCAGATCACTCGCTTGTGATCTTGGCTGTCGAGCTAGTATTTTTAGTGCACTACACTACGGCCTCGGATGCACATGGGATGAAGACCCCCTTATCGCAAAAAATGGGAACTATAGCCATGAAAATGAACTTCGAAAAGTTCGCATATCCGGGAAGTGAATCTCGACTCAGGATAGGGAGGAGGCTGCAGGCATAGGCAAAGGTAAAAAAACTATTAAAAATTATACTAGGCTGCCGAAAAACTGAAACAAAAAAATAGCGAATCCATAAAAAAAAACGTGGGTGGTGGTTGTGTGTATAAGTGTGTTGTACTAAATGGTACAAAAAAAAAAAACATCGAAATCTCAGAGGAAATATGAAAGGTAAAGCAAAACGCGAAACCTGACGAAAATTGATAACTGGAAGTGAATACGTAATGTACAAAGAAATGGTAACTAAAAATGAAAAATGAAATTGAAGAATTACTAAAAAAAAAGGTCGAAAAACTAAGAAAAATTTCAAATTGCAAGCTCGGACTGCACGCAGTTCGGAGTGCCTTCTCCTGATGGATTACTACCCTTACCTCCCCTTAGATTTTTATAACCCTAACTTTGGCCTAAGACCGGGAATATTGAAAGCAATTTTACAATGCAAAATTAAGTATAAAAGAAAAATTCAAAGATAAAAACATAACCAAGAAAATTAAGTTTAAGATAAAGATGTGTCCCGATCCTGGTGTTGATGTGCTATGTGGTGGCAGTGTTATGTTGACAATGTTGTTGTTGTTGTTGCTGGTGTTATGTTGATGATGTTGATGAGGTTTTTGCTGTTGGTGTCGTTGTTGTCGTTGTTGCCGGCCTTCGCGCCGTTCTCTGTGGCCAGTATCTTTGGGACTCCAACCGCCCAGATATCGGATTGTGTTTGTTGTAGTGCTGTTGCGTATCGTGATGAATGTTCAGTGTCTCTATGTTGTTTTTGTGGTGTATGAATAGCGGATGTGTTGTTAACCGCAGTGAAAGTGTTCAGTGTCTCTAGGTTGTTGTAACGTGTGACTTGTTGTTGTTTCGTGGTATCCTTATGTTTTAGGCGCCTTTTCTAAGCGTTTCGCCGCCAAAAATCCTGTGCCCAGGGGGTTTTCCCGGTGGCGATGCGACCTGTGCATCAAAAAGAAACCGCAAAATTTCAGTTTATGAAAACTATGCAAGTTGCTGGTGAGGGGGGTTTATTAAAAGGGAGAGGGAAATGGGAAGCATATTTCGGTATCTATACATTTTTTTGTTTGCACAACCGTAGATACACGTACACACAAATATATGTGTACAGATGCACCTACGTAGATGCAATTTTGCTGTTTGGCTTGCCAGGGAGATTGGCCATGAAAAAAAACCAATCTCGCCTTAAAGCACGCCAGGGTACATTTGGGTGGGGATAGGGCTCACTTACCGGGATTTTCCAGATGCTTCTGTGCAGAGAAAATGGTTGGTGATGTTGTTCGTTGGTTGGTTCCCCGTTTTATCAACTTTTGCCGCGGACGGTTTTGATTTTTCGGCGGTCAGGGGACTTTATACCGATTTACAATTTCCGCACTATAAACTTGGAAAACGGAAACTCACTTTTGTTTCGCAATTACAACGCACTTATGGGCACAGTTTTAACGCAACTTTGGCCCGTTGCCTACTTCGGCACCCCTTTTATAGCTTTTGTCGTGGAAGGGAAAGTTACCTATTTGGGAAACATCTTACACAGGCATACAATCAATAGATATATTCGTTTTTACCGCATTCACACCTATACACTCATACACTCCCACAACAAGCAAATATGGTCCTTTCTTTCTAACATAGGTATAATGTTGCTAGGCGTTCAGCAACATTGCCTCTGTTACAGTGTCTGTTGTTAACAGCAATCAGCCATGCTATCTACAGCTGTAACACAAGCAATGTTGATGAAGCCCTGCTACACTACATCCATGTTAGATACTTAGCTAACATTGTGGTATGCTGCCAGTATGGTGAAAGGCTGTCGTTACAGGCTCGCAACCGCCGATGGTGCCTGCACTATGGAGCGTGTGCGTAAAGAAAAAGTTTCCACGCAGCCTATCACTCAAAATCTTCTGCGTCCAACGTGTGGCCTCGACCCACGACTCGATGCCGGGCTTAATTCAGTTAATACACGTTCATGTTAACTACCAGCTATATCACAGGACTATTTCTACTCTTATATACTACTTAAGCTATATCACTGGGGATGCAGATACTCTAAGTACCTTAAAGGTTAATAAAAAATATCACGGATAGGAGGCTAAAACTAGTTAAGTAAAATATCACAGTGTAAGTATTAGTCAAGTCAATAAATAACTAAGAATAAATAAATAAAAGGATAAATAATTAAATAAATAAATAAATATATAAATGAATAAAAATAATTGCAAAAATAATCAAATAAATAAATTTATACGTCAGTTAGTAAAAAAAATAGTCAAATAATAATAATTGCGTACGTCAGGTAATAAATAAGCCAAAAGAAATAAAAAATTTAATAGTTACATGCGTCAATAAATAAACAATTAACAACATACGTAAACCATGATACAAATATGAAAACATGAAACATGAGGACTACCACTACGGAAAACATGCATCTATTTTGCGAAAATATCTTTAGCGTGGTATACGCCGATCTTTTTCCCATTACTATCGCCAAGTTCATACATAGAATTTCCTATGACATTTAAGACTATGCACTTAACTTGTTTTGGTGCTAACTTGGCGTTATAATTTTCTATTTGGGAGCTTTGTTTGAAGTTTCGGCGGTATACCACTTGTCCTATTTGAAACCTAACATCTCTGCTTCTTGTATTATAGACTTTTTTACTCTTCTCATGGGCTAACTTCAGTTCTTTCAAAATTTTATTCCTCAACAGTTGTAACTTGTCGTTTGTTGGTACTACATCGACATCAACATCTTTTAAAGCTCCCAACTTTCGATATAGCTCGTATGATGCAGCATGCTGTATCATAGGCATACCGAAAGTGGCATAGTACGGCGACATATTTATGGCAGAATGTGCAACACTGCGGAGGGCAAATGCGGCATCGGTAATATACTTGTCCCAGGTTTTCTGGTTGTCCTTTATAAAGGATCGGACGATCTGTAAGACAGATCTATTTACCCTCTCCGCAGCGTTACCCTGAGGCGAATAAAATGCCGTCTTTATATGTTTTGTGCCGTACTTTTCTAAAAAGCTATTGAACATTTCGGACACAAACTGTTTTCCATTATCAGAATGGACATATTCGGGCACGCCGAATATGTGGAAAACATCCCTTTCTAAAAACTTTATTACTGCAGCTGAAGTTGCCTTTCTCATAGGTTCCAAAAACACAAATTTTGTAAAGTGATCTAGACATACAAAGACGTACACATTACCATCACTACTACGAGGATAAGGACCCATAAAATCAATGAACAGGCGTTGGAAAGGTCGTTCGGTAAGTTTTTGTTTTCCCATTAAAGGTTGCTTAAATACATTTTGCGTTTTGTTTGTCTTGCAGATTTCACAATCTTTAACATGTGTGCACACATCAGATACCATGCCTGGCCAGTAATATTTCTGACGTAGTCGGGATAGAGTTTTATGTATGCCACCATGACCAGCAGAAGGTGAGCCGTGAGATATTTCCACTAGCCCCGGTCGCAGCTCCGACGGAACCCAAAGCTTCCAGGTCTGGTCCGCTAGAAGATCGTCCCCCCTGTCAAATTGCGTCCGTTTGTACACGAAGCCGTCCGATAGACATAGGTCGGGGAGCTTTTCTTGATTTTCGGTCACCGTTTTTCGAAGCTCTTTGTACTCCTCCGACTCAAAGTACGGTGACTCAAGGCATATGTCTATCGCACGGTCATTCGTCTGTATCTCGTCCATATGCATCCGTGAAAGTGTGTCGGGAACCACGTTCTGCGCACCTTTTCTGTGCTCTATATTGAAATCATAGGCTTGGAGTTTTAAACTCCATCTGGCTAATCTCCCTGAAAGGTCTTTCTGGTTCATGAGCCATTTAAGGCTGGCATGATCAGTAATGATGGTGAACGGGGTTCCCTCCACATATGGTCGAAATCTTTTTACGCTCACCACGGCGGCGTAGCATTCCAGTTCGGTGATGCTGTAGTTCTTCTGTGCTTTGTTCAGTTTTGCCGACACGTAGGCAATAGGTCTTTCGTTCTGGTCATCGTCTAGTTGAAACAAAACCCCGCCCACTCCGTCAGTCGATGCGTCACACTGTATATAAAAACGTCTAGTAAAGTCCGGGTGCGTAAGTACTGGCGCTGAGATCAAGCTCTGTTTGAGCTTTTCAAACGACTTCATGGCCTCGTCCGTCATCGTAAATTTCTTAATCGTGTCTTTCTTGAGGCAGTCGTGCAGCGGAGCTGCAATAGTCGCATAGTCCTGTATGAAGCGTCGGTACCAGCCCGACATGCCCAGGAACCGTCGTAGTTGCTTCGGGGTTTTAGGCGTAGGAAAGTCCCTCACGGCTGCAACCTTATTGGCGTCTGTCCTAATACAACCATCCCCGACTACGTACCCTAGATATCGCACCTCTTTATAGCAAAACTTGCTTTTTTCTACATTTATCGTTAACCTAGCTTCCCTAAGACACCGAGCGACCTTTTCCAATAGACACATATGGGACTCAAAATCTATCGAACAAACTAACAAATCATCAAGATAAACAAAGACACACTCACGTAAAGCGGCCGGAATGACCTTGTCCATAAGACGACACATTCGTTGTGCTGCATTGCACAACCCGAAAGGCATTACTGTAAATTGGTATAGGGGTCGGCCTGGGACAGTGAAGGCTGTCTTCTCGCGTGACTTAGGGTCGAGTGGAATCTGCCAGAAAGCGTCCTTCAAATCTATCGCAGAGATGTATCTTGTATTTTGCAGTCTACTTAGGATTCCATCAATGTGGGGTAAGGGGTATGCGTCCTTAATCGTCCTTTCATTCACTTTTCGTGCGTCCAAACATAATCGGTTTTTTGTTCCTTTGATCACCAGTGAAACTGGTGAATTCCAGCTGCTGTTGGACTCCTCGATCACGCCCATGCTCAGCATACGGTCCAACTCCGCGTAAATAAGTTTTTGGATTGCAGGCGAAATTGGATAATGACGTTGCTTAACTGGCAGATTCTCGTCGACGACCTCGATGACATGCTCTTCCTTGTCCGTTCGGCCTAACCCTAATACCGCAAAGGACGGGAATTGGGCTTTTACACGCTCCAACGCGTTGTTTTCTTCGGTTGTCAACGTGTGTTGAACGGCGTCGAAAGACAGGTCACCCTCAGCGGGAACGAGTTCCGCCACACTGGCAACATTATTACAAACATTCATACCCTTACTCACAACATTCATACCAAAAGCCTGCCAAAAATCGACTCCCAAATAAACTTCTTGTTGCAAATCAGGTACAATTAAAAATTCTAACTCTTTTGTGGAATTATCCCACAAAACAGGTAACTTTATCACCCCTACCACGGCGGTTTCCTCCCCATTTGCCGTCCGGATATTTTGCCCCCTGATTGGCATAATCAAGGCCTCTCTACCGCGCAGGAGTGCCGCTGAGCCTTTCCCTAAACAGCAGGCACTCGCCCCTGAGTCCAAGAGAGCCAGGACCTCGTGACCTCCTATTTCGGTTTTCGCAAAAAACCTATTGTCACCTTTCACAGTAACAATTGTTGCAACTATCTTGCTTCTTAACTTTTTAAAATACTTTCGCTTTTCTCTCATTTTCTTTATCTTAACAAAATTTCTACTGTTCTTCCTCTTCATATCTATCGCTTCACAAAATATTCTACGCCTTGCTTCTTCGTATTCAACTTTACGTTGGTGTAAACTTTTTACTTGACATTTCTGCTTTTTATCTATTGGCTTCACAACCGCGGCCTTATTATCTTCTCTTTTTAAAATTCTTAATTCTGTGTGGCCGGGTTGTGGGTTTCCTGGCTGGAGCCCCCGGTTATCTCCGCCAGCTTCGGGTTTCCCTTATTGGGCTTAAAAACACAGAAGGACGTATTCCTACCACAGGCAAAACAAAACATACTATGAAACTGGGACGAACATTTATTTGGCTTTTGTGCTTCTGCCGGGTTTTTCTCAAAGAAATCCACCGGCATACCACACGAAAAGCACAACATTAAATGGAACGGTGACGCACAAAAGGAATTTATCGTGGACTTGGACGTATTAGGACTAACAGATGGACTTGGAACATTGGAATTGACGGGGGTTTGGTTCTGGGATTGGGATTGGGGTCTCCTGTTGAAGGCTTCTATCTTCCTGTCGCATAACTTTTCCTGTAGTTCTGACTCCTCGAACCCTATTTCATTCACTGCCCTACTACTCCTATTCTTATTTTCCTTCATCAGTTTTTCGGCTCTCCTGCACTCAGTCTTGAGCTCCGCCAGAGAGTCCATTTTTAGGGCGAAGGTCAAGTTGGCCAGGTACGGTTTGAGATTTCCCCTGATTATGCCAACCAGCTCCTTCTCAGGGATTCGCGTCCGCAAACGGAATGTCATATTATGTATCTCCCCGTAGAAGTCGTCGAAAGTTTCGCCGGGTTGCTGCTTCCGTTCCATCATTTCACGGATGATTTCATAGTCGGACTCGGCGGTCTTAAAGTGGCTCAGCAGCTCGGCTTTCAATCCGAAGTACCCAAAGTCGGGATCTTCGGAATGATCCTCGAGAATCTGCCAATACCACCTCAAGGCACCGCCGGAAACCAGACAATGAAAGTCCGTGAAAAGCTGGAAGTGGGAGATGTTGTGCTGTTCTCGCATTCTTTCAACCCGGAAGATGAAACTTTCGACGCTCATCCCTTTATTGGTACCGTCGAACTTTATGTGCCACTTCTCCAAATCCAATTTTTTCCACCTTGGAGGCTCATTCGGGTCTCTTGTGCCCTGTGTCCCCACTGAGGCCTGATTAGTCGATGTTCCACTGGCACGACCAGTGGTTCCGCCAGCTTGGCGTTCTGGCGTGGATGCTCCGGCAGGTTGATTGCCCAGGGGTTGTGCAGTGGTTTCCATCTCGGTCACACGACCGCTAAGGTTCCCAACGTTGGTCTTTATGCTTCTGACTTCCTTTGCTATCTCAGACACTAGGTCTTGCTGTTGCGCCATCATCGCCATCATTCGGCTCAGCTGCTCCACGTTAGACATGGCATTGGCATTGTCAGTCACAGGCGGATTTCCAACGCTGGGACCCGAAATGGTTTGTTGTGGTCCCCCCGGTGCAATCTCGCCTCCCACAGCACCCACTTCCTCAGTGTCGGACATCTGACACAAGAGATCGATCTTTTGTGAAAAATTCAAACTGTTATTGGATTCGTTGAATGACAGTCCGCTTGCGAACGTTACCCTCTGGGTGCGTTCGGGGTCAATGGACGCAAAAATCCGGGACTGGCACCTGTCGAAGTAGCCAGACGGGACAAAGTCGACTGTGCGCGGAATCCCTGTGTCAATCTGGTCGAAGACAGACCCAACTACCAGATTCTCGAACTCCCTCCTTTCTATCGCCCTCGATAGACTTCGCGTAACCGGCCTATTTGTATTTAAAACTCCTAGACCACCAGGAACCCTGTCCTCCGGAACCTTATCTGCCTCGTTGTCTTTGGCAGACATCCACTAATAACAAAAAATTTAATAACGAAACAACTAGTAAAAGCAAGAATTAATAAAAAGATTCGTTTGTGCAACGCACCCTAATGTATTCAAAAATACTCCGCGTAAAACTAAAAGTAAAATGCCAGGAATATATAGAAAAAATATCGGTGTATAGTTTAGACCAAAAATCCAAATTCAAAAAAAATTGTATGGTGAGGGATAACAGAAAGTATAAAAGTATGCAGAAAATATAGCTAACAATTCAGTATTTATGTATTTATATAAATAGGTATATAGAAATGCACCGAGCGATTTCAAAACTTTCGAAGGAAATTCCCTGCCGAAGATGTACAACTTTAGGTACCGCTCAAAAGAATAAAACAGATAAATTTCAAAAAAAAAATTTAAACAATCAAATAATACCCGAGCGAAGGTTCTAATAAGAAAATTCAAATCCACCGGATATGTGTTTGTATATATAAAACTTAGATAAAGATTTAAAAAAAAGGTAAATAGTATTGGTATGAATGTGTTTATGTGTGTGTGTGTATGGTTTATGTTTGGATATCTTAAGAATTAATTTGCCTAGTAAAACTAGCTCAATGTAATTCAAAAAAAAACTATGTTAATTATTAAAAACCGCAACCAAAAAAAGGAAAAGAAAAATATTTAAAAATAATTTAAAAGGTATGATAACAAAAAGATATTTTTGCTATTAAGAAAAATAGTGTAGAGGGGATAATTCAAATTATAAATGATTGTATG
This sequence comes from Campiglossa producta, assembly GCA_964058755.1. NCBI lineage: Eukaryota > Metazoa > Arthropoda > Insecta > Diptera > Tephritidae > Campiglossa > Campiglossa producta. The sequence goes on along the minus strand of CAXKVI010000028.1, from coordinate 499,648 downwards.
TATTTATAACGAAATTGTAATTATTGCATGTAAAAAAAACTTTATTAAATTATTTTGTTTTGTTTAAAAACGAGTTCAAATAACCGCAAACCTTTGCTTAAGTGACGAGTAATATAGATATTATGTATTGGTGTGTGTGGTGCTGCCTTGGCGAAGGTTATGTGCAGGCGATAAGTCCGTATCTATATCTATAGTCTTGTCCATTTTCGGTCCTCGTACAGTCCCTTAGGTGTGGCACTACACGCCCGGTGACGGATCACTACGTGTGGATGCCACACCTCCCTACTCTCATCGTGGCGACTTGTTACAAACTTCACTTACCGATAATGCTGGATCATCGGTAAGGTAACTTGAACAGGTCGTCACGATCTCCTACCTAACGTCCGTCTCTAGCTGTGTGCCATACCAAGTACCACCTACTCGGATTAAAATCCAAGCAGGGAACCCTGGTATGGTCACTCAGCTTTCTCCTACTCTATTTGTCATGATGCCACTAACCGTCAGGATAAATCCCAGTGGCGTTGCCATCATGCCGGTCCCTGTCCAAAGTCACAAGAAGGAAATGAAATTACTTTTAGAGGGGTTAAGAGGGATAATAAAACAAGTAAAAAAAAGATATTTACTTAAGGAATGAAAGAAAAATACACAGTAAAAAATGAAAGACTACTTTTTTTAAATTTAATACCAAATAGTATTATTTTAAGACCCTGAAAGGTTTGGAAATCAAATTTGGACTAATGGTTTTGAAATAATACCAAAATAATACTAAATCGCTCTCTCTCTCTCAATTTTGGCAATTAAATTAGTCCAAATGGTCTTAAAATAATACCAAAATAATACTATTTCTCTCAATTAAACGGAAAATGGTATTAATTTAATACTTTTCGGCGTTGTTATATATAAACACCAAATTGGTATTAAATTTAGACTTTTCTTTTTACTGTGTAGAAATTTTGGTACAAAGGAAAGTTAAACTAAGTGGGCTATTATCGTTGGGCGCCATTGTTATGTAGCTGGCAGTTTGTTGGGTGAGGAGTGGTGGCAAGCAGGTATGCTTGCATCCCAGGCTAGCTCGTCAGCGTGGGGCGGGGTACTTTCCACCACCCTCACCTACAGCCACATGAACAAAAATAGGGTTCATACCTGCATGTGTAAGAGAAAGCGAAAAAGGAGGTACGTGAAAAGCAGAAATGGGGGAAAATCGCAAAAAAAGGAGAAGATATATTAACAAAGGAGAGGCCTGTCCTGTCAGGTGGAGTCTTCCCACCCGCTTCCGCGCAACTTGCGCGAAACCATGGGCACTGTGCTGACTCCTATTAACTTACAGTGCCCCCAATCCTGACTCATGTCTAACTGTTGGTCATTTGGTCATTTTCCCTAATACTCACCTTCACATAACCGTGCGCGCGCAAGCGCAGCACCCACACCAATAATTGGAAATTTAACCTTGCATAGTTGCAATATTATCCAAACGATTTTCAACCAAACATTACAATAGTTTTATTTAGTAAGATTAAATAGCAAAAGGTTAGCCTATATTATTCCTAACCTAGATTCTTTAGCCTAAATCCCAAAATTCATTTAATTTCAATTACTTACTTACATCTATTTATGTTTGTGTGCATCTAGGTTTAAAAATTCAAGTATAGATGATTGAAACAAATGCAAATCTCGAAAATAAAAGAAAAAGAAAACTTATGGACTAATTGGCACTAAATTTGTGCTAAACTTAGGAAATAAGTGTAGTAACTCTACAGTGGATCATTTATTCCAAGTAAAAATAAAAATTAAAAATTGTGAAGGCTAAAAATGAAAAGGTAAGCAAAAAACTTGTCGACTAATAAGCACCAACTTCGTGCTAACCTTAATGTATATCTATATATATGTACGAGTATATGTATGTATATCGAAATTCAATTAAATCCAAAAAGATGAAAATAGAGAAACCCAACTAACCCTAGCATATATACTTAAATGTAGTAAAAATCCAACGAAATCCCAAAATTCCTGAAAAAAAAAATCAAATTCCAATACCGCCTAATGTAGCGGCCGTTGGTCTTGCGATCAGCTGTTTGTCCCACTGACCCAGATTTCAATTTCAAGATCAAGGCCAAGTGTAGTTATGTGTGCAAAAATGTAGGATAAAAAAAATCGAGAGAAGAATAGATATGTGCGTGTGATTATGTGTTTTAGGATCGTTATGTATGTACATATATTCTTTCGTATTGCTTTCTGTCGCTAGTCCCTTTGTCTACCTTGGGAGCAGAGTGGGAGTAGGTTCTCAATATATGTACATACACACGGGCATATATACATATGGTTAATTACAACTCACCAAGTTACTGCTCCAATGGCGCCACTGTTGAGTACCTGTGCTGCAAAAAAAAAGAAAAAACACTCAAATGCATATATGCTCCTATTCCTCGGTCATGCGCACAACTATCGCTCTCTAAGTAATGCTCAGCCAGATCACTCGCTTGTGATCTTGGCTGTCGAGCTAGTATTTTTAGTGCACTACACTACGGCCTCGGATGCACATGGGATGAAGACCCCCTTATCGCAAAAAATGGGAACTATAGCCATGAAAATGAACTTCGAAAAGTTCGCATATCCGGGAAGTGAATCTCGACTCAGGATAGGGAGGAGGCTGCAGGCATAGGCAAAGGTAAAAAAACTATTAAAAATTATACTAGGCTGCCGAAAAACTGAAACAAAAAAATAGCGAATCCATAAAAAAAAACGTGGGTGGTGGTTGTGTGTATAAGTGTGTTGTACTAAATGGTACAAAAAAAAAAAACATCGAAATCTCAGAGGAAATATGAAAGGTAAAGCAAAACGCGAAACCTGACGAAAATTGATAACTGGAAGTGAATACGTAATGTACAAAGAAATGGTAACTAAAAATGAAAAATGAAATTGAAGAATTACTAAAAAAAAAGGTCGAAAAACTAAGAAAAATTTCAAATTGCAAGCTCGGACTGCACGCAGTTCGGAGTGCCTTCTCCTGATGGATTACTACCCTTACCTCCCCTTAGATTTTTATAACCCTAACTTTGGCCTAAGACCGGGAATATTGAAAGCAATTTTACAATGCAAAATTAAGTATAAAAGAAAAATTCAAAGATAAAAACATAACCAAGAAAATTAAGTTTAAGATAAAGATGTGTCCCGATCCTGGTGTTGATGTGCTATGTGGTGGCAGTGTTATGTTGACAATGTTGTTGTTGTTGTTGCTGGTGTTATGTTGATGATGTTGATGAGGTTTTTGCTGTTGGTGTCGTTGTTGTCGTTGTTGCCGGCCTTCGCGCCGTTCTCTGTGGCCAGTATCTTTGGGACTCCAACCGCCCAGATATCGGATTGTGTTTGTTGTAGTGCTGTTGCGTATCGTGATGAATGTTCAGTGTCTCTATGTTGTTTTTGTGGTGTATGAATAGCGGATGTGTTGTTAACCGCAGTGAAAGTGTTCAGTGTCTCTAGGTTGTTGTAACGTGTGACTTGTTGTTGTTTCGTGGTATCCTTATGTTTTAGGCGCCTTTTCTAAGCGTTTCGCCGCCAAAAATCCTGTGCCCAGGGGGTTTTCCCGGTGGCGATGCGACCTGTGCATCAAAAAGAAACCGCAAAATTTCAGTTTATGAAAACTATGCAAGTTGCTGGTGAGGGGGGTTTATTAAAAGGGAGAGGGAAATGGGAAGCATATTTCGGTATCTATACATTTTTTTGTTTGCACAACCGTAGATACACGTACACACAAATATATGTGTACAGATGCACCTACGTAGATGCAATTTTGCTGTTTGGCTTGCCAGGGAGATTGGCCATGAAAAAAAACCAATCTCGCCTTAAAGCACGCCAGGGTACATTTGGGTGGGGATAGGGCTCACTTACCGGGATTTTCCAGATGCTTCTGTGCAGAGAAAATGGTTGGTGATGTTGTTCGTTGGTTGGTTCCCCGTTTTATCAACTTTTGCCGCGGACGGTTTTGATTTTTCGGCGGTCAGGGGACTTTATACCGATTTACAATTTCCGCACTATAAACTTGGAAAACGGAAACTCACTTTTGTTTCGCAATTACAACGCACTTATGGGCACAGTTTTAACGCAACTTTGGCCCGTTGCCTACTTCGGCACCCCTTTTATAGCTTTTGTCGTGGAAGGGAAAGTTACCTATTTGGGAAACATCTTACACAGGCATACAATCAATAGATATATTCGTTTTTACCGCATTCACACCTATACACTCATACACTCCCACAACAAGCAAATATGGTCCTTTCTTTCTAACATAGGTATAATGTTGCTAGGCGTTCAGCAACATTGCCTCTGTTACAGTGTCTGTTGTTAACAGCAATCAGCCATGCTATCTACAGCTGTAACACAAGCAATGTTGATGAAGCCCTGCTACACTACATCCATGTTAGATACTTAGCTAACATTGTGGTATGCTGCCAGTATGGTGAAAGGCTGTCGTTACAATTATTTTGGAAAATCCTCGACCTGACTAGCTCGTAGTTGTTGACCCTGTACTCCAAACTAGGTGAAATTTGCGCTTGACAAGCAACATCCCTACTATGATTTTTTAAAATGCAAATTGGTTTCGAATTGTTAAAATGCGCAATTGGACTATCACAATCGGAGCCATCCGAGCTGTCGGTACTATCAGGAAAAGTTACAATAATGTTTGGCTGGTCCTTCGCCAGGGTGCCACTATCCTTCGGAAGCTCACCACTTCCATTCGACTCACTGTTTGCGCGGGACCTACCACTTCGTTCAGTACACGAGGCAACTCCTGGTGTACTGGCTGATATGGGGGCTATGGCACCGAACGAGTTTCCCCCATCTTCTCGCTCGGGTATTGGTTTCCCTGTCTCCGATGATCTCTTGGACATTTTGGAGTCAACACTTCCCTATTGCCGCACTTAAAACAAAACGGATGTTTGACTGGCTCTTCACAGTAGATATACGAATGCCCCATAGCCTGGCAATTCCAACAGTGGATTCCGGAGTAGTCTGGTTTCCTGTTCCTTCGATACTCCAAAGCTTCGAGCTGCGGGTTCACTTCACCATCTTCGCCTTCCATCCTAATATCCTGTGCTATTGTGCGAGCTTCATTCACATGCCGTCCAGTATAGGTTGTTCCCAAGATTTTGCTTTCCTTTAGTACCTCCTCTCCTTTCCGTGCTACATCGCGGAGGTCATGTAGGGTCCTCACTCCCGCATTGAAAAGCATCAGCTTTAGACTGCTGTTGACATTTCTTTTTATGATGTCAATCAGCAGAGCTTCTGACAATGGCTCCCTAAGACGCGCATTTAAAGCCACTATGTCAGTATGGAACACATCGTATGACTCAGTTGGCTTTTGCTTTCGCATCGAGATATCCATCATGATCTCGTGGTCACTTTTCAACGTTCCAAACTCACGCTTTAAGGAGTAGCACAGAAAGTCATATGTAGCATTAGGGTTCTGCTTCGTAAACAACCAGTACCATTCTTCTGCACGTCCTGACAGAAACAAATGGAAACTCGCCATTATTTGTTCCGAAGAACATTGGGTCCTTTCGCATAGGGTATCCAACTTAAACAGAAAGTCCGCCACGCTTCCAGTCGCATCGAAGGAAACCTTCCAGTCTTGGGGTTTCACCGCTATGCTACCAGAAACGATGTTAGCCTGGTTGCTTGCGAAGGGCCCTGCATGGTTTCTCTCGTCCCTAGTATTGTTTCTGGCATGGCTTGGGCCTTGTGAAGTTCCAACTGCCGCTCGAAGTATGTCCATATTTTCCCTGATGGTCCGCATCTCATCCCTCATCTCCTCCTGGGAAGTCCTAAAGAGATGATGCAACACGTGTACCCAAGAGTCTGAAGGAGGCGCATTGTTGACCTGCGGTTGAGGAGTCATCCTATCGCCCAAATTGTTAAGAGGCCTAGGATTTCCTAACTGAGCGCCAGCTCCATCCTGTATGCCTGTCCCCAGGTTAGTCGGAGGATCGAAGAGATTCTGCATTTGCTCTACTCCAATGGATGTGTCAAAGCCATTACTACTGCCTGGTTTATCAGCTTTCTGATTGGAACCAGGAGTTAAGACAAGTCTGGTCGGATCTCCTCCACCAAAGCCACCAACTGGGGAGTGCATTACCAAAAGCCGGTTGGCTGGTTGTTTCGAAACTGCTCCTCTACCGCCTCTTGGCTTGCCCCAACTTCCGCGTCCGCCACTGGCACTTCGAAGAATCCTTCCTTCAGTCTCTTGGTCCATGCCAGGAAAATCCGTTAATCAAGATTGGAAAAAAATGTGGTCAAATCTGGTAGTGTGCTTGCTTCGACAAGCAGCACAAAAAAAATCTTAGTTTACAAGGGCGAACGTGCTTCGACAGTCTAGATTCACCCCCCTTTCTACCCTATACAAAAGAAGTTTTGAAAATAAAAATATATATAAAAAACTGAGTCTGTTTACGATTGCACGATACCGAAAAGTGCAGGGTATATATGTGATTCGATTATCGTATCGAACTACCGGTATAAAAATAACGCAATATATATATACAAAAATATGCTGAAAGAAATGTTGGTTAATAAACAAACGTATCAAAATGTAATAAAATGCAAGTGTGTGTGGGTTGAAAAATATATGTATTTAAATGTTCAATGGGAATGCTGACCTCCCATCATTCGAAGGCATAGGTAAATAAAACAAAAAAAAAACAAAAATTAGACGATTGGATCCCAGTACCACCGCAATGCAGGGGTCGCCTTTGAGACTGGTCGCCCTGAGACTGGTTACGCACTGGTCCCCAAAACAAAACAAATTTTAAATTTCACATGGGTATATTTTAATTTTCCCAAACTGGACTTCAGTAAGCCAGACCGCAATGCAGGGGTGGTCTTCTGAGACTAATCGCCCTGAGACTGGTTGGGCCACTGAAGACCAGTTAGGGTTACAACAAAAAAAAAGTATCTAATTTAGCAAAAGCACTTCCGTTTGACTCCGCCGCAATGAAAGGAGCGGTTTGGAACCGACTCCCCAGACATGCGGAGTGCGGAAACAAGAAAATGAAAATCTAAGGTATTTACAAAAAAACCGGTACATCCAACCGCAATGCAAGGGTGGTCTTGAGACCCATCTCCCTGAGACATGTTGGCGTACTGAAGGAAAAAAAAACAACTTATCAAATGCATACTATTTGGGTCCCAGTACTCCTGACCACAATGCAGGGCCTGTCTTTGAGACAGGCAGGAATATTGGAAGCCAAAACAAAAACAAATTGAATTTATTTATAAAAAAAATGTTTTGGTTCACCACTCTTACTAACTCCGCCGCAATGAAAGGAGCGGATACGACCTGTCTCCCCAGACTTGCGAAGCGAGCAAGCGTAACGTGCAAAAAAAAAAAATTTGGTTTGAAAATTGAAATTTCTTAACTCCGCGCAATGAAAGGTGCAGTTGGGACCCGCTTTCCCCAGACTTGCGAAGCCAAGAGAGATCGCCAAAGAACCCAGCTTATCCAACCGCAATGCAGGAGTTGTCCTGAGACTAGTCACCCTGAGACTGGTTGGATTAGTTGGGGTCAGCAAAAAAAATTTAGAAAAATATTTGGAAAAAAAAAATAAAATTTTAAAACATCGAACACAAAAAGACAGACACGTTCGGCAAAAAAAAACTAAATAATCCCCAAACAAAATCTAAACCCCACTTAGCGGACATATTTATATATATTTCCCGAAGCCGACATCGGACAACAGACCCGGGACACAAAAAAAAATGTTTACTACAAAAAAACTAAGTGCGTTTAGCACTGCCTCGCCGGGTGAAATGCAGAGCTTCCGGTGGCCGTGACGTTTAACGCATCTAAAATGGAGCAGTAAGGAAGGCGGTCGGCATGATGTAGTGGTGCACTGTGGCTAGTCATTGTCGGCTGGGGTGGGTTCTTGCCAACCTTACTGTCCTGCGCCATAAACAGAAAAATTCCTATCATGCCTATCAAACGCAGAAACTAACATAGAAACGAACATCCGGTTAAACCCGGATGCCACGGACAAACCGTTAAAATTCAAAAAAAAAATCCAAAAAAAAAATTGAGGCCGGTTAAATTCAAATTCAAAAAAAAAACTTAACTGGCAACTCAAAGGCAATACAAAATTTTAAAATAACGAAAACTAACACAAAAAAACCGTTTAAATAAAAAAAACAACAGAAAACTAACTGAAAAAGAAAACTTGAATTTAAAATTGAAAATCAAAAATAACTGAAACTAACCAAAATTTAAACTTAAAGGAGCCGGAAACGACCGGCTACAACGGCTGAAATAAAAAAAAATAAGGCCGAACAATATAAGGGGCCGCCGCGGGTGTTGTTGCAGCGCCCGGTGCTTGGCCCACCCTCATCCATGGCCATCGACGCACCTGTATTTCGATGGCCCCTTACTAAAACCACCTAGGCCATCTAAGTTAAGAGAAAAATTAGCATTCCCATTTTATAAAATTTTATTAACAATTCATATTTCTTATACTAACATTAGAAAATAGGTCAATATGCAATTTATTTATATTAAAAAAAATCTAAAGCCCTGCTATGTGCCCTCACTTACACAAATAGGGATGTATATTTCATGGTAACCCGATATGTTTCACCTGACAAGGCAAACGGAAAATATCATTTTCTTATTTAAATGTTTCCCCTCTTTAAAACAACTTAGTTAATTATTATTTGTATATTTGATATTAATAATCTATTTTGGTTTAGATTATTTTATGCGGTTTTATTTTATTTTATAGTGGCCTTTATTTATTTTATCATTGTTGTTTATGTTACGTTGTTTTCCTTTTTGTTAACAAATCTATATAGTTGTAACACCAAATTTTCCCTTTTTGTTTCTATTTGAATTAATTATTACTATTATTATTATTGTTATTTCCCTAAGTTTCAAACCTTATTTTCCCCTTATGTTTAGTTTGATTTTATAATTAATACCCTTATGCTTAGTTTGATTACATATTTAATTCCCTTATTTTTACCTCAAATCGACATCTTGCTTTAATTTTATATTTAACCCCCTGTTCCAAGGTTACATTTCCATTTAGTTAATGATAATAGCTCTGCTGGCACTTCCACTTGTGTTTTCCGCAGACATAGAAACAACAGAATTCGACACCAAGATCGGCATCCACTTTGAAGGCATCACCAAGATGGAAGTGTCACGCTCTGAGTGGAAAATAATTTCCTACTACGATCTGCAGCCATATTGGGAAGAAACAGCACGCTTCATCAATGGAACAAAGACATTAAGGGCCATATGCGACACCATAGTGCTGAAATCGGCCTGTGAAAACGTAGTAGACACCTTGGAAGCCGACATCGCAGAACTAACTGAAGAAAATAGCCTCCTCACACGATCCAAACGAGGCGCGGTTAACTTCATCGGCAACATTGCCAACTCATTGTTCGGTGTGTTGGACAACAGCTATGCAGAAGAGATGTCAAGCACAATCAACACGCTCAAACAAAATGACAACCATTTATACGGGTTACTCAACAATCAAACATCAGTTATTGATGCAACACTCAACATCTTCAAACAAGAGGAGCAGAACATCAAACAGAAGTTCAAGGTGGTGGATGACCAAATAGTGAAGGTGGCAGCATATGTCCGTACGGAGCAGACGCAAAGGTACCAAACAAACCTCGTCCAAACTAGCAGTACCTTGGCAACTCAACTCGCACTATTATCAGCCAGACTACATAGAATCCAGGCAAGAATTATCAATACGTTGACAGATGCGCACCACGGAAGAATCAGTCCAACGTTACTGTCACCATCGCAACTTCGAGCAGAATTAGTCCGAGTTCGCAACCATCTACCCACATCACTAAGGTTGCCAGTGGACCAAAACAATCTCTTACAACTCTACAAGGTCATGAAGGTGAAAGGCGGAAGAACGAATGAGCACGTGATCTTCGAAATGTCACTTCCGTTGTGTGATCCAAAGACCTGGGAAGTGCTCAAACCACATCCGATTTCAAGCAGAATAAACAGTTCAACGGTTGCCATCACGCCATGCAATGATCTCATTGCAATCAACGCGCATCGAGATCAATATATAACATTGACAGAAAATCAGTGGCGAGAGTGCATTACGATAAAAGAGAACCAGGTGTTATGCCTGAACGTGCAGACAAAATTCACCGCAGACTCAGACCCTTGTCAATGCGAAATGTCACTGCTCAACAACAATCCAGGGAACATCTGCAAGGTAGCCCCGGTAGAAGACAACGCACCGATAAAACAGCTGACGCACAATAATCTCTGGATGTACGCGTTGGAGTCCCCCACTCGAATCAATGCCGCGTGCGGAGCAAATCATTCCCAGCTAACATTAAAGGGCTCGGGGATTATAAAAATTGGCCCCGACTGCACACTCAAACACAAGTCAGTCATAATTCAAGGGCATCAAGTATACTCGTCTGCAATCCACGCATCATACACTGCAACCGCAAACCTCAGCAACATTACGTATCCTGAAAAGACATCTTCCATTATCCTGCAAATACAACCGTACATTGATCAGGTTAAAAATATATCGACCCTACAGCAAGATTTAATGCAGAAAATAGGGACAGAGTTACCCTCATAAATTTCCCACCTCAAATACCATCATGCGACAATTGCGTATGCCGCTCTAATACTATCAATTGGCATCATAGTTGCAATCGTGATAACCTGCATTCACAAGAAGTCCCGAGCTCCCGTCACATACGCAGTTCCTCAACCACGGCCAGCGGCACGACAAGCACCATTTGCCGTAACAGTGACGTAAAGGGACCACCGCACCATTAGAGTTAGTAAGAATGAATTGTAAATTAAAACTTAGCATAAAGAATGACATGTAATTATAAACTTAAAATGTAAACAAAAAAAAAATGCCTTATTTAGAAATAAGAATGTAAATTAAAACACAAGTGAGGGAAATGACGCATATCGAAACTCGTTGAATAAAGTCACGGGCGGGAGCATGTTCATTTCCGTCCAAATATGCAGACACAGGCATATTTGTTTGCATGAAATTCAAGAACAAGCAAAAGTGCGGAGTAGCGATTGCGTCATATTTTGCTCGCGGCCGTCAGTAAGTGTGCCGTCGCTGGCGTCAGCATTGCAACCGCTAGTGTCAGCAGTTGCGACAGCTGGCGACCTAGTACGGTGGTCAGCAATTCCACTTACTGACAACCTAGAACGGTAGACTGCTGACTAGTGACCTAGTATTGCGGAAGTCAAGAGCAATGCACTAGTCAGCATAATTTTAAGACCAAAATTGTATATAAGCGAAGAAATTAAAATAAAGAATTGAGAAATGCATCACCAGCAACCCTAAAGCTTCTTTAATCATATAGCGCAACTGCTTGATCGCCATTTCTCCCATCGCGTAAATAACCAGGTTCAAGTGCCTGAAGTTATTACTCTCAAGTCTTGGTGCCACTGCCTTGACTAAACCACCATACAACCCAAACTCCTGGTGCGACCACCTCGAGTCCTGTCATTTGTACGTGGTTTGGCACCTAAGCCATTCCACTCGATCCTCAATTCAGGACGGCAAATTAGCCGCTCCAAACAATAACCCTTTATTTTAAATTTGACATTTTACGCCCTTTTTTGCTATCTTTAATTTACAATTTCATTTTTGTTTTCTAATTTAGGGTTATTTTAATTATAAGTTCCTAACTTATTTAAATTTACTTTCTCCTTACTTATCTTCCTATTTAGTCCAAATTTAAATTCAACTTTCTTCAAAATGAGATTCCTTCTTATTATTTACGTTAAGCTTCCTTTTTTCTATATTTCAAAACATTATTTCTTATTATTTACGTTAAGCTTTTTTTTCTATATTTCAAAACATTATTTCTTATTATTTACGTTAAGTTGAATTTAATTTCCCTATTCCATCCTACCATCTTTTCAATTTAGTTAGACAAGCAAAAACTAATTCTAATTTAACGTACCAATTGGCACGGACTCACCGAGGATGTCGCCGCCGGTTTGTTGTAGTCGTTGTTGTTGCAGCGGCCTATATGAAGCGGCCCGCTGTTGTTGTTCTAGCTGGTGTTGTTGTATTTGTTGGCGCTGGCTGCGCGCTGTTGTTGCTGTTGGCGCTTATATGCGCTTTGTTATTGTTGGCGCTTGCTACGCGCTGTTGTTGTTGCTGTTGTTGCTGTGGGCGCTTATATGCGCTTTGTTATGGTTGGCGCTTGCTACGCGCTGTTGTTGTTGGCGCTTGCTACGCGCTGTTTTTGTTGTTAGCGCTTATGTGCGCCTTGTTGTTGTTGTCCCTTGTTACGCGCTGATGTTGTTGTTGGAGCTTATTTGCGCGTTGTTAATGTTGTTGCCGGTGCAGTGGGACTTTATGAGGCGGCCTCACTGTTGTTAAAGCTGGTTGTAGTTGGCGCTAGCTGTAGTAGCTGCCTGCGCGTTGTTGTTTTTGCAGCGCTTGTTGTTGTTAGCGCGTTTGTTGTTGTTGTTGCAGCGGCCTATATGAAGCGGCCCGCTGTTGTTGTTCTAGCTGGTGTTGTTGTATTTGTTGGCGCTGGCTGCGCGCTGTTGTTGCTGTTGGCGCTTATATGCGCTTTGTTTTGTTGGCGCTTACTTGCGCGTTGTTAATGTTGTTGCCGATGCAGTGGGCCTTTATGAGGCGGCCTCACTGTTGTTAAAGCTGGTTGTAGTTGGCGCTACTTGTAGCAGCTGCGCGTTGTTGTTTTTGCAGCGCTTGTTGCTGTTAGCGCGTTTGTTGTTGTTGGCGTTAATATGCGCCTTATTGTTGTTATCCCTTGCTACGCGCTGATGTTGTTGTTAGCGCTTATGTGCGCCTTGTTGCTGTTGTCCCTTGCTACGCGCTGAGGTTGTTGTTAGCGCTTATGTGCGCCTTGTTGTTGTTGTCCCTTGCTACGCGCAGATGTTGTTGTTACTTGCTACGCGCTGTTTTTGTTGGCGCTTATTTACGCGTTTTTATTTGTTGTTGCCGATGCAGTGGGCCTATATGAGGCGGCCTCACTGTTGTTGTTGTTGTTATTGGCGCTTATATGCGCCTTGTTGTTGTTGTCCCTTGCTACGCGCTGATGTTGTTGTTAGCGCTTGTTGTTGGAGCTTATTTGCTTTGTTATTGTTGGTGCTTTCTGTTGTTAGTGCGTTCGTTGTTGTTGTTGCAGCGGCCTGTATGAAGCGGCCCGCTGTTGTTGTTCTAGCTGGTGTTGTTGTATTTGTTGGCGCTGGCTGCGCGCTGTTGTTGCTGTTGGCGCTTATATGCGCTTTGTTATTGTTGGCGCTTATTTACGCGTTGTTATTTGTTGTTGCCGATGCCGTGGGCCTATATGAGGCGGCCTCACTGTTGTTGTTGTTGTTATTGGCGCTTATATGCGCCTTGTTGTTGTTGTCCCTTGCTACGCGCTGATGTTGTTGTTAGCGCTTGTTGTTGGAGCTTATTTGCGCGTTGTTAATGTTGTTGCCGATGCAGTGGACCTTTATGAGGCGGCCTCACTGTTGTTAAAGCTGGTTGTAGTTGGCGCTACCTGTAGCAGCTGCGCGTTGTTGTTTTTGCAGCGCTTGTTGTTGTTAGCGCGTTTGTTGTTGTTGGCGTTAATATGCGCCTTATTGTTGTTGTCCCTTGCTACGCGCTGATGTTGTTGCTAGCGCTTGCCTGCACGCTGTTGTTGTTGCAGTGGGCCTATATTAAGGCGGCCTCACTGTGGTTGCTGCTGCTGGTAATTGTTGTTGTTGGCGCTGACTGCGCGCTGCTGTTGGCGCTTATTGGTGTTTCTAATTGTTGTGGGTGGTAGTTGTGGTTGTTTCGCGTTGCAGTGGGCCTTTGACCAGGCGACCCCACTGGTAAATGTTGTTGTTGTGTTGGCGCTTGCTACGCGCTGTTGTTTATGTTGGCGCTTATATGCCGTTGTCTATTCCCCCTTTGCTGACACATTCACGGGCGCCCGAAAGTATCCATAATTTCGCCCGCAGTTTACCCCGGCCACTCCAGGAACACACCACATACTTATTTTCATGGAAATTAAAAGTTCCGTTATTGGTACCTTTCCATTCCATGGGAATATTTGGTGCTGCCAGCTGTGCACAACCATACCAACTCAAGAAAACAATCGATAAAAGTCGAACCGGAGCGTGAATCTAAACTGTCAAATAAAACCCGCGAGTAATGCCCAATCACCCTAAACCACAATGAATTAATCGAAGGCAAACCATAACAATTTATACTATTTCTATTGCTGATAATTTCATTGTTTACATTTGTTGTTAAGTATCTATTTGGGTTGCTATCGCATATTTCCTTATCTTTTTATTTAGGTAGCAGCGATAGTGCATTTCTTTTGTTTTAATGTATTTTTATGTTTGTCCGTTTTTGATAATGCATTCCAAAACATCTTCTATTGATTACATATTATTTACATAAGAAACATTTATTAATGTGTGTATGGTATGTCTGGAGTATATGTGTATACATATATATACATACGTACATATATGTAGGATATATAGTAACGTCGTTACCTCCAGCTAGGGTTTCCCCCAAACCGTATTTTATTTATTTTTCCTTATATATCGGGAACCGCTTTGCCGTTTTGTATTAAATTTGGCATTATTAGTAGTATGATTCATTCTAAGACTATATACACGGTTGCCACTTGGGGCGGTTTAAAGGGTTGCCACCTCTCTATTTTTTTTTTTTTAATATTGATCAAGATATGCCAATATGGGTATCAAGTGAAAGGTATTTGCGACCGTTTTCCAATATTTAAATTTCAAGCAGGCTTGCCACCTAGTCTTCCTATCTTTCTTCGTACAACTCTCTTTCCTATCTCCCTTTTGCTCTTCATTGTCCTCTTTCCTTCTACCACGCCCATCTTCCTCTGTATCTTATTTGTTTTGGCCTCTATTAATTTAGGCCTAATTCTACCCATGCACATTGGTCCCAAATCCAAAATTTGTGGCATAAACTCAATTTTTAAACTTTTGAGTGTTCAAAAAAGGTATGCATTTTCCAATAGTACATATATTATTACATCTTAAAACCAGTTTTATTCATTACATCTGGCAACCATTAGTTTTTGACAAGCCATCGAAGTCAGCTCTTTCGCCACAATAATATTAAAGTTTTGCGTTTTTTTTTTTCTGTGAACTATTCAATAGTGGAAAACTTAAGCTTGATTAAAAACCAGTTCACATTTTTATGGATAACACAGAAAAAAGTAAGTAGAATTTACTCTTAACAAGTTTTTCCATGTTTCTACGCGTATTAGGGTAGCTTTGAAGTGCATTGTGAAAGGTATTTTATGTTAAAAAAATTTTATAACTTTTGTGTTTCGTAGACAAAAAGTTATATAACAACACAACGATTCACAAAAGTAAAGAGGCTATATTATTTAGTAAAGTGTATTTGATAAAGCCGTGTAGATATATTATAGCCGTTCATAGCAATTTTAAAAAATTCGATCTTTTTCCAGTGAACTTCTATCTCAGCAATTCCGAAAAAGTATTTCGACACACCCTATTAGTGTCTAATTTGGTTTTTAGAAATTTAAATTCGCTTATTTATTCAATTAAGCAAATTTTTACATCTTTTGCGATATCGTATCTCAAAAGGACATTTTTTTCATACCTGGAAGGGACACCCTACTGGCAGTCACGGTGGGCGTGGTCTGATTCATCAGATATTTGCTAGTTTTCTTCCATACGCCACTGCTATAGGATTTGTCAACTTTCAACTACGTAGCTGCATTGGTTGAATTTATGCCAAAAAAAATTGAGTCGGGACCACTGTGCCATGTACCAAATTTTAAGGAAAACGCACCATATATAAGATATTTTCGAATGGATCGTTTCCCTGGTCCACTTCCCGGAAGTAAGATATTGTAAATCTAAACCATTCTCGAAGATTTCAAGCAAATAAAAATTGTTCATAATAATTATTATCGAAAGTTTATTATTAATTAATTGTTATTATTATTTACGGCGGCCGCCGTGGTGTAGCGGTTAAGTGTTCGGCCTTCTACAACAAGTCGTGGCGGTTCGATGCCCGGCAAAAGTAACATAAAAAATTATTTAGAAAAAGAATTTTTCTAAACGGGGTCGCAGTAGTTTGGCAAACTTTCCGGGTGTATTTCTGCCATGAGAAGCTTCTCAGCAAAAAATTCATTTGCAAGTGCCGTTCGGAGTCGGCAAAAAACTTTAGGTCCCGCCAACTTGTAGGAAAAACTCAAAAAGCAACACACCACAAGTTGGAAAGAGAAGCTCGGCAAAAATCTCGTTAGAGGATAATCTGTTGGTATATCGTCGCCATTAGTCTTTTTTTGTGTGTATATAAAAGTCTCAAGAAAAAAGTCTTAGTAGACTAAAAAAAAAATTCCCATAATTATTATTTTAAGATTTTTGAAATAAATAGCGTGAGCAATCGTTACGGCTGACTCAAAAATATATTTCTCAAACATAATTTCGATGAGATTTTTTTATATTCGTTGAATTTTTTGTGATTATTTATTTTGATGGTATTACAACGGGCCTTTCAAAACTGGCCTAAGTGTGCCTCTGCGGAAGCCACTTGAACCTAACCTAACCTATTTTGAAACTAAATGTTGTTTTTTTAACACAGTGCAACAGCCATTTTACATTTTTGAATCTGGTTTTAAGGCCAAAAGACCATTTTTTTCAGTTTCTTCAGTTCAGTTCAGTTTCTTCAGTTTGGGTATAGAATTGTTGACCCTTTCAATATATGTATATACAGTGTTCCATTCATTTCAAAAAAGAATGATATGTTTTTTAAGCCAGAAGTTGGAATTTTTGGAAATTTCATCCGGTTTTCCGGTTTTGACGCCATTTTTTTTGGCAGAAATTGACAATGAATGAACCTTATTGGGCATGTGTCATCGAGAGGCATTCATTACTTAATTATACCATTTTTCTTTTTTTGGAACGGACTTCAATATATGCAGCTTAAACCAAAATCCAATATTTTGGTCCCAAGCGCCCTACAGGAGTACTGGGTTCAATTAGGCGGCTCGATTTCAAAATCGCCCAAGTGAAAAAGAAAATCGTATTTAAGGGATCAAAATAAGTTACTTTACCGAAGGAAGCATACCTCTAAAACCAATTCTGATGTCCCGACTTTTTACTTTTATCCTTAAGCGCAAAAGTTTGAAAAATCCTTAGTTGACCCAGTTAGAATGCCCGAATCGTGCTCAAATGTATGACCGACCCCCACTAACATTGAATGGCTGACGGACTCATGACAGTGGCACACCCCTAAACTACCACCCATACAAACATTTAAAAAAATAACCATTTTTGGCTTTTTTATGAAAAAATCAGTGAAATGGCTATGTTTTTTAAACTTCTTAAGAGAAAAATGAACTCCAGAAATAAAAAAAGACAGTCACTTAGCTGATTTTATCACGTGAAGTGCCAAACATTTTGTATGGGGACCCCTAAGGGTGGGGTCTTAGGGGGTGGGCCACTGGCATGGGTGGGTCGGCCTTAAAACATTAGTGGGTCGGTGGGTAAATGGGTAAACCAGTATTTGGGGGTGTTACAAATCTTTTGAAGGGTGTTTCGTGTATAACTCGACCAGATGAACAATCTCTACTAGGTCGCTTCAAAAGTGTATTCCATTTTTTCTTTTTTGTCGCACTGTGTAATTATTATTCTGGAAGTCTGTTTTTAAATGCTAATTTTTTAGTCGCAATAATAAATAATAGTTTTTTATTCCAAATATATTAGAACTCTATACGGCACAATTTGTCCCTTCATCCATTTTTTCGAAAAATTGGTCGAAACAAATTTGAAAAAGGCAAAGGTGGTTATTGGGAACTCGGGGTCGATCTTGCAAAATGTAACCGCAAGCGTATTCGAAATCGAAAAGGTGGGCACTATGGATGTACATTTCAACAGCGCCATCAACAAAAACAACCTTTCAGCATAAATAACATGTTTAGTGTGTCAAAAAATCGATCCAATTTAACAAAGGAAATACAACAAGGTACAGAGATTGGAAGTAAACTTAAAAGTCAACAAGTTGAAAAGGATTCCGTGATATCATATAATTCACAAAACTCCCGAATTAACAGTTACTACACAAATTTCTTCAAAGAAAAGACTGATGAAATTCATTCAAATTTGATTACAAAATCTTACAGTGTAATACAAAGTGATTGCCTAGATTGTACAGCAGTTGAACATTTGCTGCTTGATGATCTGGACATTCAACAAAATATAGATATCATAACGTGCGGTCAAAATCCGTTTCAGGAGTATGATATTCCAATATCCGACACGTTCAGAGATATTAAGTTTGAAAAAGCTATGACTAAAGAGAACAAGGTCAATATCGAAAATATTCAACAAACAAACGATCATCAACAGCAACAATATCAATTAGGTACAGTTATAATAAGCACAACTGAAACAAAATTACTGCAACGCAATTCAAACATTTCGGAGTTATCTGCCTCAACTGGCAATATAAACTGCTCCTTAAATGGGGATTATAGTTCTGAGAAGCAGGACACATACCCACGTCTGGTAAGTTTCTTAGAATATTTAAATATCATATATAATTCTATAAACCCAGCATTGCGTTTATTATACTATTTGGTGTATATAATCTACTTTGTATAACTTAAGAACAAATTGTGACGAAAATTACACTACCTTTCATAGAAATAAATCGTATACATTTAATTTTCGTCAGACTGCTCCCCCGCTAAATCTGATCGCCCTCGATCAGAATATATGATGCTATTCTTTCCAGATGAACCCCCTCTTTTTATTATAGACTAGCAGACCCGGCAGACGTTGTCCTGCCCAAGGTTAGGTTAGGTTGCAAGGGCGGGACAGAGCACCTGGACTCTGCCCGACACTTAGGCCAATTAAGAAGGCCCGTTGTGATACCCTATACGGTCTCTACCCACCTCTATGCCTCAGAGGTGCGAGCGGAGGGTTCTTCCTTAGCGCCAACAACCGCCCGACCACGTATAGTCAACTGATCCGCCATCCCTAAACGAGATCAGAGCACTCGGCGTGGTGCTCTAAACAAGCACCTCTAAACGAGTACAATGATCTCCAGAGGGCTGGAAGGGACCAGTCGACTCACTGGAAGGAGATGGGTGGTGGTACCTCGTCTGGCCAGCTCGTCCGCTCTGCAGTTACCTTCAATATTCCTGTGTCCAGGTACCCAAATAAGCTTAATATTGAAGTGCTGAGCCATCTCGTTGAGAGATCTGCGACATTCAGTTAACGACTTTGCATTGTCGACGCATGAGTTCAGGGCTTTAAGTGCGGCCTGACTGTCTGAGAAGATGTAAATCCGTTTGCCATTTTGAGGGATAGACACCAAGCTTTTCACCGCCTCGTGTATTGCCAGCAATTCCGCTTGGTACACGCTACAGTGGTCGGGAAGACGGAAGGAGATCTCTAGTCCCAGATCCGGTGAAAAGATACCTCCCCCCACCTTCCCCTCACGCTTGATGGCGCCACGGACCGTATGTGGCCTGTTTTTCCATTCTTGTTTAGTTGGTATTGTCACCTCGTAGTTCCTGACAAACACGTTGTTTGACGCGCAGTAGTCAGTATGTGGTGGTATGTTTACCGTAGCGTGATTGCCCAAGATTGAGGTGTGCCCACTTTGTCCGTCTTTTCAGATGCCGGTCTCCCCTATTCGCAGAGCTGTGATCACGGATATTTCCTTCGCCACCAGGTCAAGCGGTGGTAGATACAGCATAGCGTTGAGAGCTTCCGTCGGGGTGGACCCAAGGGCCCCAGTTATGCAGAGTTCCGAACTCCTTTGTACTTTCTGTAGTTGCTTGAGGTACGTACTCTTAGTTAGAGCAGGCCACCAGACTAGCACTTCATAGAGTAGAATCGGGCGAACAATGGCTGTGTAGATCCAGTGTACTACTCTGGGAGAAAACCCCCATGAAACACCTATTGCTCTCTTGCAAGTGAACAACGCGCACGTTGCCTTTTTAACTCTTTCTGTTATATTGTCACTCCAGAGTAGCTTCCTGTCTAGAATAACTCCTAAATATTTGACACTATCACTGAATCCTAAAGTAGTGCCTTCAATTTTTGGTGGTGTGAGGTCCGGAATTTTGTACCTTCTAGTGAAGAGGACCAGTTCGGTTTTCTCGGGGTTAACCCCTAACCCTGATGACTTGCCCAGTCACATATTTTAGATAAGGCTGTTTTCCCCTTGTAATAACGCAGATATCATCGGCGTACGCGATCACTTGGTGGCCTTCCGATTCCAAGAGGCGTAGAAGTTGGTTTAGGGTAACCACCCAAAGTAGCGGTGAGAGAACACCTCCTTGCGACGTACCTCTGTTAACGAGTATGTGAATCGAGTTTCCACCTAGTTCAGTTGTAATCCGCCTGCTAGTAAGTAGCTTACGAATGAACTCAACAAGGCTCGTGTCGACCCGCATACCCGCTAACGCCGAGGTGATAGCTTCCGGAAGGACGTTATTGAAAGCGCCCGCTATATCGAGGAAAGCCACCAATGTGTATTCCTTTTCTAATCTTGGCTTGCGTCATAATGACGCTTAACCGTCTAGGCGATTTTGGCCGTTTCGTATCAGAGCACGCCAGTCATTCCTTTTTAGCGATAACTGACGCCAATTGGAAACCCCAAGGGAGTACAAGTCATCCTCCACCTGTTGTTTCCATCTCAGTCGAGGCCTCCCCCTTCCTCTGCCGCCGAATTCGGGTGTCGATAGTAAAACTTTCTGTGCTGGAGCTTCTTTTTCCATTCGCATAACATGACCCAGCCAGCGGAGCCTTTGGGCTCGTACAGCTCATCGTTGAATTTCCTTCGATACTCGCCGTTGGCATCACGGGAAGGACCACTTTTCTCTCAAATACTCCAAGGGCCATCTCATCTTCTCTGGATACTGTCCATGATTCCGAGCCGTACATCAGGACTGGTATGATGAGAGACTTATAGAGCGTGATCTTTGTTCTTCGAGAGAGGACTTTACTTCTCAATTGCCTACTCAGTCCAAAGTAGCACTTGTTGGCAAGAGTGATTCTCCGTTGGATTTCTAGACTGATATTACTTTCGGTGTTAATACTGGTTCCCAAATAGACGAAATCTCTCACCGTTTCAAACTTGTAGCCATCAACGGTGACTTGGCTGCCAAGGCGCAGGTGCGCCGATTCTTTCTTTGATGACAGTAGGTACTTCGTCTTGTCCTCGTTCACCGCAAGACCCACTTTTTTCGCTTCTTTATCCAGCCCAGAGAAGGCAGCGCTTACGGCGCGGTTGTTAAGGCCAATGATATCAATATCATCGGCATACGCCAGCAATTGTACGCTCTTGTAGAAGATTGTGCCATTGCGGTTTAGCTCTGCTGCTCGAATTATCTTCTCCAGTATCAGGTTGAAGAAATCGCACGAAAGGGAGTCGCCCTGTCTGAAGCCTCGTTTGGTTTCAAATGGCTCAGAGATGTCCTTCCCGATTGTGACGAAGCTGTTGGTATTGCTCAGCGTTATTTGGCAAAGCCGTATAAGCTTAGCAGGGAAGTCAAACTCAGACATGGCGGTATACAGGCAACTCCTTTTTGCGCTGTCAAAAGCGGCTTTAAAATCGACAAAGAGGTGGTGTGTATCGATTCTTTTATCATGGGTCTTCTCCAGGATTTGGCGTATCGTGAAAATCTGGTCGATGGTAGACTTACCAGGTCTAAAGCCACACTGATAAGGTCCAATCAGTTTGTCCACGATGGGCTTCAGCCTTTCACACAATACGCTAGAAAGCACCTTATATGCGATATTAAGTAGACTGATTCCGCGGTAGTTGGTGGGGTTAGCGGGATCGCCTTTCTTGTGGATTGGGCAGAGCATACTTAAATTCCAATCTGGAGGCATGCACTCGTCTGACCATATTCTGCATAAGAGCTGATGCATGCTTTTTACCAGCTCTTCGCCTCCGTGTTTGAACAGCTCGGCGGGTAGTCCGTCTTTTCCGGGCGCTTTGTTGTTTTTGAGCCGGGATATAGCTATCCTCACTTCTTCATAGTCAGGTGGTGGGACGACCTTTCCATCGTCAGGGATTGGGGTATCGGGTTCAACGTCTCCCTCGCAGTTTACCAGTGAAGAGAAGTGCTCCCTCCATAATTTAAGTACACTCTGGACGTCGGTTACCAGGTCGTCATTATTGTCCTTACAGGAACTTACCCCGGTCTTTAAACCTTCCGTCATCCGCCGGATCTTTTCATAGAATTTTCGGGCATCGTTCCTGTCAGCCAGCGTCTCAAGCTCCTCACACTCACGCCTTTCGGCCTCACGTTTCTTTTTTCTGAAAAGGCGTCTCTCTTCCTTCTTCGCCTCACGATAGCGTTGCCATACACTGCGGGTTGCGCCCGTTCGCAACGTCTCCCTGTATGCAGCGTCCATTTTGTCCGAGGCTGTGGTGCATTCTTCATCGTACCAGTTGTTCTTGCGGGCTCGCCGAAACCCTATAGTGGCTTCAGCGGCGGTGAGTGAGAGATATGCTTCCATTGGTCGGTTACATCGTTAGGTCCAGGATTGCTCTCCGATAGCAGGTGTGAGAGTCGAGTGGAGAAATTATCAGCTGTCTGTGTCACGCGCAGCTTCTCGACGTCAAACTTTCCTTCCGTTACTGTGCGTACTTTCTTCGCTGCACAGAGGCGTGTGCGTATCTTGGCTGCAACAAGATAATGGTCCGAGTCGATATTGGGACCGCGTAGGGTACGCACGTCTAGAACGGTGGAGCTGTGTCTGCCGTCGATCACGACATGATCAATCTGGTTTCTTGTTCTTTGATCAGGGGACAGCCAGGTAGCTTGGTGTATTCGCTTATGCTGGAACCTGGTACTACTGATGACCATATTGCGGGAAGCGGCGAAGTCAATCAACCTAGTGCCGTTGGGGGATGTTATATCGTGGAGACTGAATTTACCAACTGTAGGACCAAAGACTCCTTCCTTGCCCACCTTGGCATTAAAGTCGCCGAGCACGATTTTGATATCATGCAGGCCTTGCGGATTTCTTTTTTGTATGTACCTAGCTTAGTTTTATAGAGAGCCCAGGATAGTTCATGGCCATCCTGTTTGGCTTTGTTAAAGGCGACCCTGAGTCTATCTAGATCAGACGACCACCAGGGTAGCTTATGAGTTTCCGTTACCTTCTTGATCGGGCAGGCCCTATCTAAAGCAATTTTACATTTCTGATTGAAGATATTGACTAGCTCGTCTAGCTCAGTATCATTTCTAGGTGCAACTACTTCTTTCGATAAACTTTTATCAATAAGCTTCTTGTAGTAGCCCCAATTTGTTTTCTTTATATTTTGTACATATTTTGGGGTTGCGTGCATATCTGATATCGAGAAACTGATATACCTATGGTCTGAAAAGGAGTGGTCTTTTAAAACCCTCCATGATTTTATGAGGTCGACGAAAGTATCGGTGACCAGTGTTATGTCAAGGACTTCCTCACGATTCCTTGTTATGAAAGTGGGGTCATTTCCCATGTTGCATATACATAATTTAGTGCCTAGTAAGTAGTTATATAGTGACTCACCTCGGTCGTTTGTGTCTGTGCTGCTCCATAGAGTGTGATGAGCATTGAATCGCCTCCAAGCACCAATAGATTGCCTCGCGGCCTAGTGGAACTCACGAGCTCTTTGAAGTTTTGCGGTGGTAGTGAACCTTCATGAGCCAGATAGAAGGAAGCAAACCTACAACTTCTACCCAGCCCCTCGACGCTGATCGCTGTCAGATCCCCGTCACTAAACTGGGATAAGAGAAACGCATTAATATTTGATTTAGCTAAAATACACGTACGAGGCTTACCTTTATCCTGAGCGCTGTACAGCTTATACGCTGGGGTCCTCAAGCCACAGATCCTATTACCAGTGATCCATGGCTCTTGAACCATGATGATGTCTACTCCACCCGTTGAGAGTTGGAGTAGAAGTGCAGCAGATGCTGCTTTACTGTGATGGAGGTTGATTTGAAGGACCTCCATCATGATGCTTGTTAATCTTATCATCTGTGAGCGTCGCGTCGTCACAGCTCAGAAGCTGACTCTCGGAGTAAAGCCTCCTGAGAGTCACGCTACCGTCCGAGCTGGACGAGGTATAGCCGCTCCGCACATCCGACCATTTGTCGTCAACCTCCATCTCATTTTCGCTGGGGGAGCCTCCACCTCCGCAAGTGACGCGCAGTTTGTAAGGGCTTCGGCGTCGGCCTTATACACCTTCAAACTAATATTCTTAAAGCCGTAGCTAACCTGGTAGTTCCATCGGTCTAAGGCCTCGATGCTCGGTTCGTCCAGCAGCAGAACTATCTGCATCGTTGCTCTACCTTCTGCGTGATCTACGCTAACCACTCTCCAGTTTCGGGTCGGCAGACCCGGGTTAAACTCCTGTAATTGATCCAGGATCTCCGCTGGTTCCGTTGGTGTAACTGGAACCCATGTCCTTGCTCTTGGTCGCTGTGGAATGTCACAAGCATCCACAGCCCTTAGACGCGCGCCAAGGTACACCTCCCCTATCCGCTGCACGCCTATCTTGTATAGGTCCACAGACCTCGCATCTGCACAGGCGATAAGCCTAACATTTCCCTGGTACCAACCTGCATCGGTATAGCTTGGTGGCGGTCCAGGGTTCTCTCTCTTCACCTGGACAGCAACTTTAGCGAGCGCGGCCTCGATCCACTTCCATTGCTGCTTCGGGATCCAGCCATCAACGCTGCTCTCGTCGATCACGCCGATGATCTTGCGATCTTTGGCTACCTCTGCGAAAGACCGTATATACCCTCCCTGTTTTTTGGCCCTTTCCTCCAACGAGCGGTTAAGCTTGGAGGACTCCACTTTGTTGACTCCATATAGCTCCAGCTCGAAGTCAGGCACAACCCGCCGAGCGCACGCTAGGTCCAGCTGAAGCTTCGCCCAAACCTCCGGCGGAACATCTTCCTCCCTTGTCGGTGAGGTCGCGTTCCTATAGAGAATCCGGGCAGCAGATCGCTTTTCCTGGTGACTGGCTTTGCCGGGTGGCCTAGGCACGCCGTCCTTGGCCCTATCGCTGGCCCTTGGAGCCCCCGGCTCTGGGCTCACCAGACGCTAAGCGCTGACTGGCAAGTCCACTGGTGGAGGCTACAGGGTTAGTGATAGCTGCGTTGCTGGCCTCCCGATCGGCGCCTCCGGAGGAGGTGCCAATCAGCGGACTACTCGGACCGGTTTTGCACTCAGCCCTCATTTGTCTAGCTGCCGCTGCAGCATTAAATCGCTGAGGTGTCCTCCCAGCTTTTGTACTCTTGTTTTGGTCCGGTTTCACCGTGACCGCCTTTGCGGAGCGAGCTCCTGTCGACTTTTTGGTAGGAGAGCCGGACTCCTGATTTTTATTTTTATTAAAAAATTGCTCCATATTTCGAAACCCACGAGTGGCGGAGAAGGGGGAAGGTCCACCCGGGCAGAGATCCGCATTACCCGGGTAAGGCTCAATAGAATCGGAGGTCGCCTGGTATCCGAAGCACTCCGTTCACGACTGGGCTATTGCCCCCAGCCAGGCTGATCCTCGGCACGGGTCGTATGACACCTTGATCCAGCCCTTACGAGATTAGAAAGGGGAAAAAGGAGAAGGCGGGGGGGGGGCTTGGATGGAGCTAAAATAGCGATGGGAAGTGCGGGTAGGGGGGGGGGGGAGGGCGGAAGAGGTCGCCGCTCGAATTTGCCGATGTAGCGTTACCAGGTGTCACCACGAGGAGGCTCCACCCCGATTGGAGGAGGAGGGTGCACGCACCTACGAGTCGACGGTTTGGGGTAACGCTGGTGTGTGCAAGGCGCCAACCCCCATCAAAGACACCCTCCTGCCCAAACATTAACTTGTTTTCATTTATAAAATGTGACTTGCCCTCCTAATTTCAGCTCCACAACTTTCTTCCCGTCCACTCCACCTTCATCCTTATTATTTCCTTTTCTCTTTACATATTGTTTTTCTAATTGTCATCCATATCCCTATCCTTTTCTCAATCCCACTCCAAAAATGACTTAAAATGACTCTCCTTTAAGACTCTCCTCAACACCTTTAATTTAGATCCATTTTTGTACAAAAACCTTCCTGCTCCACTCCTGGTCCACGTGTTTATCAATATCTGGAAACCTTGGTCTTATATAGGTAAAATACTAAAACATCTTAAATCACTTGTCACCACCTTTCATTTGATACTCATATCGCACTAATAATCCTGGTTGACATTTTAATCAATATCACGAAAACGGGGTGTCATATAGGACTGAAACTACATCATTTTAAAACACTTATCAGTACCTTTCATTTGATGACCATATTGAACGAACACTTAATAAGGTTACCCTGGTCCACATTTTGAGCGATATCTGCAAAACCTTTTCAAATGCCTTTATTTTTTTTATCGTATAACCATCTCGAGCCGATACAAAATCTACCCTCCAAATTTAATTTTATTATGTCCAGGCTTTATCGAAATAAATAATAGCATAGATGAGCAAAGTCCAAATGAAAGCTATGGTCTTCCCCGTTCGTTTCATAGCAATATTGTGCAAATATTCGAAAGTTTACGCGCAACTACAATTCGACAGATAATTCTGGTATCGATAAATATATCGTAATGAACCGAAGCCTAAATGAAACCTGTGGTCTTTCCTATTCGCTTGGCACCAATATTGTGCAAATACTCCAAAGTTTACCCGAACTCACCTTTTTACCGATAACTCTGTTATAGATAAATATATCGAAATAAACCAAAGTCAAAATAAAAGCTGTGCGATTCACAAACCTTTTCTCAACTGTAAATTCGATAAATTTATCGTTGTCGATATGATAGTTGTTATTTTATCGCGGATTCTTTGTGTGCTGTTAAAGTGTTGTTTACTTTTGCTTCGCGGTTGAAAAATTTATATTTTATTATATTTATACTTATTTTATTAAAAATAGTTCGAAACTATAATCAAATACGGTTTTGTTAAATATTAAAATCAATGTCGTTTGAGTACTTAGCGTACGTTTGGTCGGGAGATGAGCAATCGTCAAGTCCTCCGCCAGTGGACAGACGACTTCTTCGAGAAGTGGATAACCCTTTCCACTTGAGCGGAACGGAATTTAAGAAACTGTATCGCTTAACGCCAGACTTAGCCCAAGATTTAATTTATCAACTTGATGGTCAATTGAGGGGCACAAGAGTAACACCGATATCGGCAGAGAAACATGTACATAAGTCATGAAATTGCAATTAACTTTCAGTTTTAAATACTATTATAACTTTTTAAGGTTTTAACTGCTTTACGATTCGGCAAGCGGCCAAAGAAAGTTTTGCTTCCACATCTTCACCATTTGTGGGAGGTACTATTGGGGCCTGCGAAAAGTTATTGAAAGCGAGTCTTCGCTTTCGGATTAGGTATACCGCGGTCAAAACCCGTATTTTGATACCTCTCCGGACCTTTTTGATGAATGCGATACTGAAAATAAATACCGAAAATAAAATAAACCATAGTTTTTATACCTTTCATGAACATGAAATGGTATTATAACTTTGGCCCAATGTTTGTAAATATGAGAAGAAGAAGAGATAGACCCATCAATAAGTATACCGAAATGATCAGGATGACGAGATGAGTTGATTTAGCCATGTCCGTCTCTCCGTCTGTCTGTTTGAACGCAAACTAGTCCCTCGGTTTTTGAGATATTTGGCTGAAATTTGGTATGCGGCCACCATTTTCCAATATAGGAATCATTTGTCGGAACCAGCAAGATCGGACCGATATTACATATAGCTCCCATACAACCGATTATTCCGATAAACGGATTTTGGGCTATAACTCCTGTAATTAAACACGTAGGAACGTGATATTTTGGAAGCATCGCTATTTTTATATGTGAAATATCGATGTTGAAAATAATCGAGATTGAAAATCATCGAGATTGGATAAATATTTCACATAGCCCCCATACAATCGATTGTTCCGATAAACGGATTTTGGTAGATAACTCCTGTAATAATGTAGGTAGGAACGTGAAATTTCGGAAGTATCGCTATTTTTATATGTGAAATATCGATGTTGAAAATCATTGAGATGGGATAAATATTTCACATAGCCCCCATACAATCGATTGTTCCGATAAACGGAATTTGGTAGATAACTCATGTAATTATATCGGTAGGAACGTGAAATTTCGTAACTGTTGCTATTTTAGAATGTGGAATGTCGATGTTAAAAATCAATGAGATTGGACCAATATAACGCATAGCCCCCATATAATCGATAGTTCCGATAATTTCGGGGTATGAGCTAAAGTTAAATTCACACAGGCTGCACTGGGATCAAACAGTGAAAATCGTGACGCTTATTCATGAAAGGTATTTAGCCTTCGGCACAGCCGAAGAAAGCTTTCCTTACTTGTTTTTGATAAACAATTTTTATTTCCATTTCAGTCTAGTTTCTTTAAGTTAACTTCGCAAATTTTTGTTTTTTTTTCACATATTTGTTTATGTCTGCAACATCACATAAAACATTATTATTATTATTATGAACATATTTAACGTTTGTAACAAAATATTAAAAAGGCTAGAAAACAACGCTCAGAATTAACAATTCAAAACCAAACATAAAATCTTTAATAAAGGTATTCGTATTATGTCTTAAGTTTATGAATCGAGACCTTCGCATTTCTTAAATAGAGCAACGCTCGCACCACCTAGCTACAAAAAGTGTAATGGGGTGTGGTTGTATAGTTAGCCAAACGGCTGCAACTGTGCGACCCTGCTCAATCCCGACTCTTGCGTCCTCGTTCGTGCACTCTGGGCAACGTGAACTACTTATGCTCGCGACAGAAAGAGAGGGGGCCCCGGTGGGGCTACTCTGACATATTCGGTTTCAGGGCATCGAGGTCTTGTTTCGCAGCGTCTGTTCACCATGTGGTGCGGCTGCAAGCGGGTGTTTGTCTTATAGCAAGCGGCTCGCTTTATAAATGTGAATATTTTTATTCAAAACCCCAGAGACGGGTTGTGCGCTGGGTTAGGGACCCGCCACGTATAAAATTTAGTCCAATGAAAAATTTTAAAAAGCCTCGGAGAACCCCTTTCATGTTGACGACCCGGCAAAACGAATTAAGGACAATGAGAAGGATATTAGGGCATGTACCTGGAATGTCCGGACCCTTTCCAGGGAAGGTACCGCTGCCCGACTGGTTGATGTCCTCGCTAACGCAAAGCCGACATCAGCGCCCTACAGGTAATGCGATGGACGGGACAAGGAAAGACGTATACTACAGTGGCCAGACACTCAGCAAATCGAGTGATGTACGATTTGTGATGGGAAAGAGACTTAGCCGCCAAGTACTAGCGTTCACTCCTGTGGACGAACGTTTCGCTGCGATCCGCATCAAGGCGATGTTTTTCAACATAACATTTATCTGCGCCTATGCGCCGACTGAGGAGACGGACGACGCAGAGAAGGACTCCTTCTACGATAAACTTGAACAGACCTATGATCGCTTCCCCCAACATGATATCAAAATCGTGCTCGGCGACTTTAATGCCAAGGTGGGCAAGGAAGAATTCTTTGGTCCTACAGTTAGAAAATTTAGTCTCCACGATATAACATCACCCAACGGCACTAGGTTGATTGACTTCGCCTCTGCTCGCAATATGGTCATCAGTAGTACTAGGTTCCAGCATAAACGAATACACAAAGCCACCTGGCTGTCCCCTGATCAAAGAACAAGAAACCAGATTGATCATGTCATGATCGATGGCAGACATAGCTCCACCGTTCTAGACGTGCGTGGTCCCAATATCGACTCGGACCATTATCTTGTCGCAGCCAAGATACGCACACGCCTCTGTGCAGCGAAGAAAGTGCACACAGTAACGGAAGGAAAGTTTGACGTCGAGAAGCTGAGCATGACACAGACTGCTGATAATTTCTCCACTCGAATCTCACACCTGCTATCAGAGGGCCTCGACCTAACGATGTAACCGAGCAATGGAAGCATATCTCTCACTCATTGCGTACCGCCGCTGAGGCCTCTATAGGGTTCCAGCGAGCCCGCAAGAACAACTGGTACGATGAGGAATGCAAAGCTGCCTCGAAAAAGAAGGACGCTGCCTACAAGGAGACGTTGCGAACGGGCGCAACCCGCAGTGTATGGCAACACTATCGTGAGGCAAAGAAGGACGAGAGACGCCTTTTAAGAAAAAAGAAAAGCTAGGCTGAAAGGCGTGACTGTGAGGAGCTTGAGATGCTGGCTGACAGGAATGATGCCCGAAAATTGTATGAAAAGATCCGGCGGATGACGGAAGGTTCCGGGGCAAGTTCCTGTAAGGATAATAATGGCGACCGGGGGTTCCGGGGCAAGTTCCTGTAAAGACAATAATGACGACCTGGTAACCGACGTCCAGAGTGTAGTTAAATTATGGAGGGAGTACTTCTCCTCACTGATAAACTGCGAGGGAGACGTCGAACCCGATACCCCAAGCCCTGACGATGGAAAAGTCGTCCCACCACCTGACTATCACGAAGTGAGGATAGCTATATCCAGGGTCAAGAACAACAAATCGCCTGGAAAAGACTGACTACCCGCCGAGCTGTACGGAAAATCTTCAGCGTTGGGGGCCTTCGGCTGCGCTTGAAAAATGTAACGAGAAAATTTTATATACATAAATGATGACCAACAGATCATCAAATAAGAGGTAATTTAACTAACTATCAAATGCAAAAAAAAATTAAAAAGTTGAGAAATTTTGATTTAAAAAACGCTGTTGTTGTTTTCTCACAGCAAATATATATATATATATATTTGTACTCATCTTAATAATATAGCGAAATGAACCAACGTCAAAATTAAAGCTGTGCGATTCACTAACCTTTTCTCAGCTGTAAATTCAATAAATTTATCGTGGTCGATATGACAGTTGTTATTTTATCGCGGATTCTTTGTGTGCTGTTAAAGTGTTGTTTACTTTTGATTCGCGGTTGAAAAATTTATATTTTATTATATTTATACTTATTTTATTAAAAATAGTTCGAAACTATAATCAAATACTGTTTTGTTAAATATTAAAATCAATGTCGTTTGAGTACTTAGCGTACGTTTTGTCGGGAGATGAGCAATCGGCAAGTCCTCCGCCAGTGGACAGACGACTTCTTCGAGAATTCAAGAAACTGTATCGCTTAACGCCAGACTTAGCCCAAGATTTAATTTATCAATTTGATGGTCAATTGAGGGGCACAAGAGTAACACCGATATCGGCAGATAAACATGTACATAAGTCATGAAATTGCAAGTAACTTTCAGTTTTAAATACTATTATAACTTTTTAAGGTTTTAACTGCTTTACGATTCGGCAAGCGGCCAAAGAAAGTTTTGCTTCCACATCTTCACCATTTGTGGGAGGTACTATTGGGGCCTGCGAAAAGTTATTGAAAGCGAGTCTTCGCTTTCGGATAAGGTATACCGCGGTCAAAACCCGTATTTTGATACCTCTCCGGACCTTTTTGATGAATGCGATACTGAAAATAAATACCGAAAATAAAATAAACCATCGTTTTTATACCTTTCATGAACATGAAATGGTATTATAACTTTGGCCCAATGTTTGTAAATATGAGAAGAAGAAGAGATAGACCCATCAATAAGTATACCGAAATGATCAGGATGACGAGATGAGTTGATTTAGCCATGTCCGTCTGTCCGTCTGTCTGTCTGTCTGTTTGAACGCAAACTAGTCCCTCAGTTTTTGAGATATTTGGCTGAAATTTGGTATGCGGCCACCATTTTCCAATATAGGAATCATATGTCGGAACCAGCAAGATCGGACCAATATAACATATAGCTCCCATACAACCGATTATTCCGATAAACGGATTTTGGGCTATAACTCCTGTAATTAAACACGAAGGAACGTGAAATTTTGTAAGTATTGCTATTTTTATATGTGAAATATCGATGCTGAAAATCATAGAGATGGGATAAATATTTTACATAGCTCCCATACAATCGATTATTCCGATAAACGGATTTTGGGCTATAACTCCTGTAATTAAACACGTGGGAACGTGAAATTTTGTAAGTATTGCTATTTTTATATGTGAAATATCGATGTTGAAACTCATAGAGATGGGATAAATATTTCACATAGCTCCCATACAATCGATTATTCCGATAAACGGATTTTGGGCTATAACTCCTGTAATTAAACACGTAGGAACGTGAAATTTTGTAAGTATTGCTATTTTTATATGTGAAATATCGATGTTGAAAATCATCGAGATTGGATAAATATTTCACATAGCCCCCATACAATCGATTGTTCCGATAAACGGATTTTGGTAGATAACTCCTGTAATAGTGTAGGTAGGAACATGAAATTTCGGAAGTATCGCTATTTTTATATGTGAAATATCGTTGTTGAAAATCATTGATATGGGATAAATATTTCACATAGCTCCCATACAATCGATTATTCCGATAAGCGGATTTTGGGCTATAACTCCTGTAATTAAACACGTAGGAACGTGAAATTTTAGAAGCATCGCTAGTTTTATATGTAAAATATCGATGTTGAAAATCATTGAGATGGGATAAATATTTCACATAGCCCCCATACAATCGATTGTTCCGATAAACGGAATTTGGTAGATAACTCATGTAATTATATCGGTAGGAACGTGAAATTTCGTAACTGTTGCTATTTTAGAATGTGGAATGTCGATGTTAAAAATCAATGAGATTGGACCAATATAACGCATAGCCCCCATATAATCGATAGTTCCGATAATTTCGGGGTATGAGCTAAAGTTAAATTCACACAGGCTGCACTGGGATCAAACAGTGAAAATCGTGACGCTTATTCATGAAAGGTATTTAGCCTTCGGCACAGCCGAAGAAAGCTTTCCTTACTTGTTTTTGATAAACAATTTTTATTTCCATTTCAGTCAAGTTTCTTTAAGTTAACTTCGCAAATTTTTGTTTTTTTTCACATATTTGTTTATGTCTGCAACATCACAAAAAACATTATTATTATTATTGGCCGTGTTTTTATTTACACGCATATGCCTTTGCGCTTAGATTTTGTATGGAGAGATAAGCGCTCAACCCTTATTTTCCATACAAAATTTAAGCGCAAACGCATATGCGCGTAAAAAAAAAACACGGCCATTATGAAAATATTTATTTATATACGTTTGTAACAAAATATTAAAAAGGCTAGAAAACAACGCTCAGAATTAACAATTCAAAACCAAACTTAAAATCTTTAATAAAGGTATTCGTATTATGTCTTAAGTTTATGAATCTAGACCTTCGCTTTTCTTAAATAGAGCAACGCTCGCACCACCTAGCTACAAAAAGTGTAATGGGGTGTGGTTGTATAGTTAGCCAAACGGCTGCAACTGTGCGACCCTGCTCAATCCCGACTCTTGCGTCCTCGTTCGTGCACTCTGGGCAACGTGAACTACTTATGCTCGCGACAGAAAGAGAGGGGGCCCCGGTGGGGCTACTCTGACATATTCGGTTTAAGGGCATCGAGGTCTTGTTTCGCAGAGTCTGTTCACCATGTGGTGCGGCTGCAAGCGGGTGTATGTCTTGTAGCAAGCGGCTCGCTTTATAAATGTGAATATTTTGATTCAAAACTCCGGAGAC
Organism: Campiglossa producta; assembly: GCA_964058755.1. Taxonomy (NCBI): domain Eukaryota; kingdom Metazoa; phylum Arthropoda; class Insecta; order Diptera; family Tephritidae; genus Campiglossa; species Campiglossa producta. Next base: position 465,980 of record CAXKVI010000028.1, on the reverse strand, counting down.
GGGTTGAGTGCTGGGTTAGGGACCCGCCACGTATAAAATTTAGTCCAATGAAAAATTTTAAAAAGCCTCGGATGAGAACCCCCTTTCATGTTGACGCCCGGCAAAACGAATTAAGGACAATGAGAAGGATATTAGGGCATGCACCTGGAATGTCCGGACCCTTTCCAGGGAAGGTACCGCGCCCTACAGGAAATGCGATGGACGGCACAAGGAAAGACGACCATCGGACCTTGTGACGTATACTACAGTGGCCAGACACTCAGCAAATCGAGTGGTGTAGGATTTGTGGTGGGAAAGAGACTTAGCCGCCAAGTACTAGCGTTCACTCCTGTGGACGAACGTTTCGCTGCGATCCGCATCAAGGCGATGTTTTTCAACATAACATTTATCTGCGCCTATGCGCCGACTGAGGAGACGGACGACGCAGAGAAGGACTCCTTCTACGATAAACTTCAACAGACCTATGATCGCTGCCCCCAACATGATATCAAAATCGTGCTCGGCGACTTTAATGCCAAGGTGGGCAAGGAAGAATTCTTTGGTCCTACAGTTAGAAAATTTAGTTTCCACGATATAACATCACCCAACGGCACTAGGTTGATTGACTTCGCCTCTGCTCGCAATATGGTCATCAGTAGTACTAGGTTCCAGCATAAACGAATACACAAAGCCACCTGGCTGTCCCCTGATCAAAGAACAAGAAACCAGATTAATCATGTCATGATCGACGGCAGACATAGCTCCACCGTTCTAGACGTGCGTGGTCCCAATATCGACTCGGACCATTATCTTGTCGCAGCCAAGATACGCACACGCCTCTGTGCAGCGAAGAAAGTGCACGCAGTAACGGAAGGAAAGTTTGACGTCGAGAAGCTGAGCATGACACAGACTGCTGATAATTTCTCCACTCGAATCTCACACCTGCTATCAGAGGGCAATCCTCCACCTAACGATGTAACCGAGCAATGGAAGCATATCTCTCACTCATTGCGTACCGCCGCTGAGGCCTCTATAGGGTTCCAGCGAGCCCGCAAGAACAACTGGTACGATGAGGAATGCAAAGCTGCCTCGAAAAATAAGGACGCTGCCTACAAGGAGACGTTGCGAACGGGCGCAACCAGCAGTGTTGGACGATGGAAAAGTCGTCCCACCACCTGACTATAATGAAGTGAGGATAGCTATATCCAGGGTCAAGAACAACAAATCGCCTGGAAAAGACGGACTACCCGCCGAGCTGTACGGAAAACCTTCCGCGTTGGGGGCCTTCGGCCGCGCTTGAAAAATGTAACCTGAAACTTTTATATACATAAATGATGACCAACAGATCATCAAATAAGAGGTAATTTAACTAACTATCAAATGCAAAAAAAAATTAAAAAATTGAGAAATTTTGATTTAAAAAACGCTGTTGTTGTTTTCTCACAGAAAAAAAATATATATATATTTGTTCCCCGTTATTTTTTTTTTAAATTTAGTAATGAAGCTATTCTCAATTTAAGTCGATCAATTTTGAACGTCTGACACCACTCATATGTCAACAGCTGTTCCTGCGAATGCAATTTAACAAAATACTTTGCAATCGATTTTTTGTGTTGCATTCTGGAAATTGCTTAATAAGCCCTATATACACTTATTTTTTAGCGTGAACGTGGGTGAGCGTGAACAATTTTCTTTTGTGTAATATGTTGATATAACTCCACTTTTCCAAAAAAAAATCATCCGTAAGTGGATAAACAACTAAAATATCTGTGATATTACTGCATTTAAACTTAAGTGAAAGTGTTAAATATGCTTTGAAATGCTTATTTTACTATCTCACAGTGAATTGTGTGCGAACGCAAAGTGACACAACCCCTTCGCAAGTGAGTGTTGAAATTTGGCAATTACCACGCCAAACTGTGATGTTTTTTTACATTTTTTGGAGAGTTGAAGTCATTTGACAGATGTGCGTGAACGCACAAAAGAATTGATTTGGAATTCTTTTCCTTTGCGTACGCAATAGAAAGTCTCCACTCATTCACGCTCACGTTCACACGGAACTGTATGAGGGTCTATAGTCGCGTGCGTGCGTATTTTGTTGTTGGCTTGACATAATTGGCTATGCAACGATGCAATGGCTGCATCGTGATTCCGAATACCCCCCTATAAACTAAAAAATTTAGAATACGAAGGGCACTGCTTCAGTTCGCGGAATCTATTACTTCCCATATTTTCACCGTTGTGATATTTAACCTTCATGTGCCCGGGATATAAAACGTACGTACCCGGTCGGATTACTACATTTGCAGTAACTATGTAACTGCCATGCAAAACGACTGTATTGTTAAAAAGAAAAGACTTCTATGGTAAATATTTGACAAATACGTGCGTAATAACGTTTTTATTTTAAAAATATTACATCCTATTGCTATCTGTGGTCCATATTTAGGTTGATATCTCGAAAAAGGGGTGAAATATTCACATAAAAGCCATTGTCTGCTAATACCCTTATGAGCACTTTATATATGATGCCAATATCGAAACAAAAAATTTTCTAAGATCACACTTAGTCCAAGTTTTATCAGAAACGGGTTTCATACAAATGGTCAAAATTTTACTGAATATCTCGAAAACAGAGTATTAAACTGGACTTACTTATTAAAACAGCCATTAAAATATTTAAATTTACAGTCATATTGTAGGAACACTGTTATTAGAATAAGTCACAAAATAATGGCCGAACATGAATTAAATGATAAAATAAGAAAAAAACATTAATTTATATTTTTCTTTCACCCAGCGAAGCTGGTGAGGGTCCGCTAGTCAAAATATAATATTTAGTTAGTTGTATTGGCATTGACTATCTGTCATTTGAATTAAAAATTTTGTAGAATATTTTTGTCAGTTCGTAGAATATACGTGAATTAAATAAACGTCTTGTGAATAATCATATTTTTTCTTATGTTGGAAAAATCTCTGCGAATAAACTTTTTTCAAAATAAGCTTTTATTATTGGTTAACAAAATTAACTAAAAAGTAAAAAATAAATTGACTGTAAAGAAATATAACACTTTATAATGATAATTAGACATCTTCATCTCCATATTGTACATAATCATATATTGTTAATATTAAAACTTTACACTTAAATTATTGAATCTTCCAGTCTATATCACAGCGCCAATTTTATTAATAAAAGCGTGTGATAGCAAGAAAAGAAGGTCTTAAATGTTCTTAATTATACCATCAAATAAACAAGAAGGTCCTAAATGTTTCTAATTATACCATCAAAATTTAACACGCTTTTATTAATAAAATATGTATAGTTATGTATGATAACTTATGTGATTTTCACTATCCAACGGAAAATAAAAAAAAATACTCAAAACTCGTCCATACAATTTTTACTAAATTTGTGTTTGGGGAGTGGACCTACGTATGCACACCAGTGTTGCTAGAATTTTTTCAGTAATCCGGCAAGATCGAGAAAAAAACGGCTAAAAAATTTTAATCAACTTTTCTCACATTTTATTCGCTTTTTTCCATTAAAACAGCAATCCTAAATAAAATTCCGCACGGATTTTGTTCCCACTCCCAAAAATTATTTTCTAATTTAATGACTTAAATTAAATTTAAAATTCGCAATATCATGCAAATTCCCACAACAGATGATTTCCAATACTTCAAATTTTCCCTTGAGAAAGGAATTAAAGGAATTTTTGCAAAATAATACAAAATTCCTAGGGAGAAAAATTCCGGGAGAATATTTATAATTGCCCTGATAATATAAATATTTTATAATATTAAGTTGTTTGTATAATTTGTTTGTACCCCTAAAGCTAACAGTTTTAAATTAATTGCCCTGATAATATAAATATTTTATAATATTAAGTTGTTTGTATAATTTGTTTGTACCCCTAAAGCTAACAGTTTTAAATCAAATTTTCACATGTTTTATTCGTTTTGTTTTGTCACTAAAACATATGGGTCGTTCCATATCATTTTTACAACTAAAAAATAGATTGTCCTAAAACATTTTTTTTATAAACTGCATGCAATATAAATCGACACGTATTTTTTTATTTTCGCATATTATGCGAAATTTGCGAGTAATAATTTTTTAAGTTTTGATATACGAAAAAATACGACAATTTTAAGGTCCTGCAAATCATTGTAGTTTCTAAACGAATTCTTATAAAAAAGTGAAACTTTCAGGTTATGTTAATAATAGTTTGTACTCTTTAAGTACACAAAAATAAAAAATTTTTTTCATAAAATTTTTTTTTTTTTTCAGTTTTTATACATAAATATATATAACTAAAAATGGGACTCTTTAAATTTGTTGATTTTAAAATTAAATAAGCTCTACAGTTTTAAGAATATCTCCTAAAAATTTCCGAGTGGTAGGTTAAGTGGTTTCTGTCCACCAGCCACTTCCTTATAGTCATTTCAGCTCTTTGCTCATATAAAATGCACCTAAGAACAGTAGCATACAATTTGTTTGTGTTTTTTGTAAAACATTTTGTATGAGTTGATATTTTTTTTTATATCAAAATTAAACATCTCAAACTGCATAACAAGTTTTAGTTTAACGTAAAAACACATGTTGCTTTTTTATAACGAAAGCCCAAGCAAGAAAAAATTTTAACGTTTTTGAAAAATATTTTGTAACAGAGTGAAACAGTCGTCGATATAATTTTACACGTATTTTTTTAAGTATTTATGTACATACATACATGAATAAAAAACACTAGGCAAAACTTTTATAATGTTAAAATAAAAAAAAATCTGTTTTTGTGTATTTAACCAAGTGTTAAACTGAAGTTTGGGATGGAGTGAAGTTGAATTAAGATACTTATAAAAAATGTAACTTACTAAAAATAAAAATGCGCCAGTTTAGTACAAAAAGTGAAAAAATTTGATCGTGTTTTTTCGTGCGTATTTTTTGTTGTGGTTTTCGGGCTCAACACGATCACGCACGAGCACGACACGAAATCTCATTTTCAAACACGACGACGCCCACCTCTAGACAGCATGACTAATATGTCATCTGCCTGTTGAGTTATGCACTAAGCAGATACAGTATGGCAAGTGCAAAGGAAAACTTAGATGGAAAAGTAAAAATTTTTTGCACTTTCTGCAGAGTGCACAACGGTAAGCGCGTGAAAAATCCACGCCCAACTTTGAGCTGCTAGTCATTACTATTACAAACTATGTTATTGTTATGCGTATCAGTGAGCGATTTTATAAAAGTCTAATATGTATGCATAAACAAAAGTTCTAAAATGAAGTACATAGTTATAATTTTTCTTGCTTAAGGGTTCGTTAGAAAAAATCAGCATGTATTTTTACGTTGAACTCAAACTTGTTATTGATTTTGAGATGTTTAATTTTAATATAAAAAAAAATATCAATTCATACAAAATGTTTCACAAAAAACACAAACAAATTGTATGCTACTGTTTTTAGGTGCATTTTATATGAGCAAAGTGCATTTTAAATGAGTGTAATGGGGTGTGGTTGCTGAGTGACCGCGCTCAATCCCGACTCTTGCGTCCTCGTTCGTGCACTCTGGGCAACGTTGAGCTACCTAGGCTCGCGGCAGAAAGAGAGGGAGCCCCGGGGGGGCCACTCTGACATACTTGGTTTAAGGGCTCACCGGGGTCTTTTTCGCAGCGTCTGTACACCAAGAGGTGCGGCTGTTAGCGGGCGTCTGTCTTGAAGCAATCGGCTCGCTATATAAATGTGCAAAACTTTTCCCTCCCAATCCAGGGTGTTATGCGATACCGTGCCCATTGGACGTTTGCAGCCGGGAGGCAAATCGTGGCTGTAGTCGAACGGAGCCTCACTGATACCGGGCCGCCTCAGGGAGTAACTATGGTCTTACCGCGGTATGGGGCTCTGCCGCGGCGGACGACACACTTCCCCTTACACTACCCTTGACCCTAAGCTGGCCTTGTCCGGCGAGGGGTCGTACGAACAAGATGAAGAACACACAAAATACAAAGCAATTAACGACTTCGTTTACTCCGCAGCAGAGAAGAACTATGCTGGAGCAAGCGAAAACACAACGCCGGAGGACAAACTCCGCCTCAAAGTTAACTGGGAGGCCGACAGCGATGGAAACTACGGGTCAGTCATCCCCCAAACTGCTATCAAGTAAGAGTGACTTGATGGGAGCAAGCAGCAGTGCGGCTGCCTACGCAGTCAAGCAGAAAACGGCGGAAGCTAAACTTCCATCAAGCGCTGGTACGAAACCCAATCTCTTCACATCTGGGGCAATGGTCTCACGACCTGGTTTCAGAGTTTCGAAAGAGAAGGACGACGCCGCAAAGGGAGAGACCGCGATGGCAACTACGAGTCTGAATCCCTCCAAAGAGGCATCTCCCCGACGCTTTGCGTACTGGGATAAAAGAAAGGCCGCAAGGATCCTTAAAAAATATGAGGGAGCATCGCAGGAGAAGCTGTCGCCGGAAGAAAGGAAGATGGTGGAGGAAGCGAAAGCTCTGATACCAAATTTCCAGAGGCCCTATGTGCCTAAGAGGGTGAACGGTAATCCTTTCAAACGCCAGAGATCGGACGGAGAGGTAGACCCCCATCCGAAGCGGCATCAGGTCAACCCCGTAGTGGGAAAACTCAGCTTTGCTGAAGTAACCAAGGACAGAATCCTTATAGGTTTCATTGACCGAGGTAACGACCGTTGGTCCATCCCCAAAGACCAGTGGCTGTATGTCCGGAATGAAATGGGCAGGGCCCTCCTCCACTTAATGCGTGAGTCTCCGGGTAGTCCGCCGCGAGGTACTGACGCGGGCTGGCACCAAGGTCAGATCAAAATATTCGCGTGCGAGGATGCAAGAACTGTCGCACTGTATAAGGCAGCAGTTGCAAGACTGGGTGAAGTCTACCCAGGGGCAAGACTAGATGTCGTCGACTGGAAGGACATTCCTGCTCGGCCTAGGGCAAGGGCTTGGATTCCTGCCGTCCCTGCAGAACCCGAGAATATTCTTGAGATGCTGCAGGTCTGGAATCCGTCTCTCCCGATGCAGGATTGGGGCGTCAATCTGGTCGATGATGTGGTTGGGCCCAATAGACAGGTGGTTATCACTCTGAATAAGGAGGCGCTCGAACCCCTTAAACGGTGCAACGGACGAGTGCATTACGGCTTGGGTCAGATCGTGATCCACGTATACCGTGGCGATGCACAGCGCGCTGCTATTCCGGACGCTCCGGAGGACTCGGAGATCGAGGCATCGGAAGGGGAAGCAGAGGAGTCCGACGCGGAAAGTATGTTATCCGCCACGTCAAATTGCGATGGTGCTGCGAACAACTCGGCGATAGAAGAAAGCCTGCTTGACGAAGAAGGCCTCGACGTCACGATCGTGGCTAAACCTGAGCACACTAACGTTGATGCTGCTTCAGACAGCAGGGTTCCCGCCACGCCAAATCGTGCAGGTGCTCTGAACAACTCCTCGTTGAGAGACAGCCCCCGGAACAGGCCAGACCTTGACGACACGCTGGCGGCAGGGATGCCTGAGCTCTCTCATGTTGGTGGTGCTTCAGATAAATCTGCACAAATCTAAAGCAGCCTCGGCTGTTTTAAGCAGTCGTCTTTCTAAAGGCGACGTAGACGTGGTCCTTATCCAAGTGGGGAAGCTCCGATATTAACGCTAGGGGCGAGTCTCTGTTTGACTACCTACTAACAACTAACCTGGTGGTTTGTAACGTGGGTAACGAGCCTACTTTTATAACTAAAGCTCGTAGGGAGGTTATAGACCTCACTGTTTGTAGCGAAGGCGCTTATGAGTGGGTCAGAAAATGGCGTGTTCTTGATGAGCATTCATTTTCTGACCATCGGTACATAGAAATTGTGTTAGACTTTATTGTTGAGCAGCCAGTTATGAAACGAAATCCACGCAACACTAACTGGCAGCTACATAACCAAATATTAGCTAGGGACCTACCAGTATTACCTCCACAAGCCCCCTCATCAGTGGGAGAACTGGATGATCTGGTAACGACCTTTACAACGGCGCTCTCAAATGCCCTAGAGCAGGCTTGTCCAGTACCAAAACCACGCGGCAAACATAGACCCCACTGGTGGTCTTACGACCTGGATTCGTTCCGTATATCATGCAGGAAGCAATTTAACAAGGCCAAGAGCATCGGTACGGAGCCTGAATGGCTCGAATATAAAGCTAAACTGAGGGCCTATAAAAAGGCTCTAAGGCAAGCGAAGAGAACTTCGTGGAGAAATTTCTGCACCGGGGTCGAAAAAGTCGATGATACAGCGAGACTTAGACGAGTGCTATCAAAAACTCAAACAGCCATTAGCTATTTACGGAAGCCTGACGGATCTTGGACCAGCACGGAAGGGGAAACCCTGGAGCTGCTCCTGAACACACACTTTCCGGGGCACTTGTATGATGCACCTGTAGCATCTGCAACAAACCTGGCGGTAAACATACCCATTACGGAGGAAAGGGTAAGGTGGGCAATCAAAAGCTGGGCCAGACGGGATTTTCCCCGCACAACTTATAAACACGCTGGAAATATCAGCTAAATGGCTGGTAGTTCTCTATTCAGCCTGCCTGGCTCTTAATTACATTCCGTGCTCCTGGAGAAGCGCCACGGTAGTATTTATTCCAAAGGCTGGGAAGGCCTCACACTATGAGCCTAAAGACTACAGACCGATCAGTCTCTCGTCTTTTGCACTTAAAACCTTCGAGAGGATAATTAGCGATTATCTCTCCTCTACTATTGATAGCAACCTTATTTCTAGCTATCAACATGCCTACACCAAAGGTAAATCAACGGAAACTGCGCTCCACAGCCTAGTCTCTATTGTTGAAAAATCATTGCACGAAAAGGAGTACTGTCTCGTGGCCTTTCTGGACATCGAAGGGGCTTTCAACAATATAAGGCCGGAGGCTATTAACACTGCTTTAACAAACCTGGGCATAAATAGGTCTCTTATTGGACTAATTGATCAACTACTAAAGGGAAGGAAAATAGTTTCTTCACTGGGAACAGTTGATCTTTCACGCTATGTCACAAGAGGAACGCCTCAGGGTGGTGTTCTCTCCCCGCTCCTATGGAACCTCACCGTAAACTCGCTGCTACGAGACACAAGGTGGGGGGGCGGGAAGATAGTGGCATATGCAGACGATTTAGCTATTGCATATAGGGGCAAATTCCCACAAACCCTGTGTGACTTGATGCAAGTAGCACTGCGAGAAGTTTCTTCATGGTCCTCTCGCTGCGGTCTTAGCATCAACCCGGGAAAGGTGGAGCTTGTCCTTTATACCAGGCGGTACAAGATACCACCGCTGAACCTACCAGAACTAGATGGCGTGCGCCTGAACTTAGCTGACAAAGCCAAATTCCTAAGCACAGTTCTAGATAGAAAGCTTAACTGGAAGGAGAATGTCATCCAGCGCCAGAGGAAAGCGTGCATTGCACTTTACACGTGTAAAAGAGCCAAAAGAGCCCAAAAATGGGGGCTCAGCCCCAAAATTTGCAGATGGATCTACACTGCGATAATCCAGCCAATTATGCTGTATGGAGTCGTGGTATGGTGGCCTGCGCTAGGAAAGGCAACAAACCTAAATCTGTTAGGAAAAGTCCACAGATCGAGCATGATCTGTATAAGCGGGACGTTAAGAACAACGCCCAATGAAGCTCTCCAGGCCATTCTTGGCTTTTTGCCACTCGATCTGGAAGGGTACCGGGCAGCAGCAGCATCGGCTGTGCGTCTAAGGGAAACGTCCGTCTGGGGCGCAAGCACTATTGGACACTCCTGTATTCTGAGATCTTACAGCTTTCTCCCTCTGAGCACAGATCGGTGTGCGACCACAACAGTCGGAGATTGTTGTTTTAGAATAAACATTCCCAGCAGGGAAGACTGGGAGAACATAGATCGGTGTCCCGCTACTAATGGCGGCACTTGTATATACACCGACGGCTCGAAGTTAGACGGCAGAGTCGGAGGAGGGGTTTACTCAAGGGATTTGGACCTAGAACTCTCCTTTAGACTACCTGATCACTGCAGCGTCTTCCAGGCTGAAGTTTCTGCAATCATGGACGCCGTGACTTGGATAGGTGAACGTACCATCGGACAGGATATCTGTATTTTCAGCGACAGCCAAGCGGCCATCAAATCCCTTGGCTCTTACTCGTTCAACTCTGAACTGACGCTCAGCTGTCGTCGATCTCTTCAAGAGATAGCCCAACAGAACCGCGTGAACCTCACATGGGTCCCGGGACACAGGGACATTGAGGGAAACTGTAGGGCAGACGAACTTGCCAGGCAGGGCACGACCAAGCAGATTATTCAAGATAAAGAGCGCATAGGTATGCCGTTTGCCACGTGTAAGCTAATGCTGAAGGAGCATACACTCCGCGAAGCCAACGAAAGATGGCTACAAGCCCCAGGGTGCCGGATATCCAAGCAAACCTGGCCAAAATGCGATCTTAAAAGATCTAGACACATATACGCCCTAAAAAGGAAGGAAATCTCCATATTAATAGGTGTTTTAACCGGGCACTGCCTTATTGGTAGGCACGCAGCAAGGCTAGGCGTTCCCTACCGACGATGCTGCAGGAGTTGCAAAGATGATGAGGAAGAGGAAACGGTGGAGCACCTCATCTGCAACTGCCCGGCCTTAAGCGGAGCGAGAAGGCGCTCTCTGGGAGTTCCCTTCCTGGTTAGCTTAAGCCAGGTCGCGGAGCTAGACATAAAGGACTTGATGGCCTTCATCAAGTTATCAAAATGGTTCGAGGAGGGGTAGCGGTGTCGGTTAGGAGTGTCAGTCCCGGGTTTCGGCTATATGGGGAGTCCCGACAGCACTGGGATTTTCCATATGGCCGGGTCCCGGGATTGACTTTCCTAGTGTTTGGTGGTATCACAACGGGCCTTTTATTACTGGCCTAGGTGTGCCTTTGCGGCAGCCACTTCTACCTACCATATGAGCAAAGAGCTGAAATAACTATAAGGAATTGGCTGGTGGACAGAAACCACTTAACCTACCACTCTGAAATTTTTAGGAGATATTCTTCAAACTGTAGAGCTTATTTAGTTTTAAAATCGACAAATTTAAAGAGTCCCGTTTTTAGTTATATATATTTATGTATAAAAACTAAAAAAAAAAAAAATTGTATGAAAAAAAATTGATTTTTTTATTTTTGTGTACTTAAAGAGTACAAACTATTATTAACAAAACCTGTAAGTTTCACTTTTTTATACGAATTCGTTTAGAAACTACAATGATTTGAAGGAACTTAAAATTGTCGTATTTTTTCGTATATCAATACTTTAAAAAATTATTACTCGCAAATTTCGCATAATATGCGAAAATAAAAAAATACGTGTCGATTTATATTGCATCCAGATTATAAAAAAAAATGTTTCAGGACAATCTATTTTTTAGTTGTAAAAATGATATGGAACGACCCATATAATATAAATATTTTATAATATAAAGAAGCGTTTTCTCAAATATTAAAGTTCACTCTGAACAATAAATTTTGTATGAAGAAACTAAAGTTTACTTGAGAAAACGGCTCCAATTTCATAACAATAAGAAAGTTTCGTATACATATGCTTTGCATCGGAATATACAAAGTTATAATAAACATAAATAAACCTGACGTTGTTCGGGTTGGATCTGTATTTAAGGGTGGTACTAATTTCTATTGAAACAATTTTTTCGCTTTTGCCAACCTTACAGCCTCATTCTCTTTGGCGAACGATAACGAAAACGAACGATAGTTGGTCTTGACGTTTTGTCTAGCAGTCACATTCTAATTAGATTACGAAACTATTTGTCAATTTAAAGTGCTGCCATATGTAATTTATGCAAGTGCTTATAAGAATCAGTAGGTTTTTTTTTTTAATTTTTCTTGTATTTCAAAATTCTGCGAACATTCTTTTTACCTTGTTGACATAAAAATTTCGGTTTCTAACTAGAATGTGACTGCTAGACGAAACGTCAATACCAACTATCGTTCGTTTTGGTTATCGTACGCGAAAGAGAATGAGGCTGTTATTCTTGGGTCCAATACCTCTTCATCAACCTCTCTTCCTCGGCTTTCTTTCCTATGTCATATTCCGTTCGGTCACTTATGTTTGGATTAAGCCCCTATCTCTATTGTCAATTCCAGTCTAGTTTTTCCGAAATACTTCCTTCTTTCCATCTCCTTAACCTCAGTACCTCATCTGCTCCTACTTTGATACCCACCCTCACTTTCAGTAATTTTTGCCAAGGAATTTCCAATGTGCAGACACAACTTTTCTAGAGTTTTATTCCAGTATAGATAAGTGAATTGGTACGCCACTGTACCTATGCAATTGATTTTTGATTTAGCTGAAATTGAAAAAAAATACTAAACAAAAATTTGTGAGAGGCACGGTTTGTTATTTTTTTGACAAACAAAGTGAATTTTTCTTCATATAAATCTATTTACGAAAGAAATTTCATTGGTACCTCACTTAACCCATTTTCGGCCGCTACAAGAAATAGCGGTAATTTTTTATTTTCCTTTTAAGACAGCGTTTATTGGGCCATAATCAAGAAAAAAAATAAATTTTAAAAAATTCCGTCCGTCCGTTTCCTTAATATGGAGTGGTCGAAAAATCGACCGCTGGCCGTTAATGGTAAAGCATATTTAAACAAAAAACTCTGCAGCGAAAACAAATTTGCTTCAACGAATTTTGAACTCTTTTATTTCTAAGAACATTTTAGTTACCCACTTTACAAACCACCAGGTTCGTTGTTAGTGGGTAGTCAAACAGAGACTCGGCCCTAGCGTTATAATCGGAGCTTCCCCACTGGACGTGATGAGCATTAGCGTCACCTTCAATAATAAGATGACCCGTGCAGAAATTTTCCACCAGTTCTTTCCCCTCCTTTTGTGGAGGAGATTCTTCGGCGTCGTAGGGCATGTAGACCGACGCCATCGTTAGGCTGGTGCTGCCGACCTTTAAGTTGGCAGCTGTAACGTCACCGTTTGAATAGTTGGGTAAGAGAAAGGTGTTTAGCTCAGACTTTACCAAAATACAGGTTCTGACCTTGCCCTCATCATTGGCTTGGATGAGCTTGTACCCCTTTGTTCCCAATCCACAGATCCTTGAGCTATTGACCCAGGGCTCTTGGATAAAGACCACGTCTATGTCGCCTTTAGAAAGACGACTGCTTAAAACAGCCGAGGCTGCCTTAGATTTATGCAGGTTTATCTGAATCACCACCAACATGAGAAAGCGCAGACTTCCCTGCCACCGGCGTATCGTCGAGGTCTGCGTCGTCTAGGAGGCTTTTTTCCATCGACGAGTTGTTCAGACCACCTGAACGATTTGACGTAGCGGAAACCCTACTATCTATGGTAGCATCAACATTGGTGCGCCCAACGTTGGCTGCCCCCACCGTGACGTCGAGGTCTTCCCCGTCCGACAGGCTTTCTTCCATCGCCATGTTGTTGGCACCACCCCGGAAATTTGACATGGCGGATAACATGCTTTCCGCATCGGACTCCTCCGCTTCCACTTCAGGTGCCCCGATTTCCGAGTCCTCCGTAGTGGCTGGAATGGCAGCGCGCTGTGCATCGCCACGGTATACATGGATTGCGATTTCACCGTACTGCAGTCGTCCATTGCACCTTTTAAGGGGCTCGAGTGCCTCCTTATTCAAGGTGAAGATTACCTGCCTATCAGGCCCTACCCCATCCCCGACCAGATTGACACCAGTCCTGCGTAGGGAGGGACGGATTCATGACCCGCAGCATTGTGAGAGTTCTCTCAGGTTCCGCAGGGATGGCAGGAATCCATGCCCTTGCCCTTGGTTGATCCGGGATGTCCTTCCAGTCGACGACCTCGATTCTTGCCCCTGAGTAGACTTCACCCAGTCTTCCAACTGCTGCCTTGTACAGTTCAACAGTTGTAGCATCTTCGCGCGCGAATACTTTAATCCGAACCTGGTTCCAACCCGCATCAGTAGCTCGCGTCGTACAACCCGGAGACCCCAAAATAACGTAAAGAAGAGCAGACAGATTCTGCTTGCATTGCTGTTAACAATAAAACATGTACTGCCTGAAACTAATACATATATCCAACTTACCAGCTTCTGGCCAACGGTCGATTTTTCGATCACCAAAGTTTACGTGCTTTAAAATGTTAGAGTTATTGCAAAATTGACATTGAAATTGTTTTACTCTCAAAATATGATATTTTTCCTTTTATTTTTGGTTTCTCTTTTTTTATCTGAACAAAAAACGACTAAAATTAGTAGTATTTTCATCCATATACTAAAATTGTAGTTAAATTATTTTTGGTAAAATTTTTGCACTCTTAGTACTAAATAAGTTCTGAATTAACTAGCAATGCAAACAGATTAGAAGTATTACATTAGTTCAAAGATATAAATGTCCACAGTTGGCGGCCGAAAATGGGTTAAAATGACTATATCTTTTTTGTTTATTGGGCGATTTAGATAAAGCCAAGTTTAGGGCTCCTTCTAAGCTTCAAGCTGGCCATGAGAAAAAGTCTCATCAAAATCCGTTTCTTAGTTTCCGAGATCCTTACGTTCAAACGGACAAACAGACAGACAATAATTCTAAAAATGGTTCAGATAGACTCTATAATATTCCCTAAGTCATCCCCAGTCATTTTTTCAAATAAATTTTTAATGTACAGACACGACTTTTCTAGAGTTTATTATAGTATAGATATCTATTACATAGTGTGACTTATATAAAAAGTATAACGAGCAAAATTTCAGGCAGAGCTCACTGCTTTAAAAATAATTGACTTAATGCAAAGTCGCAATAAATAAGGTATCAGGTAACGAATATATTTAAAATAACATAATTTCATGACATGAAATGAAAAAAAATAAAATTATAATAATAATGTGAAAAAAATGTAGGTATATACATTTTACAATATTTATATATCACAATTTTCTATATCTTGCTCTGAACTCTCATAAATGTTAGAAGTGTTGAACTAAGTTCATTTAAAAAAAATTACTACATTGGCAACAAAGCTAAAAACGGATAAAAAAATAAGAAAACGGCTAGCGGCTAGATTCAAAGTTTTCCGGCTAAATGAAAAAAATGGCTAGATCTCGCCGGAAAACGGCTAAAATTTCAACACTGGAAGGCACCTTTTAAAGCTCAATTCATTGCATTTTCTCTTTATTTAAGCTTAAACTAAAAAGGAATTCAATCATTTTAATAAAAGAATTTTATGAACATATCGTCGGAAAAAGTGCAAAACCGCACATCGCACTTCTGCAAAACCGCAAATTCGACATTTCTGTCAAAAACAAAAAAAAATAGAATAAAAAATATTTTTAATTTAAAATGTTTTTAAAATGAAATAAAAACTGGAAAATAATTTCCCCTCTGCCTACATAGATTCTTCACCACGTAAAGCTTATCTTACCTTATTCTTATAGGTATTAAATAGTACTTGGAGTTTGAAATGTATAAAAACATTTGGCGCTTGCTATATCGTGAAAAGATGTTTTTTTTTTTAGAAAAGCTCATATCGGTAATAAGATTGTTAGAAATTAATGCGAACCATCTATAGCGTGCGCCAATGTTTTTATACATTTCAAACTCCAAGTACTATTTAATACCTAGTACCTGGGTGACCAAGCTTGCTCGGTGCTATCAATTTAGCGCTAAATTTACTTACCCAAAATGATCCCAAAATGACCCTAAAATAATCCAAAAATAATCCTAAAATGATCCCAAAAAGACTTAAATGTTACCAAAATGATCCGAAATTGAACCCAAAACGACCCAAAAATGATCCGAAAATGAACCTAAAATTATTCCAAATTGGTCCAAAAATAATTCCCAAATTACCCCAAAAATACCCTTAAATGCACACTAAACGATCCAAAAAATACACCAAAATGATCCCAAATATATTCTAAAATAATCCCAAAACCACCCCAAAAAGACCCTCAAATGTTCCCAAAGTAACCCAAAAATTATCCCAAAATGATACAAAAATTATCCAAAAATGGCTCCAAAATGAACCGAAAATTACCCAAAATTGTACCAAATTAATCCGAAATTGAACCCAAAATGATCTCAAGCAAGCCCCAAAATTATCCCAAAGTGATGTTCTCAAAATAATCCTAAAATATCCAAATATGATCCCAAAATACAAAATACAATTACAATACGGTAAAATGGTAACCCTGGGTGGCAACCCTACTTGAAAATATTTTAGCTGGTATTTCGGCGACAATACCTTTACTTTGATACCCAAAACTACCCAAAAATGATCCCAAAATGACCCTAAAATGATCCCAAATTGGTCCAAAAATAATTCACAAATTACCCCAAAAACACCCTTAAATGTACCCTAAACGATTCGAAAATTACCACAAAATTATCCAAAAATGATCCCAAAATAATCCTTGAATAGTCCCTCAGATGTTCCCAAAATAACCCAAAAATTATCCCAAATGATGACGTGGCAACCCCCAAATTGATAGTCTTAGAATCAATCATACTATCTACATACCAAATTTCATCCAAATCGGTCAAGCGGTTCTCGAGATAGTACCGGATATAGAAATATATTGTGGTAAGGTGGCAACCCTAAGTGGCAACTGTACTTAGAAATATTTTAGTTGATATGTCGCCGGAAATACCTCTAATTTGATACCGATATTCGCATATTTTACTCAATATTAACAAAAACAAAAATGAGATAGGTTGCCACCCTTAAAAGCCCTCCAAGTGGCAACACCTAAGTGGATAGTCTTAGAATCAGGCATGCTATCACTGCGCCAAATTTCATCCAAATCGGTCAAGCGGTTCTCGAGATAGTACCGGATATAGAAATATAGTGCGGGCAACCCTAGGCGACAAACCTACTTGGAAGTATCTTAGTTGATATGTCGCCGAAAATACCTATCATATGATACCCATATTGTCATATTTTGCTCCATAATTAAAAAAAATGGGATAGGTGGCAACTCTGTAAACTACTCGAAATGTCAAGCCTAAAGTAGATAGCCTTGGAATCCTTCATACTGTCACCATACCAAATTTCATCCAAATCGGTCAACCGGTTCTCGAGAGAGTACTGCGGTAAGGTGGCAACCCTAGGTCGCAACCCTACTTGAAAATACTTAAGTTGGTATCTCGCCGAAAGTACCTTTCATATGATACCCATATTGGCATATCTTGCTCCATAATTAAAAAAAAGGGATAGGTGGCAACCCTGTAAACCGCCCCAAGTGGCAACCCTAAAGTGGGTAGTCTTAAAATCGATCATACTATCACCATGCCAAATTTCAGCCAATTCGGTCAAGCGATTCTCGAGATAGTACCGGATATACAAATATATTGTGGTAAGGTGGCAATCCTAGGTGGCAACTCTACTTGAAAATATTTTAGTTGGTATCTCGCCGAAAATACCTTTCATATGATACCCATATTGGCATATCTTGCTCCATAATTAAAAAAAATGGGATAGGTGGCAACCCTGTAAACCGCCCAAGTGGCAACCCTAAAGCGGGTAGTCTTAGAATCCATCATACTATCTTTGTGCCAAATTTCATCCCAATCGGTCAAGCGGTTCTCGAGATAGTCCGAACATACAAATATACAAATATACAAGATTAACTCGTTTAAAGATATTAGATTAGATACTATCTTTGTGTCAAATTTCATCCCAATCGGTCAAGCGGTTCTCGAGATAGTCCTAACATACAAAAATACAAATATACAAGATTAACTCGTTTAAAGATATTAGATAAGAATGCGCCTGTTTATGGCGCTGTGTACGAAATATTCAGATAGCAATAATTAAGATAGGCCGATAAATGGGACTTTTGCAATTAAAGCAATATTTTGGATTTTTTTAAGCTATTGCATAGATTTTATCGCGGGCTTGGCACTTAAAAAAAAAAACCGGAACGGATAAAAAGGTTCGAAAAGGTTCGGTGTTAGCAACAGGCCGAATACATAAAATTGGATCTCTATGTTGTTGTTGTAGCGAGGTGTAGCCCTGCCTAAATGTCAGACAGGGTCACCCCGAATGTATTGCTCTTGGCCGGGTCGATATAAGAAAACGGCCTGGGTCGTTTCGGC
The DNA here is from genome assembly GCA_964058755.1 of Campiglossa producta. Lineage (NCBI taxonomy): Eukaryota > Metazoa > Arthropoda > Insecta > Diptera > Tephritidae > Campiglossa > Campiglossa producta. The sequence continues at coordinate 447,890 of CAXKVI010000028.1, read as the reverse complement.
ACGATGGGTACAGCACAAGTACTGGTACCGTTCTCGTAGAACCGGCAATACAAGAAACTAGCCGTGTAGGCTGTGTAGGTCATTTAGCGTTACCCAGGGTGCACCAACTGGGAGGCGACCTACTTTTTCACCCCTATCTCTATCATAAAGTTAAGGTTAAAGTTAAAGTTAAAGTTAAAGTTAAAGTTAAAGTTAAAGTTAAAGTTAAAGTTAAAGTTAAAGTTAAAGTTAAAGTTAAAGTTAAAGTTAAAGTTAAAGTTAAAGTTAAAGTTAAAGTTAAAGTTAAGGTTAAGGTTAAGGTTAAGGTTAAGGTTAAGGTTAAGGTTAAGGTTAAGGTTAAGGTTAAGGTTAAGGTTAAGGTTAAGGTTAAGGTTAAGGTTAAGGTTAAGGTTAAGGTTAAGGTTAAGGTTAAGGTTAAGGTTAAGGTTAAGGTTAAGGTTGAGGTTAAGGTTAAGGATAAGGTTAAGAAGGTTAATGTCATATCATGTGATGTCATATCATATGATGTCATATCATGTGATGTCATATCATATGATGTCATGTCACGTGATGTTATATCATATGATGTCATATCACGTGATGTCATATCATATGATGTCATATCATGTGATGTCATATCATATGATGTCAGATCATATGATGTCAGATCATATGATGTCATATCATATGATGTGAGATCATATGATGTCATATCATATCATGTGATGTCATATCATGTCATATAAACGGGCCTGGCATAAGTTTATAATATGCAATAGCTTTACCGCGGCAGTCCCCGAGTGCCACACGTCCTTTTTTATACCTTTCATGAACATGAAATGGTATTATAACTTTGGTCCGATGTTTGTAAGTATGAGAAGAAGAAGATATGGACCCATCAATAAGTATACCGAAATGATCAGGATGACTGAGTTGATTTAGCCATGTCCGTCTGTCTCTTTGAACGTAAACTAGTCCCTCATTTTTAGAGATATCTGGCTGAAATTTTGTATGTGGCCACCATTTTGTAATATAGGAATCATTTGTCGGAACTGACAAGATCGGACCAGTATAACATATAGCCCCCATACAACCGATTGTTCAGATATAAGGTTTTTTGGCCAAAACTTCCGCAATTAAAAAGTTAGGAACGTAAAATTTTGCAACTCGAGTACTTTCTATTTATGTAGTGTATATAGTGAAAATCAACAAGATCGGGCAAATGTAACATATAGCCCCCATACAACCGATTGTTCAGATATAAGGTTTTTTGGCCAAAACTTCCGCAATTAAAAAGTTAGGAACGTAAAATTGTGCAACTCGAGTACTTTCTATTTATCTAGTGTATATAGTGAAAATCAACGAGATCGGGCAAATGTAATATATAGCCCCCATACAACCGATTGTTCAGATATAAGAAATTTTGGCCAAAACTTCTGCAATTAAAAAGTTAGGAACGTAAAATTTTGCAACTCGAGTACTTTCTATTTATGTAGTGTATATAGAGAAAATCAACAAGATCGGGCAAATGTAACATATAGCCCCCATACAACCGATTGTTCAGATATAAGGTTTTTTGGCCAAAACTTCTGCAATTAAAAAGTTAGCAACGTAAAATTTTGCATCTCGAGTACTTTCTATTTATGTAGTGTATATAGTGAAAATCAAAAAGATTGGGCAAATGTAACATATAGCCCCCATACAACTGATTGTTCAGATATAATTTTTGCACTCTTAGTACTAAATAAGTTCTGAATTAACTAGCAATGCAAACAGATCACGAAAGTATTACATTAGTTCAAAGATATAAATGTCCACAGTTGGCGGCCGAAAATGGGTTAAAATGACTATATCTTTTTTGTTTATTGGGCGATTTAGATAAAGCCAAGTTTAGGGCTCCTTCTAAGCTTCAAGCTGGCCATGAGAAAAAGTCTCATCAAAATCCTTTTCTTAGTTTCCGAGATCCTTACGTTCAAACGGACAAACAGACAGACAATAATTCTAAAAATGGTTCAGATGGCCTCTATAATATTCCCTAAGTCATCCCCAGTCATTTTTTCAAATAAATTTTTAATGTACAGACACGACTTTTCTAGAGTTTATTATAGTATAGATATCTATTACATAGTGTGACTTATATAAAAAGTATAACGAGCAAAATTTCAGGCAGAGCTCACTGCTTTAAAAATAATTGACTTAAGGCAAAGTCGCAATAACTAAGGTATCAGGTAACGAATATATTTAAAATAACATACTTTCATGACATGAAATGAAAAAAAATAAAATTATAATAATAATGTGAAAAAAATGTAGGTATATACATTTTACAATATTTATATATCACAATTTTCTATATCTTGCTCTGAACTCTCATAAATGTTAGAAGTGTTGAACTAAGTTCATTTAAAAAAAATTACTACATTGGCAACAAAGCTAAAAACGGATAAAAAAATAAGAAAACGGCTAGCGGCTAGATTCAAAGTTTTCCGGCTAAATGAAAAAAATGGCTAGATCTCGCCGGAAAACGGCTAAAATTTCAACACTGGAAGGCACCTTTTAAAGCTCAATTCATTGCATTTTCTCTTTATTTAAGCTTAAACTAAAAAGGAATTCAATCATTTTAATAAAAGAATTATATGAACATATCGTCGGAAAAAGTGCAAAACCGCACATCGCACTTCTGCAAAACCGCACATTCGACATTTCTGTCAAAAACAAAAAAAATAGAATAAAAAATATTTTTAATTTAAAATGTTTTTAAAATGAAATAAAAATTGGAAAATAATTTCCCCTCTGCCTACATAGATTCTTCACCACGTAAAGCTTATCTTACCTTATTCTTATAGGTATTAAATACATAGTACTTGGAGTTTGAAATGTATAAAAACATTTGGCGCTTGCTATATCGTGAAAAGATGTTTTTTTTTTAGAAAAGCTCATATCGGTAATAAGATTGTTAGAAATTAATGCGACCATCTTTAGCGTGCGCCAATGTTTTTATACATTTCAAACTCCAAGTACTATTTAATACGTAGTACCTGGGTGACCGAGCTTGCTCGGTGCTATCAATTTAGCGCTAAATTTACTTACCCAAAGTGATCCCAAAATTACCCTAAAATAATCCAAAAATAATCCTAAAATGATCCCAAAAAGACCCTTAAATGTTCCCAAAATGATCCGAAATTGAACCCAAAACGACCCAAAAATGATCCGAAAATGAACCTAAAATTATTGCAAATTGGTCCAAAAATAATTCCCAAATTACCCCAAAAATACCCTTAAATGCACTCTAAACGATCCAAAAAATACACCAAAATGATCCCAAATATATTCTAAAATAATCCGAAAACCACCCCAAAAAGACCCTCAAATGTTCCCAAAGTAACCCAAAAATTATCCCAAAATGATACAAAAATTATCCAAAAATGGCTCCAAAATGAACCGAAAATTACCCAAAATTGTACCAAATTAATCCGCAATTGAACCCAAAATGATCTCAAGCAAGCCCAAAATTATACCAAAGTGATGTTCTCAAAATAATCCTAAAATATCCAAATATGATCCCAAAATACAAAATACAATTACAATACGGTAAAATGGTAACCCTGGGTGGCAACCCTACTTGAAAATATTTTAGCTGGTATTTCGGCGACAATACCTTTACTTTGATACCCAAAACTACCCAAAAATGATCCCAAAATGACCCTAAAATGATCCCAAATTGGTCCAAAAATAATTCACAAATTACCCCAAAAACACCCTTAAATGTACCCTAAACGATTCGAAAATTACCACAAAATTATCCAAAAATGATCCCAAAATAATCCTTGAATAGTCCCTCAGATGTTCCCAAAATAACCCAAAAATTATCCCAAATGATGACGTGGCAACCCCCAAATTGATAGTCTTAGAATCAATCATACTATCTACATACCAAATTTCATCCAAATCGGTCAAGCGGTTCTCGAGATAGTACCGGATATAGAAATATATTGTGGTAAGGTGGCAACCCTAAGTGGCAACTGTACTTAGAAATATTTTAGTTGATATGTCGCCGGAAATACCTCTAATTTGATACCGATATTCGCATATTTTACTCAATATTAACAAAAACAAAAATGAGATAGGTTGCCACCCTTAAAAGCCCTCCAAGTGGCAACACCTAAGTGGATAGTCTTAGAATCAGGCATGCTATCACTGCGCCAAATTTCATCCAAATCGGTCAAGCGGTTCTCGAGATAGTACCGGATATAGAAATATAGTGCGGGCAACCCTAGGCGACAAACCTACTTGGAAGTATCTTAGTTGATATGTCGCCGAAAATACCTATCATATGATACCCATATTGTTATATTTTGCTCCATAATTAAAAAAATGGGATAGGTGGCAACTCTGTAAACTACTCGAAATGTCAACCCTAAAGTAGATAGCCTTGGAATCCTTCATACTGTCACCATACCAAATTTCATCCAAATCGGTCAACCGGTTCTCGAGATAGTACTGCGGTAAGGTGGCAACCCTAGGTGGCAACCCTACTTGAAAATATTTTAGTTGGTATCTCGCCGAAAATACCTTTCATATGATACCCATATTGGCATATCTTCCTCCATAATTAAAAAAAGGGATAGGTGGCAACCCTGTAAACCGCCCCAAGTGGTAACCCTAAAGTGGGTAGTCTTAAAATCGCTCATACTATCACCATGCCAAATTTCAGCCAATTCGGTCAAGCGATTCTCGAGATAGTACCGGATATACAAATATATTTTGGTAAGGTGGCAACCCTAGGTGGCAACTCTACTTGAAAATATTTTAGTTGGTATCTCGCGGAAAATACCTTTCATATGATACCCATATTGGCATATCTTGCTCCATAATTAAAAAAAAGGGATAGGTGGCAACCCTGTAAACCGCCCCAAGTGGCAACCCTAAAGTGGGTAGTCTTATAATCCATCAGTACCTGGGTGACCGAGCTTGCTCGGTGCTATCAGTTTAGTGCTAACCTTACTTACCAAACTTGTGAGGATGTGTTACACTGTCCTTTATATGTGGGCAAATTATTAAAATTTTGTAATTTTCGTAGCCGTAATGGACTTTTTGCGGACAACCCTACTTGAAAATATTTTAGTTGGTATGTCAGCAAAAATACCTTTCATTTGATACCCATATTGGCATATCTAGCTCCATAAATAAAAAATTAAATAGGTGGCAACCCTGTAATACAAATATACTGCGATAAGGTGACAACCCTAGATGGCAACTGTACTTAGAAATATTTTAGTTGATATGTCGCCGGAAATACCTCTAATTTGATACCGATATTCGCATATTTTACTCAATATTAAAGAAAAAAAACAAGTAAGGAAAGCTGTCTTCGGCTGTGCCGAAGGCTAAATACCTTTCATGAATAAGCGTCACGATTTTCACTGTTTGATCCCCAGTACAGCCTGTGTGAATTTAACTTTAGCTCATACCGAAATTATCGGAGCTATCGATTATATGGGGACGATGTGTTATATTGGTCCAATCTCATTGATTTTTAACATCGACATTCCACATTCTAAAATAGCAACATTTACGAAATTTCACGTTCCTACCGATATAATTACAGGAGTTATCTACCAAAATCCGTTTATCGGAACAATCGATTGTATGGGGGCTATGTGAAATATTTATCCCATTTCAATGATTTTCAACGTCGATATTTTACATATAAAAATAGCGATGCTTCCAAAATTTCACGTTCCTATGTGTTTAATTACAGGACTTATAGCCCAAAATCCGCTTATCGGAATAATCGACTGTATGGGAGCTATGTGAAATATTTATGCCATCTCAATGATTTTCAACATCGATATTTCGCATATAAAAATAGCGATACTTCCAAAATTTCACGTTCCTACCTATATAATTACAGGAGTTATCTACCAAAATCCGTTTATCGGAACAATCGATTGTATGGGGGCTATGTGAAATATTTATCCAATCTCGATGATTTTCAACATCGATATTTCACATATAAAAATAGCAATACTTACAAAATTTCACGTTCCTACGTGTTTAATTACAGGAGTTATAGCCCAAAATCCGTTTATCGGAATAATCGATTGTATGGGAGCTATGTGAAATATTTATCCCATCTCTATGAGTTTCAACATCGATATTTCACATATAAAAATAGCAATACTTACAAAATTTCACGTTCCCACGTGTTTAATTACAGGAGTTATAGCCCAAAATCCGTTTATCGGAATAATCGATTGTATGGGAGCTATGTAAAATATTTATCCCATCTCTATGATTTTCAGCATCGATATTTCACATATAAAAATAGCAATACTTACAAAATTTCACGTTCCTTCGTGTTTAATTACAGGAGTTATAGCCCAAAATCCGTTTATCGGAATAATCGGTTGTATGGGAGCTATATGTTATATTGGTCCGATCTTGCTGGTTCCGACAAATGATTCCTATATTGGAAAATGGTGGCCGCATACCAAATTTCAGCCAAATATCTCAAAAACTGAGGGACTAGTTTGCGTTCAAACAGACAGACAGACAGACGGACAGACGGACAGACGGACATGGCTAAATCAACTCATCTCGTCATCCTGATCATTTCGGTATACTTATTGATGGGTCTATCTCTTCTTCTTCTCATATTTACAAACATCGGACCAAAGTTATAATACCATTTCATGTTCATGAAAGGTATAAAAATGAGATAGGTTGCCACCCTTAAAAGCCCTCCAAGTGGCAACACCTAAGTGGATAGTCTTAGAATCAGGCATGCTATCACTGTGCCAAATTTCATCCAAATCGGTCAAGCGGTTCTCGAGATAGTACCGGATATAGAAATATAGTGCGGGCAACCCTAGGTGACAAACCTACTTGGAAGTATTTTAGTTGATATGTCGCCGAAAATACCTATCATATGATACCCATATTGTCATATCTTGCTCCATAATTTAAAAAAATGGGATAGGTGGCAACCCTGTAAACTACTCGAAATGTCAACCCTAAAGTAGATAGCCTTGGAATCCTTCATACTGTCACCATACCAAATTTCATCCAAATCGGTCAACCGGTTCTCGAGATAGTACTGCGGTAAGGTGGCAACCCTAGGTCGCAACGCTACTTGAAAATACTTAAGTTGGTATCTCGCCGAAAGTACCTTTCATATGATACCCATATTGGCATATCTTGCTCCATAATTAAAAAAAAAGGGATAGGTGGCAACCCTGTAAACCGCCCCAAGTGGCAACCCTAAAGTGGGTAGTCTTAAAATCGATCATACTATCACCATGCCAAATTTCAGCCAATTCGGTCAAGCGATTCTCGAGATAGTACCGGATATACAAATATATTGTGGTAAGGTGGCAACCCTAGGTGGCAACTCTACTTGAAAATATTTTAGTTGGTATCTCGCCGAAAATACCTTTCATATGATACCCATATTGGCATATCTTGCTCCATAATTAAAAAAAAATGGGATAGGTGGCAACCCTGTAAACCGCCCCAAGTGGCAACCCTAAAGTGGGTAGTCTTAGAATCCATCATACTATCTTTGTGCCAAATTTCATCCCAATCGGTCAAGCGGTTCTCGAGATAGTCCGAACATACAAAAATACAAATATACAAGATTAACTCGTTTAAAGATATTAGATAAGAATGCGCCTGTTTATGGCGCTGTGTACGAAATATTCAGATAGCAATAATTAAGATAGGCCGATAAATGGGACTTTTGCAATTAAAGCAATATTTTGGATTTTTTTAAGCTATTGCATAAATTTTATCGCGGGCTTGGCACCTAAAAAAAAAACCAGAACGGACAAAAAGGTTCGAAAAGGTTTGGTGTTAGCAACAGGCCGAATACATAAAATTGGATCTCTATGTTGTTGTTTTAGTGTAGCCCTGCCTAAATGTCAGACAGGGTCACCCCGAATGTATTGCTCTTGGCCGGGTCGATATAAGAAAACGGCCCGGGTCGTTTCGGCACGATGGGTACAGCACAAGTACTGGTACCGTTCTCGTAGAACCGGCAATACAAGAAATTAGCCGTGTAGGCTATGTAGGTCATTTAGCGTTACCCAGGGTGCACCAACTGGGAGGCGACCTACTTTTACACGCCTATCTCTATCATAAAGTTAAGGTTAAAGTTAAAGTTAAAGTTAAAGTTAAAGTTAAAGTTAAAGTTAAAGTTAAGGTTAAGGTTAAGGTTAAGGTTAAGGTTAAGGTTAAGGTTAAGGTTCAGGTTAAGGTTGAGGTTAATGTTAAGGTTAAGGTTAAGGTTAAGGTTAGGGTTAGGGTTAAGGTTAAGGTTAAGGTTAAGGTTAAGGATAAGGTTAAGAAGGTTAAGGTTAAGGTTAATGTCATATCATGTGATGTCATATCATATGATGTCATATCATGTGATGTCATATCATATGATGTCATGTCACGTGATGTTATATCATATGATGTCATATCATGTGATGTCATATCATATGATGTCATATCATGTGATGTCATATCATATGATGTCAGATCATATGATGTCATATCATGAGTGTGTAATGGAGTGTGGTTGCTAAGTGACCTTGCTCAATCCCGACTCTTGCGTCCTCGTTCGTGCACTCTGGGCAACGGGAGCTACCTAGGCTCGCGGCAGAAAGAGAGGGAGCCCCGGTGGGGCCACTCTGACATACTTGGTTTAAGGGCTCACCGAGGTTTTTGCGCAGCGTCTGTTCACCATGAGGTGCGGCTGCAAGCGGGCGTCTGTCTTGAAGCAAGCGGCTCGCTATATAAATGTGTAAATATTTTCCAAAAACCCCGAAACGGGTTGTGCGCTGGGTTTGGGACCCGCCACGTAAAAAATTTAGTCCAATGAAAAATGTATTAAAGCCTCAGATGAGAACCCCCTTTAATGTTGACGACCCGGCAAAACGAATAAGGCATAATGATTTGGATATTAGGGCATGTACCGGGAATGTCCGGACCCTTTCAAGGGACGGTACCGCTGCCCGACTGGTTGATGTCCTCGTTAACGCAAAGGCTGACATCACCGCCCTGCAGGAAATGCGATGGACGGGACAAGGAAAGACGACCATCGGACCTTGTGACGTATACTACAGTGGCCAGACACGCGGCAAAGCGCGTGGTGTAGGATTCGTGGTGGGAAAGAGACTTCGCCGCCAAGTACTAGCGTTCACCCCCGTGGACGAGCGTCTCGCTGCGATCCGCATCAAAGCGAAATTTTTCAACATAACATTTATCTGCGCCTATGCGCCGACTGAGGAGACGGACGACGCAGAGAAGGACTCCTTCTACGATAAACTTGAACAGACTTATGATCGCTGCCCCCAACATGATATCAAAATCGTGCTCGGCGACTTTAATGCGAAGGTGGGCAAGGAAGGAGTCTTTGGTCCAACAGTTGGAAAATTTAGTCTCCATGATATAACATCCCCCAACGGCACTAGGTTGATTGATTTCGCCGCTGCTCGCAATATGGTCATCAGTAGTACCAGGTTCCAGCATAAACGAATACACCAAGCCACATGGCTGTCTCCTGATCAAAGAACAAGAAACCAGATTGATCATGTCATGATCGACGGCAGACATAGCTCCACCGTTCTGGACGTGCGTACCCTTCGTGGTCCCAATATCGACTCGGACCATTATCTTGTTGCAGCCAAGATACGCACACGCCTCTGTGTAGCAAAGAAAGTGCGCACAGTAACGGAAGGAAAGTTTGACGTCGAGAAGGTGCGCACGACACAGACAGCTGACAATTTCTCCACTCGACTCTCACACCTGCTATCGGAGAGCAATCCTCGACCTAACGATGCAACCGAGCAATGGAAGCATATCTCTCACTCATTACGTACCGCCGCTGAGGCCACTATAGGGTTCCAGCGAGCCCGCAAAAACAACTGGTACGATGAGGAATGCAGCACTGCCTCGGACAAAAAGGACGCTGCCTACAGGGAGACGTTGCGAGCGGGCGCAACCCGCAGTGTATGGCAACGCTATCGTGAGGCAAAGAAGGAAGAGAGACGCCTTTTCAGAAAAAAGAAACGTGAGGCCGAAAGGCGTGAGTGTGAGGAGCTTGAGATGCTGGCTGACAGGAATGATGCCCGAAAATTCTATGAAAAGATCCGGCGGATGACGGAAGGTTTTAAGACCGGGGCAAGTTCCTGTAAGGACAATAATGGCGACCTGGTAACCGACGTACAGAGTGTACTTAAATTATGGAGGGAGCACTTCTCCTCACTGCTAAATTGCGAGGGAGACGTCGAACCCGATACCCCAATCCCTGACGATGGAAAAGTCGTCCCACCACCTGACTATGATGAAGTGAGGATAGCTATATCCCGGCTCAAAAACAACAAAGCGCCTGGAAAAGACGGACTACCCGCCGAGCTGTTCAAACACGGAGGCGAAGAGCTGGTAAAAAGCATGCATCAGCTCTTATGCAGAATATGGTCAGACGAGTGCATGCCTCCAGATTGGAATTTAAGTGTGCTCTGCCCAATCCACAAGAAAGGCGATCCCGCTAACCGCACCAACTACCGCGGAATCAGCCTTCTTAATATCGCGTATAAGGTTCTTTCTAGCGTATTGTGTGAAAGACTGAAGCCCATCGTAGACAAGCTGATTGGACCTTATCAGTGTGGCTTTAGACCTGGTAAGTCTACCATCGACCAGATTTTCACGATACGCCAAATCCTGGAGAAGACCCATGATAAAAGAATCGACACACACCATCTCTTTGTCGATTTCAAAGCCGCTTTTGACAGCGCAAAAAGGAGTTGCCTGTATGCCGCCATGTCTGAATTTGACTTCCCTGCAAAGCTTATACGGCTTTGCCAAATGACGTTGAGCAATACTAACAGCTCCGTCAGAGTCGGGAAGGACCTCTCTGAGCCATTTGAAACCAAACGAGGCTTCAGACAGGGCGACTCCCTTTCGTGCGATTTCTTCAACCTGATGCTGGAGAAGATAATTCGAGCAGCAGAGCTAAACCGCAATGGTACAATCTTTTACAAGAGCGTGCAATTGCTGGCGTATGCCGATGATATTGATATCATTGGCCTTAACAACCGCGCCGTAAGCGCTGCCTTCTCTGGACTGGATAAAGAAGCGAAAAAAGTGGGTCTTGCGGTCAACGAGGACAAGACGAAGTATTTGCTGTCATCAAAGAAAGAATCGGCGCACCTGCGCCTTGGCAGCCACGTCACTGTTGATAGCTACAAATTTGAAACTGTGAGGGACTTCGTCTATTTGGGAACCAGCATTAACACCGAAAATAATATCAGTCTAGAAATCCAACGGAGAATCACTCTTGCGAACAAGTGCTACTTTGGACTGAGTAGGCAATTGAGAAGTAAAGTCCTCTCTCGAAGAACAAAGATCGCGCTCTATAAGTCTCTCATCATACCTGTCCTGATGTATGGCTCAGATTCATGGACAATGTCAAGAGAAGATGAGATGGCCCTTGGAGTATTTGAGAGAAAAGTTCTCCGGAAGATTTATGGTCCTTCCCGTGATGCCGACGGCGAGTATCGAAGGAGACTTAACGATGAGCTGTACGAGCTTTACGCAGATCTGACCATAGTCCAGCGAATTAAAGCCCAAAGGCTCCGCTGGCTGGGTCACGTCATGCGAATGGACAAAGAAGCTCCAGCCCAGAAGGTTTTCCAATCGTCACCCGAATTCGGCAGCAGAGGAAGGGGGAGGCCTCGAATGAGATGGAAACAACAGGTGGAGGATGACTTGAACTCCCTTGGGGTTTCCAATTGCCGTCAGTTATCGCTAAAAAGGAATGACTGGCGTGCTTTGATAGGCGACGGCCAAAATCGCTTAGGCGGTTAAGCGCCAATAAATGATGATGATGATATAGTGAAAATCAACAAGATCGGCAAATGTAACATATAGCCCCGATACAACCGATTGTTCAGATATAAGGTTTTTTGGCCAAAACTTCTGCAATTAAAAAGTTAGGAACGTAAAATTTTGCATCTCGAGTACTTTCTATTTATGTAGTGTATATAGTGAAAATCAAAAAGATTGGGCAAATGTAACATATAGCCCCCATACAACCGATTGTTCAGATATAATTTTTGCACTCTTAGTACTAAATAAGTTCTGAATTAACTAGCAATGCAAACAGATCACGAAAGTATTACATTAGTTCAAAGATATAAATGTCCACGTTTGGCGGCCGAAAATGGGTTAAAATGCCTATATCTTTTTTGTTTATTGGGCGATTTAGATAAAGCCAAGTTTAGGGCTCCTTCTAAGCTTCAAGCTGGCCATGAGAAAAAGTCTCATCAAAATCCGTTTCTTAGTTTCCGAGATCCTTACGTTCAAACGGACAAACAGACAGACAATAATTCTAAAAATGGTTCAGATGGACTCTATAATATTACCTAAGTCATCCCCAGTCATTTTTTCAAATAAATTTTTAATGTACAGACACGACTTTTCTAGAGTTTATTATAGTATAGATATCTATTACATAGTGTGACTTATATAAAAAGTATAACGAGCAAAATTTCAGGCAGAGCTCACTGCTTTAAAAATAATTGACTTAATGCAAAGTCGCAATAAATAAGGTATCAGGTAACGAATATATTTAAAATAACATACTTTCATGACATGAAATGAAAAAAAATAAAATTATAATAACAATGTGAAAAAAATGTAGGTATATACATTTTACAATATTTCTATATCACAATTTTCTATATCTTGCTCTGAACTCTCATAAATGTTAGAAGTGTTGAACTAAGTTCATTTAAAAAAACTTACTACATTGGCAACAAAGCTAAAAACGGATAAAAAAATAAGAAAACGGCTAGCGGCTAGATTCAAAGTTTTCCGGCTAAATGAAAAAAATGGCTAGATCTCGCCGGAAAACGGCTAAAATTTCAACACTGGAAGGCACCTTTTAAAGCTCAATTCATTGCATTTTCTCTTTATTTAAGCTTAAACTAAAAAGGAATTCAATCATTTTAATAAAAGAATTTTATGAACATATCGTCGGAAAAAGTGCAAAACCGCACATCGCACTTCTGCAAAACCGCACATTCGACATTTCTGCCAAAAACAAAAAAAAATAGAATAAAAAAATATTTTTAATTTAAAATATTTTTAAAATGAAATAAAAACTGGAAAATAATTTCGCCTCTGCCTACATAGAGTCTTCACCACGTAAAGCTTATCTTACCTTATTCTTATAGGTATTAAATAGTACTTGGAGTTTGAAATGTATAAAAACATTTGGCGCTTGCTATATCGTGAAAAGATGTTTTTTTTTTTTAGAAAAGCTCATATCGGTAACAAGATTGTTAGAAATTAATGCGAACCATCTTTAGCGTGCGCCAATGTTTTTATACATTTCAAACTCCAAGTACTATTTAATACCTATAAGAATGCGCCTGTTTATGACGCTGTGTACGAAATATTCAGATAGCAATAATTAAGATAGGCCGATAAATGGGACTTTTGCAATTAAAGCAATATTTTGGATTTTTTTAAGCTATTGCATAGATTTTATCGCGGGTTTGGCACCTAAAAAAAAAACCGGAACGGATAAAAAGATTCGAAAAGGTTCGGTGTTAGCAACAGGCCGAATACATAAAATTGGATCTCTATGTTGTTGTTGTAGCGAGGTGTAGCCCTGCCTAAATGTCAGACAGGGTCACCCCGAGTGTATTGCTCTTGGCCGGGTCGATATAAGAAAACGGCCCGGGTCGTTTCGGCACGATGGGTACAGCACAAGTACTGGTACCGTTCTCGTAGAACCGGCAATACAAGAAACTAGCCGTGTAGGCTATGTAGGTCATTTAGCGTTACCCAGGGTGCACCAACTGGGAGGCGACCTACTTTTACACCCCTATCTCTATCATAAAGTTAAGGTTAAAGTTAAAGTTAAAGTTAAAGTTAAAGTTAAAGTTAATGTTAAAGTTAAAGTTAAAGTTAAAGTTAAAGTTAAAGTTAAAGTTAAAGTTATAGTTAAAGTTAAAGTTAAAGTTAAAGTTAAAGTTAAAGTTAAAGTTAAGGTTAAGGTTAAGGTTAAGGTTAAGGTTAAGGTTAAGGTTAAGGTTAAGGTTGAGGTTAAGGTTGAGGTTAAGGTTAAGGTTAAGGTTAAGGTTAAGGTTAAGGTTAAGGTTAAGGTTAAGGTTAAGGTTAAGGTTAAGGTTAAGGTTAAGGTTAAGGTTAAGGTTAAGGTTAGGGTTAGGGTTAAGGTTAAGGTTAAGGTTAAGGTTAAGGATAAGGTAAAGAAGGTTAAGGTTAAGGTTAATGTCATGTCACGTGATGTTATGTCATATGATGTCATATCATGTGATGTCATATCATATGATGTCATATCATGTGATGTCATATCATATGATGTCAGATCATATGATGTCATATCATATGATGTCAGATCATATGATGTCATATCATATGATGTTATATCATACGACGTCATATGTCACGTGATGTTATATCATATGATGTCATATCATGTGATGTCATATCATATGATGTCATATCATGTGATGTCATATCATATGATGTCAGATCATATGATGTCATATCATATGATGTCAGATCCTATTATGTCATATCATATGATGTCATATCATATGATGTGAGATCATATGATGTCATATCATATCATGTGATGTCATATCATGTCATATAAACGTAAAAAAATTGTTTTCTTTCTTCCAAAACCCCCACCGCTTCGTACGGGCCTGGCATAAGTTTATAATATGCAATAGCTTTACCGCGGCAGTCCCCGAGTGCCACACGTCCTTTTTTATACCTTTCATGAACATGAAATGGTATTATAACTTTGTCTGAAATTTTGTATGTGGCCACCATTTTGTAATATAGGAATCATTTGTCGGAACTGACAAGATCGGACCTATATAACATATAGCCCCTATACAACCGATTGTTCAGATATAAGGATTTTTGGCCAAAAATTCCGCAATTAAAAAGTTAGGAACGTAAAATTTTGCAACTCGAGTACTTTCTATTTATGTAGTGTATATAGTGAAAATCAACAAGATCGGGAAAATGTAACATATAGCCCCCATACAACCTATTGTTCAGATATAAGGTTTTTTGGCCAGAACTTCTGCAATTAAAAAGTGAGGAACGTAAAATTTTGCAAATCGAGTACTTTCTATTTATGTAGTGTATATAGTGAAAATCAACAAGATCGGCAAATGTAACATATAGCCCCGATACAACCGATTGTTCAGATATAAGGTTTTTTGGCCAAAACTTCTGCAATTAAAAAGTTAGGAACGTAAAATTTTGCATCTCGAGTACTTTCTATTTATGTAGTGTATATAGTGAAAATCAAAAAGATTGGGCAAATGTAAAATATAGCCCCCATACAACCGATTGTTCAGATATAATTTTTGTACTCTTAGTACTAAATAAGTTCTGAATTAACTAGCAATGCAAACAGATCACGAAAGTATTACATTAGTTCAAAGATATAAATGTCCACAGTTGGCGGCCGAAAATGGGTTAAAATGACTATATCTTTTTTGTTTATTGGGCGATTTAGATAAAGCCAAGTTTAGGGCTCCTTCTAAGCTTCAAGCTGGCCACGAGAAAAAGTCTCATCAAAATCCCTTTCTTAGTTACCGAGATCCTTACGTTCAAACGGACAAACAGACAGACAATAATTCTAAAAATGGTTCAGATGGACTCTATAATATTCCCTAAGTCATCCCCAGCCATTTTTTCAAATAAATTTTTAATGTACAGACACGACTTTTCTAGAGTTTATTATAGTATAGATATCTATTACATAGTGTGACTTATATAAAAAGTATAACGAGCAAAATTTCAGGCAGAGCTCACTGCTTTAAAAATAATTGACTTAATGCAAAGTCGCAATAAATAAGGTATCAGGTAACGAATATATTTAAAATAACATACTTTCATGACATGAAATGAAAAAAAATAAAATTATAATAATAATGTGAAAAAAATGTAGATATAAAAACGGATAAAAAAATATGAAAACGGCTAGCGGCTAGATTCAAAATTTTCCTGCTAAATGAAAAAAATGGCTAGATCTCGCCGGAAAACGGCTAAAATTTCAACACTGGAAGGCACCTTTTAAAGCTCAATTCATTGCATTTTCTCTTTATTTAAGCTTAAACTAAAAAGGAATTCAATCATTTTAATAAAAGAATTTTATGAACATATCGTCGGAAAAAGTGCAAAACCGCACATCGCACTTCTGCAAAACCGCATATTCGACATTTCTGTCAAAAACAAAAAAAAATAGAATAAAAAAATATTTTTAATTTAAAATGTTTTTAAAATGAAATAAAAACTGGAAAATAATTTCCCCTCTGCCTACATAGATTCTTCACCACGTAAAGCTTATCTTACCTTATTCTTATAGGTATTAAATAGTACTTGGAGTTTGAAATGTATAAAAACATTTGGCGCTTGCTATATCGTGAAAAGATGTTTTTTTTTTTTAGAAAAGCTCATATCGGTAATAAGATTGTTAGAAATTAATGCGAACCATCTTTAGCGTGCGCCAATGTTTTTATACATTTCAAACTCCAAGTACTATTTAATACCTATAAGAATGCGCCTGTTTATGGCGCTGTGTACGTAATATTCAGATAGCAATAATTAAGATAGGCCGATAAATGGGACTTTTGCAATTAAAGCAATATTTTGGATTTTTTAAGCTATTGCATAGATTTTATCGCGGGTTTGGCACCTAAAAAAAAAACCGGAACGGATAAAAAGGTTCGAAAAGGTTCGGTGTTAGCAACAGGCCGAATACATAAAATTGGATCTCTATGTTGTTGTTGTAGCGAGGTGTAGCCCTGCCTAAATGTCAGACAGGGTCACCCCGAGTGTATATCTCTTGGCCGGGTCGATATAAGAAAACGGCCCGGGTCGTTTCGGCACGATGGGTACAGCACAAGTACTGGTACCGTTCTCGTAGAACCGGCAATACAAGAAACTAGCCGTGTAGGCTATGTAGGTCATTTAGCGTTACCCAGGGTGCACCAACTGGGAGGCGACCTACTTTTACACCTCTATCTCTATCATAAAGTTAAGGTTAAAGTTAAAGTTAAAGTTAAAGTTAAAGTTAAAGTTAAAGTTAAAGTTAAAGTTAAAGTTAAAGTTAAGGTTAAGGTTAAGGTTAAGGTTAAGGTTAAGGTTAAGGTTAAGGTTAAGGTTAAGGTTAAGGTTAAGGTTGAGGTTAAGGTTGAGGTTAAGGTTAAGGTTAAGGTTAAGGTTAAGGTTAAGGTTAAGGTTAAGGTTAAGGTTAAGGTTAAGGTTAAGGTTAAGGTTAAGGTTAGGGTTAGGGTTAAGGTTAAGGTTAAGGTTAAGGTTAAGGTTAAGGATAAGGTAAAGAAGGTTAAGGTTAAGGTTAATGTCATATCATGTTATGTCATATCATATGAAGTCATATCATGTGATGTCATATCATATGATGTCATGTCACGTGATGTTATATCATATGATGTCATATCATGTGATGTCATATCATATGATGGCATATCATGTGATGTCATATCATATGATGTCAGATCATATGATGTCATATCATATGATGTCAGATCATATGATGTCATATCATATGATGTTATATCATACGACGTCATATCATATGATGTCAGATCATATGATGTCATATCATATGATGTGAGATCATATGATGTCATATCATATCATGTGATGTCATATCATGTCATATAAACGTAAAAAATTTGTTTTCTTTCTTCCAAAACCCCCACCGCTTCGTACGGGCCCGGCATAAGTTTATAATATGCAATAGCTTTACCGCGGCAGTCCCCGAGTGCCACACGTCCTTTTTTATACCTTTCATGAACATGAAATGGTATTATAACTTTGGTCCGATGTTTGTAAGTATGAGAAGAAGAAGATATGGACCCATCAATAAGTATACCGAAATGATCAGGATGACAAGCTGAGTTGATTTAGCCATGTCCGTCTGTCCGTCTGTCTCTTTGAACGCAAACTAGTCCCTTATTTTTGGAGATATCTGGCTGAAATTTTGTATGTGGCCACCATTTTGTAATATAGGAATCATTTGTCGGAACTGACAAGATCGGACCAGTATAACGTATAGCCCCCATACAACCGATTGTTCAGATATAAGGATTTTTGGCCAAAACTTCCGCAATTAAAAAGTTAGGAACGTAAAATTTTGCAACTCGAGTACTTTCTATTTATCTAGTGTATATAGTGAAAATCAACGAGATCGGGCAAATGAAATATATAGCCCCCATACAACCTATTGTTCAGATATAAGGTTTTTTGGCCAAAACTTCTGCAATTAAAAAGTTAGGAACGTAAAATTTTGCAAATCGAGTACTTTCTATTTATGTAGTGTATATAGTGAAAATCAACAAGATCGGCAAATGTAACATATAGCCCCGATACAACCGATTGTTCAGATATAAGGTGTTTTGGCCAAAACTTCTGCAATTAAAAAGTTAGGAACGTAAAATTTTGCAACTCGAGTACTTTCTATTTATGTAGTGTATATAGTGAAAATCAACAAGATCGGGCAAATGTAAAATATAGCCCCCATACAACCGATTGCTCAGATATAAGGTTTTTTGGCCAAAACTTCTGCAATTAAAAAGTTAGGAACGTAAAATTTTGCAACTCGAGTACTTTCTATTTATGTAGTGTATATAGTGAAAATCAACAAGATCGGGAAAATGTAACATATAGCCCCCATACAACCGATTGTTCAGATATAAGGTTTTTTGGCCAAAACTTCTGCAATTAAAAAGTTAGGAACGTAAAATTTTGCAAATCGAGTACTTTCTATTTATGAAGTGTATATAGTGAAAATCAACAGGATCGGCAAATGTAACATATAGCCCCGATACAACCGATTGTTCAGATATAAGGTTTTTTGGCCAAAACTTCTGCAATTAAAAAGTTAGGAACGTAAAATTTTGCATCTCAAGTACTTTCTATTTATGTAGTGTATATAGTGAAAATCAAAAAGATTGGGCAAATGTAACATATAGCCCCCATACAACCGATTGTTCAGATATAATTTTTGCACTCTTAGTACTAAATAAGTTCTGAATTAACTAGCAATGCAAACAGATCACGAAAGTATTACATTAGTTCAAAGATATAAATGTCCACAGTTGGCGGCCGAAAATGGGTTAAAATGACTATATCTTTTTTGTTTATTGGGCGATTTAGATAAAGCCAAGTTTAGGGCTCCTTCTAAGCTTCAAGCTGGCCATGAGAAAAAGTCTCATCAAAATCCGTTTCTTAGTTTCCGAGATCCTTACGTTCAAACGGACAAACAGACAGACAATAATTCTAAAAATGGTTCAGATGGACTCTATAATATTCCCTAAGTCATCCCCAGCCATTTTTTCAAATAAATTTTTAATGTACAGACACGACTTTTCTAGAGTTTATTATAGTATAGATATCTATTACATAGTGTGACTTATATAAAAAGTATAACGAGCAAAATTTCAGGCAGAGCTCACTGCTTTAAAAATAATTGACTTAATGCAAAGTCGCAATAAATAAGGTATCAGGTAACGAATATATTTAAAATAACATACTTTCATGACATGAAATGAAAAAAAATAAAATTATAATAATAATGTGAAAAAAATTTAGATATAAAAACGGATAAAAAAATATGAAAACGGCTAGCGGCTAGATTCAAAATTTTCCTGCTAAATGAAAAAAATGGCTAGATCTCGCCGGAAAACGGCTAAAATTTCAACACTGGAAGGCACCTTTTAAAGCTCAATTCATTGCATTTTCTCTTTATTTAAGCTTAAACTAAAAAGGAATTCAATCATTTTAATAAAAGAATTTTATGAACATATCGTCGGAAAAAGTGCAAAACCGCACATCGCACTTCTGCAAAACCGCATATTCGACATTTCTGTCAAAAACAAAAAAAATAGAATAAAAAAATATTTTTAATTTAAAATGTTTTTAAAATGAAATAAAAACTGGAAAATAATTTCCCCTCTGCCTACATAGATTCTTCACCACGTAAAGCTTATCTTACCTTATTCTTATAGGTATTAAATAGTACTTGGAGTTTGAAATGTATAAAAACATTTGGCGCTTGCTATATCGTGAAAAGATGTTTTTTTTTTTTAGAAAAGCTCATATCGGTAATAAGATTGTTAGAAATTAATGCGAACCATCTTTAGCGTGCCCCAATGTTTTTATACATTTCAAACTCCAAGTACTATTTAATACCTATAAGAATGCGCCTGTTTATGGCGCTGTGTACTTAATATTCAGATAGCAATAATTAAGATAGGCCGATAAATGGGACTTTTGCAATTAAAGCAATATTTTGGATTTTTTTAAGCTATTGCATAGATTTTATCGCGGGTTTGGCACCTAAAAAAAAAACCGGAACGGATAAAAAGGTTCGAAAAGGTTCGGTGTTAGCAACAGGCCGAATACATAAAATTGGATCTCTATGTTGTTGTTGTAGCGAGGTGTAGCCCTGCCTAAATGTCAGACAGGGTCACCCCGAGTGTATATCTCTTGGCCGGGTCGATATAAGAAAACGGCCCGGGTCGTTTCGGCACGATGGGTACAGCACAAGTACTGGTACCGTTCTCGTAGAACCGGCAATACAAGAAACTAGCCGTGTAGGCTATGTAGGTCATTTAGCGTTACCCAGGGTGCACCAACTGGGAGGCGACCTACTTTTACACCTCTATCTCTATCATAAAGTTAAGGTTAAAGTTAAAGTTAAAGTTAAAGTTAAAGTTAAAGTTAAAGTTAAAGTTAAAGTTAAGGTTAAGGTTAAGGTTAAGGTTAAGGTTAAGGTTAAGGTTAAGGTTAAGGTTGAGGTTAAGGTTGAGGTTATGGTTAAGGTTAAGGTTAAGGTTAAGGTTGAGGTTAAGGTTAAGGTTAAGGTTAAGGTTAAGGTTAAGGTTAAGGTTAAGGTTAAGGTTAAGGTTAAGGTTAAGGTTAAGGTTAGGGTTAAGGTTAAGGTTAAGGTTAAGGTTAAGGATAAGGTAAAGAAGGTTAAGGTTAAGGTTAATGTCATATCATGTTATGTCATATCATATGAAGTCATATCATGTGATGTCATATCATATGATGTCATGTCACGTGATGTTATATCATATGATGTCATATCATGTGATGTCATATCATATGATGGCATATCATGTGATGTCATATCATATGATGTCAGATCATATGATGTCATATCATATGATGTCAGATCATATGATGTCATATCATATGATGTTATATCATACGACGTCATATCATATGATGTCAGATCATATGATGTCATATCATATGATGTGAGATCATATGATGTCATATCATATCATGTGATGTCATATCATGTCATATAAACGTAAAAAATTTGTTTTCTTTCTTCCAAAACCCCCACCGCTTCGTACGGGCCCGGCATAAGTTTATAATATGCAATAGCTTTACCGCGGCAGTCCCCGAGTGCCACACGTCCTTTTTTATACCTTTCATGAACATGAAATGGTATTATAACTTTGGTCCGATGTTTGTAAGTATGAGAAGAAGAAGATATGGACCCATCAATAAGTATACCGAAATGATCAGGATGACAAGCTGAGTTGATTTAGCCATGTCCGTCTGTCCGTCTGTCTCTTTGAACGCAAACTAGTCCCTTATTTTTGGAGATATCTGGCTGAAATTTTGTATGTGGCCACCATTTTGTAATATAGGAATCATTTGTCGGAACTGACAAGATCGGACCAGTATAACGTATAGCCCCCATACAACCGATTGTTCAGATATAAGGATTTTTGGCCAAAACTTCCGCAATTAGAAAGTTAGGAACGTAAAATTTTGCAACTCGAGTACTTTCTATTTATCTAGTGTATATAGTGAAAATCAACGAGATCGGGCAAATGTAATATATAGCCCCCATACAACCTATTGTTCAGATATAAGGTTTTTTGGCCAAAACTTCTGCAATTAAAAAGTTAGGAACGTAAAATTTTGCAAATCGAATACTTTCTATTTATGTAGTGTATATAGTGAAAATCAACAAGATCGGCAAATGTAACATATAGCCCCGATACAACCGATTGTTCAGATATAAGGTGTTTTGGCCAAAACTTCTGCAATTAAAAAGTTAGGAACGTAAAATTTTGCAACTCGAGTACTTTCTATTTATGTAGTGTATATAGTGAAAATCAACAAGATCGGGCAAATGTAAAATATAGCCCCCATACAACCGATTGTTCAGATATAAGGTTTTTTGGCCAAAACTTCTGCAATTAAAAAGTTAGGAACGTAAAATTTTGCAACTCGAGTACTTTCTATTTATGTAGTGTATATAGTGAAAATCAACAAGATCGGGAAAATGTAACATATAGCCCCCATACAACCGATTGTTCAGATATAAGGTTTTTTGGCCAAAACTTCTGCAATTAAAAAGTTAGGAACGTAAAATTTTGCAAATCGAGTACTTTCTATTTATGAAGTGTATATAGTGAAAATCAACAGGATCGGCAAATGTAACATATAGCCCCGATACAACCGATTGTTCAGATATAAGGTTTTTTGGCCAAAACTTCTGCAATTAAAAAGTTAGGAACGTAAAATTTTGCATCTCAAGTACTTTCTATTTATGTAGTGTATATAGTGAAAATCAAAAAGATTGGGCAAATGTAACATATAGCCCCCATACAACCGATTGTTCAGATATAATTTTTGCACTCTTAGTACTAAATAAGTTCTGAATTAACTAGCAATGCAAACAGATCACGAAAGTATTATATTAGTTCAAAGATATAAATGTCCACAGTTGGCGGCCGAAAATGGGTTAAAATGACTATATCTTTTTTGTTTATTGGGCGATTTAGATAAAGCCAAGTTTAGGGCTCCTTCTAAGCTTCAAGCTGGCCATGAGAAAAAGTCTCATCAAAATCCGTTTCTTAGTTTCCGAGATCCTTACGTTCAAACGGACAAACAGACAGACAATAATTCTAAAAATGGTTCAGATGGACTCTATAATATTCCCTAAGTCATCCCCAGCCATTTTTTCAAATAAATTTTTAATGTACAGACACGACTTTTCTAGAGTTTATTATAGTATAGATATCTATTACATAGTGTGACTTATATAAAAAGTATAACGAGCAAAATTTCAGGCAGAGCTCACTGCTTTAAAAATAATTGACTTAATGCAAAGTCGCAATAAATAAGGTATCAGGTAACGAATATATTTAAAATAACATACTTTCATGACATGAAATGAAAAAAAATAAAATTATAATAATAATGTGAAAAAAATGTAGGTATATACATTTTACAATATTTCTATATCACAATTTTCTATATCTTGCTCTGAACTCTCATAAATGTTAGAAGTGTTGAACTAAGTTCATTTAAAAAAAATTACTACATTGGCAACAAAGCTAAAAACGGATAAAAAAATAAGAAAACGGCTAGCGGCTAGATTCAAAGTTTTCCGGCTAAATGAAAAAAATGGCTAGATCTCGCCGGAAAACGGCTAAAATTTCAACACTGGAAGGCACCTTTTAAAGCTCAATTCATTGCATTTTCTCTTTATTTAAGCTTAAACTAAAAAGGAATTCAATCATTTTAATAAAAGAATTTTATGAACATATCGTCGGAAAAAGTGCAAAACCGCACATCGCACTTCTGCAAAACCGCATATTCGACATTTCTGTCAAAAACAAAAAAAATAGAATAAAAAAATATTTTTAATTTAAAATGTTTTTAAAATGAAATAAAAACTGGAAAATAATTTCCCCTCTGCCTACATAGATTCTTCACCACGTAAAGCTTATCTTACCTTATTCTTATAGGTATTAAATAGTACTTGGAGTTTGAAATGTATAAAAACATTTGGCGCTTGCTATATCGTGAAAAGATGTTTTTTTTTTTTTAGAAAAGCTGTTTTTATACATTTCAAACTCCAAGTACTATTTAATACCTATAAGAATGCGCCTGTTTATGGCGCTGTGTACGAAATATTCAGATAGCAATAATTAAGATAGGCCGATAAATGGGTTTTTTGCAATTAAAGCAATATTTTGGATTTTTTTAAGCTATTGCATAGATTTTATTGCGGGCTTGGCACCTAAAAAAAAAACCGGAACGGATAAAAAGGTTCGAAGAGGTTCAGTGTTAGCAACAGGCCGAATACATAAAATTGGATCTCTATGTTGTTGTTGTAGCGAGGTGTAGCCCTGCCTAAATGTCAGACAGGGTCACCCCGAGTGTATTGCTCTTGGCCGGGTCGATATAAGAAAACGGCCCGGGTCGTTTCGGCACGATGGGTACAGCACAAGTACTGGTACCGTTCTCGTAGAACCGGCAATACAAGAAATTAGCCGTGTAGGCTATGTAGGTCATTTAGCGTTACCCAGGGTGCACCAACTGGGAGGCGACCTACTTTTACACCCCTATCTCTATCATAAAGTTAAGGTTAAAGTTAAAGTTAAAGTTAAAGTTAAAGTTAAGGTTAAGGTTAAGGTTAAGGTTAAGGTTAAGGTTAAGGTTAAGGTTAAGGTTAAGGTTAAGGTTCAGGTTAAGGTTGAGGTTAAGGTTAAGGTTAAGGTTAGGGTTAGGGTTAAGGTTAAGGTTAAGGTTAAGGTTAAGGATAAGGTTAAGAAGGTTAAGGTTGTCAGGTGATGTCATATCATATGATGTCATGTCACGTGATGTTATATCATATGATGTCATATCATGTGATGTCATATCATATGATGTCATATCATGTGATGTCATATCATATGATGTCAGATCATATGATGTCATATCATATGATGTCAGATCATATGATGTCATATCATATGATGTTATATCATGTGACGTCATATCATATGATGTCAGATCATATGATGTCATATCATATGATGTCAGATCATATGATGTCATATCATATCATGTGATTTCATATCATGTCATATAAACGTAAAAAATTTGTTTTCTTTCTTCCAAAACCCCCACCGCTTCGTACGGGCCTGGCATAAGTTTATAATATGCAATAGCTTTACCGCGGCAGTCCCCGAGTGCCACACGTCCTTTTTTATACCTTTCATGAACATGAAATGGTATTATAACTTTGGTCCGATGTTTGTAAGTATGAGAAGAAGAAGATATGAACCCATCAATAAGTATACCGAAATGATCAGGATGACAAGCCATGTCCGTCTGTCCGTCTGTCCGTCTGTCTCTTTGAACGCAAACTAGTCCCTCATTTTTGGAGATATCTGGCTGAAATTTTGTATGTGGCCACCATTTTGTAATATAGGAATCATTTGGCGGAACTGACAAGATCGAACCAGTATAACATATAGCCCCCATACAACCGATTGTTCAGATATAAGGTTTTTTGGCCAAAACTTCCGCAATTAAAAAGTTAGGAACGTAAAATTTTGCAACTCGAGTACTTTCTATTTATCTAGTGTATATAGTTAAAATCAACGAGATCGGGCAAATGTAATATATAGCCCCCATACAACCGATTGTTCAGATATAAGAAATTTTGGCCAAAACTTCTGCAATTAAAAAGTTAGGAACGTATAATTTTGCAACTCGAGTACTTTCTATTTATGTAGTGTATATAGTGAAAATCAACAAGATCGGGCAAATGTAAAATATAGCCCCCATACAACCGATTGTTCAGATATAAGGTATTTTGGCCAAAACTTCTGCAATTAAAAAGTTAGGAACGTAAAATTTTGCAACTCGAGTACTTTCTATTTATGTAGTGTATATAGTGAAAATCAACAAGATCGGGAAAATGTAACATATAGCCCCCATACAACCGATTGTTCAGATATAAGGTTTTTTGGCCAAAACTTCTGCTATTAAAAAGTTAGGAACGTAAAATTTTGCAAATCGAGTACTTTCTATTTATGTAGTGTATATAGTGAGAATCAACAAGAACGGCAAATGTAACATATAGCCCCGATACAACCGATTGTTCAGATATAAGGTTTTTTGGCCAAAACTTCTGCAATTAAAAAGTTAGGAACGTAAAATTTTGCATCTCAAGTACTTTCTATTTATGTAGTGTATATAGTGAAAATCAAAAAGATTGGGCAAATGTAACATATAGCCCCCATACAACCGATTGTTCAGATATAATTTTTGCACTCTTAGTACTAAATAAGTTCTGAATTAACTAGCAATGCAAACAGATCACGAAAGTATTACATTAGTTCAAAGATATAAATGTCCACAGTTGGCGGCCGAAAATGGGTTAAAATGACTATATCTTTTTTGTTTATTGGGCGATTTAGATAAAGCCAAGTTTAGGGCTCCTTCTAAGCTTCAAGCTGGCCACGAGAAAAAGTCTCATCAAAATCCGTTTCTTAGTTACCGAGATCCTTACGTTCAAACGGACAAACAGACAGACAATAATTCTAAAAATGGTTCAGATGGACTCTATAATATTCCCTAAGTCATCCCCAGCCATTTTTTCAAATAAATTTTTAATGTACAGACACGACTTTTCTAGAGTTTATTATAGTATAGATATCTATTACATAGTGTGACTTATATAAAAAGTATAACGAGCAAAATTTCAGGCAGAGCTCACTGCTTTAAAAATAATTGACTTAATGCAAAGTCGCAATAAATAAGGTATCAGGTAACGAATATATTTAAAATAACATACTTTCATGACATGAAATGAAAAAAAATAAAATTATAATAATAATGTGAAAAAAATGTAGATATAAAAACGGATAAAAAAATATGAAAACGGCTAGCGGCTAGATTCAAAATTTTCCGGCTAAATGAAAAAAATGGCTAGATCTCGCCGGAAAACGGCTAAAATTTCAACACTGGAAGGCACCTTTTAAAGCTCAATTCATTGCATTTTCTCTTTATTTAAGCTTAAACTAAAAAGGAATTCAATCATTTTAATAAAAGAATTTTATGAACATATCGTCGGAAAAAGTGCAAAACCGCACATCGCACTTCTGCAAAACCGCATATTCGACATTTCTGTCAAAAACAAAAAAAAATAGAATAAAAAAATATTTTTAATTTAAAATGTTTTTAAAATGAAATAAAAACTGGAAAATAATTTCCCCTCTGTCTACATAGATTCTTCACCACGTAAAGCTTATCTTACCTTATTCTTATAGGTATTAAATAGTACTTGGAGTTTGAAATGTATAAAAACATTTGGCGCTTGCTATATCGTGAAAAGATGTTTTTTTTTTTTAGAAAAGCTCATATCGGTAATAAGATTGTTAGAAATTAATGCGAACCATCTTTAGCGTGCGCCAATGTTTTTATACATTTCAAACTCCAAGTACTATTTAATACCTATAAGAATGCGCCTGTTTATGGCGCTGTGTACGTAATATTCAGATAGCAATAATTAAGATAGGCCGATAAATGGGACTTTTGCAATTAAAGCAATATTTTGGATTTTTTTAAGCTATTGCATAGATTTTATCGCGGGTTTGGCACCTAAAAAAAAAACCGGAACGGATAAAAAGGTTCGAAAAGGTTCGGTGTTAGCAACAGGCCGAATACATAAAATTGGATCTCTATGTTGTTGTTGTAGCGAGGTGTAGCCCTGCCTAAATGTCAGACAGGGTCACCCCGAGTGTATATCTCTTGGCCGGGTCGATATAAGAAAACGGCCCGGGTCGTTTCGGCACGATGGGTACAGCACAAGTACTGGTACCGTTCTCGTAGAACCGGCAATACAAGAAACTAGCCGTGTAGGCTATGTAGGTCATTTAGCGTTACCCAGGGTGCACCAACTGGGAGGCGACCTACTTTTACACCTCTATCTCTATCATAAAGTTAAGGTTAAAGTTAAAGTTAAAGTTAAAGTTAAAGTTAAAGTTAAAGTTAAAGTTAAAGTTAAAGTTAAAGTTAAAGTTAAAGTTAAAGTTAAGGTTAAGGTTAAGGTTAAGGTTAAGGTTAAGGTTAAGGTTAAGGTTAAGGTTAAGGTTAAGGTTGAGGTTAAGGTTGAGGTTAAGGTTAAGGTTAAGGTTAAGGTTAAGGTTAAGGTTAAGGTTAAGGTTAAGGTTAAGGTTAAGGTTAGGGTTAGGGTTAAGGTTAAGGTTAAGGTTAAGGTTAAGGTTAAGGATAAGGTAAAGAAGGTTAAGGTTAAGGTTAATGTCATATCATGTTATGTCATATCATATGAAGTCATATCATGTGATGTCATATCATATGATGTCATGTCACGTGATGTTATATCATATGATGTCATATCATGTGATGTCATATCATATGATGGCATATTATGTGATGTCATATCATATGATGTCAGATCATATGATGTCATATCATATGATGTCAGATCATATGATGTCATATCATATGATGTTATATCATACGACGTCATATCATATGATGTCAGATCATAAGATGTCATATCATATGATGTGAGATCATATGATGTCATATCATATCATGTGATGTCATATCATGTCATATAAACGTAAAAAATTTGTTTTCTTTCTTCCAAAACCCCCACCGCTTCGTACGGGCCCGGCATAAGTTTATAATATGCAATAGCTTTACCGCGGCAGTCCCCGAGTGCCACACGTCCTTTTTTATACCTTTCATGAACATGAAATGGTATTATAACTTTGGTCCGATGTTTGTAAGTATGAGAAGAAGAAGATATGGACCCATCAATAAGTATACCGAAATGATCAGGATGACAAGCTGAGTTGATTTAGCCATGTCCGTCTGTCCGTCTGTCTCTTTGAACGCAAACTAGTCCCTTATTTTTGGAGATATCTGGCTGAAATTTTGTATGTGGCCACCATTTTGTAATATAGGAATCATTTGTCGGAACTGACAAAATCGGACCAGTATAACGTATAGCCCCCATACAACCGATTGTTCAGATATAAGGATTTTTGGCCAAAACTTCCGCAATTAAAAAGTTAGGAGCGTAAAATTTTGCAACTCGAGTACTTTCTATTTATCTAGTGTATATAGTGAAAATCAACGAGATCGGGCAAATGTAATATATAGCCCCCATACAACCTATTGTTCAGATATAAGGTTTTTTGGCCAAAACTTCTGCAATTAAAAAGTTAGGAACGTAAAATTTTGCAAATCGAGTACTTTCTATTTATGTAGTGTATATAGTGAAAATCAACAAGATCGGCAAATGTAACATATAGCCCCGATACAACCGATTGTTCAGATATAAGGTGTTTTGGCCAAAACTTCTGCAATTAAAAAGTTAGGAACGTAAAATTTTGCAACTCGAGTACTTTCTATTTATGTAGTGTATATAGTGAAAATCAACAAGATCGGGCAAATGTAAAATATAGCCCCCATACAACCGATTGTTCAGATATAAGGTTTTTTGGCCAAAACTTCTGCAATTAAAAAGTTAGGAACGTAAAATTTTGCAACTCGAGTACTTTCTATTTATGTAGTGTATATAGTGAAAATCAACAAGATCGGGAAAATGTAACATATAGCCCCCATACAACCGATTGTTCAGATATAAGGTTTTTTGGCCAAAACTTCTGCAATTAAAAAGTTAGGAACGTAAAATTTTGCAAATCGAGTACTTTCTATTTATGAAGTGTATATAGTGAAAATCAACAGGATCGGCAAATGTAACATATAGCCCCGATACAACCGATTGTTCAGATATAAGGTTTTTTGGCCAAAACTTCTGCAATTAAAAAGTTAGGAACGTAAAATTTTGCATCTCAAGTACTTTCTATTTATGTAGTGTATATAGTGAAAATCAAAAAGATTGGGCAAATGTAACATATAGCCCCCATACAACCGATTGTTCAGATATAATTTTTGCACTCTTAGTACTAAATAAGTTCTGAATTAACTAGCAATGCAAACAGATCACGAAAGTATTACATTAGTTCAAAGATATAAATGTCCACAGTTGGCGGCCGAAAATGGGTTAAAATGACTATATCTTTTTTGTTTATTGGGCGATTTAGATAAAGCCAAGTTTAGGGCTCCTTCTAAGCTTCAAGCTGGCCATGAGAAAAAGTCTCATCAAAATCCGTTTCTTAGTTTCCGAGATCCTTACGTTCAAACGGACAAACAGACAGACAATAATTCTAAAAATGGTTCAGATGGACTCTATAATATTCCCTAAGTCATCCCCAGCCATTTTTTCAAATAAATTTTTAATGTACAGACACGACTTTTCTAGAGTTTATTATAGTATAGATATCTATTACATAGTGTGACTTATATAAAAAGTATAACGAGCAAAATTTCAGGCAGAGCTCACTGCTTTAAAAATAATTGACTTAATGCAAAGTCGCAATAAATAAGGTATCAGGTAACGAATATATTTAAAATAACATACTTTCATGACATGAAATGAAAAAAAATAAAATTATAATAATAATGTGAAAAAAATGTAGGTATATACATTTTACAATATTTCTATATCACAATTTTCTATATCTTGCTCTGAACTCTCATAAATGTTAGAAGTGTTGAACTAAGTTCATTTAAAAAAAATTACTACATTGGCAACAAAGCTAAAAACGGATAAAAAATAAGAAAACGGCTAGCGGCTAGATTCAAAGTTTTCCGGCTAAATGAAAAAAATGGCTAGATCTCGCCGGAAAACGGCTAAAATTTCAACACTGGAAGGCACCTTTTAAAGCTCAATTCATTGCATTTTCTCTTTATTTAAGCTTAAACTAAAAAGGAATTCAATCATTTTAATAAAAGAATTTTATGAACATATCGTCGGAAAAAGTGCAAAACCGCACATCGCACTTCTGCAAAACCGCACATTCGACATTTCTGTCAAAAACAAAAAAAATAGAATAAAAAAATATTTTTAATTTAAAATGTTTTTAAAATGAAATAAAAACTGGAAAATAATTTCCCCTCTGCCTACATAGATTCTTCACCACGTAAAGCTTATCTTACCTTATTCTTATAGGTATTAAATAGTACTTGGAGTTTGAAATGTATAAAAACATTTGGCGCTTGCTATATCGTGAAAAGATGTTTTTTTTTTTTTAGAAAAGCTGTTTTTATACATTTCAAACTCCAAGTACTATTTAATACCTATAAGAATGCGCCTGTTTATGGCGCTGTGTACGAAATATTCAGATAGCAATAATTAAGATAGGCCGATAAATGGGTTTTTTGCAATTAAAGCAATATTTTGGATTTTTTTAAGCTATTGCATAGATTTTATTGCGGGCTTGGCACCTAAAAAAAAAAACCGGAACGGATAAAAAGGTTCGAAGAGGTTCAGTGTTAGCAACAGGCCGAATACATAAAATTGGATCTCTATGTTGTTGTTGTAGCGAGGTGTAGCCCTGCCTAAATGTCAGACAGGGTCACCCCGAGTGTATTGCTCTTGGCCGGGTCGATATAAGAAAACGGCCCGGGTCGTTTCGGCACGATGGGTACAGCACAAGTACTGGTACCGTTCTCGTAGAACCGGCAATACAAGAAATTAGCCGTGTAGGCTATGTAGGTCATTTAGCGTTACCCAGGGTGCACCAACTGGGAGGCGACCTACTTTTACACCCCTATCTCTATCATAAAGTTAAGGTTAAAGTTAAAGTTAAAGTTAAAGTTAAAGTTAAGGTTAAGGTTAAGGTTAAGGTTAAGGTTAAGGTTAAGGTTAAGGTTAAGGTTAAGGTTAAGGTTAAGGTTCAGGTTAAGGTTGAGGTTAAGGTTAAGGTTAAGGTTAGGGTTAGGGTTAAGGTTAAGGTTAAGGTTAAGGTTAAGGATAAGGTTAAGAAGGTTAAGGTTGTCAGGTGATGTCATATCATATGATGTCATGTCACGTGATGTTATATCATATGATGTCATATCATGTGATGTCATATCATATGATGTCATATCATGTGATGTCATATCATATGATGTCAGATCATATGATGTCATATCATATGATGTCAGATCATATGATGTCATATCATATGATGTTATATCATGTGACGTCATATCATATGATGTCAGATCATATGATGTCATATCATATGATGTCAGATCATATGATGTCATATCATATCATGTGATTTCATATCATGTCATATAAACGTAAAAAATTTGTTTTCTTTCTTCCAAAACCCCCACCGCTTCGTACGGGCCTGGCATAAGTTTATAATATGCAATAGCTTTACCGCGGCAGTCCCCGAGTGCCACACGTCCTTTTTTATACCTTTCATGAACATGAAATGGTATTATAACTTTGGTCCGATGTTTGTAAGTATGAGAAGAAGAAGATATGAACCCATCAATAAGTATACCGAAATGATCAGGATGACAAGCCATGTCCGTCTGTCCGTCTGTCCGTCTGTCTCTTTGAACGCAAACTAGTCCCTCATTTTTGGAGATATCTGGCTGAAATTTTGTATGTGGCCACCATTTTGTAATATAGGAATCATTTGGCGGAACTGACAAGATCGAACCAGTATAACATATAGCCCCCATACAACCGATTGTTCAGATATAAGGTTTTTTGGCCAAAACTTCCGCAATTAAAAAGTTAGGAACGTAAAATTTTGCAACTCGAGTACTTTCTATTTATCTAGTGTATATAGTTAAAATCAACGAGATCGGGCAAATGTAATATATAGCCCCCATACAACCGATTGTTCAGATATAAGAAATTTTGGCCAAAACTTCTGCAATTAAAAAGTTAGGAACGTATAATTTTGCAACTCGAGTACTTTCTATTTATGTAGTGTATATAGTGAAAATCAACAAGATCGGGCAAATGTAAAATATAGCCCCCATACAACCGATTGTTCAGATATAAGGTATTTTGGCCAAAACTTCTGCAATTAAAAAGTTAGGAACGTAAAATTTTGCAACTCGAGTACTTTCTATTTATGTAGTGTATATAGTGAAAATCAACAAGATCGGGAAAATGTAACATATAGCCCCCATACAACCGATTGTTCAGATATAAGGTTTTTTGGCCAAAACTTCTGCTATTAAAAAGTTAGGAACGTAAAATTTTGCAAATCGAGTACTTTCTATTTATGTAGTGTATATAGTGAGAATCAACAAGAACGGCAAATGTAACATATAGCCCCGATACAACCGATTGTTCAGATATAAGGTTTTTTGGCCAAAACTTCTGCAATTAAAAAGTTAGGAACGTAAAATTTTGCATCTCAAGTACTTTCTATTTATGTAGTGTATATAGTGAAAATCAAAAAGATTGGGCAAATGTAACATATAGCCCCCATACAACCGATTGTTCAGATATAATTTTTGCACTCTTAGTACTAAATAAGTTCTGAATTAACTAGCAATGCAAACAGATCACGAAAGTATTACATTAGTTCAAAGATATAAATGTCCACAGTTGGCGGCCGAAAATGGGTTAAAATGACTATATCTTTTTTGTTTATTGGGCGATTTAGATAAAGCCAAGTTTAGGGCTCCTTCTAAGCTTCAAGCTGGCCACGAGAAAAAGTCTCATCAAAATCCGTTTCTTAGTTACCGAGATCCTTACGTTCAAACGGACAAACAGACAGACAATAATTCTAAAAATGGTTCAGATGGACTCTATAATATTCCCTAAGTCATCCCCAGCCATTTTTTCAAATAAATTTTTAATGTACAGACACGACTTTTCTAGAGTTTATTATAGTATAGATATCTATTACATAGTGTGACTTATATAAAAAGTATAACGAGCAAAATTTCAGGCAGAGCTCACTGCTTTAAAAATAATTGACTTAATGCAAAGTCGCAATAAATAAGGTATCAGGTAACGAATATATTTAAAATAACATACTTTCATGACATGAAATGAAAAAAAATAAAATTATAATAATAATGTGAAAAAAATGTAGATATAAAAACGGATAAAAAAATATGAAAACGGCTAGCGGCTAGATTCAAAATTTTCCGGCTAAATGAAAAAAATGGCTAGATCTCGCCGGAAAACGGCTAAAATTTCAACACTGGAAGGCACCTTTTAAAGCTCAATTCATTGCATTTTCTCTTTATTTAAGCTTAAACTAAAAAGGAATTCAATCATTTTAATAAAAGAATTTTATGAACATATCGTCGGAAAAAGTGCAAAACCGCACATCGCACTTCTGCAAAACCGCATATTCGACATTTCTGTCAAAAACAAAAAAAATAGAATAAAAAAATATTTTTAATTTAAAATGTTTTTAAAATGAAATAAAAACTGGAAAATAATTTCCCCTCTGTCTACATAGATTCTTCACCACGTAAAGCTTATCTTACCTTATTCTTATAGGTATTAAATAGTACTTGGAGTTTGAAATGTATAAAAACATTTGGCGCTTGCTATATCGTGAAAAGATGTTTTTTTTTTTTAGAAAAGCTCATATCGGTAATAAGATTGTTAGAAATTAATGCGAACCATCTTTAGCGTGCGCCAATGTTTTTATACATTTCAAACTCCAAGTACTATTTAATACCTATAAGAATGCGCCTGTTTATGGCGCTGTGTACGTAATATTCAGATAGCAATAATTAAGATAGGCCGATAAATGGGACTTTTGCAATTAAAGCAATATTTTGGATTTTTTTAAGCTATTGCATAGATTTTATCGCGGGTTTGGCACCTAAAAAAAAAACCGGAACGGATAAAAAGGTTCGAAAAGGTTCGGTGTTAGCAACAGGCCGAATACATAAAATTGGATCTCTATGTTGTTGTTGTAGCGAGGTGTAGCCCTGCCTAAATGTCAGACAGGGTCACCCCGAGTGTATATCTCTTGGCCGGGTCGATATAAGAAAACGGCCCGGGTCGTTTCGGCACGATGGGTACAGCACAAGTACTGGTACCGTTCTCGTAGAACCGGCAATACAAGAAACTAGCCGTGTAGGCTATGTAGGTCATTTAGCGTTACCCAGGGTGCACCAACTGGGAGGCGACCTACTTTTACACCTCTATCTCTATCATAAAGTTAAGGTTAAAGTTAAAGTTAAAGTTAAAGTTAAAGTTAAAGTTAAAGTTAAAGTTAAAGTTAAAGTTAAGGTTAAGGTTAAGGTTAAGGTTAAGGTTAAGGTTAAGGTTAAGGTTAAGGTTAAGGTTGAGGTTAAGGTTGAGGTTAAGGTTAAGGTTAAGGTTAAGGTTAAGGTTAAGGTTAAGGTTAAGGTTAAGGTTAGGGTTAGGGTTAAGGTTAAGGTTAAGGTTAAGGTTAAGGTTAAGGATAAGGTAAAGAAGGTTAAGGTTAAGGTTAATGTCATATCATGTTATGTCATATCATATGAAGTCATATCATGTGATGTCATATCATATGATGTCATGTCACGTGATGTTATATCATATGATGTCATATCATGTGATGTCATATCATATGATGGCATATCATGTGATGTCATATCATATGATGTCAGATCATATGATGTCATATCATATGATGTTATATCATACGACGTCATATCATATGATGTCAGATCATATGATGTCATATCATATGATGTGAGATCATATGATGTCATATCATATCATGTGATGTCATATCATGTCATATAAACGTAAAAAATTTGTTTTCTTTCTTCCAAAACCCCCACCGCTTCGTACGGGCCCGGCATAAGTTTATAATATGCAATAGCTTTACCGCGGCAGTCCCCGAGTGCCACACGTCCTTTTTTATACCTTTCATGAACATGAAATGGTATTATAACTTTGGTCCGATGTTTGTAAGTATGAGAAGAAGAAGATATGGACCCATCAATAAGTATACCGAAATGATCAGGATGACAAGCTGAGTTGATTTAGCCATGTCCGTCTGTCTCTTTGAACGCAAACTAGTCCCTTATTTTTGGAGATATCTGGCTGAAATTTTGTATGTGGCCACCATTTTGTAATATAGGAATCATTTGTCGGAACTGACAAAATCGGACCAGTATAACGTATAGCCCCCATACAACCGATTGTTCAGATATAAGGATTTTTGGCCAAAACTTCCGCAATTAAAAAGTTAGGAGCGTAAAATTTTGCAACTCGAGTACTTTCTATTTATCTAGTGTATATAGTGAAAATCAACGAGATCGGGCAAATGTAATATATAGCCCCCATACAACCTATTGTTCAGATATAAGGTTTTTTGGCCAAAACTTCTGCAATTAAAAAGTTAGGAACGTAAAATTTTGCAAATCGAGTACTTTCTATTTATGTAGTGTATATAGTGAAAATCAACAAGATCGGCAAATGTAACATATAGCCCCGATACAACCGATTGTTCAGATATAAGGTGTTTTGGCCAAAACTTCTGCAATTAAAAAGTTAGGAACGTAAAATTTTGCAACTCGAGTACTTTCTATTTATGTAGTGTATATAGTGAAAATCAACAAGATCGGGCAAATGTAAAATATAGCCCCCATACAACCGATTGTTCAGATATAAGGTTTTTTGGCCAAAACTTCTGCAATTAAAAAGTTAGGAACGTAAAATTTTGCAACTCGAGTACTTTCTATTTATGTAGTGTATATAGTGAAAATCAACAAGATCGGGAAAATGTAACATATAGCCCCCATACAACCGATTGTTCAGATATAAGGTTTTTTGGCCAAAACTTCTGCAATTAAAAAGTTAGGAACGTAAAATTTTGCAAATCGAGTACTTTCTATTTATGAAGTGTATATAGTGAAAATCAACAGGATCGGCAAATGTAACATATAGCCCCGATACAACCGATTGTTCAGATATAAGGTTTTTTGGCCAAAACTTCTGCAATTAAAAAGTTAGGAACGTAAAATTTTGCATCTCAAGTACTTTCTATTTATGTAGTGTATATAGTGAAAATCAAAAAGATTGGGCAAATGTAACATATAGCCCCCATACAACCGATTGTTCAGATATAATTTTTGCACTCTTAGTACTAAATAAGTTCTGAATTAACTAGCAATGCAAACAGATCACGAAAGTATTACATTAGTTCAAAGATATAAATGTCCACAGTTGGCGGCCGAAAATGGGTTAAAATGACTATATCTTTTTTGTTTATTGGGCGATTTAGATAAAGCCAAGTTTAGGGCTCCTTCTAAGCTTCAAGCTGGCCATGAGAAAAAGTCTCATCAAAATCCGTTTCTTAGTTTCCGAGATCCTTACGTTCAAACGGACAAACAGACAGACAATAATTCTAAAAATGGTTCAGATGGACTCTATAATATACCCTAAGTCATCCCCAGCCATTTTTTCAAATAAATTTTTAATGTACAGACACGACTTTTCTAGAGTTTATTATAGTATAGATATCTATTACATAGTGTGACTTATATAAAAAGTATAACGAGCAAAATTTCAGGCAGAGCTCACTGCTTTAAAAATAATTGACTTAATGCAAAGTCGCAATAAATAAGGTATCAGGTAACGAATATATTTAAAATAACATACTTTCATGACATGAAATGAAAAAAAATAAAATTATAATAATAATGTGAAAAAAATGTAGGTATATACATTTTACAATATTTCTATATCACAATTTTCTATATCTTGCTCTGAACTCTCATAAATGTTAGAAGTGTTGAACTAAGTTCATTTAAAAAAAATTACTACATTGGCAACAAAGCTAAAAACGGATAAAAAAATAAGAAAACGGCTAGCGGCTAGATTCAAAGTTTTCCGGCTAAATGAAAAAAATGGCTAGATCTCGCCGGAAAACGGCTAAAATTTCAACACTGGAAGGCACCTTTTAAAGCTCAATTCATTGCATTTTCTCTTTATTTAAGCTTAAACTAAAAAGGAATTCAATCATTTTAATAAAAGAATTTTATGAACATATCGTCGGAAAAAGTGCAAAACCGCACATCGCACTTCTGCAAAACCGCACATTCGACATTTCTGTCAAAAACAAAAAAAATAGAATAAAAAAATATTTTTAATTTAAAATGTTTTTAAAATGAAATAAAAACTGGAAAATAATTTCCCCTCTGCCTACATAGATTCTTCACCACGTAAAGCTTATCTTACCTTATTCTTATAGGTATTAAATAGTACTTGGAGTTTGAAATGTATAAAAACATTTGGCGCTTGCTATATCGTGAAAAGATGTTTTTTTTTTTTTAGAAAAGCTGTTTTTATACATTTCAAACTCCAAGTACTATTTAATACCTATAAGAATGCGCCTGTTTATGGCGCTGTGTACGAAATATTCAGATAGCAATAATTAAGATAGGCCGATAAATGGGTTTTTTGCAATTAAAGCAATATTTTGGATTTTTTTAAGCTATTGCATAGATTTTATTGCGGGCTTGGCACCTAAAAAAAAAAACCGGAACGGATAAAAAGGTTCGAAGAGGTTCAGTGTTAGCAACTGGCCGAATACATAAAATTGGATCTCTATGTTGTTGTTGTAGCGAGGTGTAGCCCTGCCTAAATGTCAGACAGGGTCACCCCGAGTGTATTGCTCTTGGCCGGGTCGATATAAGAAAACGGCCCGGGTCGTTTCGGCACGATGGGTACAGCACAAGTACTGGTACCGTTCTCGTAGAACCGGCAATACAAGAAATTAGCCGTGTAGGCTATGTAGGTCATTTAGCGTTACCCAGGGTGCACCAACTGGGAGGCGACCTACTTTTACACCCCTATCTCTATCATAAAGTTAAGGTTAAAGTTAAAGTTAAAGTTAAAGTTAAGGTTAAGGTTAAGGTTAAGGTTAAGGTTAAGGTTAAGGTTAAGGTTAAGGTTAAGGTTAAGGTTAAGGTTAAGGTTCAGGTTAAGGTTGAGGTTAAGGTTAAGGTTAAGGTTAGGGTTAGGGTTAAGGTTAAGGTTAAGGTTAAGGTTAAGGATAAGGTTAAGAAGGTTAAGGTTGTCAGGTGATGTCATATCATATGATGTCATGTCACGTGATGTTATATCATATGATGTCATATCATGTGATGTCATATCATATGATGTCATATCATGTGATGTCATATCATATGATGTCAGATCATATGATGTCATATCATATGA
Organism: Campiglossa producta; assembly: GCA_964058755.1. NCBI lineage: Eukaryota > Metazoa > Arthropoda > Insecta > Diptera > Tephritidae > Campiglossa > Campiglossa producta. The sequence continues at coordinate 409,012 of CAXKVI010000028.1, read as the reverse complement.
TGTCAGATCATATGATGTCATATCATATGATGTTATATCATGTGACGTCATATCATATGATGTCAGATCATATGATGTCATATCATATGATGTCAGATCATATGATGTCATATCATATCATGTGATTTCATATCATGTCATATAAACGTAAAAAATTTGTTTTCTTTCTTCCAAAACCCCCACCGCTTCGTACGGGCCTGGCATAAGTTTATAATATGCAATAGCTTTACCGCGGCAGTCCCCGAGTGCCACACGTCCTTTTTTATACCTTTCATGAACATGAAATGGTATTATAACTTTGGTCCGATGTTTGTAAGTATGAGAAGAAGAAGATATGAACCCATCAATAAGTATACCGAAATGATCAGGATGACAAGCCATGTCCGTCTGTCCGTCTGTCTCTTTGAACGCAAACTAGTCCCTCATTTTTGGAGATATCTGGCTGAAATTTTGTATGTGGCCACCATTTTGTAATATAGGAATCATTTGGCGGAACTGACAAGATCGAACCAGTATAACATATAGCCCCAATACAACCGATTGTTCAGATATAAGGTTTTTTGGCCAAAACTTCCGCAATTAAAAAGTTAGGAACGTAAAATTTTGCAACTCGAGTACTTTCTATTTATCTAGTGTATATAGTTAAAATCAACGAGATCGGGCAAATGTAATATATAGCCCCCATACAACCGATTGTTCAGATATAAGAAATTTTGGCCAAAACTTCTGCAATTAAAAAGTTAGGAACGTATAATTTTGCAACTCGAGTACTTTCTATTTATGTAGTGTATATAGTGAAAATCAACAAGATCGGGCAAATGTAAAATATAGCCCCCATACAACCGATTGTTCAGATATAAGGTATTTTGGCCAAAACTTCTGCAATTAAAAAGTTAGGAACGTAAAATTTTGCAACTCGAGTACTTTCTATTTATGTAGTGTATATAGTGAAAATCAACAATATCGGGCAAATGTAAAATATAGCCCCCATACAACCGATTGTTCAGATATAAGGTTTTTTGGCCAAAACTTCTGCAATTAAAAAGTTAGGAACGTAAAATTTTGCAACTCGAGTACTTTCTATTTATGTAGTGTATATAGTGAAAATCAACAATATCGGGCAAATGTAAAATATAGCCCCCATACAACCGATTGTTCAGATATAAGGTTTTTTGGCCAAAACTTCTGCAATTAAAAAGTTAGGAACGTAAAATTTTGCATCTCAAGTACTTTCTATTTATGTAGTGTATATAGTGAAAATCAAAAAGATTGGGCAAATGTAACATATAGCCCCCATACAACCGATTGTTCAGATATAATTTTTGCACTCTTAGTACTAAATAAGTTCTGAATTAACTAGCAATGCAAACAGATCACGAAAGTATTACATTAGTTCAAAGATATAAATGTCCACAGTTGGCGGCCGAAAATGGGTTAAAATGACTATATCTTTTTTGTTTATTGGGCGATTTAGATAAAGCCAAGTTTAGGGCTCCTTCTAAGCTTCAAGCTGGCCATGAGAAAAAGTCTCATCAAAATCCGTTTCTTAGTTTCCGAGATCCTTACGTTCAAACGGACAAACAGACAGACAATAATTCTAAAAATGGTTCAGATGGACTCTATAATATTCCCTAAGTCATCCCCAGCCATTTTTTCAAATAAATTTTTAATGTACAGACACGACTTTTCTAGAGTTTATTATAGTATAGATATCTATTACATAGTGTGACTTATATAAAAAGTATAACGAGCAAAATTTCAGGCAGAGCTCACTGCTTTAAAAATAATTGACTTAATGCAAAGTCGCAATAAATAAGGTATCAGGTAACGAATATATTTAAAATAACATACTTTCATGACATGAAATGAAAAAAAATAAAATTATAATAATAATGTGAAAAAAATGTAGGTATATACATTTTACAATATTTCTATATCACAATTTTCTATATCTTGCTCTGAACTCTCATAAATGTTAGAAGTGTTGAACTAAGTTCATTTAAAAAAAATTACTACATTGGCAACAAAGCTAAAAACGGATAAAAAAATAAGAAACCGGCTAGCGGCTAGATTCAAAGTTTTCCGGCTAAATGAAAAAAATGGCTAGATCTCGCCGGAAAACGGCTAAAATTTCAACACTGGAAGGCACCTTTTAAAGCTCAATTCATTGCATTTTCTCTTTATTTAAGCTTAAACTAAAAAGGAATTCAATCATTTTAATAAAAGAATTTTATGAACATATCGTCGGAAAAAGTGCAAAAACGCACATCGCACTTCTGCAAAACCGCACATTCGACATTTCTGTCAAAAACAAAAAAAAATAGAATAAAAAAATATTTTTAATTTAAAATGTTTTTAAAATGAAATAAAAACTGGAAAATAATTTCCCCTCTGCCTACATAGATTCTTCACCACGTAAAGCTTATCTTACCTTATTCTTATAGGTATTAAATAGTACTTGGAGTTTGAAATGTATAAAAACATTTGGCGCTTGCTATATCGTGAAAAGATGTTTTTTTTTTAGAAAAGCTCATATCGGTAATAAGATTGTTAGAAATTAATGCGAACCATCTTTAGCGTGCGCCAATGTTTTTATACATTTCAAACTCCAAGTACTATTTAATACCTATAAGAATGCGCCTGTTTATGGCGCTGTGTACGAAATATTCAGATAGCAATAATTAAGATAGGCCGATAAATGGGTTTTTTGCAATTAAAGCAATATTTTGGATTTTTTTAAGCTATTGCATAGATTTTATTGCGGGCTTGGCACCTAAAAAAAAACCGGAACGGATAAAAAGGTTCGAAAAGGTTCAGTGTTAGCAACAGGCCGAATACATAAAATTGGATCTCTATGTTGTTGTTGTAGCGAGGTGTAGCCCTGCCTAAATGTCAGACAGGGTCACCCCGAGTGTATTGCTCTTGGCTGGGTCGATATAAGAAAACGGCCCGGGTCGTTTCGGCACGATGGGTACAGCACAAGTACTGGTACCGTTCTCGTAGAACCGGCAATACAAGAAACTAGCCGTGTAGGCTATGTATGTAGGTCATTTAGCTTTACCCAGGGTGCACCAACTGGGAGGCGACCTACTTTTACACCCCTATCTCTATCATAAAGTTAAGGTTAAAGTTAAAGTTAAAGTTAAAGTTAAAGTTAAGGTTAAGGTTAAGGTTAAGGTTAAGGTTAAGGTTAAGGTTAAGGTTAAGGTTGAGGTTAAGGTTAAGGTTCAGGTTAAGGTTGAAGTTAAGGTTAAGGTTAAGGTTAAAGTTGAGGTTAAGGTTAAGGTTAGGGTTAGGGTTAAGGTTAAGGTTAAGGTTAAGGTTAAGGTTAAGGATAAGGTTAAGAAGGTTAAGGTTAAGGTTAATGTCATATCATGTGATGTCATATCATATGATGTCATATCATGTGATGTCATATCATATGATGTCATGTCACGTGATGTTATATCATATGTTGTCATATCATGTGATGTCATATCATATGATGTCATATCATGTGATGTCATATCATATGATGTCAGATCATATGATGTCATATCATATGATGTCAGATCATATGATGTCATATCATATGATGTTATATCATATGACGTCATATCATATGATGTCAGATCATATGATGTCATATCATATGATGTGAGATCATATGATGTCATATCATATCATGTGATTTCATATCATGTCATATAAACGTAAAAAATTTGTTTTCTTTCTTCCAAAACCCCCACCGCTTCGTACGGGCCTGGCATAAGTTTATAATATGCAATAGCTTTACCGCGGCAGTCCCCGAGTGCCACACGTCCTTTTTTATACCTTTCATGAACATGAAATGGTATTATAACTTTGGTCCGATGTTTGTAAGTATGAGAAGAAGAAGATATGGACCCATCAATAAGTATACCGAAATGATCAGGATGACAAGCCATGTCCGTCTGTCCGTCTGTCCGTCTGTCTCTTTGAACGCAAACTAGTCCCTCATTTTTGGAGATATCTGGCTGAAATTTTGTATGTGGCCACCATTTTGTAATATAGGAATCATTTGGCGGAACTGACAAGATCGAACCAGTATAACATATAGCCCCCATACAACCGATTGTTCAGATATAAGGTTTTTTGGCCAAAACTTCCGCAATTAAAAAGTTAGGAACGTAAAATTTTGCAACTCGAGTACTTTCTATTTATCTAGTGTATATAGTGAAAATCAGCGAGATCGGGCAAATGTAATATATAGCCCCCATACAACCGATTGTTCAGATATAAGAAATTTTGGCCAAAACTTCTGCAATTAAAAAGTTAGGAACGTATAATTTTGCAACTCGAGTACTTTCTATTTATGTAGTGTATATAGTGAAAATCAACAAGATCGGGCAAATGTAAAATATAGCCCCCATACAACCGATTGTTCAGATATAAGGTATTTTGGCCAAAACTTCTGCAATTAAAAAGTTAGGAACGTAAAATTTTGCAACTCGCGTACTTTCTATTTATGTAGTGTATATAGTGAAAATCAACAAGATCGGGAAAATGTAACATATAGCCCCCATACAACCGATTGTTCAGATATAAGGTTTTTTGGCCAAAACTTCTGCTATTAAAAAGTTAGGAACGTAAAATTTTGCAAATCGAGTACTATCTATTTATGTAGTGTATATAGTGAAAATCAACAAGAACGGCAAATGTAACATATAGCCACGATACAACCGATTGTTCAGATATAAGGTTTTTTGGCCAAAACTTCTGCAATTAAAAAGTTAGGAACGTAAAATCTTGCATCTCGAGTACTTTCAATTTATGTAGTGTATATAGTGAAAATCAAAAATATTGGGCAAATGTAACATATAGCCCCCATACAACCGATTGTTCAGATATAATTTTTGCACTCTTAGTACTAAATAAGTTCTGAATTAACTAGCAATGCAAACAGATCACGAAAGTATTACATTAGTTCAAAGATATAAATGTCCACAGTTGGCGGCCGAAAATGGGTTAAAATGACTATATCTTTTTTGTTTATTGGGCGATTTAAATAAAGCCAAGTTTAGGGCTCCTTCTAAGCTTCAAGCTGGCCATGAGAAAAAGTCTCATCAAAATCCGTTTCTTAGTTTCCGAGATCCTTACGTTCAAACGGACAAACAGACAGACAATAATTCTAAAAATGGTTCAGATGGACTCTATAATATTCCCTAAGTCATCCCCAGTCATTTTTTCAAATAAATTTTTAATGTACAGACACGACTTTTCTAGAGTTTATTATAGTATAGATATCTATTACATAGTGTGACTTATATAAAAAGTATAACGAGCAAAATTTCAGGCAGAGCTCACTGCTTTAAAAATAATTGACTTAATGCAAAGTCGCAATAAATAAGGTATCAGGTAACGAATATATTTAAAATAACATACTTTCATGACATGAAATGAAAAAAAATAAAATTATAATAATAATGTGAAAAAAATGTAGGTATATACATTTTACAATATTTCTATATCACAATTTTCTATATCTTGCTCTCAACTCTCATAAATGTTAGAAGTGTTGAACTAAGTTCATTTAAAAAAAATTACTACATTGGCAACAAAGCTAAAAACGGATAAAAAAATATGAAAACGGCTAGCGGCTAGATTCAAAGTTTTCCGGCTAAATGAAAAAAATGGCTAGATCTCGCCGGAAAACGGCTAAAATTTCAACACTGGAAGGCACCTTTTAAAGCTCAATTCATTGCATTTTCTCTTTATTTAAGCTTAAAATAAAGGGGAATTCAATCATTTTAATAAAAGAATTTTATGAACATATCGTCGGAAAAAGTGCAAAACCGTACATCGCACTTCTGCAAAACCGCACATTCGACATTTCTGTCAAAAACAAAAAAAAATAGAATAAAAAAATATTTTTAATTTAAAATGTTTTTAAAATGAAATAAAAACTGGAAAATAATTTCCCCTCTGCCTACATAGATTCTTCACCACGTAATGCTTATCTTATCTTATTCTTATAGGTATTAAATAGTACTTGGAGTTTGAAATGTATAAAAACATTTGGCGCTTGCTATATCGTGAAAAGATGTTTTTTTTTTTAGAAAAGCTCATATCGGTAATAAGATTGTTAGAAATTAATGCGAACCATCTTTAGCGTGCGCCAATGTTTTTATACATTTCAAACTCCAAGTACTATTTAATACCTATAAGAATGCGCCTGTTTATGGCGCTGTGTACGAAATATTCAGATAGCAATAATTAAGATAGGCCGATAAATGGGACTTTTGCAATTAAAGCAATATTTTGGATTTTTTTAAGCTATTGCATAGATTTTATCGCGGGCTTGGCACCTAAAAAAAAAACCGGAACGGATAAAAAGGTTCGAAAAGGTTCGGTGTTAGCAACAGGCCGAATACATAAAATTGGATCTCTATGTTGTTGTTGTAGCGAGGTGTAGCCCTGCCTAAATGTCAGACAGGGTCACCCCGAGTGTATTGCTCTTGGCCGGGTCGATATAAGAAAACGGCCCGGGTCGTTTCGGCACGATGGGTACAGCACAAGTACTGGTACCGTTCTCGTAGAACCGGCAATACCAGAAACTAGCCGCGTAGGCTATGTAGGTCATTTAGCGTTACCCAGGGTGCACCAACTGGGAGGCGACCTACTTTTACACCCCTATCTCTATCATAAAGTTAAGGTTAAAGTTAAAGTTAAAGTTAAAGTTAAAGTTAAAGTTAAGGTTAAGGTTAAGGTTAAGGTTAAGGTTAAGGTTCAGGTTAAGGTTGAGGTTAAGGTTAAGGTTAAGGTTAAGGTTAAGGTTAAGGTTAAGGTTAAGGTTAAGGTTAAGGTTAAGGTTAAGGTTAAGGTTAAGGTTAGGGTTAGGGTTAAGGTTAAGGTTAAGGTTAAGGTTAAGGTTAAGGTTAAGGATAAGGTTAAGAAGGTTAAGGTTAAGGTTAATGTCATATCATGTGATGTCATATCATATGATGTCATATCATGTGATGTCATATCATATGATGTCATGTCACGTGATGTTATATCATATGATGTCATATCATGTGATGTCATGTCACGTGATGTTATATCATATGATGTCATATCATGTGATGTCATATCATATCATGTCATATCATGTGATGTCATATCATATGATGTCAGATCATATGATGTCATATCATATCATGTGATGTCATATCATGTCATATAAACGTAAAAAATTTGTTTTCTTTCTTCCAAAACCCCCACCGCTTCGTACGGGCCTGGCATAAGTTTATAATATGCAATAGCTTTACCGCGGCAGTCCCCGAGTGCCACACGTGCTTTTTTATACCTTTCATGAACATGAAATGGTATTATAACTTTGGTCCGATGTTTGTAAGTATGAGAAGAAGAAGATATAGACCCATCAATAAGTATACCGAAATGATCAGGATGACAAGCTGAGTTGATTTAGCCATGTCCGTCTGTCTCTTTGAACGCAAACTAGTCCCTCATTATTGGAGATATCTGGCTGAAATTTTGTATGTAGCCACCATTTTGTAATATAGGAATCATTTGTCGGAACTGACAAGATCGGACCAGTATAACATATAGCCCCCATACAACCGATTGTTCAGATATAAGGTTTTTTGGCCAAAACTTCCGCAATTAAAAAGTTAGGAACGTAAAATTTTGCAAATCGAGTACTTTCTATTTATCTAGTGTATATAGTGAAAATCAACGAGATCGGGCGAATGTAAAATATAGCCCCCATACAACCGATTGTTCAGATATAAGGTTTTTTGGCCAAAACTTCTGCAATTAAAAAGTTAGGAACGTAAAATTTTGCAACTCGAGTACTTTCTATTTATGTAGTGTATATAGTGAAAATCAACAAGATCGGGCAAATGTAACATATAGCCCCCATACAACCGATTGTTCAGATATAAGAAATTTTGGCCAAAACTTCTGCAATTAAAAAGTTAGGAACGTAAAATTTTGCAACTCGAGTACTTTCTATTTATGTAGTGTATATAGTGAAAATCAACAAGATCGGGAAAATGTAACATATAGCCCCCATACAACCGATTGTTCAGATATAAGGTTTTTTGGCCAAAACTTCTGCAATTAAAAAGTTAGGAACGTAAAATTTTGCAAATCGAGTACTTTCTATTTATGTAGTGTATATAGTGAAAATCAACAAGATCGGCAAATGTAACATATAGCCCCGATACAACCGATTGTTCAGATATAAGGTTTTTTGGCCAAAACTTCTGCAATTAAAAAGTTAGGAACGTAAAATTTTGCATCTCGAGTACTTTCTATTTATGTAGTGTATATAGTGAAAATCAAAAAGATTGGGCAAATGTAACATATAGCCCCCATACAACCGATTGTTCAGATATAAGGTTTTTTGACCAAAACTTCTGCAATTAAAAAGTTAGGAACATAAAATTTTGCAACTTGAGTACTTTCAATTTATGTAGTGTGTAGAGGAAAATCAAGAAGATCGGGTAAATATAACATATAGCCCCATACAACCGGTTGTTCCGATATAAGCTTTTTTGGCCAATACTTCTGCATTTAAAAAGTTAGGAACGTAAAATATTGCACCTTTAGTACTTTCTACATATGTAATGTACACTAGTCAGTACAATGGAACACGTATAATATATAGCCTCCATACAATCGATTGTTCCGATAACTCGGATCCTATTATTTTGTAAGTTTTTTTAAATTATAACAAAGATGTGTAATGTGTATAGTAAATATAGTTAAATTGAAACAGGCTGTACTGGGGATCGAACAGTGAAAATCGTGACGCTTATTCATGAAAGGTATATAGCATTCGGCACAGCCGAAGACAGCTTTCCTTACTTGTGTCAGCGTTACCTGAACGATGGTGAAAATTTCAAAACCCCAGCTCAATGGGAAGTTAGTTCAAAATCCAAAGCAAAATCTCTGGAAATGAAATTTTTCAAATATCTCTACCCGTGCGCCACCTATCGGAATTATTTTTTTGTTATACTGCGTGGGGCAGACAACTAAACGACGATGAAAATTTCAAGATTCTACCTCAACGGGAAGTTCGTTGAAAAAGAAATTAATCGACACCGAAAACAGACCTTCGCATTTCTTAAATAGAGCGACTCACGCGCCACCTAGCGGGTCCAATTTTTTTTTAACATTTGGAAATTGATTAAGTAATACACACGCTAAATATGAGCTAAATCGGTCCATAATTAGGTTTTTTTCAGTTTTTATTACCCCGATCTCAGCTCCACCTAGCGGAATTTTTTTTAGGAAAATATTTCTTTTCATAGTAGTAACACATGTTCCGAATTTCAGCCAAATCGGACCATTAATGCGATTTTTGAAAATATAGCCACCCACGCGCCACCTATCGGAATTTTTTTTTTTTTTTTTTTCATAATATTGCATTATCATCGCGACCTGAACTGTGGTGAAAATTTCAAGACCCTAGCACAACAGGAAGTTGGTTCAAAATCGAATGCAAAAATCCGGGCACAAGAACGACGAAAGCGACCTAATAAAAACATTTTAAAAATGAGATTTGCCTACCAGGGCCTCTGACCTTAATCTTATAGGTAAAGTACACAGCTCTTGCATGATCTGTATAAGCGGTGTGTTCTTAACGCCCAATGAAGCACTTCAGGCCATACTTGGCATCTTGCCACAACAACTTGTTGCAAAAAATTAACCCGATAGGTGGCGCTGGAGTCGAGATATTGAATTACATAGAAATTCTCCTCATTTTGCCTTATATATATATCTGTGGACATTTGGAAAACCCACTTAAGTCTAAAAACCAAAATTTACAGGAGAGCGAAAAAACACATTTAACTGTTAACAAAACTTTTGTTGATACATATTAAATAGGACCATTACATAAAAGGATCATGATTTCTTAAGATTTTCCAGTTAACTATCTTCGACTAACCGCAACAGTTTTATTTTAAACCGAGTTTAAAGGAAATAAGTGCTTGTCCCAAACTGATTTTAGAAAAAATATCCGCTCATGTCAGGTAAGAGCGTTTACAAAAATCACCTGAGACGAAAATTTCACAAAACTTTTAACCTATTTAGACTTAAGTTCAAGTTAATTTCAAGTTCTGCCCGAGGAAAAAGCACTTACACCGAATTAGGTTGTTTTTCCAAAAGCAAAATAAAAAAAGTCATCAGATCAAGTTGACTTAAGATGGTTTTCTAAACCATAGTTAGAGGTTTATTTAGAAGTTTTTTTTCTATCTTATCTGACTTAAGTTATTTTCCCAAATGCACTAGGAAAAAATATCGATGCTTTTTCAAAACTCATAGTCGCGCTATCTATCAGTACGCCGATAAGACAGAAATGACCGTTATGAAAATGTGCTGTTATGATAAAAAAAATTGGAAAATATACTTATCTCGACTTAAGCGGGTTTTCCAAAAGTCCACAGATATATAAAAATGTAAGGGTTTTTTGTGACGTATTGGCTCAAAAACTACTCAACAGATTTTTACCAAATTTTGACAGTTTATTCCTTGGATACGTCGTACCAACAATTTTTATATTTTTTCCCGCTAGACGGCGCAGGAGCCGTTATATCTACAAAATCCGTATTTAGTTCATATTTGGCACATATTTTTGATATATAATCAACAACTTTGTTGCAAAAATTAACCCGATAGGTGGCGCTGGAGTCGAGATATTGAATTACATGGAAATTCTCCTCATTTTGCCTTACCTATGTATAAAAATGAAATGTCTTTAGTATTACCGCAATGGCTGTCTAAACAGCTAAACCGCATTCTATTCTGTAAAATGTACTTTCTTGGACCTTATTGGTGGTGCTGGAGTCGAGATATTGAATTACACGGAAATTCTCCTCGATTTGCCTTATCTATATATATAAAAATGTAGGGGATTTTTTGTAACGAATTGGTTCATAAACTACTTAACAGATTTTTACCAAATTTTGACAGTTTATTCCTTGGATACGTCGTACAATTTTTTATTTTTTCCGCAGACGAAGTCGCGGGCATCTGCTAGTAAATAATATAGCGAGTACCTGGTATTAAAAACCTGGTACTAAAAATACGTAATTTGTATTCTTTTTTGTTTTAGCTACACAGAGCCAACACTGCCTAATAAAATAGAACAAAAGTCATATGATATCTCTATAGATTTTCTTCAAGAAGAAGTTCTTTTTATTTTTGAAGAGAAAATCTTATTAATCTTTACAAAGAGAAATCTTGCAAAACACGTACTGATTTCTGTTTGAATGGCGGCTTCAATACAAAGTTACACACATATGCGTGAATGCGCGTCATAGCTGTTTCTTAGTATTAATAAGATGATCTTAGGGTTCCTAACAAGAAGATATGACTTATTAACAGATTTCCGCATAATTGTATGTGTTAATAAGACGATCTTAGGGTTCCTAACAAGAAGATTTGACTTATTAATGTTTTCAAAGGGAAAACATATTTCCGCATAATTGTATGTGTTAATAAGGCGATCTTAGGGTTCCTAACAAGAAGATTTGACTTATTAACAGATTTGCGCATAATTGTATGTGTTAATAAGATTTGACTTATTAATGTTTTCAAAGGGAAATCTTGCAGAAAACGAACTGATTTCTTAGGGTTCCTAGCAAGAAGATATGACTTATTAATGTTTTCAAAGGGAAATCTTGCAGAAAACGAACTGATTTCTTAGGGTTCCTAACAACAAGATTCGACTTATTAATGTTTTCAAAATGAAATCACATATTATTGAGAAGATCTTCTTTTTAATATTTCAAATAAAAAAAATAAAAATTATATTTCAGAGTTCTTACTTATTAACACATACAATTTTGCGGAAATCAGTTAATAAGTCAGATCTTCTTGTTAGGAACCCTAAGATCGTCTTATTAACACATACAATTATGCGGAAATCAGTTAATAAGTCAGATCTTCTTGTTAGGAACCCTAAGATCGTCTTATTAACACATACAATTATGCGGAAATCAGTTAATAAGTCAGATCTTCTTGTTAGGAACCCTAAGATCGTCTTATTAATACATACAATTATGCGGAAATTTGTTTTCCCTTTGAAAACATTAATAAGTCAAATCTTCTTGTTAGGAACCCTAAGATCGTCTTATTAACACATACAATTATGCGGAAATCAGTTAGTAAGTCAGATCTTCTTGTTAGGAACCCTAAGATCGTCTTATTAACACATACAATTATGCGGAAATCTGTTAATAAGTCAAATCTTCTTGTAAGGAACCCTAAGATCGTCTTATTAACACATACAATTATGCGGAAATCAGTTAATAAGTCAGATCTTCTTGTTAGGAACCCTAAGATCGTCTTATTAACACATACAATTATGCGGAAATCAGTTAATAAGTCAGATATTCTTGTTAGGAACCCTAAGATCGTCTTATTAACACATACAATTATGCGGAAATCAGTTAATAAGTCAGATCTTCTTGTTAGGAACCCTAAGATCGTCTTATTAACACATACAATTATGCGGAAATCTGTTAATAAGTCATATCATCTTGTTAGGAACCCTAAGATCATCTTCTTGTTAAGAACCCTAAGAAATCAGTCCGTTTTCTGCAAGATTTTCCTTTGAAAACATTAATAAGTCAAATCTTATTGTTAGGAACCCTAAGATCATCTTATTAAAATAAGAAGTTTTTCTCTTTCAGCTTTTTTTCCATATTTTGACAGAAATTTTGAGAAGATTTTCTTATTAATAACACATATAAAAAGAAATCGCAAAGAAAAAAGAAGGAATTGCACTTGATAATATCAATAATCATTTCCTCATTAAACCAAATAGATTTGCGTATGGTTTTTTTTTTCGTTTCCGCCGTCTTGACTACCCCTGAGCCTGAAAACCGTTCATAAAGACAATCTTATTAATTTTATTAGGCATTTTTGGCTCTGTGTAGCTCTGGCGTCTTCACTGTTTTAAGTAGCCACTCAATTTTTTCAGAAATTAAGGTTACACATCCTAGAAGAAACTGACCCATCCATCGGCCAAAAAAAACTCACTCCTTATATATAAATTATTATCTCGAAATTTGTAAGTTTTCAAAAATCGTGTTGTTCAGGACATTTTTCCCAAGAGATAAAAATACGAATTTCTCACGGACCTTTAGCTTCTAATACCTCAACATTTCGTTTTGTTATTTTCTCTGCTGATGGATCTCCTAAACCAATATAAATTTTTTTCAAAGTAAATTTTCGTATAATTTGTGGAACTTTTTTCAAGCAACCTTCACATAATCTAAAAGTTGAAAAAAAACTGCGTAAAAAATTTTTACAACTCAAAAATATTTAACACTAGCTGACCCGGCAGACGTTGTCCTGCCACAAATTTATTTCCCTGCATGTTTCTCTAACCCGATCCCTATATCTATTTTAATCCATATCCCTATCTCCTTCGTATAGGACGAACCACGCCCCCTTTTTCGCTATCCCCAGTTTTTTGGAGGTGGTAGGGATCGATCTCATAAAACCCCTTACCAAATTTCAGTTGTCTAAATACTTCCAGAGATATGGACTATGAAGTATTTCATTCGTGCGGGAGGTGCCACGCCCCCTTTTTCGTTATCCTCAGTTCTTTTGGAGGTGGTAGGGATCGATCTCATCTTGCCTCTTACCAGGTTTGAGTGGTCTAACATAAGTACTTCCAGAGATATGGACTATGAAGTATTTCATTCGTTTGGGAGATGCCACGCCCCTTTTTCGGTATCCCAATTTTTTTTTTTGGAGGTGCTAGGGGTCGACCTCGTATAACCCCTTACCAAATTTCAGTGGTCTAACATGAATACTTCCCGAGATATCGACTATGAAGTATTTCTTTTGTATGGGAGGTGCCACGCCCCCTTTTTCGTTATCCCCAGTTGTTTTGGAGGTGGCAGGGATTGATCTTATATAACTCCTCACAAAATTTCAGTGGTCTAACCTAAATACTTCCAGAGATATGGTCTATGAAGTATTTCATTCGTATGGGAGTGTAATGGGGTGTGGTTGCTGAGTGACCTTGCTCAATCCCGACTCTTGCGTCCTCGTTCGAGAGGGAGCCCCGGTGGGGCCACTCTGACATACTTGGTTTAAGGGCTCACCGAGGTCTTTTTCGCAGCGTCTGTTCACCACATGGTGCGGCTGCAAGCGGGTGTCTGTCTTGTAGCAAGCGGCTCGCTATATAAATGTGTGAATATTTTTATCAAAATCCCGGAGACGGGTTGTGCGCTGGGTTTGGGACCCGCCACGGAAAAACTTTATTCCAATGAAAAGCAAAGAAAAGCCCCGGATGAGAACCCCCTTTAATGTTGACGACACGGCAAAACGAAATAAGGACTACGAGAAGGATATTAGGGCATGTACCTGGAATGTCCGGACCCTTTCAAGGGATGGTACCGCTGCCCGACTGGTTGATGTCCTCGTTAACGCAAAGGCTGACATCACCGCCCTGCAGGAAATGCGATGGACGGGACAAGGAAAGACGACCATCGGACCTTGTGACGTATACTACAGTGGCCAGACACGCGGCAAAGCGCGTGGTGTAGGATTCGTGGTGGGAAAGAGACTTCGCCGCCAAGTACTAGCGTTCACCCCCGTGGACGAGCGTCTCGCTGCGATCCGCATCAAAGCTAAATGTTTCAACATAACATTTATCTGCGCCTATGCGCCGACTGAGGAGACGGACGACGCAGAGAAGGACTCCTTCTACGATAAACTTGAACAGACTTATGATCGCTGCCCCCAACATGATATCAAAATCGTGCTCGGCGACTTTAATGCGAAGGTGGGCAAGGAAGGAGTCTTTGGTCCAACAGTTGGAAAATTTAGTCTCCATGATATAACATCCCCCAACGGCACTAGGTTGATTGATTTCGCCGCTGCTCGCAATATGGTCATCAGTAGTACCAGGTTCCAGCATAAACGAATACACCAAGCCACATGGCTGTCTCCTGATCAAAGAACAAGAAACCAGATTGATCATGTCATGATCGACGGCAGACATAGCTCCACCGTTCTGGACGTGCGTACCCTTCGTGGTCCCAATATCGACTCGGACCATTATCTTGTTGCAGCCAAGATACGCACACGCCTCTGTGTAGCAAAGAAAGTGCGCACAGTAACGGAAGGAAAGTTTGACGTCGAGAAGCTGCGCACGACACAGACAGCTGACAATTTCTCCACTCGACTCTCACACCTGCTAGCAGAGAGCAATCCTCGACCTAACGATGCAACCGAGCAATGGAAGCATATCTCTCACTCATTACGTACTGCCGCTGAGGCCACTATAGGGTTCCAGCGAGCCCGCAAAAACAACTGGTACGATGAGGAATGATGAGGAATGCAGCACTGCCTCGGACAAAAAGGACGCTGCCTACAGGGAGACGTTGCGAACGGGCGCAACCCGCAGTGTATGGCAACGCTATCGTGAGGCAAAGAAGGAAGAGAGACGCCTTTTCAGAAAAAAGAAACGTGAGGCCGAAAGGCGTGAGTGTGAGGAGCTTGAGATGCTGGCTGACAGGAATGATGCCCGAAAATTCTATGAAAAGATCCGGCGGATGACGGAAGGTTTTAAGACCGGGGCAAGTTCCTGTAAGGACAATAATGTCGACCTGGTAACCGACGTACAGAGTGTACTTAAATTATGGAGGGAGCACTTCTCCTCACTGCTAAATTGCGAGGGAGACGTCGAACCCGATACCCCAATCCCTGACCATGGAAAAGTCGTCCCACCACCTGACTATGATGAAGTGAGGATAGCTATATCCCGGCTCAAAAACAACAAAGCGCCTGGAAAAGACGGACTACCCGCCGAGCTGTTCAAACACGGAGGCGAAGAGCTGGTAAAAAGCATGCATCAGCTCTTATGCAGAATATGGTCAGACGAGTGCATGCCTCCAGATTGGAATTTAAGTGTGCTCTGCCCAATCCACAAGAAAGGCGATCCCGCTAACCGCACCAACTACCGCGGAATCAGCCTTCTTAATATCGCATATAAGGTTCTTTCTAGCGTATTGTGTGAAAGACTGAAGCCCATCGTAGACAAGCTGATTGGACCTTATCAGTGTGGCTTTAGACCTGGTAAGTCTACCATCGACCAGATTTTCACGATACGCCAAATCCTGGAGAAGACCCATGATAAAAGAATCGACACACACCATCTCTTTGTCGATTTCAAAGCTGCTTTTGACAGCGCAAAAAGGAGTTGCCTGTATGCCGCCATGTCTGAATTTGACTTCCCTGCAAAGCTTATACGGCTTTGCCAAATGACGTTGAGCAATACTAACAGCTCCGCCAGAGTCGGGAAGGACCTCTCTGAGCCATTTGAAACCAAACGAGGCTTCAGACAGGGCGACTCCCTTTCGTGCGATTTCTTCAACCTGATGCTGGAGAAGATAATTCGAGCAGCAGAGCTAAACCGCAATGGTACAATCTATTACAAGAGCGTGCAATTGCTGGCGTATGCCGATGATATTGATATCATTGGCCTTAACAACCGCGCCGTAAGCGCTGCCTTCTCTGGACTGGATAAAGAAGCGAAAAAAGTGGGTCTTGCGGTCATCAAAGAAAGAATCGGCGCACCTGCGTCTTGGCAGCCACGTCACTGTTGATAGTTACAAATTTGAAACTGTGAGGGACTTCGTCTATTTGGGAACCAGCATTAACACCGAAAATAATATCAGTCTAGAAATCCAACGGAGAATCACTCTTGCGAACAAGTGCTACTTTGGACTGAGTAGGCAATTGAGAAGTAAAGTCCTCTCTCGAAGAACAAAGATCACGCTCTATAAGTCTCTCATCATACCTGTCCTGATGTATGGCTCAGATTCATGGACAATGTCAAGAGAAGATGAGATGGCCCTTGGAGTATTTGAGAGAAAAGTTCTCCGGAAGATTTATGGTCCTTCCCGTGATGCCGACGGCGAGTATCGAAGGAGATTTAACGATGAGCTGTACGAGCTTTACGCAGATCTGACCATAGTCCAGCGAATTAAAGCCCAAAGGCTCCGCTGGCTGGGTCACGTCATGCGAATGGACAAAGAAGCTCCAGCCCAGAAGGTTTTCCAATCGTCACCCGAATTCGGCAGCAGAGGAAGGGGGAGGCCTCGACTGAGATGGAAACAACAGGTGGAGGATGACTTGAACTCCCTTGGGGTTTCCAATTGGCGTCAGTTATCGCTAAAAAGGAATGACTGGCGTGCTTTGATAGGCGACGGCCAAAATCGCTTAGGCGGTTAAGCGCCAATAAATGATGATGATGATGGGAGGTGCCACGCCCCCTTTTTCGTTATCCCCAAATTTTTCTGGAGGTTGTAGGGATCGATCTCATCTTACCTGTTACCACGTTTGAGTGGTCTAACGTAAGTACTTCCAGAGATATGGACTATGAAGTATTTCATTCGTATGGGAGGTTCCACGCCCCTTTTTCGCTATCCCAATTTTTTTTTTGGAGGTGCTAGGGGTCGATCTCATATAACCACTTACCAAATTTCAGGGGTCTAACATGAATACTTCCCGAGATATCGACTATGAAGTATTTCATTTGTATGGGAGGTACCACGCCCCCTTTTTCGTTATCCCCAGTTTTTTTGGAGGTGGTGGGAATCGATCTCTTAAAACCCTTTGCCAAATGTAGTCTAACCTAAATACTTCCAGAGATATGGACTATAAAGCAGGGCTGCACAACGATATAAACGAAATAATTTCGTTTTGTTAATTATCAAAAAAATATTTCGTTTCAATAATTATCAGAAAACATTTTTTTTCGTTGATGATCAAATCAAAAAATAACAAAAAATTTTTTTTTCGTTAACGTCAATTCATTTTGCTTGGATATGTACACTAGGCTGGGTCGGAAAATAATAAGTTAAGGAATACAAAAAATGTTTTTGGTAGTTACTAAGTACTAAATGGACTTGGAAGTCGGCAATCAGAGCTGTACCCCGTTTCCGTAAAAAATCTAAAAAAATTTCGATTTATAGTCGTCACACTCGACTCGATCGAAATTGAAAACAAAATTGTCACTACCTCAAAAGCAAGTGAGAAAATATATAAATCGACAAAATTAAATTTTTTTACAGGAACAAAAAAATGAGTGTGACGTCAATATGACGTCAAATCGACAGTTTCAGTCGAGACGTTCTCTCGACATGAGTTACAGAAACGCAGTACTGATCTGTAATTATGGCAGAAATACACCCGGAGAGTTTGCCAAACTACTGCCGAGGGGCGACCCCGTTTAGACAATTTCTTTTCTTAATAATTTTTGTTGTTGGTTTTTGCCGGGCATTGATATGACACTTCTTGGTGAATTAGGCCGATAAATGCGTCATTGTACATGAAGTGCTATCGTAATTTTGATTTCTGTAAAATGTATTGTCATCGTGTCCTAAACTATGTATGTGCTAAGGTTGCAAAAAATTAGTGGATTCCCGAATTTAAAGGAATTTTTGAAAAAGCACGATCCGAACTCCACCGAAGTTCTTTTGAAGAGGAATTGCATTGTGACCGCTGCAGGAACGTGCCTTATGCTTATATCGGCAGCAAAGCATTATCGCACTATTTCGCCCTCTCTTTTGCGACCCGAAATAATATTGAATTCCTTCAAATATTCAATTGTTTTCTTTTAATTTTTTTTTGATAAATAACGAAAAGAAATTTGTTCTGATAATTTTTTATTGTTTTCAAAAATAACGTTAAATTTTATCGTTGAACAAATAACGTTAATTTTATTGATAAACGAAACGAAATCAAAAGTTTTTTTTTGTTTTTTGATAAATTTAACGTTACTTTTCAGCCCTGCTATAAAGTATTTCATTCGTATGCGAAGTGCCACGCCCCCTTTTTAGTTAACCCCCAGTTTTATAGGTGAGAATGGTGTTGTTATCCTATAGCTCTGTACGAATTTTCAGGTCCCCACCTTAAACCCTTTTAGAGGTATTCACCTTGAAGAAAAAAGTTTGTATGGGAGGTGCCACGCCCCCCTAATATTTTGTTCTGAGTTTATAACATGACCTGCGCGTGGTAATAACAAACAAACCCCCCAAAGGAAGTATACGATTTCGTTCAGCCGTTTTCGAGTTTTAGCGTGAGGACTGAACACCATTTCATTAATATATATATAGATTGTCTGAATTATTTGAACAACTCAAAAGAATCTACTTTCAAATGTTTGAAATTCTATTATTTTGTTCCCCCTTGTAGTACGAGTATATTTAAAAACAAACATTTCTTTTCATTATTTTAAATTTTCACATACATATTTCACCCTGAATATCCACAGGTATGTAGCATTAAAAACGGGTTGGATTTTAATTAGAGGAAGGATCTCCATTACGTTGGCTATTGAATTCACAGAGCGAAATGGACAGATACACATACATATATTAGATCTGAAACTGTACTTCTAAATATTAGGTCTTGTTAGAGTTTCCTACAATACCTTTACAATATCCTATTTGCCATTTCCATTTCGTGATAAATTAGAATCGTAACTCGGCCCCTCGCCTAAATAAGAATAAATGTATCCTAAAGAGCTCACCAGCAAACAAACTGGCCAGCTTATGGCGTGCTAATAGTGAGGACCTTGCGCTGTATGTTTTTTTTTTGTTTTTGTTGTAGCGATGCGTAGTTCTGCCCATATGCTTATTACCTCAAGCTCTCGTCAATCTCTTCTAACGAGACCCCTTGAATGCTGTTGAGGGTCTGTTTGGGCACCTTTGATTCAAACGGAGTTGTTATTTGGTGCCTCAGCATGTTGTCAAGCTCTTTAAGACCCATACGTACCTAAAAAGAGGACCTTAAGATAATATCCCAGTGGTTCGAACGAAACCTATTGAAAATGAATCTAACCAAAACCAACTTTATAATTTTTAACAACTATAAAGATATTCCTAGTATTCGTGATTTGAAAGGAGTTCATCTCGATGGTAGTTTTATTTCGCGGGTAGATACTTTAAAATACCTTGGCATTTGGTTCGACGAAAATCTAAACTGGCGAGAACACATAAATAGAATGAAAATGAAATTATTACCACTAAATTTCGCGATCTATAGAAATCGTAAAGTGATTCCACAAAAACAATTATGGCTTTTATACAACTCTCTGTTCATGTCTAAAATACATTATTTGAACCCTATATGGAATAACTGTTCGGAGCAACTAACAAATGAAATCCAAAGAATACAAAATAAAGTCATTAAAAATATCTTGCATTTGCCTAGGGGAACGGCAAGCGAGCTTTTATATCAAAATAGACTGGATTTTCGTAAATATGCCATACTACAAACCTTAGAAACATTTTATAAAGTTAAAAATAATTTAATAAAATATAACTTATATATCCCTGAGGAACCAACCCTCGAATACACGCTACGAGCTAGGTCAAATATCAGACCACGATTCTTTCGAACGGAAAGATGTGCGAAATCCTTAAGACATCATGGTGTAAAATTGTTTAATAAGCTTCCAGATGAAGTTAAAAATGCTAGAAATCTTCAATGCTTTAAAACACAAGTCAAACAGTTACTTCTCATCAATTTTAACTTTAATATGTAACTTTTCTATGGCAAATTCTCTGTAATGAGTATCATTGTATTATTATCATTTTTTATTTACCTATGTTGCATAAATTTATGTACATATCTTTATTTTATTTTTTTAATTTCTTTTTTTATCTTACTATTAACTCATACAACAATTGATGGCAAAAATGTGTAAATGAAATTAAGCTATCTTCTCGTACAAAAACAAGTTTTTTTTGAGAAAATCTGTAGAATTCCAAATCTTGTTATCAATAAAGAAAAAAAAAAAAAAAAAAAAATAAGAGCTTTAAGCGTAAAATAGCTGTCAAAAATTCCCATGCCCATACAATATGTATGAACCATGCCGAAACAGCGCGGCGGGTTTGCCTCACTGTGTAAATGGTGTGCCGTTGGGCAAGGGAGACATCCCGTGGCAGTTCTGAGTGCGGTATTCTAACAGACCTGCAACTTCATAAAATAAGGCCCGACACGTCGGTGAGAAAGCCACTTAATGATTTTGTTGTGGCTCTCTACTTTGTTGGCAATCGCGGTTAAAAGGGCAGCGAATGTTAGCCCTGAGATTTTGGGGTATGAGTACGGTGACCATACATTTTTTTTCAAAAAACAGAACTCTTTTTACTTAAGGCTTGGTGTTGCCTTCACGTGAAAATTTCGGTACCCGACTATAAACTATTTGGGGTTACACTCTCAATATTTGGAATAAAATAGTGTTTTTCATGGCGTAATCATCTCTTTGCAGTAAAAAATGTTGCCAACTTCTTAGAAACATTAAAATTGCAATCTTAAATAATTTCAACCAAAGTGCATCAATTGAAAGTCGTTTTTTTTAAGTATACTTTTCATTTTTGTGAATAGTATTTCTTAATGGTGAGAGACATTTCCTTGTTAATTTAAAACCTACCATAATCACGGTTGCCGTTTTGGCCGAAATGCACCATTTTTGGTACGAATTTTTTCCGGGAACGAAACTTCCAAATTTGGTACGTTTTTGCATTTTAAAGTACTCAATTTTTGATTTCGCTGAAGCACTTGACCGCGTTAAACATGAACTAAATTATTTTTAAAATATTTTGAAAGATTTTAAATTTTTCATAAAGTTTTGAAATTATTGGGCAAACTAACTAAGAGCCACTCATTAAATTTGTTAAAAAAGGTTTTCGGCACAAAAAAGCAGAACAAAAACAGAACATTTGCTTAAAACAAGAACATTTCTGTTATTTTCCTTAGAAAAAAAAATACGCAGAACAAATTCCTTAAAAACAGAACTGTTCTGCCAAAAACAGAACGGATGGTCACCGTAGGTATGAGACAGTCGTGAGTTTAGTGCTGTCGAGGATTAGGTTCCATGCCGCAAAAAAAAATTGGAGAGAGTCAGGCGGTAACCATTTATTTGGGGAACACAGCTCATCGAGGAGTATATGGCAATAGTTAACGGTTAACGATTTGTTGCAAATGTTTTATACTCTAAACTCTCGTGAAGCTTGGAAACCTTGCCGCGGCACGAGGGCTTAAGTCGATAGCCACAGGGCTACGCTGCCCTTTTAATCATAGTAGTACATCACGAGAGAAGCCTAGCCTCTCTGGCGCGACGACAAAGATCTTCCCCTCCAATGCCAGTACCATTCATTTGATGACCATATTGAACGAACACTTAATAAGGTTACCCTGGTCCACATTTTGAGCGATATCTGCAAAACCTTTTCAAATGCCTTTATTTTTTTTATCGTATAACCATCTCGAGCCGATACAAAATCTACCCTCCAAATTTAATTTTATTATGTCCAGGCTTTATCGGAATAAATAATAGCATAGATGAGCAAATTCCAAATGAAAGCTGTGGTCTTCCCCGTTCGTTTCATAGCAATTTTGTGCAAATATTCGAAAGTTTACGCACAACCACAATTCGACAGATAATTCTGTTATCGATAAATATATCGTAATGAACCGAAGCCCAAATGAAACCTGTGGTCTTCCCTATTCATTTGGTACCAATATTGTGCAAATACTCCAAAGTTTCCCCGAACCCACCTTTTTACCGATAACTCAGTTATCGATAAATATATCGAAATGAACCAAAGTCAAAATTAAAGCTGTGCGATTCACTAACCTTTTCTCAACTGTAAATTCGATAAATTTATCGTTGTCGATATGACAGTTGTTATTTTATCGCGGATTCTTCGTGTGCTGTTAAAGTGTTGTTTACTTTTGCTTCGCGTGTGAAAAATTTATATTTTATTATATTTATACTTATTTTATTAAAAATAGTTCGAAACTATAATCAAATACGGTTTTGTTAAATATTAAAATCAATGTCGTTTGAGTACTAAGTGTACGTTTTGTCGGAAGATGAGCAATCGTCAAGTCCTCCGCCAGTGGACAGACGACTTCTTCGAGAAGTGGATAACCCTTTCCTCTTGAGCGGAACGGAATTCAAGAAACTGTATCGCTTAACGCCAGACTTAAAAAAAAACCTAATACACCCGGAGAGTTTGCCAAACTACTGCCGAGGGACGACCCCGTTTTAGAAAAATTCTTTTTCTAAATAAATTTTGATGTTACTTTTGCCGGGCATCGAACTGCCACGACTTGGTGTAGAAGGCCGAACACTTAACCGCTACACCACGGCGGCCGCCAGTCTAGTTTCTTTAAGTTATCTTCGCAAATTTTTGTTTTTTTTCCCCCATATTTGTTTATGTCTGATAAAACATTGTCACATAAAACATTATTATTATTATGAAAATATTTAACGTTTGTAACAAAATATTAAAAAGGCTCAGAATTAACAATTCAAAACCAAACTTAAAACCTTTAATAATGTATTCGTATTATGTCGTAAGTTTATGAATCTCGTATATTTACGAGTTTACTACAGTTCTTACGAGAACGCCCTTGCTAAGGATTTGTGTTTTAGATTTAACCCACATAACATTTTTAGGATGGAATTTCGAATTTTCTTTTATTTGAATTTTAGTACAATTTCATTCCTTTTTTATTATTATATTTTCATACAAATAAAAAAAACAAAAAAAAAAACTAATGGCGGCGATATACCAACAGGTTATCATAACCTCTAACGAGATTTTTAGCCGAGCTTCTCTTTCCAACTTGTGGTGTGTTGCTTTTGAGTTTTCCTACAAGTTGGCGGGACCTACAGTTTTTTGCCGACTCCGAACGGCACTTGCAAAGCAAATGAATTTTTTGCTGAGAAGCTTCTCATGGCAGAAATACACCCGGAGAGTTTGCCAAACTACTGCCGAAGGGCGACCCCGCTTAGAAAAATTATTTTTCTAAATAATTTTTGATGTTACTTTTGTCGGGCATCGAACCGCCACGAATTGGTGTAGAAGGCCGAACACTTAACCGCTACACCATAAAGAAATAATCAAATATGTTTATTTTTGATGATCGAAATTAATCTTCGGAATCATTTTTGAATCATTTAGATTATTAATTTCTGAGATTCGAATAAAGTTGAACATGAGTTTTTAATCATATTTTACGATCATCTCGGAGCTCCTTGGGTGACTAAATAATGAATTTTCTACCTTTTAAAACTGTTGTTTACTCTTTATTTTTATTTGTTTTATAGACAAATATTTTTTCATATCATAATATTCAGGGAAATAATAGGGTTCTTCTATCTAATTTATTTTCATAAAAAATACAAGAAAGTTTTTTCATGCAAGAACAAAAAACACTGTTGCATGAAAAAACTTTTGACAACAGTCTAACAACTTCTTGTGTTTTTTTATTTTTAAATTTACCCCCTTATTCATAAAAAATATAAAAGGTTTATTGAGCTATTATAATTCAAAATTTGTATGGAAATGTCATTTTAAAAAGTACTATAAATCAATTTATTTTTTTATAAATATGGGGGTTAGAGTGCATGTTTTGCGCAGGGTTCGGAAAATATTTGAAATAAAATTTGTTTTCACAAATTATTCATTTCCGCAAATGTTACGTATGAATTTTTAAATTTTTACAACTCAAAAATATTTAACACTAGCTGACCCGGCAGACGTTGTCCTGCCACAAATTTATTTCCCTGCATGTTTCTCTAACCCGATCCCTATATCTATTTTAATCCATATCCCTATCTCCTTCGTATAGGACGAACCACGCCCCCTTTGCGTAGTTCTGCCCATATGCTTATTACCTCAAGCTCTCGTCAATCTCTTGTAACGAGACCCCTTGAATGCTGTTGAGGGTCTGTTTGGGCACCTTTGATTCAAACGGAGTTGTTATTTGGTGCCTCAGCATGTTGTCAAGCTCTTTAAGACCCATACGTACCTAAATAAGAGCTTTAAGCGTAAAATAGCTGTCAAAAATTCCCATGCCCATACAATTTGTATGAACCATGCCGAAACAGCGCGGCGGGTTTGCCTCACTGTGTAAATGGTGTGCCGTTGGGCAAGGGAGACATCCCGTGGCAGTTCTGAGTGCGGTATTCTAACAAACCTGCAACTTCATAAAATAAGACCCGACACGTCGGTGAGAAAGCCACTTAATGATTTTGTTGTGGCTCTCTACTTTGTTGGCAATCGCGGTTAAAAGGGCAGCGAATGTTAGCCCTGAGATTTTGGGGTATGAGACAGTCGTGAGTTTAGTGCTGTCGAGGATTAGGTTCCATGCCGCAAAAAAAAATTGGAGAGAGTCAGGAGGTAACCATTTATTTGGGGAACACAGCTCATCGAGGAGTATATGGCAATAGTTAACGGTCTAACTACGAAGAGTTAGGATCGAGGATGGTCGACTGCTAACTCAAAATTAAAATCCGCATATCAATAAACACAGCTCAATAGTAATCGATTTGTTGCAAATGTTTTATACTCTAAACTCTCGTGAAGCTTGGAAACCTTGCCGCGGCACGAGGGCTTAAGTCGATAGCCACAGGGCTACGCTGCCCTTTTAATCATAGTAGTACATCACGAGAGAAGCCTAGCCTCTCTGGCGCGACGACAAAGATCTTCCCCTCCAATGCCAGTACCATTCATTTGATGACCATATTGAACGAACACTTAATAAGGTTACCCTGGTCCACATTTTGAGCGATATCTGCAAAACCTTTTCAAATGCCTTTATTTTTTTTATCGTATAACCATCTCGAGCCGATACAAAATCTACCCTCCAAATTTAATTTTATTATGTCCAGGCTTTATCGGAATAAATAATAGCATAGATGAGCAAATTCCAAATGAAAGCTGTGGTCTTCCCCGTTCGTTTCATAGCAATTTTGTGCAAATATTCGAAAGTTTACGCACAACCACAATTCGACACATAATTCTGTTATCGATAAATATATCGTAATGAACCGAAGCCCAAATGAAACCTGTGGTCTTCCCTATTCATTTGGTACCAATATTGTGCAAATACTCCAAAGTTTCCCCGAACCCACCTTTTTACCGATAACTCAGTTATCGATAAATATATCGAAATGAACCAAAGTCAAAATTAAAGCTGTGCGATTCACTAACCTTTTCTCAACTGTAAATTCGATAAATTTATCGTTGTCGATATGACAGTTGTTATTTTATCGCGGATTCTTCGTGTGCTGTTAAAGTGTTGTTTACTTTTGCTTCGCGTGTGAAAAATTTATATTTTATTATATTTATACTTATTTTATTAAAAATAGTTCGAAACTATAATCAAATACGGTTTTGTTAAATATTAAAATCAATGTCGTTTGAGTACTAAGTGTACGTTTTGTCGGAAGATGAGCAATCGTCAAGTCCTCCGCCAGTGGACAGACGACTTCTTCGAGAAGTGGATAACCCTTTCCTCTTGAGCGGAACGGAATTCAAGAAACTGTATCGCTTAACGCCAGACTTAAAAAAAAACCTAATACACCCGGAGAGTTTGCCAAACTACTGCCGAGGGACGACCCCGTTTTAGAAAAATTCTTTTTCTAAATAAATTTTGATGTTACTTTTGCCGGGCATCGAACCGCCACGACTTGGTGTAGAAGGCCGAACACTTAACCGCTACACCACGGCGGCCGCCAGTCTAGTTTCTTTAAGTTATCTTCGCAAATTTTTGTTTTTTTTCCCCCATATTTGTTTATGTCTGATAAAACATTGTCACATAAAACATTATTATTATTATGAAAATATTTAACGTTTGTAACAAAATATTAAAAAGGCTCAGAATTAACAATTCAAAACCAAACTTAAAACCTTTAATAATGTATTCGTATTATGTCGTAAGTTTATGAATCTCGTATATTTACGAGTTTACTACAGTTCTTACGAGAACGCCCTTGCTAAGGATTTGTGTTTTAGATTTAACCCACATAACATTTTTAGGATGGAATTTCGAATTTTCTTTTATTTGAATTTTAGTACAATTTCATTCCTTTTTTATTATTATATTTTCATACAAATAAAAAAAACAAAAAAAAAAACTAATGGCGGCGATATACCAACAGGTTATCATAACCTCTAACGAGATTTTTAGCCGAGCTTCTCTTTCCAACTTGTGGTGTGTTGCTTTTGAGTTTTCCTACAAGTTGGCGGGACCTACAGTTTTTTGCCGACTCCGAACGGCACTTGCAAAGCAAATGAATTTTTTGCTGAGAAGCTTCTCATGGCAGAAATACACCCGGAGAGTTTGCCAAACTACTGCCGAAGGGCGACCCCGCTTAGAAAAATTATTTTTCTAAATAATTTTTGATGTTACTTTTGTCGGGCATCGAACCGCCACGAATTGGTGTAGAAGGCCGAACACTTAACCGCTACACCATAAAGAAATAATCAAATATGTTTATTTTTGATGATCGAAATTAATCTTCGGAATCATTTTTGAATCATTTAGATTATTAATTTCTGAGATTCGAATAAAGTTGAACATGAGTTTTTAATCATATTTTACGATCATCTCGGAGCTCCTTGGGTGACTAAATAATGAATTTTCTACCTTTTAAAACTGTTGTTTACTCTTTATTTTTATTTGTTTTATAGACAAATATTTTTTCATATCATAATATTCAGGGAAATAATAGGGTTCTTCTATCTAATTTATTTTCATAAAAAATACAAGAAAGTTTTTTCATGCAAGAACAAAAAACACTGTTGCATGAAAAAACTTTTGACAACAGTCTAACAACTTCTTGTGTTTTTTTATTTTTAAATTTACCCCCTTATTCATAAAAAATATAAAAGGTTTATTGAGCTATTATAATTCAAAATTTGTATGGAAATGTCATTTTAAAAAGTACTATAAATCAATATATTTTTTTATAAATATGGGGGTTAGAGTGCATGTTTTGCGCAGGGTTCGGAAAATATTTGAAATAAAATTTGTTTTCACAAATTATTCATTTCCGCAAATGTTACGTATGAATTTTTAAATTTTTACAACTCAAAAATATTTAACACTAGCTGACCCGGCAGACGTTGTCCTGCCACAAATTTATTTCCCTGCATGTTTCTCTAACCCGATCCCTATATCTATTTTAATCCATATCCCTATCTCCTTCGTATAGGACGAACCACGCCCCCTTTGCGTAGTTCTGCCCATATGCTTATTACCTCAAGCTCTCGTCAATCTCTTGTAACGAGACCCCTTGAATGCTGTTGAGGGTCTGTTTGGGCACCTTTGATTCAAACGGAGTTGTTATTTGGTGCCTCAGCATGTTGTCAAGCTCTTTAAGACCCATACGTACCTAAATAAGAGCTTTAAGCGTAAAATAGCTGTCAAAAATTCCCATGCCCATACAATTTGTATGAACCATGCCGAAACAGCGCGGCGGGTTTGCCTCACTGTGTAAATGGTGTGCCGTTGGGCAAGGGAGACATCCCGTGGCAGTTCTGAGTGCGGTATTCTAACAAACCTGCAACTTCATAAAATAAGACCCGACACGTCGGTGAGAAAGCCACTTAATGATTTTGTTGTGGCTCTCTACTTTGTTGGCAATCGCGGTTAAAAGGGCAGCGAATGTTAGCCCTGAGATTTTGGGGTATGAGACAGTCGTGAGTTTAGTGCTGTCGAGGATTAGGTTCCATGCCGCAAAAAAAAATTGGAGAGAGTCAGGAGGTAACCATTTATTTGGGGAACACAGCTCATCGAGGAGTATATGGCAATAGTTAACGGTCTAACTACGAAGAGTTAGGATCGAGGATGGTCGACTGCTAACTCAAAATTAAAATCCGCATATCAATAAACACAGCTCAATAGTAATCGATTTGTTGCAAATGTTTTATACTCTAAACTCTCGTGAAGCTTGGAAACCTTGCCGCGGCACGAGGGCTTAAGTCGATAGCCACAGGGCTACGCTGCCCTTTTAATCATAGTAGTACATCACGAGAGAAGCCTAGCCTCTCTGGCGCGACGACAAAGATCTTCCCCTCCAATGCCAGTACCATTCATTTGATGACCATATTGAACGAACACTTAATAAGGTTACCCTGGTCCACATTTTGAGCGATATCTGCAAAACCTTTTCAAATGCCTTTATTTTTTTTATCGTATAACCATCTCGAGCCGATACAAAATCTACCCTCCAAATTTAATTTTATTATGTCCAGGCTTTATCGGAATAAATAATAGCATAGATGAGCAAATTCCAAATGAAAGCTGTGGTCTTCCCCGTTCGTTTCATAGCAATTTTGTGCAAATATTCGAAAGTTTACGCACAACCACAATTCGACACATAATTCTGTTATCGATAAATATATCGTAATGAACCGAAGCCCAAATGAAACCTGTGGTCTTCCCTATTCATTTGGTACCAATATTGTGCAAATACTCCAAAGTTTACCCGAACCCACCTTTTTACCGATAACTCAGTTATCGATAAATATATCGGAATGAACCAAAGTCAAAATTAAAGCTGTGCGATTCACTAACCTTTTCTCAACTGTAAATTCGATAAATTTATCGTTGTCGATATGACAGTTGTTATTTTATCGCGGATTCTTCGTGTGCTGTTAAAGTGTTGTTTACTTTTGCTTCGCGTGTGAAAAATTTATATTTTATTATATTTATACTTATTTTATTAAAAATAGTTCGAAACTATAATCAAATACGGTTTTGTTAAATATTAAAATCAATGTCGTTTGAGTACTAAGTGTACGTTTTGTCGGGAGATGAGCAATCGTCAAGTCCTCCGCCAGTGGACAGACGACTTCTTCGAGAAGTGGATAACCCTTTCCACTTGAGCGGAACGGAATTCAAGAAACTGTATCGCTTAACGCCAGACTTAAAAAAAAACCTAATACACCCGGAGAGTTTGCCAAACTACTGCCGAGGGACGACCCCGTTTTAGAAAAATTCTTTTTCTAAATAAATTTTGATGTTACTTTTGCCGGGCATCGAACCGCCACGACTTGGTGTAGAAGGCCGAATACTTAACCGCTACACCACGGCGGCCGCCAAGACCTAGCCCAAGATTTAATTTATCAACTTGATGGTCAATTGAGGGGCACAAGAGTAACACCGATATCTGCAGAGAAACATGTACATAAGTCATGAAATTGCAATTAACTTTCAGTTTTAAATACTACTATAACTTTTTAAGGTTTTAACTGATTTACGATTCGGTAAGCGGCCAAAGAAAGTTTTGCTTCCACATCTTCACCATTTGTGGGAGTTACTATTGGCGCCTGCGAAAAGTTATTGAAAGCGAGTCTTCGCTTTCGTATTTTGATACCTCTCCGGACCTTTTTGATGAATGCGATACTGAAAATAAATACCGAAAATAAAATAAACCATGGTTTTTAAATTGAAAACGACATAAATTAGTTGATAAACAATTTTTATTTCCATTTCAGTCTAGTTTCTTTAAGTTATCTTCGCAAATTTTTGTTTTTTTTCCCCCATATTTGTTTATGTCTGATAAAACATTGTCACATAAAACATTATTATTATTATGAAAATATTTAACGTTTGTAACAAAATATTAAAAAGGCTCAGAATTAACAATTCAAAACCAAACTTAAAACCTTTAATAAAGGTATTCGTATTATGACGTAAGTTTATGAATCTCGTATATTTACGAGTTTACTACAGTTCTTACGAGAACGCCCTTGCTAAGGATTTGTGTTTTAGATTTAACCCACATAACATTTTTAGGATGGAATTTCGAATTTTCTTTTATTTGAATTTTAGTACAATTTCAATCCTTTTTTATTATTATATTTTCATACAAATAAAAAAAACAAAAAAAAAAAACTAATGGCGGCGATATACCAACAGGTTATCATAACCTCTAACGAGATTTTTAGCCGAGCTTCTCTTTCCAACTTGTGGTGTGTTGCTTTGAGTTTTCCTACAAGTTGGCGGGACCTACAGTTTTTTGCCGACTCCGAACGGCACTTGCAAAGCAAATGAATTTTTTGCTGAGAAGCTTCTCATGGCAGAAATACACCCGGAGAGTTTGCCAAACTCCTGCCGAAGGGCGACCCCGCTTAGAAAAATTATTTTTCTAAATAATTTTTGATGTTACTTTTGTCGGGCATCGAACCGCCACGACTTGGTGTAGAAGGCCGAACACTTAACCGCTACACCACGGCGGTCGCCAATTATCATACAAATGAATAAAGAAATAATCAAATATGTTTATTTTTGATGATCGAAATTAATCTTCGGAATCATTTTTGAATCATTTAGATTATTAATTTCTGAGATTCGAATAAAGTTGAACATGAGTTTTTAATCATATTTTACGATCATCTCGGAGCTCTTTGGGTGACTAAATAATGAATTTTCTACCTTTTAAAACTGTTGTTTACTCTTTATTTTTATTTGTTTTATAGACAAATATTTTTTCATACATAATATTCAGGGAAATAATAGGGTTCTTCTATCTAATTTATTTTCATAAAAAATACAAGAAAGTTTTTTCATGCAAGAACAAAAAAACACTGTTGCATGAAAAAACTTTTGACAACAGTCTAACAACTTCTTGTGTTTTTTATTTTTAAATTTACCCCCTTATTCATAAAAAATATAAAAGGTTTATTGAGCTATTATAATTCAAAATTTGTATGGAAATGTCATTTTAAAAAGTACTATAAATCAATTTATTTTTTTATGAATATGGGGGTTAGAGTGCAGGTTTTGCGCAGGGTTCGGAAAATATTTGAAATAAAATTTGTTTTCACAAATTATTCATTTCCGCAAATGTTACGTATGAATTTTTAAATGTTTACAACTCAAAAATATTTAACACTAGCTGACCCGGCAGACGTTGTCCTGCCACAAATTTATTTCCCTGCATGTTTCTCTAACCCGATCCCTATATCTATTTTAATCCATATCCCTATCTCCTTCGTATAGGACGAACCACGCCCCCTTTTTCGCTATCCCCAGTTTTTTGGAGGTGGTAGTGATCGATCTCATAAAACCCCTTACCAAATTTCAGTTGTCTAAATACTTCCAGAGATATGGACTATGAAGTATTTCATTCGTGCGGGAGGTGCCACGCCCCCTTTTCCGTTATCCTCAGTTTTTTTGGAGGTGGTAGGGGTCGATCTCATATAACCCCTTACCAAATTTCAGTGGTCTAACATGAATACTTCCCGAGATATCGACTATGAAGTATTTCTTTTGTATGGGAGGTGCCACGCCCCCTTTTTCGTTATCCCCAGTTGTTTTGGAGGTGGCAGGGATTGATCTTATATAACTCCTCACAAAATTTCAATGGTCTAACATAAATACTTCCAGAGATATGGACTATGAAGTATTTCATTCGTATGGGAGGTGCCACGCCCCCTTTTTCGCTATCCCCAAATTTTTTTGGAGGTGGTAGGGATCGATCTCATCTTACCTGTTACCACGTTTGAGTGGTCTAACGTAAGTACTTCCAGAGATATGGACTATGAAGTATTTCATTCGTATGGGAGGTTCCACGCCCCTTTTTCGTTATCCCAATTTTTTTTGGAGGTGCTAGGGGTCGATCTCATATAACCACTTACCAAATTTCAGTGGTCTAACATGAATACTTCCCGAGATATCGACTATGAAGTATTTCATTTGTATGGGAGGTACCACGCCCCTTTTTCGTTATACCCAGTTTTTTTGGAGGTGGTGGGAATCGATCTCTTAAAACCCTTTGCCAAATGTGGTCTAACCTAAATACTTCCAGAGATATGGACTATAAAGTATTTCATTCGTATGCGAGGTACCACGCCCCCTTTTTAGTTAAGGGGTCGTGCATATATGACGTCACGCTCTTTGAGGGGGGGAGGGGTCTGCGATTTGTGACGAAATGTGACATTGGGGGAGGGGGGGAGTAGCACTTACGTGATGTCACGTTATTTTTTGCATGTTTTCTAGCGTGCAACGTCCATGAACGTTTTCAAATTTAGCACGTTTTCATTCTTTCGATTGGCAAATATTATTTAATAATTAATATAAACATTCTAAATATGTATCAGATTTTATGTCAAATAAATATTGAATTTATATATATTAAGGGTGTGATGTGACATTCGAGGGGGAGGGGGGTGGGGGGGGGTCTGGAGTTTGTGACTGGGTGTGACATGGGGGGAAGGGGGGGTCAAAAACTACCAAAAATCGCGTGACGTTATATATGCACGACCCCTAACCTCCAGTTGTATAGGTGAGAATGGTGTTGTTATCGTATAGCTCTGTAGGAATTTCCGGGTCCCTATCTTAAACCCTTTTAGAGGTATTCACCTTGAAGAAAAAAGTTTGTATGGGAGGTGCCACGCCCCCCTAATATTTTGTTCTGAGTTTATAACATGACCTGCGCATGGTAATAACAAACAAACCCCCCAAAGGAAGTATATGATTTGGGTCAGCCGTTTTCGAGTTTTAGCGTGACGACTGAACACCATTTCATTTTTATATATATAGATTCTCTGAATTATTTGAACAACTCAAAAGAATCTATTTTCAAATGTTTGAAATTCTATTATTTTGTTCCCCCTTGTAGTACGAGTATATTTAAAAACAAACATTCCTTTTCATTATTTTAAAATTTCATATACATATTTCAGGTATGTAGCATTAAAAGCGGGTTGTATTTTAATTATAGGAAGGATCTTCATTACGTTAGGTATTGAATTCACAGAGTGAAATGGACAGATATATATTAGATCTGAAACTGTACTTCTAAATATTGGGTCTTGTTAGAGTTTCCTACAATACCTTTACAATATCCTATTTGCCATTTCCATTTCATGATAAATTGGAATCGTAACTCGGCCCCTCGCCGAAATAAGAATAAATGTATCCTAAAGAGCTCACCAGCAAACAAACTGGCCAGCTTATGGCGTGCTAATAGTGAGGACCTTGCGCTGTATGTTTTTTTTTTGTTTTTGTTGTAGCGATGCGTAGTTCTGCCCAAATGCTTATTACCTCAAGCTCTCGTCAATCTCATCTAACGAGACGCCTTGAAAAGGGCCGCTTAAACAGCCTTGGACCAGAGTGAGATTGGTCTTAGAAATGGTGGGTATCGTGGGGGGCGAGCCGCAACAGTTCAACCCATTACAGTACTCTTATCGAATTCGGACCAGAGTGCCTCTGGTTTCCTTCGGGAGTTCGCATTCATCTGTAGCAGCCAGTAGTACTTGTAATAGCACGAAGGCATACGCGGACTGGGAGCTGACCAAGGCCGAGTCTGTTCTGTGTGAATGCTGTTGAGGGTTTGTTTGGGCACCTTTGGATCAAACGGAGTTGCTATTTGGTGCCTCAGCATGTTGTCAAGCTCTTTAAGACTCATACGTACCTAAATAAGAGTGTTAAGCGTAAAATAGCTGTCAAAAATTCTCATGCCCATACAATTTGTATGAACCATGCCGAAACAGCGCGGCGGGTTTGCCGTTGGGCAAGGGAGACATCCCGTGGCAGTTCTGAGTGCGGTATTCTAACAGACCTGCAACTTCATAAAATAAGGCCCGACACGTCGGTGAGAAAGCCACTTAATGATTTTGTTATGGCTCTCTACTTTGTTGGCAATCGCATATCAATAAACACAGCTCAATAGTAATGGATTTGTTGTAAATGTTTTATACTCTAAACTCTCGTGAAGCTTGGACGCCTTGCCGCGGTACGAGGGCTTAAGTCGATAGCCACAGGGCTACGATGCCCTTGTAATCATAGTACCACATCACGAGAGAAGCCTAGCCTCTCTGGCTCGACGACAAAGATCTTCCCCCTCCAAATCCAGGGTGTTATGCGACCACGTACCCATTGGATGTTTGACGCCGGGAGGCAAATCGTGGCTGTAATCGAACGGAGCTTCTCTGACACCGGGCCTCCTCGGAGAGTAACTATGGCCTTACCGCGGTAAGGGGCTCTACCGCGGCGGATGACACACTTCCCCTCACTCTTTCCTTGACCCTAAGCGGGCCTTGTCCGGCGATGGGTCGTACGAACAAGATGAAAAACACGAAACAAAACTTTAAACAACCAACAACTACGTTCACTCCTCAGCAGAGGAGAACTATGCTGGATCAAGCGAAAGCACAGCGTCGGAGGATAACCTCCACTTTAAAATCAAACGCTGGACTGACAGCGATGGCAACTATGGGTCGGTCGACCTATAAATATTTATCAAGTAAGATTGACTTGATTGGAGCCATCACCAGTGCGGCTGCCTACGCAGCTAAGCGGACAACGGCGCATGCTGAACTTCCATCAACCGCTGGAATGAAAAACAGTCTCCCAACGCCTGCGGCAATGGTCTCACGACCTGGCCTCAAAGATCCAAAGGAAAGAGAAGCAGTGGATGGGCTGTCAGCAAATGGAGCGACCGCGAAGGAAACTACGGGTCCGGACTCCCAAGAGACATCTCCCCGCCGCTCCGCGTACCTAGAAAAACGATTGAATGCTAGGATCCCGAAGAAATTTGAGGTAGTTCCGCAGGAAACGCTGTCGCCCAGTTCCAGGAAGTTTGTGGAGTTAGCACAATCTCTGATACCGGATTTCCAAAGCAGTTATGTGCCAAAGAGGGTAAACGCTTTCAAACGCCAGAGATCGGCCGTGGAGTTAAAACCCCATCCCAATCGGCATCAGAACACCCCCAGAGTGGGCAAACCAATCTTTGCTGATGTAACCTGCATTCTTGACCGAGGCAACGACCGTTTGGCGATCCACAAGGACCAGTGGCGGCACGTCCGGAATGCACTCGGAAACGCTGTCATCGACGTGGTTCGGCGGCGGTCACCTATGCGGGCTGGACCAGGAACAGATCAAAATTTTATGCGTGCGATCACGCAAGTACTGTTGCACTGTACAAGGCAGCAGCTACAAGACTGGGTGAAGTCTACTGGAAGGACATTCCGGCTCGGCCAAGGGCAAGGGCATGGATTCCTGCTATCCCTGCAGAGCCTCAGAGAATTCTCACGATGCTGCGGATAATGAATCCGTCCCTCCCGAAGCAGGAGTGGAGTGTCACGCTGGTTGGGGATGCGTTAGGGCCTGATAGACAAGTGGTCTTCACCATGAATAAGGAGGCACTCGTGCCCCTCAAAAGGTGTAATGGGCTAGTGCACTACAGCGTAGGCCAGACCGTCATCCACGTATACCGTGGCGCAGTTGCTCTGAACTCGTCGTTGAGAGACAGCCTTCGAGACAGGGCAGACCTCGACGATATGGGGACGGCAGGGAAGTCTGATCGCTCTCATGTTGGTGGTGCTTCAGATAAACCTGCACAAATCTAAAGTAGCCTCGGCTGCTTAAAGTAGTCGTCTTTCTAAAGGCGACGTGGATGTGGTCTTCATCCAAGAACCCTGGGTCAACAGCTCGAGGATCTGCAGATTGGGGACTAAGGGTTTCAAGCTCGTTCGATCCAGCGAGGAGGGCAAAGTCAGAACCTGTATTTTGGTTAAGTCTGACCTCAACACCTTTCTTCTATCTAACTATACCAATGGTGACATTACCTAGGCTACTTTCATCACTAAAACCCGCAGGGAGGTCATAGATCTCACTATTTGTAATGAAGGCGCTTTTGAGTGGGTCAGTAAATGGCGTGTTCTTGAAGAACACTCTTTCTCCGACCACAGATATATAGAAATAGTGTTGGACTTTCGTGTAGAGCAACCTATTATGAAACGCAATCCACGCAATACCAACTGGCAGCTACACACTTAAATTTTAGCCAGAGACCTACCAGTACTACCCCCACAAGCCTCCTCATCGGTTGAGGAGCTGGAGGACCTGGTAACGACATACACCAGGGCGCTCTCAAATGCCCTAGAACAAGCTTGCCCAGTGTCAAACCCACGCGGTAAACAAAGGCCACATTGGTGGACCTACGACCTGGACTCGCTTCGTAAAACCTGCCGGAAGCAATTTAATAAGGCTAAAAACCTCGACACGGAGCCTCAATGGCTCGAATACAAAGTTAAACTAAGGGCCTACAAAAAAGCCCCGAGACAGGCAAAGAGAACTTCGTGGAGGAATTTCTGCACTGGGGTCGAAAAGGTCGACGACACAGCGAGACTTAGACGAGTTCTCTCGAAAACTTAAACAGCCATTAGCTATTTGCAGAAGCCTGACGGATCCTGGACCAGCACGGAAGGGAAAGCCCTTGAGCTGCTTTTGAACCCACACTGTCCGAGTAACTTGCATAATGCACCGTCAGCTCCTGCAACAAGCCCGGCAGTAAATATTTATACCTACCTGGCTCTTAGTTACATTCCGTGCTCCTGGAGACACGCCACGTTAGTGTTTATTCGGGAAGGCCCACTACGAGCCAAAGAACTACAGACCCATCAGCCTCTCGTCCTCTGCACCCAAAACCTTCGCGAGGATAATCAGCGACTACCTCTCCACTACTATTGATAGCAACCTTATCTCCAGCTAGTGGCATATACAGACGATTTAGCCATTGCATACAGGGGCAAATTCCCACAAACTCTGTGTGACTTGATGCAAGTAGCACTGCGTGAAGCTGCGTCCTCTCGTTGCGGACTTAGTATCAACCCGAGGAAAGTGGAACTCGTTCTCTACACCAATCGGTACAAAATACAACCGCTGGACCTATCAGAACTTAATGGCGTGAGCCTGAACTTGGCTGATAAAGGCAAATTCTTGGGCACAGTTCTGGACAGGAAGTTAAACTGGAAGGAGAATATTCTTCAGCGCCAGAGGAAGATGTGTGTTGCACTTTACACATGCAAAAGAGCCATTGGCAAAAAGTGGGGTCTCAGCCCCAAAACATGTAGATGGATCTACACTGCAATTATCCGACCTGAATCTGTTAGGTAAAGTCCATAGATCTGGCATAATCTGTATAAGCGGTGCGCTAAGAACAACGCCCAACGAAGCTCTTCAGGCCATTTTAGGCATTCTACTACCCGATCTGGAAACGTACCAGACAGCAGCGGCAGCGGCTCTGCGCCTAACGAAAACGTCTGGCTGGGGCGCAGGCACAACTGGACATTCCAGTATTCTAGGATCATACACTTTTCTCCCTGTGAGCACAGATCGATGAGCGACCCCAACAGTCGGAGACACCTGTTTCAAAACGAACATTCCCAGCAGGGAAGAATGGGAGAGGATGGATCGCTGCCCCGCTACTAATGGCGGCATTTCTGTTTACACTGACGGCTCGAATCTAGATGGCAGAGTTGGAGGAGGGGTTTATTCAAGGGATCTGGAACTTGAGCTCTCCTTCAGACTACCTGATCACTGCAGCGTCTTCCAGGCCGAAGTCTCAGCAATCTTGGATGTCGCGATTTGGATAAGTAAACGCGCTATCGGCGAGGACATCGTTATTTTTAGCGACAGCCAGGCGCCATCAAAGCTCTTGGCTCTTATTCCTTCAACTCTGAACTGAATCTCAGCTGTCGTCGATCTCTTCAAGAGATGGCCCAACAGAACCGCGTGAACCTCACACGGGTGCCGGGACACAGGGACTGTTCATTTCTGTCCAAATATGCAGACACAGGCATATTTGTTTGCATGAAATTCAAGAACAAGCAAAAGTGCTGAGTAGCGATTGCGTCATATTTAAGCTCACGGCCATCAATAAGTGTGCCGTCGCTAGCGTCAGCATTGCAACCGCTGGTGTCAGCAGTTGCGACAGCTGGCGACCTAGTACGGTGGTCAGCAATTTCACTTACTGACGACCTAGAACGGTAGACTGCTGACTAGTGACCTAGTATTGCGGAAGTCAAGAGCAATGCACTAGTCAGCATAATTGTAAGATCTAATTTGTATATACAGACAGCCGATAGCCCTGGAAGCTAGTGCTGTTTTTCTTCAAAATAAAATTTTATAATTGATTATAAGTTTAATTAAATAAATAAATAAAAATAAATAAAATTTGTATATAAGCTAAGAATTTAGAATAAAGATTTGAGAAATGCATGACCAGCAAACCTAAAGCTACTTGTTCTTTAATCATATAGCGCAATTGCTTCCATAGCCATTTCTCCCATCGCCTTAAATAACCAGGTTCAAGTGCCTGACGTTATTGCTAAACAAGTCTTGGTGCCACTGCCTTGACTAACCCACCATACAACCCAAACTCCTGGTGCGACCTCCTCGAGTCCTATTATTTGTACGTGGTTTGGCACCTAAGCCATTCCACTCGATCCTTAACTCAGGACGGCAAATCAGCCGCTCCAAACATTTTGGTGACCCCGACGTGATCTGAACACGCAACCCTCTGACCCCCTGTGACCCCGCAAGTTACAGGACCTGAACAACTCGGCTACTCCGCCAGTCTGTAATCGCGAACACGCAATGACTCGAGCGACAACGTCAGCAACTTCTGACTCACATTCAATCTTGCCAATTCAGTTAGCCAGCATCAGAATCAATTTCGATATGGCTCCAACCAATGAAGAGACAATGGAGACATTGACAGCCTCCCAAAGTACAACTGGAGAGCTGATAGAGACCATAATCCGTAACTTCAAAAAGGATTCAGCAGCGAGGAAAACGCCTGAATATTACAAAGAGCGCCTCGAACGCTTAGACATAGCGTGGCCCGAATTTGAGGTAACGGACAATAAAATCCGTTGCCTCGCAGATATGGATCCCAGCCACCAATATTTCACCACCGGATACTACAAAAAAATATCCGAGTTGACATCAAAGAACAAGGAAATAACGGAGTCCGGCATGACGGAACCTCTCAAAATCCATACACCGGACGAGCAAACGAAAGGTCTTCCCGGAAGTACCTACGCTTCCTCTCGGAAACCAGAATTGTCTTCAGCCATAAGAAGACAAAACGTGATGATAGCATCACTAAAACGGCTCCTCGAAATGGACCCTACAGCGGCAAACATGAAGCTAAAAGAAAAACTTTGGGAGCAAATACAAGAGCTCCACTTCTCTATAGGGGAAGACAGCATAGATCCTGTAAGAGATGGGTATGACATGGAGCCATACACGACTGTCGAAGCATCGGTTTATAGCAATTTCAAGCTCAAGGAAAATACGGCAGATAATATTGGGGAAACGGTCAATAATAAAACGATTCAGCTTCCAAAAATAACAATCCCCAAATTTAATGGGGAATACTTAAAATGGACAGCATTCTTTGACCTCTTCTCCCAACTGGTAGACAAACAAGCGATCCCCACAGTTCAAAAAATGTGGTATTTAAAGTCAAACCTAAGTGGGGAAGCCGAACAACTAATAAGCCACCTATCAGCCACTGCCGAAAATTACGAAACAGCCTGGAAGCTGCTACAAAATAGATATAACAATAAACGGGTTCTTGTTGCATCCATTATGAACCAATTACTAGAGCAACCAACAATCACAGCAACCAATTACTAGAGCAACCAACAATCACAGCAACGTCCACATCAATAAAAAGGTTGCATGATGTAACAAAAGAATTCTTGCATGCATTAGTAAACATGGGCATCCCTACAGCCACTTGGGACCCCATCTTAATACACTTGCTCACAAAAAAATTGGATCGGGGTACGCACATATTATACGAACGTTCAATAGTAAACCCGAAGGAAGTTCAAGGACTGAACAATTTCCTGGACTTTCTTGAAGCCCGCTTTCAATCCATGGAAGCAATGGGACAGAAGGAAAAGTTCGTGTCAAAAACATGTGCGGCCGCCACCGCACCAAAGGAAACCTCCTGCTCGCTCTGCCACAATGGAAGCCACCTTTTTTTTCGGTGCCAAGAATTTCAAACAATGACACCAAATGAACGGCTCAATTACGTCCAAAGACAAAAGCTATGCGTAAACTGCATGAGACCCGGGCACTCCTCTAAGACTTGCAAGTCAAGAGTATGCATGAAATGCAACAAGAAACATAATTCACTTTTGCACCTGGAAACGAGCAGAAACTCATCAAGGCCAAGCCTAAGTCACGAAGGTATGCCCAAAATCGGGAGGACATCAGCAGCATCAGCGGAAGTAACCAGAAAAAGAACGCAGGAAGCTGCCTCAGCGGCATCCACCTCATCACGAAGTTCTGAAGCAGATTCACTCACCGCGACGGACAAAGGCGGACCAAGGCCATACGTCCTATTGAGCACAGCAGAAGTTATAATCAAAACAGACGCCACAGAAGTTGAATGCCGCGCGTTATTAGACTCAGGGTCACAGGTAAACTTCATAACAGAACGTCTGGTAAAACGGCTCAGGTTACCACTGAAAACCTCACATGTCAATATCACCGGGATCGGGGCAACTAAAACAAAAACACAACATAGAGCGAACGTTGCCTTGCATTCTCGAAACACGAGCTTCACAGCACGCATTAAAGCGCTCGTCCTTCCTCGCATCATCTCGTCTCAACCATCGCAATTCATTAATACTGAAAAATGGTCACTACCAAGGAATCTCCAGTTAGCGGATCCAAACTTCAATCGCCCTGACAAAATAGATCTTCTTTTGGGAGCTGAGCACTATCACCAGCTTCTCACCATTGGGCAAATCAAGCTATCCCCGCATCTACCAATAAGGCAAAATACTGCACTCGGATGAATTGTGTCTGGCAGACTCAACGAAGGAAGCCCAAAAGATGCATCCTGTGGAATGTGTTTGGCGGACGAGTCCCTAGAAACCTCTATCTCGAAACTCTGGGAACTGGAAGAGGTAAAAGGCAACAAGAAGTCATTATCTCTGGACGAGGAAAAGTGTGAGGAGCACTTTGCCAGACACACCTCAAAAAATAAGGAAAATCGGTTCACAGTGAAAATACCATTCCATCAGGACCCCATGGTTCTGGGGGACTCGCACTCAATTGGAACGTCGACTTCAGAAAAATCCCCAAGTGAGGACAGAGTACGTCAAGTTCATGGACGAATATGAAGCCCTGGGGCACATGACGAAAATATCAGCAGATACGATTACTACACCGAACTATTTCATACCTCATCACTGTATACTGAGACCAGAGAGCACAACCACAAAACTTCGCTTGGTATTTGACGAATCTGCGAAAACATCGACCGGTCACTCCCTAAATGATATTATGTACACAGGACCAAGGGTACAAAGCGATCTGTTTTCAATATTGCTGCGTTTTAGAAAGCCAAGGTTCGTGTTCACCACTGATGTCGAAAAAATGTATCGTCAAATCTTAATAGCACCAGAAGATCGGCCGTTTCAACTAATAATTTGGCGAAAGGATGCCAACATGCCAATAACATATTATCAGCTAAACACGGTCACATATGGAACTAGGTCAGCACCATATCTAGCCACGAAATGTCTGCAACAAATTGCCACCGAAAATGCTTCTCGATATGCGCTAGCCTCTCAATTTCTAAACGACAGCTTTTATGTTGACGACGGCTTAGGCGGAGCAGACAACCTATCCACAGCAATGCTCATACAAGAACAACTAATACAGATCATGAGGGAAAACGGCTTCAATCTACGAAAATGGAGCGCCAACCACCCTCAACTGCTCCAAAATATAGCAGAAGGAGATCTAGAGGTTAATCTGGACTTGGATAACATAAGGGCTGCCGCCGTCAAAACATTGGGGCTCACATGGCTCCCAAAACCGGACCTGTTAGCTGTCTAGGTCAACATAGAAGAAGTAAAGAGGATAACAAAACGCTCGGTCACGTCAGACCCATTAGGAATACTGTCTCCTATCGTAGTAACGGCCAAAATACTCATACAAGAGCTATGGGAGCTAAAATTAGATTGGGATCAGGCACTTCCAGCAGAGCTACATACAAGATGGCTCACGTTCAGGTCAGATCTTGAAGAGTTAAAAACACTTCAGATCTCAAGGCACATTTTTAAGGGAAGACTCCCGGAAACCATGCAACAACACATTTTCTCGGATGCATCAGAGAAGGCCTATGGAGCCGCGGCCTATATTCGCGCCACGCTGAAAGAAGGCACCGTCATGACAAGGTTATTATGTGCAAAGTCAAGGGTAGCTGCACTGAAAAAACAAAAAATACCCCGCTTGGAGTTATGTGCTGCTGCATTAGGGGCCCAGTTGGCAGAAAGAATAGCAGCAGACATTAAATTTTAGGGTGCCATATATTTCTGGACCGATTCCGAGATAGTGTTGGATTGGGTAAATTCAGACGCAGCACACACCACATTCATCGCCAATCGCATTTCAACAATCAAAGAAACAACTAGAGCGGAACAGTGGCGACATGTTCGATCAAAGGACATTCCAGCCGACATCCTGTCTAGAGGAATGTCACCAAAGGCATTTAAAGAGTGTGCACTATGGTTCTGTGGACCATTATTTTTGCATGGCAAGAAATCAGTCTGGCCGAAACGTCTCAACCCAGCCTCCAACAACCAGAACGATATAGAAGTAAAGACCAACCATTCGAAATCACTGGTCACATCGGTAGAAGAAACGGAGATGATTTACAAGGTGAATCACGGCAACTCATTTCACCGGCTACAACGTATAATCGGCTATGTACTACGGTTCATCACGCAAGCTAAAAGCAAAAAAGCAGCACAGCCGTCATCACGAAGCTTAACCACGGCAGAAGTGCAGCTGGCAGTAATGCACATCGTCAAACAAATACAAGCGGCAGACTTTAAGGAAGAAATCAAACAATTGAAACATCATAAGGAGCTCCAGCGGCCTAGCAACTTGTCCAACCTCGCACCATTTTTGGATAACAAGGGATTGATACAGGTTGGAGGGAGACTAGAGGCTTCATCATTGGCATACGACTCAAAACACCAACTTCTTCTACCATACACCGATAACATTACAAAATTGATGTTCGAAATGGTACACAAGGAGAACAAACATTATGGCCCGCAAACTCTGTTGGGAATGATGCGACAACGATTTTGGCCCATAAAGGGAAAAATCATGGCACGGGCAACAGTGCATCGATGCGTCACATGCAGCAAGGCAAAGCCAGAACTACTCAATCAGATTATGGGAAACCCGCCTTTCTCAAGGGTCGCACCATCGCGACCATTCATAAACAGTGGTGTAGATTATTGCGGCCCTATAACAGTGCATTACAAACTTCGTGGAAAAAGGCCGCACAAGGCTTATATTGCGGTGTTCGTTTGCTTCACCACAAAGGCAGTCCACCTAGAGCTAGTGAGTGACTTAACCACCAAGGCATTCATTGGGGCCCTCAAGCGCTTCATCGCCAGGCGAGGCCATTGTCAAAACCTGTACTGTTGTGACGGACTTTTCCTTTAAGCCGGGGTTAAGCTCAGTCGGTCCAGGGTTCCTGTGGGTTAGAGAAATCCCTAACGTCTCCAGTCTTCCAAAGCTACCTTATGCTAAGATAGCGGAGTTAGCAAACCACCGCTTTTCTTCTAGACGGCGGAGGTAGGGAACCACCGTCGTATATATCTTAAAAATATTCCTGCGCTCTTAAAGACTGCGGAGGTAGGGAACCACCACAAATCTTCCAAAAATAAGCTAGCTTAAAAGCCGCGGAGGTAGAAAACCACCACAAACTTTCGGACAGCGGAGGTAGGAAACCACCACTGTATATAAAATTGAAACTCGTGAGCTGGCAAATCCCAGGAGTTCCTTCACTGTTGAACAAGGCGTCAACAAGCTACTATGCCTACCTAACGTCTCTCCGCCACACTTTAGCTCCAGTCTCGACTTTCCCAGATAGTCTGTGCCAATTTCCACGCTGTCCACTAGCCCAGGCAAAACTAACAACTCGCTCGTATGCTTTTGTTCGCCTAATTGTATCTCTGCCTCCACCGCCTTAATTATCCTCTGTGCTCTACCATCACCCATTACCACTCGTGTCTCCACCTGCCTGAATCTGCGCGTGTCCAACCTCGATGCTACCTGTTCATTCACAAAGCTCCTTGTCGCTCCCGTATCGATTGATGCT
This sequence comes from Campiglossa producta, assembly GCA_964058755.1. Classification (NCBI taxonomy): domain Eukaryota; kingdom Metazoa; phylum Arthropoda; class Insecta; order Diptera; family Tephritidae; genus Campiglossa; species Campiglossa producta. The sequence goes on along the minus strand of CAXKVI010000028.1, from coordinate 364,266 downwards.
ATCATCTCGTGTCCCTCTAGTGTGATTGCAGCCAAGATTCGCCCTTGGGTCTGCGTAAATACATTTGTCATGCACGAGGATTTGTTATTGGAGACACCACCCCTCGTCCTTAATGGGGTCTCTGGCCATTTCCCGACTGTCTTCTACAGCAGTCACGCGTCAACACGCCTGGTCGGCCACACTGCCAACAAAATTCACGTAGCTCGTTCCGGCATCCATACGCAAAATGCCCGCTCTCCCCGCATCTCCTGCACGCGCTTCTTGGGTCTATGGTCGCTTGCTGTGGCCTATTCGTGCTATTTTGCGCTCCCGTGGTATCCTGCCTTTGGTGTTCTTTCTCTCGCTCGCCCGCTTGCATATAATGGTATCTTTCATCCGGTCTTCTTGGTAAAAATGGTTTGGCTGTTGGTCGGAGTGGTTCCTTTTCTGGCGCAATGTTGTCGTAGTCCTCGACCAGGCTCACAAATCCTTCGAGGCTAGTGAATTCACTCCTCTTGACGTACAGCTGGTACTCTCGCCGGGAATTTCTGTACATCCTGTCCAGCTTCTTCTCGTCAGTATAGTCGGCGTGCCGCATCAGCGCCTGTAGAGATAAGACGTAGTCTTTAAATGGCTCACCTGGTCGTTGAACTCGCTGCCGGATTTCGTCATCCAAATTTTCAAAATATCGAGAACTTAGGAAGAATTTCAAGAAGTCCCTTTTAAAGGCTTCCCACTCCTGCCAATGCCTGTTGTTATTGCGATACCATACGAGCGCCTTGTCCTTCAAGAGCTCCGGTAGCGCTTTTGGGATGGAGTCGCGACCAACTTCATAACTGTCGGCCAGCTCCTCCACCCGTTCGATAAAAGATAGCGGGTCCTTGCCGCCGTCATACTTTAGACCCCACTTACGTACTCGGTCCATTATATTTGCGTGTGATGTTGGTTGGTATATTACATATGGTTGTTGCTGTGTGGCTACCTCGTGGTCATGTGTCGCGACCGGGTTCTTCTCCTCAATTGTTTTATTCGCGGCTGAAACGCCACTGCCACCTGGTAACACGAGTTGGTCGCCCGGTCTTGGAGTTGTTGGTCTTGGATTTTGGAGTGCCAGCTCGTTGAAGCGAGCCTCGAGATCTGGATCGCTACCTTTTGATTGGATGAAGCTCGCCAAGCGCTTCCGTAGCTCCTCCACCGTCCCACTGCTCTCCAGCTCGAACTCTACTGCGTATTTCACCAGATCTTCTCGGCTGAGGTAATATACCCACGTTACTCTTGCCATGGTGCCTCTTGTTGATTCCAGTATCTTTGCTTATTCACGTAATTGTTGGTTTTCTCTGTGTGTTCACCGCTGAATTCTTTGTTATTGTCCCTGCTCGGGCGCCATTTGTGACGGACTTTTCCTTTAAGCCGGGGTTAAGCTCAGTCCGTCCAGGGTTCCTGTGGGTTAGAGAAGTCCCTAACGTCTCCTTTTAAAGAGAAAGACCCTGGTTTGATTTAAATTATAAAAAATTCAATTTTATTAAATAAAATTCAGTTTCTACTTCACTACTATTCAACTATTTGGAGGTGGTGGAGGTAGGTAATCACTACCAGTCTTCCAAAGCTACCTTATGCTAAGATAGCGGAGTTAGCAAACCACCGCTTTTCTTCTAGACGGCGGAGGTAGGGAACGACCGTCGTATATATCTTAAAAATATTCCTGCGCTCTTAAAGACTGCGGAGGTAGGGAACCACCACAAATCTTCCAAAAATAAGCTAGCTTAAAAGCCGCGGAGGTAGAAAACCACCACAAACTTTCGGACAGCGGAGGTAGGAAACCACCACTGTATATAAAATTGAAACTCGTGAGCTGGCAAATCCCAGGAGTTCCTTCACTGTTGAACAAGGCGTCAACAAGCTACTATGCCTACCTAACGTCTGACTATACTGAGCAAAGTGCTCGCCTTTTATACTTTTCCGCGCGCAGGCGGACAGTTAAATTACAATAAAAGTCCTTATTCTATATATTCTATTAATTACATGCATTGCTAGCCTTGATATACAACATTTTTACATATCTTAGTAATTCTTAACAGTTATTTTCATGGTTTGCCTGTGAATTTACATATCTATTATTTGCACATTATTTCTTAGCTTAGCTTTCCAGTATATGCTAATGCTCTATTTACAAATTATTTCTTTAGACCCTAACAGTATTTGCTACGCGCTCGCTTGCACCTGGAACGCCCCATTGTATTTGGTCAGCTGTTTCCTCCCACTGCATCGATCAGCTGGACATCTTATCGACATACATAAATATGTTTGCTGGCAGGCTTGCTGCAATCCCACAGCCTATTGTTCTAGCTATGCAACCAATGCATTTTTCGTTGCCTCTTTGTGCGATGTCCGCTCGCATCGCCAGCCTCAGTAGCCTCAATGCTTAGTTGTAGATTTGTATGGACGATTGTTAACAAAGCACCGCTGCCTTGAGTTGGCTGACCGACCCTTTTTTTCATGCTGGAATGCCGGCTTGGAATTGTTTGTGTACATTTGTCATCGAGTCTAAAAATTGTCGCTTGGTTATCGGCTCATCTAATTTTTGTAAATTTATAAAAAATATGTTCAAAAAATGTGCACATTAGACCGTTCATAATATTATATATATTTAAAAAATGTATACCCCGAAATTCAATTTGGTATAGATGTTGGTTATTTATATATAATAAAGAGATATGTATAAATATGTATGTAAATATGTATATTAGGGTGTTCAAAATTCATTAATAATTTTTTTATTCATAAAAATTCAAATTTCAAAGTAAATAAACTAGGGACGAGTGTGTTCGCGTGTGGGGCTCCAAAACCGGTGGTTTTGGGGTCCTCACACTGTGACAATGCCACCAATTTCGTAGGAGCTAAGAACAAGCTCCTGGCCTAGGTGTGCCTTTGCGGCAGCCACTTCTACCTACCTAAGAACAAGCTCCCAGAGTTAAACTCGGTAATACATTCACAAGAGGCACAAGAAAAAATCATTCACGAATGCGGGAGAAGAGGAATCCAATTCAATTTCATCCCCCCAAGAGCGCCACAATTTGGGGGACTGTGGGAGGCTGCAGTCAAATCGGCAAAGCATCTGCTGCTAAGAAGTACAGCAAATGCCAGCTTAACGTATGAGGAGCTCGAAACCCTGATAATCGAGATCGAGGCGATACTGAATTCTCGCCCGATATCACCAATGTCAGATGATCCGAACGAGATTGGGGCACTTACTCAAGGGCACTTCCTGATAGGAGAACCACTAACAGCTCAAATTGATGCACAAGCGACGACTACCAAGCTCAACCTAGAAACAAGATGGAAGCTAGTGTCCCAGCTTAAACACGAGTTTTGGAAACGATGGTCCCGGGATTACCTCAACGAGTTACAGTACCGGAACAAATGGCAAAAAGAGACGGCGAACATAGAACCAGGGGACATAGTGGTACTCAAGGAAGACAACGTCCCAGTGATGAAGTGGCCCTTGGGGAGAATAGTGAAAACTTATAAGGGTCCAGACGACATAATCAGAGTGGCAGATGTCAAAACAGCATGCGGAGTGCTGAAGCGAGCAATCAGATACCTCGCTCCAATTCCACGACTCAAAGATGGGGAAACGGAAACCCAACCCTCAGGCAGCCAGCCAAGTCTGGCACCAAGCTCACCGCAACCGGATCGTAAGGAAGTATCCCCAGAGGAACTACCCAAGGCAAAACGACGAAAAGTTACGTCCATGTCAACAATGACAACAATGATAATAGCTCTGCTGGCACTTCCACTTTTGTTTTCGGCAGACATCGAAACAACAGAATTCGACACCAAGATCGGCATCCCCTTTGAAGGCATCACCAAGATGGAAGTGTCACGCTCTGAGTGGAAAATAATTTCCTACTATGATCTGCAGCCATATTGGGAAGAAACAGCACGCTTCATCAATGGAACAAAGACATTAAGGGCGATATGCGACACCATAGTGCTGAAATCGGCCTGTGAAAACGTAGTAGACACCTTGGAAGCCGACATCTTAGAACTAACTGAAGAAAATAGCCTCCTCACACGATCCAAACGAGGCGCGGTCAACTTCATCGGCAACATTGCCAACTCTTTGTTCGGTGAGTTGGACACCAGCTATGCAGAAGAGATGTCAAGCACAATCAACACGCTCAAACAAAATGACAACCATTTATACGGGTTACTCAACAATCAAACATCAGTTATTGATGCAACACTCAACATCTTCAAACAAGAGGAGCAGAACATCAAACAGAAGTTCAAGGTGGTGGATGACCAAATAGTGAAGGTCGCAGCATATGTCCGTACGGAGCAGACGCAAAGGTACCAAACAAACCTCTTCCAAACTAGCAGTACATTGGCAACTCAACTCGCACTATTATCAGCCAGACTACATAGAATCCAGGCAAGAATTATCAATACGTTGACAGATGCGCACCACGGAAGAATCAGTCCAACGTTACTGTCACCATCGCAACTTCGAGCAGAATTAGTCCGAGTTCGCAACCATCTACCCACATCGCTACGGTTGCCAGTGGACCAAAACAATCTCTTACAATTCTACAAGGTCATGAAGGTGAAAGGCGGAAGAACGGATGAGCACGTGATCTTCGAAATGTCACTTCCATTGTGTGATCCAGAGACCTGGGAAGTGCTCAAACCACATCCGATTTCAAGCAGAATAAACAGTTCAACGGTTGCCATCACGCCATGCAATGATCTCATTGCAGTCAACGTGCATCGAGATCAATATATAACATTGACAGAAAATCAGTGGCGAGAGTGCATTACTATAAAGGAGAACCAGGTGTTATGCTTGAACGTACAGACAAAATTCACCGCAGACTCAGGCGCTTGTCAATGCGAAATGTCACTGCTCAACAACAATCCAGGGAACACCTGCAAGGTAGCCCCGGTAGAAGACAACGCACCGATAAAACAGCTGACGCACAATAATCTCTGGATGTACGCATTAGAGTCCCCCACTCGAATCAATGCCGCGTGCGGAGCAAATCATTCCCAGCTAACATTAAAGGGCTCAGGGATTCTAAAAATTGGCCCCGACTGTACACTCAAACACAAGTCAGTCATTATTCAAGGGCATCAAGTATACTCATCTGCAATCCACGCGTCATACACTGCAACCGCAAACCTTAGCAGCATTACGTATCCTGAAAAGACATCTTGCATAATCCTGCACATACAAACGTACATTGATCAGGTCAAAAATATATCGACCATACAGCAAGGTTTAATGCAGAAAATAGGGACAGAGCTACCCTCACAAATTTCACACCTCAAATACCATCATGCGACAATTGCGTATGCCGCTCTAATACTATCAATTGGCATCATAGTTGCAATCGTGATAACCTGCATTCACAAGAAGTCCCGAGCTCCCGTTACATACGCAGTTCCTCAACCACGGCCATCTGCACGACAAGCACCATTTGCCGTAACAGTGACATAAAGGGACCACCGCATCATTAGAGTTAGTAAGAATGAATTATAAATTAAAACTTAGCATTAAGAATGATATGTAGTTATAACCTTAAAATGTAAACAAACAAAAAATGCCTTATTTAGAACTAAGAATGTAAATTAAAACAAAAGTAAGGGAAATGACGCATATCGAAACTCGTTGAATAAAGTCACGGGCGGGAGCATGTTCATTTCTGTCCAAATATGCAGACACAGGCATATTTGTTTGCATGAAATTCAAGAACAAGCAAAAGTGCTGAGTAGCGATTGCGTCATATTTAAGCTCACGGCCGTCAATAAGTGTGCCGTCGCTAGCGTCAGCATTGCAACCGCTGGTGTCAGCAGTTGCGACAGCTGGCGACCTAGTACGGTGGTCAGCAATTTCACTTACTGACGACCTAGAACGGTAGACTGCTGACTAGTGACCTAGTATTGCGGAAGTCAAGAGCAATGCACTAGTCAGCATAATTGTAAGATCTAATTTGTATATAAGCTAAGAATTTAGAATAAAGATTTGAGAAATGCATGACCAGCAAACCTAAAGCTACTTGTTCTTTAATCATATAGCGCAATTGCTTCCATAGCCATTTCTCCCATCGTCTTAAATAACCAGGTTCAAGTGCCTGACGTTATTGCTAAACAAGTCTTGGTGCCACTGCCTTGACTAACCCACCATACAACCCAAACTCCTGGTGCGACCACCTCGAGTCCTATGAATGAATGAGAGAAATCTCCATATTAATATAGGTGTTCAAACTGGGCACTGCCTTATTGGTAGGCACGCAGAAAGGATAGGTGGGCAGGGCTGCCACTAAAAATTTTTTTGGTAACCAAATTTTAAAAAAAAGGAACCAAAAGTAGAAAAAAGTAACCAAATTAATAAAATAAAAATAAGCATTGTTAAACTTTTATTTCATGGTACATATAACTTTAACAAAATATACGGTTAAAAAAATTTTCTTGTGTTTGACAAAACCAATTAATTTTAATTAAATAATAACAAAAAACATCATTACACATCTGACGTGTATGAGTAAATAAATAAATTTGTTGTACATTAGATGTAAAACTTCTCTCCGCCGCGGCTGAACTATGTGGTAGTGACAATAAATTAAAAGCAAATAGCGAAAGATTATTAAAGCAGCTTTCCCCCATCCCATTTTTATAAAACGATACTTTTTCCCAAAACTCCGTTATATCCATCTCACTGGAAAGATCCAAAGTTGAAAATCTAGGCAGTTTTCACTCCGTGATTACAGTCTATATCACAACCGTTCAAGCTGGGAAAATTGTTTAACAAAGGAGATATACATACATCGGACCTAGACATAACTTTACTTGGTGTTATAGTGGATAAGTTCTTTAAATTAGTTCTTGAAAAGTCGAGTCTCTGTCGAATTTGATTTAAAAGTTCCAAGTAAAAGTTTCTTTTCGAAATTCGATTCGTCTTGCAATTACAATTATTATCGATACAATCACATTACATAGCAAAAAGCTTCGAAGTAACCAAAATGGGCAAGCGGTAACCACGTAAAAAATTAAAAATTGGTAACCATTTTGGTGAAAAGTAACCAAAAACGGCAGCCCTGTAGGTGTGCCCACCGACGATGCTGTAGGAGCTGCAAAGATGTAGAGGAGAGGAAACGGTGAAGCACCTCATCTGCAACTGCCTGGCTTTAAGCGGCGCGAGAACGCGCTTTTTGGAAGTTCCCTTCCTGGATAGCCTAAGCCAGATCGCGGAACTGGACATAAAGGACTTGATGGCTTTCATAAATTCATCTAATTGTTCGAGGAAGAGTAACGGTGTCGGTATAGGAGTGTCAGTCCCGGGATCCTGCTATGTGGAAAATTCCAACAACTCCGGGATTTTCCATATGGCCGGGTCCAGGGACTGACTTTCCTAGTGTTGGTGGTATCACAACGGGCCTTTCAAAACTGGCCTAAGTGTGCCTCTGCGGCAGCCACTTGAACCTAACCAAACCTATACTCTACAAATGAAATCAAAATGTTTCTATTCTTTTTCCGAATGTTTAGAAATTTCAAATATTCGAAAAGATGAAAAGAATTTTTAGTTTTAAATTCTTTTCAAAGAAAAAAGTATTATTTGTTTTTAAATTTATTCGAAGCCAATTTGAACAAGTAAAATTAATGAATTTTCAATATTTCAAAAGGAATTTTTACGAAGCCTGTTTTGCGGCTCTCTTCTTGTGCAGCTCAAAAAAACAACAACAAATGGATCAGAAAATGATATCTAAAGATTAAAACAATATTTATAATATATAAAAAGATATGAAAAATTTAATTCAAAATGCATTAAAAAAATACGGCCATAAAATTCTCATAAATTATCGTTTTTAATTATCTGGAGAGTGATACTTCAATATCTTTGTTCAAAATTTTCAAAATATGCTGGCTGCATAAGTACATACTGATATATCAGCTGTTTGGTATATAAATAATAAATAAATCAAACGACCGAAGAAATTAAAAAAATTTAAAATTTTGAATAATTCTAAAGCAAAATTCTTTGTACAATCTACACCAAGAACATCGCCCCAGCTTATTAACTGAAGAAGGGAGAACCTAAGAACCCTCACTGGGTATTATGCGGAACATGTAGTCAACGTTTTCACCTAAGAAAGCTACACACTTCCAAGTTCCAACACAATTACAAAATTTTCGTGAAATTTTTCAATTATTGAAATTTCATTTTAATTAATGAGATGTCAATCATTCGCAAGGTTGTCTTTTTGACCTCTGTAACGTAGCGTTACAACTGCATGACCCCCACTGTAAAGGCTGGTTTTCATTAAGTCAAAATGACTGACCTCAAAACCTGACTCAACTGTCACCATAGAAATTTAATGGCATATGTGTTTTCATTACGTCTCTAAAACTGGCATGAAGTCGATAAAGCGGTGCGTGTCAACATGTGTCGTCAATTCGTTGGGAGCCACGAGATAATATTTTGTTTATTTTTTTTTGTATATTTAGTACAAACTTTTAATTTGGTGTACTTTTGTTCTGGAAACTTAATATATAACAAATAATATTAACACAAATACCAAAAAGAAAAACAATATTGCGCTCTGAATTATAAAGGAATTTTTTATCAGGACTAAAATAATACGACGCTTTTGAGATGTTTTCATGTCATGGTAAGTGACGTACATTTACTTGTTACTTAAGGTAAGTTTTTTGTTGTGATCACCGGTGACTCACTGGCACAGAATGTGTTAAATTTGCGGATGTTACATTTGAACGAATTTATTGAAATTTCAGTAAATTGCGTTGCGGACGTTACTCATTATACTATTTCGTAATCTGTAATGAAACACGCATGTTTTAAGGGGTCTTGCGTAAAGAAAACCCTAAAAAAGTATTTCGACACACCCTATTAGTCTAATTTGGTTTTTAGAAATTTAAACTCGCGTATTTATTTGAAATTTACCTTAACATGCATTCAATTAAGCAAATTTTGACATCTTTTGCGATATCATATCTCAAAAGGAAATTTTTTTCATACCTGGAAGGGACACCCTACTGGCAGTCGCGGTGGGCGTATTCTGATTCATCAGATATTTGCTATTTTTCTTCCGTATGTCATGTATATAGGATTTGTCAACTTTCAACTGCGTAGTTCGGTGCACCCTTCCCCTCTTTCAGCTCTCTGATCGGCCTGCGAGTCGTAGCTGGTACAACTCTGCCCTCCCCCTATACAGCCACCTATTTATAGCCCGCGACTATTGAGGCAGTGGTGTCCAGCCACCGAGCCAGCATCCTAATTCATTCATTCACTCTAGTCTCGTTGTAGGATACCCCGTCTTTCATCACCGTCCTTGGAGGAGTACCACCATCAACCAGCAAAACCGAACAAGTAAACCCCCGCTCCGACTTATCCGCCCAATAGTCTCTCGCCGAATACCGCTGCTCCGATACTGGTACGCCCGCTAGCTTGTTGTTACGTCGCCCCTTTATCACAGCTCAGCTGTTCGCCATCTGTTGCTGCTTCCGGTCACTACGAACGACTTATCACTGCCGGAGAGAATATAACATACGGACCGCTCTCCACTAGTCCTCCGTGCCTACATGTGTGCCTTCGATTTTAATTCACAAATAGCGTGTTAATTTTTAGTAGGTGTTAGTGGGACCTCTGCTGACCTTGGACAGACTGAGCTTACTTCAGCCTACGACAAAACCCACCTCATACCTCGTATATTTACCACGTCGTTTACGAGCCAAATTTCATGTTTAATTTACGATGAACGTGCTAAACATTGGAGGATGGGATCGTGTGTAGAAGTCCACGCAAGTTTGCAAAGTTTCTGACCGCCATTCGACTGGGAATGGCCAGAGCGATTCTTCTATGTGCGGTCCAAGCAGCTCACTATGTCCGAGTTGTATCATCTGGATAGCCACTGAACATCCGTTCGGTGGTGATCTGATGTGAGAAGGCGACAACCTGACAAGGCCACTCCGATATAATTGGTTTAAGAGCTTGCCAAGGGATTCCAACAGCAGCATATCTCATCTTGAGGTGCGGCTGTAAGCGAACGTCTGTCTTGGATCAAGCGGCTCGCTTTACAAATTTATAATTTAAATCCAACTCCCCGAAAAACGGGTTGTGCGTAGGTTTTGGGACCCACCACATAAAACAAAATTCCAATGAGATCTAACAGACAGGCCTCGTATATAATGACTCACTTTTCAGATAACGACGACAGCAAACGAACTAGGACTACGATGAATGAAATCAGGGCATGCACGTTCAATGTCCGAACTCTTACTAGGGAAGGTAACGATGCCCGCCTAGTTGAGGTTTTTAATAAGGCAAAATCTGACATCACCGCTATACAAGAAATGCGATGGAGCGGCCATACTAATGAGCGCGGATTCGGCGTCGGTTTTGTGGTAGGAGAGAGACTAGTTAAACATGTAGTGTCCTTCAAAGCCGTGAATGATCGTCTCGCACAATCCCAATAAAACTACGATTTTTCACCATATGGTTAAACTGCGTGCACGCACCGACCGAGGACAAGGACGACGTGGGAAAGGATGCATTCTACGCGAAATTAAAAGAAACTTATGAGCGCTGCTCCCGTCATGATATCAAACTCATACTTGGTGACTTTAACGCCAGGGTGGGCAAAGAGGTTGTATTTGGCCCCTCTGTCGGAAAGTTCAGCCTCCATGATGAGACTATCGCCAGATCGGAAAACACGCAACCAGATCGATCACTTTGTGATAGACGGACGTACGTACGATGAGGGCCCGAACTTCGACTCCGATTACTACTTGGTAGCAGCCAAGATTCGTACCCGCCTAAGTACAACAAACGAGGCGCCACAAAAAACGCAAGGAAAGCTGGACGTCGAAAAACTGCAGTCACAACAGGCCGCGAACGACTCGCAAACTTGTCCTCTGAGAGCACAATTCAACCAAACGGAGTGCATGAGCAGTGGGAACATATCTCCGAAGAACTTCGTACCGCAGCCGAAGAAGTAATTCGATCCCGGCAGGTGCAAAAAAAACAGCTGGTACCATGATAGAGAGTGCAAAGACGCAGTGAAAAGAAAGGTCGACGCCTATAAGGCGACGTTAAAAGGGAATGCAACGAGGAGCGTGTGTGAACACTACCGTGAGATAAAGAGGGAAGCGAGACGGATTTTCCAGGCTAAGAAAAGTTAAGCGGAAAAGCGTGAAATCGAAGAGCTTGAAATGCTAGCCAGCAGAAGCAACGCCCGAAAATTGTATCAAAAAAATCGACGAATTACGGAAGGTTTTAAACCCGGGGAAAACTCTTGTAAAAATGACAACGGCGAACTGGTTTCAGATGCTCAGAGAGTACTAAAGTTATGGAGGGATCACTCCTCTGCCCTTCTAAACGGAGGAACAGAGCAACAATCCACAGAAGAGGACGAACCCGATACTGATTGGACCTTATCAGTGTGGCTTCAGACCTGGTAAATCTACCATCGACCAGATTTTTATAATACGCCAAATCTTGAAAAAAAAAACCGTGAGAAAAGGAACACTATCACTTGTCGATTTAAAGCCGCCTTCGATAGCATGAAAAGGAGTTTCCTATATGCCGCTATGTCTGATTTTGGTTTCCCAGCAAGACCTACACGACTGTACCAAATGGCGCTGAGCAACACCACCAGCTCGTTCAGAATCGGGAAGGGCCTCTTCGAGCCGTTCGAAACTAAACGAGGTTTCAGGCAGGGCGACCTCCTAACTTCTGCGTACTCCAAATTAGAAAAAGAAGCGGAAAAAATGAGTTTGGTGGTGAACGAAGGTAAAACGAAGTACCTGTTTTCATCAAGCAAAGAGACGCTGACTCTGATTCGTATCTTGGCAACCACACCACTTTTGGCAGCACTAATTTCGAGATAGTAAGGGACTTTGTATACCTGGGAAGCAGCATTAATACCAACAACAAGAGTTATCGAAGGATAACTCTTGCAAACAAATGCTACTTTGGGCTGAGTAGGCAATTGAGAGGTAAAGTCATCTCTCGACGAACAAAAACAACACTCTATAAGTCACTCATCGTACCCGTCCTGCTATATGGTACAGAAGCATGGACACTGACAGCATCTGACGAGGCGGCTTTGGGAGTATTCGAGAGAAAAATTCTTCGACAAATTTATGGACCCCTAAAAGTTGGCGACGGCGAGTGCCGAAGAAGATATAATGAGCTCGATGAGCTTTACGCAGACGTCGACATAGTTCAGCGAATTAAAAATCAGCGGCTTCGCTGGCTAGGACACGTGGTGCAAATGAATAGACACTCCGGCCCAAAAGGTATTCTTATCGGCACCCGCCGGTGGAAGTAGAGGAAGAGGGAGGCCACCACTCCGATGGCAGGACCAAGTGGAGACAGATCTGAGAACACGCGGTGTCTCCAATTGGCGCCAGTTGGCTCAACAAAGAGCCGACCTCGAAAATCACACAAAGTGACATATCCCGGTAGCTGAAATGCATAAATGGTACAATTTTATAGGTTAATCCCCCTGGTTATTCTCTTATGATTTTTTGACAAAGTTTTAAAAGTAGGCGTGGCATCGCCCACTTTTCATAGAGGCATATTTGAAAATTTCACGGGTCATAACTTTTAAACTGATTACGGTAGAACGATCCCGTTAACGCCCACTTTCCATATGGAAAATTGAGAAAATCACATAAATTGACATAATTTGGTAAGGCAAATAGCTAAAATAGTAAAAACTTTAGGTAAATCCTCCTAGGGCCTATATCCTTGTTATCCAGTTCTGATAATTACCGCTGGGTATTTAATGTTCGGTTCACCCGAACTTAGACTTCCTTATTTCAACATAAAAATTTTGACACATGATATACGATGTCGTAAATTTAAAAGGTATAGCATAAATACGATGCAAATAAGAAATTACATTAATTTAAAATAAAAAATGACTTAGTAGAGTAGAGGAAGAGGGAGGCCATCACTCCGATGGCAGGACCAAGTGGAGACAGATCTGAGAACACGCGGTGTCTCCAATTGGCGCCAGTTGGCTCAACAAAGAGCCGACCTCGAAAATCACACAAAGTGACATATCCCGGTAGCTGAAATGGCTAAAATGATATAATTTTATAGGTTAATCCCCCTGGTCATTCTCTTATGATTTTTCTATCAATTTTTTATAGTGGGCGTGGCACCACCCACTTTTAAAGGCGGCATATTTGAAAACTTGACTGGTCGTATCTTTTAAACTGAATACGATAGAACGAGGGAATTTGGCAAAAAGCATACTAGTATCGTTGGGAGTATACCTGATGAAATTGGATAAAATCGCCCTCCAACCATGCCCACTTTATGTATCGAAAATTTCTAAAATCACCTCTATTGATATAACTCGGTAACGGAAATGGCTAAAATGATATAGTTTGGTAGGATTAACCCCCTAGTCATTCTATTATGATTTTTTGACAAATTTTTAAAAGTAGGCGTGGCATCGCCCACTTTTCATAGAGGCATATTTGAAAATTTCACGGGTCATAACTTTTAAACTGATTACGGTAGAACGATGAAATTGGTACAAGGTATACTAGCATAATAGGGAGCATACCTGATGTAATTGGACAAAATCGCTTCCCGTTCACGCCCACTTTCCATATGGAAAATTGAGAAAATCACATAAATTGACATAATTCGGTAAGGCAAATAGCTAAGATAGTAAAAACTTTAGGTAAATCCTCCTAGGGCCTATATCATTGTTATCCAGTTCTGATAATTACCGCTGGGTATTTAATGTTCGGTTCACCCGAACTTAGACTTCCTTACTTCAACATACAAATTTTGACACATGATATACGATGTCGTAAATTTCAAAGGTATAGCATAAATACGATGCAAATAAGAAATTACATTAATTTAAAATAAAAAATGACTTAGGGCCGTTATCTCATCCACCCAAAAAAGTTAAATTTACTTATCGGACAGATAAACTATTCCTCACTTTAAAGTGACCTTTAATTGTTTTCTCATCTTCCCGATAAAATTAAACTTGGCTTTTGGAAAAATAGGAGTACAGCTTCTGCCCTCAAGGCCATAAACACTCAGATAGTGGACGGACTCAAGCAGAAAACGTCTAATGATAGGACGATACTAGTTGCCCTTAATCTATCTTAAAGCTTTTGACAAAGTCAATCACGCGCAGCTGGTTTCCGATTTGGACGATTCACCCCTGTCTTAGGGGTTGGTCTGCTTACTATATGAGTGGTCGTCAATCGTCTGTCGTTTTTAGGAACAAAAAATCTTAACCACGCAAGATTAAACAAGGGGTGCTACAGCGTGGTGTCCTTTCCCCGCTGTTGTTTAATTCTTATATTTCGAAACTTCTTTCTCCACCAGAGAGGGTCTAGATAGTTTCTTACGCAGACGACTGCACGATATTGTCAGCTGATACTTCCGTCGACGAGCTGTAATTAAAGGTTATCTCCTCACTCCTGTCGAATTCTTCTCCGCAAGGAGCTTGAGCCGCCGCCAAAGTTGTTGTTGTCGTTGTTGTTGTTGTTGTTGCTAACAATGCATTACCCTGCCTAGAGTGTATAATCATTCCGAAGATCTTCATCAAGCTCTTCTAACGGGAGTGCAAAGAAACGTGCAGTTTCAACAAGGTTGGACCAGAGGGACAGAGGGGTTAGAAGAGTAAGTTCAATTGGAAGTTGCAGAGATGTAGGGTATCATGGGCCGTCCTACCACATGCAGGACATGTGTTTGAAATGGTGTCATTCAGTCTGGATAAGTAAGAGTTTAACCTCACACTGTATCCAGAACGAAGCTGTGCCATGGTGACTCTCGTCTCCCTTGGCAAGGTGCGTTCTTCTTCAGCAATATCGGGCGGAAGACTGTTTTAAACGGGGTTCACAGGTCGAGATCCGACAAAGGTATCAACGGACTCAGTGTGGATATCGGTTAGAGCCCGATTATGATTCCGCAGATCAAGCGGCAAGGTAATATGATGCCGAATCTCGTCATAATGCTTACGGAGATGTCTCCTTATGTTTCTTGGGGCGGATCTGTGTCCAAAAGATGACGGTTTGGATATCCTAGCTTGTGGCAATTCAGAAGGAATTTCCGCGTGCTCTCTTACATTAAGCAGTTTTGCTCTTGATGGAGGAGACATGAGGAGACATCCCGTAGCAGTTCTGATAGCAGTATTTTGACAGACTTGTAACTTCGTCCAGTTGGTGTTATGCACGTTAGGCGACCATATGGGTGCAGAATAGTCAAAGACTAGTCGTCCAATGGCTTTATATGTAGTCAGCAACGTTTCCTTATCTTTTCGCCAAGTACTGACGGCAAGTGACTTGAGGATGCAGACACATGACCAGCAAATGGGAAAGTATTATCCAGTGTCACCCCCAGTAACTTTGGGTGGCTGACAGTTGGTAGCTTAGTGCCATCATAAAGAGTGTCGCCGTAGATTTAGTAGGTGATATTGTCAGATATCGCTCGGTGGAAAGGTCGCAGAAGTAACTGTTGATTTTCGCACATAGATCATATCGCCGTCATAGTCCTCGGCGACACTATTCACGACTTCGAGCGCAATTGGACATGAAGTTAGAAATCTACGTAGGTGGCCACAAACTACCTACTGTCTCCCACCCCAAAATCTTACGGGTGATTTCGACACCATGCACCCCTTACTTGCTTTTCAGTCGCAATTGTCTCTAAAATACAAAGCTGCAACAAAATCTTCAAGTCGCTAGCCGGCAGAATTTGGGAAAAGATAAAGCAAAGTTTCCTAATTAATTTCAAAATAATTTAAATGTCAGATATATAAATATAAACAAAACTGAAACATTGCTGGCAATGCTTCAGTTTAAAGTTAACAAGAAATTTTAAAGGGCATATGAAGTGGCGGATAAATTTATCTGCCCAATAAATTATAGATAACTTGAGCAAACGGAAATACTCTTATCTGTCCGATAAAGTGGTCTTTATAACTAAAGGTAAGATGACTAGAAATCAAAGTTCAGTAGGTAACAATTCATTTTAAGTACAAAAAAAGGAAACAACAATTTAATTAAAATTAAAATATGCAAAACAAAACTCAAGACATGAAACACAAAACTTAAAATCTATAAAGGTATTTAATGCATATAATAAAAAATGACTAGACAATTAATAACTTAAACTATATTAAAGCTATTACTAAACTAACTAGTTATTCATGAAAGTGCTTAACAATCACACTAGATAACTTGCTGAAGGCCTCCGCAGCGACTTTCAACCTTTCCCCCAAGAGTGTATTGGCCACGTTGTTGTTTGACGCGGCCACTACGAACGTCTCCTCCGTCTGCCTCTCTTGGTTGGCGACCAGCTTAGCCTGATTTTCGGCCAGCTTCTAGGGGATAAAAATAATAACATTAAATAAATCAATACGCATAGGTTAGGTTCAAGTGGCTTCCGCAGAGGCGCACCTAGGCCAGTATTAAAAGGCCCGTTGTGATACCACCAACACTAGGAAAGTCAGTTCCGGGACCTTGCCATATGGAAAATCCCTGTATTATCGGGATTCTCCACATAACAGACAACCAGGACTGACGCTCCTAAACAGACACCGTTACTCCTCCTCGAATTTGATGGCCGCTTGGCTGTCGCTGAGAATAAAAATATTCAGTCCGATAGTGGGTTGGCCTATCCAAGCCGCGCGTCCATGATTGCTGAAACTTCAGCCTGAAAGAAACTGCAGTAATCAGGTTGTCGGAAGGAGAGCTCAAGGTTCAGGTCCTTTAAATAAACCCCTCCTCCAACTCTGCCGTCTAACTTCGAGCCGACGGTATAAATCGAAGTGCCGTCATGAGTGGCGGGACTCCGATCCGTGCACTCCCATTCTTCCCTGCTGGGAATGATTATTTTAAAACCGCTATCTCTGACTGTTGCGGTCGCACAACGATCTGTGCTCAGCGGAAGAAAGCTGTAAGATCTCAAAATACTGGCGAGTCCAGTAGTGCCCCAGCCGGACGTTTCCCTTAGTCGCAGAGCCGATGCTGCTGCTACCTGGTGCCCTTCCAGATCGAGTGGCAAAATGCCAAGAATGGCCTGGAGTGCTTTGTTGGGCGTGGTTCTTAATGCACCGCTTATACAGATCATACAAGATCTGTGTACTTTACCTAAAAGATTAAGGTTAAAAAAAAAATGAAAAAAAATGAATGAAGAATGTATGTACATATATTGAGCGCGTAATCCCACCCTATTCCCAAGGTAGTTATTCCGAAAACACACAATCACACGCACAAAATCACACAACTCTCTGAACCTTTTTTTATTAAGTTTTTTTTTTGCACACATAAGTACACTTTTTTATGTAAATATGGGTCCTTGAACTTGAAAACTAAAACTAGGTCAGTGGGACAGCGATCAGCTGTTTGTAAGATCAACGGCCGCTACATTAGGCGGTACTAGAATTTAATGTTTACTATTATTCTCCTTTCTCGGATTTTGCTTGAATCCAAAAAATACTTAAATTTATATATTACTAGCAACCCGCTCCGGCTTCGCACGGAAAAATGTTAATTATATGGAATTCAGTACGGCAATAAGGCCATGAATTGAAAATAATTTCATACATATGTACATACGTCCGAAATTTAATTATGCAAGAGATTCGTAAATATGTAGGTAGGTAGGTAGGTAGAAGTGGCTGCCGCAAAGGCACACCTAGGCCAGTAATAAAAGGCCCGTTGTGATACCACCAAACACTAGGAAAGTCAGTCCCGGGGCCCGGCCATATGGAAAATCCCAGTGCTGTCGGGACTCTCCATATAGCCGAAACCCGGGACTGACACTCCTAACCGACACCGCTTCCCCTCCTCGAACCATTTTGATAACTTGATGAAGGCCATCAAGTCCTTTATGTCTACCTCCGCGACCTGGCTTAAGCTAACCAGGAAGGGAACTCCCAGAGAGCGCCTTCTCGCTCCGCTTAAGGCCGGGCAGTTGCAGATGAGGTGCTCCACCGTTTCCTCTTCCTCATCATCTTTGCAACTCCTGCAGCATCGTCGGTAGGGAACGCCTAGCCTTGCTGCGTGCCTACCAATAAGGCAGTGCCCGGTTAAAACACCTATTAATATGGAGATTTCCTTCCTTTTTAGGGCGTATATGTGTCTAGATCTTTTAAGATCGCATTTTGGCCAGGTTTGCTTGGATATCCGGCACCCTGGGGCTTGTAGCCATCTTTCGTTGGCTTCGCGGGGTGTATGCTCCTTCAGCATTAGCTTGCACGTGGCAAACGGCATACCTATGCGCTCTTTATCTTGAAGAATCTGCTTGGTCGTGCCCTGCCTGGCAAGTTCGTCTGCCATACAGTTTCCCTCAATGTCCCTGTGTCCCGGGACCCATGTGAGGTTCACGCGGTTCTGTTGGGAGATGGGTTCTTGAAGAGATCGACGACAGCTGAGCGTCAGTTCAGAGTTGAACGTGTAAGAGCCAAGGGATTTGATGGCCGCTTGGCTGTCGCTGAAAATACAGATATCCTGTCCTATGGTGCGTTCACCTATCCAAGTCACGGCGTCCATGACTGCTGAAACTTCAGCCTGGAAGACGCTGCAGTGATCAGGTAGTCTAAAGGAGAGTTCTAGGTCCAAATCCCTTGAGTAAACCCCTCCTCCGACTCTGCCGTCTAACTTCGAGCCGTCGGTGTATATAAAAGTGCCGCCATTAGTAGCGGGACACCGATCTATGTTCTCCCAGTCTTCCCTGCTGGGAATGTTTATTCTAAAACAACAATCTCCGACTGTTGTGGTCGCACACCGATCTGTGCTCAGAGGGAGAAAGCTGTAAGATCTTAGAATACAGGAGTGTCCAATAGTGCTTGCGCCCCAGACGGACGTTTCCCTTAGACGCACAGCCGATGCTGCTGCTGCCCGGTACCCTTCCAGATCGAGTGGCAAAAAGCCAAGAATGGCCTGGAGAGCTTCATTGGGCGTTGTTCTTAACGCCCCGCTTATACAGATCATGCTCGATCTGTGGACTTTCCCTAACAGATTTAGCTTTGTTGCTTTCTTAGCGCAGGTCACCATACCACGACTCCATACAGCATAATTGGCTGGATTATCGCAGTGTAGATCCATCTGCAAATTTTGGGGCTGAGCCCCCATTTTTTGCCAATGGCTCTTTTACACGTGTAAAGTGCAATGCACGCTTTCCTCTGGCGCTGGATGACATTCTCCTTCCAGTTAAGCTTTCTATCTAGAACTGTGCCTAGGAATTTGGCTTTGTCAGCTAAGTTCAGGCGCACGCCATCTAGTTCTGGTAGGCTTAGCGTTGGTATTTTGTACCGGTTAGTATAAAGGACAAGCTCCACTTTTCCCGGGTTGATATTAAGTCCGCAGCGAGATGACCACGAGGAAACTGCTCGCAGTGCTACTTGCATCAAGTCACACAGGGTTTGTGGGAATTTGCCCCTATATGCAATAGCTAAATCGTCTGCATATGCCACTATCTTCCCGCCCCCCCACCTTGTGTCTCGTAGCAGCGAGTTTACGGTGAGGTTCCATAGGAGCGGGGAGAGAACACCACCCTGAGGCGTTCCTCTTGTGACATAGCGTGAAAGATCAACTGTTCCCAGTGAAGAAACTATTTTCCTTCCCTTTAGTAGTTGATCCCCTCGTGAAGGGTGGATACCTTGCCGCGGTACGAGGGCTTAGTCGATAGCCACGGGGCTACGTTGCCCTTGTGATCATAGCTCCGCATGGCACTACATCACGAGAGCAGCCTAGCCTCGCTGGCGCGGGGGACCGACAACGATGGTAACTACGGGTCGGTCATCCTCGAAACTGCTAGCAAGTGAGAGTGACTTGATGAAAGCCAGCACCAGTGCGGCTGCCTACGCAGGTAAGCAGAAAACGGCGGATGCTAAACTTCCATCAAGCGCCGGCACGAACATCAACCTCTCAATGTCTGTGGCAATGGTCTCGGGACCTGGCCTCAGTGATCCGAAAGAGAAGGAAGACGCAACTAAGCTTCTATCAAAGGGAGAGACCGCGATGGCAACTACGGGTCTGAACTCCTCCCAAAAGACATCTCCCCGACGCTTTGCGTACTGGGATAAAAGGAAGGCTACAAGGATCCTGAAGAAATATGAGGGAGCATCGCAATCCCTTCAAACGCCAGAGATCGGACGGAGAGGTGGATCCCCATCCGAAGCGGCATCAGAATATCCCAGTAGTGGGCAAACCCAGCTTTGCTGAAGTGACCAAGGACAGGATCCTTATAGGTGTCATTGATCGAGGCAACGACCGTTGGTCCATCCCTAGAGACCGGTCGCTGTATGTCCGGAACGAAATTGGCAGGGCCCTTCTCGACATATGGCGTGAGTCTCCGGGTAGTCCGCCGCGGGGTACAGACGCGGGTTGGCACCAGGGTCAGATTAAAGTTTTCGCGTGTGAGGATGCAAGAACTGTTGCACTGTACAAGGCAGCAGATGCAAGACTGGGTGAAGTCTACCCAGGGGCAAAAATCGAGGTCGTCGACTGGAAGGACATTCCGGCCCGGCCAAGGGCAAGGGCATGGATTCCTGCCATCCCTGCTGAACCGGAGAATATTCTTGAGATGCTGCAGGCCTGGAATCCGTCTCTCCCGACGCAGGACTGGAGTGTCAATCTGGTCGAGGGTGAGGTTGGGCCTCATAGACAGGTGGTTTTAACTTTGAATAAGGAGGCACTCGAGCCCCTTAAACGGTGCAACGGACGAGTGCATTATGGAATGGGTCAGATCGTGATCCACGTATACCGTGGCGATGCACAACGCGCTGCCATTCCGGCCGCTTCGAAGGACTCGGAAATCGAAGGACCAGAAGAGGAGGCAGGGGTGTCAGACGCGGAAAGTATGGTATCCGCCACGTCAAATTGTGAGGAAGCCGTGAACGACTCGGCGATGGAAGATAGCCTAACGGACGCGGAAGACCTCGACCGCACGGTGGTGGAGGGCAATCCGGTGCACACTAACGTTGATGCCGCTTCAGACAGTAGAGATTCCGCCACGCCAAATCGTGCAGATAAATTGTCGTTGAGAGATAGGCCCCGGGACGGGGTAGACCTCCACGACGGTACGACGGTGGTAGGGAAGACTGAGCGCTCTTATGTTGGTGGTGCTTCAGATAAACCTGCACAAATCTAAAGCAGCCTCAGCTGCCCTAAGCAGTCGTCTTTATAAAGGCGACGTAGACGTGGTCCTTATCCAAGAACCCTGGGTTAATAGCTCAAGGATCTGTGGATTGGGGGCTAAGGGGTACAAGCTCATCCGAGCTAATGAGGAGGGCAAGGTCAGAACCTGTATCTTGGTCAAGTCTGAGCTGAACACCTTTCTCTTACCCAACTATTCAAATGGTGACGTTACAGCTGCCAGCTTAACGGTCGGCAGCACCAGCCTGACGATGGCGTCGGTCTACGTGCCCTATGACGCCGAAGAACCTCCTCCACAAAAGGAGGTGAAAGATCTGGTGGAAAATTTCTGCACGGGTCATGTTATTATTGGAGCTGCGCTAATGCTCATCACGTCCAGTGGGGAAGCTCCGATATTAACGCTAGGGGCGAGTCTCTGTTTGACTACCTACTACCAACTAACCTGGTGGTTTGTAACGTGGGTAACGAGCCTACTTTTATCACTAAAGCCCGTAGGGAGGTCATAGACCTCACTATTTGTAGCGAAGGCGCTTATGAGTGGGTTAGGAAATGGCGTGTTCTTGAGAAGCATTCATTTTCCGACCACCGGTACATAGAAATTGCCTTAGATTTTTCTGTTGAGCAGCCAGTTATGAAACGCAATCCACGCAACACTAATTGGCAGCTACATAACCAAATATTAGTTAGGGACCTACCAGTGTTACCCCCACAAGCTCCATCATCAGTAGGAGAACTGGATGATCTGGTTGCAACCTTTACAACGGCGCTCTCAAATGCCCTAGAGCAGGCTTGTCCAGTGCCGAAACCACGCGGTAAACATAGACCACACTGGTGGTCCTACGACCTGGATTCGCTCCGCAAGTCCTGCAGGAAGCAATTTAATAGGGCCAAGAGCCTCGGTACGGAGCCTGAATGGCTCGAATATAAAGTTAAACTGAGGGCCTATAAAAGGGCCCTAAGGCAGGCGAAGAGAACTTCGTGGAGAGATTTCTGCACCGGGGTCGAAAAGGTCGATGATACGGCGAGACTTAGACGAGTGCTCTCAAAAACTCAAATAGCCATTAGCTATTTGCGGAAGCCTGACGGATCGTGGACTAGCACGGAAGGGGAAACCCTGGAGCTGCTATTGAATACACACTTTCCGGGGAACTTGCAAATATGGCAGTGAATATACCCATCACGGAGGAAAGGGTAAGGTGGGCGATCAAAAGCTTTGAGCCGTTCAAGGCTGCTGGGCCAGACGGGATTTTCCCCGCACAACTCATAAACACGTTGGAAACATCGGCTAAATGGCTGGTATTTCTCTTTTCAGCCTGCCTGGCTCTCAACTACATTCCGCACTCCTGGAGAAGCGCCAAGGTAGTCTTTATTCCTAAGGCTGGGAAGGCCTCACACTATGAGCCTAAGGACTACAGACCGATCAGTCTCTCGTCCTTTGCACTCAAAACCTTCGAGAGGATAATTAGCAATTATCTCTCCTCTACTATTGATAGCAACCTTATTTCTAGCAAGGACTGAAACCGAAACCGAAACCGTAACCGTAACCGATTAAAATCGATTCATTTTTCAAAACCGAAACCGAAACCGTAACCGTTATTTTGATATGGAAAAGACCGAAACCGAAACCGTTTCAAAAGCCGGAACCGGTTCCAAACGTTTTTGAATTTTTTCAATACCTTACTTATGGGAGTGGGTACTTCGTTTTACAAATAGGTACCCTGAAAGTTTTCATGGAAGATTGTGGAGCCACGTTTTGACATCAGTATCAAAATTCTGAAAGAGGAAGTTTGAATATAGTTGAATGAAGCGATCGAAAAAATTCACGAGATCCGAAAAAGAAATGTTCAGGCTTGCCTCGGAAAGTGCCACTAATTTTAATGTTTTTAACGATTTATACATTTCATTTGGCTTCCATTTTAATAAAAAAGTAGAGTTAACTTTAGGAATTTGTTGTGCAGAAATTTCATCTATGCATAGCGTTAATAAATGTATTATTATATTGGAGAAATCCCATCATGGCCGGAGAAAAACAGTTATGAAAATTCAGACCTATTTCGTAGCTACATAGGTACTTGAGTATTTTAGTAGAAACATTTTTTTCCTGTTTTTATTTGGAAACCGAAACCGGAACGAAACCGTAACCGAAACCGAAATAAATTTTGAAGAACGAAACCGGAACCGAAACCGAAACACGTTGCAAAAACCGAAACCGAAACCGGAACGTTATTTTAATCGGTTTCAGACATTGATCTCTAGCTATCAACATGCATACACCAAAGGTAAATCAACGGAAACTGCGCTTCACAGCCTTGTCTCTGTTATTGAAAAATCGTTGTATGAAAAAGATTACTGTCTCGTGGCCTTCCTAGACATTGAAGGTGCCTTCAACAATATAACCCCGGAGGCTATTAACACCGCTCTAACTAATCTGGGCATAAGCAGGTCTCTTATTGGACTAATTGATAAGCTACTAAAGGGAAGGAGTGTAATGGGGTGTGGTTGCTGAGTGACCTTGCTCAATCCCGACTCTTGCGTCCTCGTTCGTGCACTCTGGGCAACGTGAGCTACCTAGGCTCGCGGCAGAAAGAGAGGGAGCCCCGGTGGGGCCACTCTGACATACTTGGTTTAAGGGCTCACCGAGGTCTTTTTCGCAGCGTCTGTTCACCACATGGTGCGGCTGCAAGCGGGTGTCTGTCTTGTAGCAAGCGGCTCGCTATATAAATGTGTGAATATTTTTATCAAAATCCCGGAGACGGGTTGTGCGCTGGGTTTGGGACCCGCCACGGAAAAACTTTATTCCAATGAAAAGCAAAGAAAAGCCTCGGATGAGAACCCCCTTTAATGTTGACGACCCGGCAAAACGAAATAAGGACTACGAGAAGGATATTAGGGCATGTACCTGGAATGTCCGGACCCTTTCAAGGGATGGTACCGCTGCCCGACTGGTTGATGTCCTCGTTAACGCAAAGGCTGACATCACCGCCCTGCAGGAAATGCGATGGACGGGACAAGGAAAGACGACCATCGGACCTTGTGACGTATACTACAGTGGCCAGACACGCGGCAAAGCGCGTGGTGTAGGATTCGTGGTGGGAAAGAGACTTCGCCGCCAAGTACTAGCGTTCACCCCCGTGGACGAGCGTCTCGCTGCGATCCGCATCAAAGCGAAATTTTTCAACATAACATTTATCTGCGCCTATGCGCCGACTGAGGAGACGGACGACGCAGAGAAGGACTCCTTCTACGATAAACTTGAACAGACTTATGATCGCTGCCCCCAACATGATATCAAAATCGTGCTCGGCGACTTTAATGCGAAGGTGGGCAAGGAAGGAGTCTTTGGTCCAACAGTTGGAAAATTTAGTCTCCATGATATAACATCCCCCAACGGCACTAGGTTGATTGATTTCGCCGCTGCTCGCAATATGGTCATCAGTAGTACCAGGTTCCAGCATAAACGAATACACCAAGCCACATGGCTGTCTCCTGATCAAAGAACAAGAAACCAGATTGATCATGTCATGATCGACGGCAGACATAGCTCCACCGTTCTGGACGTGCGTACCCTTCGTGGTCCCAATATCGACTCGGACCATTATCTTGTTGCAGCCAAGATACGCACACGCCTCTGTGTAGCAAAGAAAGTGCGCACAGTAACGGAAGGAAAGTTTGACGTCGAGAAGCTGCGCACGACACAGACAGCTGACAATTTCTCCACTCGACTCTCACACCTGCTATCGGAGAGCAATCCTCGACCTAACGATGCAACCGAGCAATGGAAGCATATCTCTCACTCATTACGTACTGCCGCTGAGGCCACTATAGGGTTCCAGCGAGCCCGCAAAAACAACTGGTACGATGAGGAATGCAGCACTGCCTCGGACAAAAAGGACGCTGCCTACAGGGAGACGTTGCGAACGGGCGCAACCCGCAGTGTATGGCAACGCTATCGTGAGGCAAAGAAGGAAGAGAGACGCCTTTTCAGAAAAAAGAAACGTGAGGCCGAAAGGCGTGAGTGTGAGGAGCTTGAGATGCTGGCTGACAGGAATGATGCCCGAAAATTCTATGCAAAGATCCGGCGGATGACGGAAGGTTTTAAGACCGGGGCAAGTTCCTGTAAGGACAATAATGGCGACCTGGTAACCGACGTACAGAGTGTACTTAAATTATGGAGGGAGCACTTCTCCTCACTGCTAAATTGCGAGGGAGACGTCGAACCCGATACCCCAATCCCTGACGATGGAAAAGTCGTCCCACCACCTGACTATGATGAAGTGAGGATAGCTATATCCCGGCTCAAAAACAACAAAGCGCCTGGAAAAGACGGACTACCCGCCGAGCTGTTCAAACACGGAGGCGAAGAGCTGGTAAAAAGCATGCATCAGCTCTTATGCAGAATATGGTCAGACGAGTGCATGCCTCCAGATTGGAATTTAAGTGTGCTCTGCCCAATCCACAAGAAAGGCGATCCCGCTAACCGCACCAACTACCGCGGAATCAGCCTTCTTAATATCGCATATAAGGTTCTTTCTAGCGTATTGTGTGAAAGACTGAAGCCCATCGTAGACAAGCTGATTGGACCTTATCAGTGTGGCTTTAGACCTGGTAAGTCTACCATCGACCAGATTTTCACGATACGCCAAATCCTGGAGAAGACCCATGATAAAAGAATCGACACACACCATCTCTTTGTCGATTTCAAAGCCGCTTTTGACAGCGCAAAAAGGAGTTGCCTGTATGCCGCCATGTCTGAATTTGACTTCCCTGCAAAGCTTATACGGCTTTGCCAAATGACGTTGAGCAATACTAACAGCTCCGTCAGAGTCGGGAAGGACCTCTCTGAGCCATTTGAAACCAAACGAGGCTTCAGACAGGGCGACTCCCTTTCGTGCGATTTCTTCAACCTGATGCTGGAGAAGATAATTCGAGCAGCAGAGCTAAACCGCAATGGTACAATCTATTACAAGAGCGTGCAATTGCTGGCGTATGCCGATGATATTGATATCATTGGCCTTAACAACCGCGCCGTGAGCGCTGCCTTCTCTGGACTGGATAAAGAAGCGAAAAAAGTGGGTCTTGCGGTCAACGAGGACAAGACGAAGTATTTGCTGTCATCAAAGAAAGAATCGGCGCACCTGCGCCTTGGCAGCCACGTCACTGTTGATAGTTACAAATTTGAAACTGTGAGGGACTTCGTCTATTTGGGAACCAGCATTAACACCGAAAATAATATCAGTCTAGAAATCCAACGGAGAATCACTCTTGCGAACAAGTGCTACTTTGGACTGAGTAGGCAATTGAGAAGTAAAGTCCTCTCTCGAAGAACAAAGATCACGCTCTATAAGTCTCTCATCATACCTGTCCTGATGTATGGCTCAGATTCATGGACAATGTCAAGAGAAGATGAGATGGCCCTTGGAGTATTTGAGAGAAAAGTTCTCCGGAAGATTTATGGTCCTTCCCGTGATGCCGACGGCGAGTATCGAAGGAGATTTAACGATGAGCTGTACGAGCTTTACGCAGATCTGACCATAGTCCAGCGAATTAAAGCCCAAAGGCTCCGCTGGCTGGGTCACGTCATGCGAATGGACAAAGAAGCTCCAGCCCAGAAGGTTTTCCAATCGTCACCCGAATTCGGCAGCAGAGGAAGGGGGAGGCCTCGACTGAGATGGAAACAACAGGTGGAGGATGACTTGAACTCCCTTGGGGTTTCCAATTGGCGTCAGTTATCGCTAAAAAGGAATGACTGGCGTGCTTTGATAGGCGACGGCCAAAATCGCTTAGGCGGTTAAGCGCCAATAAATGATGAATGATGACTAAAGGGAAGGAAAATAGTTTCTACACTGGGCACAGTTGATTTCTCACGCTATGTCACAAGGGGAACGCCTCAGGGTGGTGTTCTCTCTCCGCTTTTATGGAACCTCACTGTAAACTCGTTGCTACGAGACACAAGCTGGGGGGGCGGGAGGATAGTTGCATATGCAGACGATTTAGCTATTGCATACAGGGGCAAATTCCCACAAACCCTGTGTGACTTGATGCAAGTAGCACTGCGAGCAGTTTCCTCGTGGTCATCTCGCTGCGGACTTAATATCAACCCGGGAAAAGTGGAGCTTGTCCTTTATACTGACCGGTACAAAATACCAACGCTAAGCCTACCAGAACTAAATGGCGTGCGCCTGAACTTGACTGACAAAGCCAAATTCCTAGGCATAGTTCTGGATAGAAAGCTTAACTGGAAGGAGAATGTCATCCAGCGCCAGAGGAAAGCGTGCATTGCACTTTACACCTGTAAAAGAGCCATTGGAAAAAAATGGGGGCTCAGTCCCAAAATCTGCAGATTGATTTACACTGCGATAATCCGGCCAATTATGCTGTATGGAGTCGTGGTATGGTGGCCTGCGCTGAGCAAGGCAGCCAACCTAAACCTGTTAGGTAAAGTCCACAGATCTAGCATGATCTGTATAAGCGCCGCGTTGAGAACAACGCCCAACGAAGCTCTCCAGGCCATTCTTGGCATTTTGCCACTCGATCTGGAAGGGTACCGGGCAGCGGCAGCATCGGCTCTGCGTCTGAGGGAAACCTCCGGCTGGGGCGCAGGCACTACTGGACACTCCGGTATTCTGGATTCTTACAGCTTTCTCCCTCCGAGCACGGACCGTTGTGCAACCACAACAGTCGGAAATAGCTGGCTCAGAATAAACATTCCCAGCAGGGAAGACTGGGAGAGGACGGATCGGTGTCCTGCTACTAATGGCGGCATTTCCATATACACCGACGGTTCGAATTTGGACGGCAGAGTTGGAGGAGCGATTTATTCCAAGGATCTGGACCTTGAGCTTTCCTTCAGACTGCCTGATCATTGCAGCGTCTTCCAGGCTGAGGTCTCAGCAATCATGGACGCCGCGGCTTGGATAGGGCAACACGCTATCGGACAGAATAACGTTATTTTCAGCGATAGCCAAGCGGCAGTCAAATCCCTTGGCTCTTACTTGTTCAACTCTGAACTGACGCTCAGCTGTCGTCGATCTCTTCAGGAGATGGCCCAACAGAACCGCGTGAGCCTCACATGGGTCCCGGGACACAGGGACATTGAGGGAAACTGTAGGGCAGACGAACTTGCTAGGCAGGGCACGACCAAGCAGGTTCTTCAGGATAAAGAACGCTTAGGTATGCCCTTTGCCACATGCAAGCTAATGCTGAAGGAGCATACACTCCGACAAGCCAATGAAAGATGGCTTTTATCGCCAGGGTGCCGAGTATCCAAACAATCCTGGCCAAAATGGGATATTAAAAGATATAAATATATTTACACCCTAAGAAGAAGGGATATATCTATATTAATAGGGGTTTTAACCGGGCACTGCCTTATTGGAAGGCACGCAGCAAGGCTGGGTGTACCCTACCGACGATGCTGTAGGAGTTGCAAAGATGATGAGCAGGAGGAAACGGTGGAGCATCTCATCTGCAACTGCCCGGCTTTAAGCGGCGCGAGAAGGCGCTTTTTCGGAGTTCCCTTCCTGGATAGCCTACGCCAGGTAGCGGAGCTGGACATAAAGGACTTGATGGCTTTCATCAAGTCATCTAAATGGTTCGAGGAGGTGTAACGGTGTCGGTTTTAGGAGTGTCAGCCCCGGGATTCTGCTATGTGGAGAGTCCCAATAGCACTGGGATTTTCCATATGGCCGGGTCCCGGGACTGACTTTCCTATTGTTGATGGTATCACAACGGGCCTTTTAATACTGGCCTAGGTGTGCCTTTGCGGCAGCCACTTCTACCTAACCTAACCTAGTAGTTGATCAATTAGTCCAATAAGAGACCTATTTATGCCCTGGTTTGTTAAAGCAGTGTTAATAGCCTCCGGCCTTATATTGTTGAAAGCCCCTTCGATGTCCAGAAAGGCCACGAGACAGTACTCCTTTTCATGCAATGATTTTTCAACAATAGAGACTAGGCTGTGGAGCGCAGTTTCCGTTGATTTACCTTTGGTGTATGCATGTTGATAGCTAGAAATAAGGTTGCTATCAATAGTAGAGGAGAGATAATCGCTAATTATCCTCTCGAAGGTTTTAAGTGCAAAAGACGAGAGACTGATCGGTCTGTAGTCTTTAGGCTCATAGTGTGAGGCCTTCCCAGCCTTTGTTATAAAGACTACCGTGGCGCTTCTCCAGGAGCACGGAATGTAATTAAGAGCCAGGTAGGCTGAATAGAGAACTACCAGCCATTTAGCTGATATTTCCAGCGTGTTTATGAGGTGTGCGGGGAAAATCCCGTCTGGCCCAGCTGCCTTGAACGGCTCAAAGCTTTTGATTGCCCACCTTACCCTTTCCTCCGTAATGGGTATGTTTACCGCCAGGTTTGTTGCAGATGCTACAGGTGCATCATACAAGTTCCCCGGAAAGTGTGTGTTCAGGAGCAGCTCCAGGGTTTCCCCTTCCGTGCTGGTCCAAGATCCGTCAGGCTTCCGTAAATAGCTAATGGCTGTTTGAGTTTTTGATAGCACTCGTCTAAGTCTCGCTGTATCATCGACTTTTTCGACCCCGGTGCAGAAATTTCTCCACGAAGTTCTCTTCGCTTGCCTTAGAGCCTTTTTATAGGCCCTCAGTTTAGCTTTATATTCGAGCCATTCAGGCTCCGTACCGATGCTCTTGGCCTTGTTAAATTGCTTCCTGCATGATATACGGAACGAATCCAGGTCGTAAGACCACCAGTGGGGTCTATGTTTGCCGCGTGGTTTTGGTACTGGACAAGCCTGCTCTAGGGCATTTGAGAGCGCCGTTGTAAAGGTCGTTACCAGATCATCCAGTTGTGGAGGTAATACTGGTAGGTCCCTAGCTAATATTTGGTTATGTAGCTGCCAGTTAGTGTTGCGTGGATTTCTTTTCATAACCGGCTGCTCAACAATAAAGTCTAACACAATTTCTATGTACCGATGGTCAGAAAATGAATGCTCATCAAGAACACGCCATTTTCTGACCCACTCATAAGCGCCTTCGCTACAAACAGTGAGGTCTATAACCTCCCTACGAGCTTTAGTTATAAAAGTAGGCTCGTTACCCACGTTACAAACCACCAGGTTAGTTGTTAGTAGGTAGTCAAACAGAGACTCGCCCCTAGCGTTAATATCGGAGCTTCCCCACTGGACGTGATGAGCATTAGCGTCAGCTCCAATAATAAGATGGCCCGTACAGAAATTATCCACCAGATCTTTCACCTCCTTTTGTGGACGAGGTTCTTCGGCGTCATAGGGCATATAGACCGACGCCATCGTTAGGCTGGTGCTGCCGACTGTTAAGCTGGCAGCTGTAACGTCACCATTTGAGTAGTTGGGTAATAGAAAGGTGTTTAGCTCAGACTTTACCAAAATACAGGTTCTGACCTTGCCCTCATCATTGGCTTGGATGAGCTTGTACCCCTTAGTCCCCAATCCACAGGTCCTAGAGCTATTGACCCAGGGCTCTTGGATAAGGACCACGTCTACGTCGCCTTTAGAAAGACGACTGCTTAAAACAGCCGAGGCTGCTTTAGATTTGTGCAGATTTATCTGAAGCACCACCAACATGAGAGAGCTCAGACTTCCCTGCCGCCAGCGTGTCGTCGAGGTCTGGCCTGTTGCGGGGGCTGTCTATCAACGAGCAGTTTTTCAGAGCACCTGCACGATTTGGCGTGGCGGGAACCTTGCTGTCTGAAGCAGCATCAACGTTAGTGTGCTCAGGTTTAGCCACGATCGTGACGTCGAGGCCTTCTTCGTCAAGCAGGCTTTCTTCTATCGCCGAGTTGTTCGCTGCACCATCGCAATTTGACGTGGCGGATAACATACTTTCCGCGTCGGACTCCTCTGCTTCCCCTTCCGATGCCTCGATCTCCGAGTCCTCCGGAGTGTCCGGAATAGCAGCGCGCTGTGCATCGCCACGGTATACGTGGATCACGATCTGACCCAAGCCGTAAAGCACTCGTCCGTTGCACCGTTTAAGGGGCTCGAGCGCCTCCTTATTCAGAGTGATAACCACCTGTCTATTGGGCCCAACCACATCATCGACCAGATTGACGCCCCAATCCTGCGTCGGGAGAGACGGATTCCAGACCTGCAGCATCTCAAGAATATTCTCGGGTTCTGCAGCGACGGCAGGAATCCATTCCCTTGCATACATATGTACTTACACACATACGTATCGAGTTCTTTCACCATACGATCTAATTCAACATGAATGAGGTGGGGTGAGATTCCCGCATAATCGGTTGACAGCGAACAAACACACATACAGCGTTCTTTCACCATACGATCTCACCCCACCTCATTCATAACGCTGTTTGTGTGTTTATTCGCTGACAAGTTCTAATGGCTCATTCGTTTAACAGCGAACAAACAACCAAACAGCTTTTTTGGAAAAAGTGCTGTTTTTGTTTAAACAATTTTGGCTAAATAAGATATGAAACAACTTTTTTTTTTGAGTAAGTTTCATTTTAATCGGTGGATTCGTTTAGGATTTATGGCTGTGTAAACAAATGTATGGGTTTTTCCCACATTTTGTCCGATTTCCACGCCCCCTTTATATATTTCTTCACGTTATAATGACATAAACCTTCCTCTTCAACCAATCTATTTATTAAAAAAAAACCGCATAAAAATCCGTTGCTTAGTTTTCAAGATTTAAGCATTCAAGGGAAAAAACAGACTGAAAAAGTGACTTTGTTTTATAATATGTAGAGATGATTGATTAGCTTCTTTGCTCAACATTATTATTTCTGAACTATACCCGAGATCATTATTTTGTTTCCGGTAATTTTAGCTTTCCAGGTCCAAGTCGAATTTTTATATTTTTTATCTATATATTTAGGTTAGTATATAATGCTTAGATTAGTAAGTTTTTTTTTAAGATTCACACGTAAAAAATCACACAAATCTCTGAACCTTTTTTTTATTAAGTTTTTTTTTGCACACATAAGTACACTTTTTATGTAAATATGGGTCCTTGAACTTGAAAATTAAAACTAGGTCAGTGGGACAGCGATCAGCTGTTTGCAAGATCAACGGCCGCTACTTTAGGCGGTAGGAGAAATTTAACGTTTATATACTTAAATTTATATATTATAATCAGAGCTCGGAATTGTATGCAAGTGCATATTTTTGTATGACATCATAGAAACCTCGGACCAAGTTGTAAGTTGGTTATGTCAAAAATAGATTTATTTTTTAGCTAGTATGTTTTACATATTTGCATATTTTTTGGATATTTTCATATTTTATACATATTTTTCATAAATGTGGAATATTTTTAGCATATTTTTTACATATTTTTAGTTTTTTGTGAATATTGCATCGGTTTCACTTCATCATCATTTATCGTTATTGTTATATTTATACAAACATTCAAGTCATCCTCTACCTGCTCTTTCTATCTCAGTCCAGGCCGTTGTAGCTCTTTTTAGTTGTTAACACTGGTTCGCAAATAGACGAAGTCGGGCAAAGTTTCTGGTTTGTAACTAACTAAGCTGTTTTCCCTAAAATTTTAAAAAGTAAATACATCCTTTCCTTAAATTTCGGGGACGCCCCTGAAAATATACCGCCTATACCTCAGTTTTTTCAATTTCCTTTCCATCGGTGCATATTTCATTCAAATCGGTCAAACGGTTCGCTCACAGGAGGTTCCTAAAGTTTTTCATGTGTCGTATTTATATATAGATAGATACTGAAGTATGGGTTTCCCGACATATTATTTCTTCCGCAGCTGCAGGGACGAGATTGAAAGTATGGAATAGAGGTGCTGTCTGAATGATTGTTTCGAAATGCTTCAGCGTTTTGGATATTTAAAGAAGGAAGGGCAAGAGTCTAAATGGGCCAGCAGGCTTAAGTGAGGCTAGCTGTCATGCAGAGGGGCAGCCAAAATAGCCTAACCTAAGGTCATACGGTGTAATAACAGCACAACAGGATTTCACTTGGAACTAAATAATAATTATATTTGCTTTACGAGGGCAGGCACCTTGACGTTGGTGTAGGGGCTTAATCCGCTGGGCAGGCGTACCTAGACGTTGAGGCAAAGAGGGCTTCGGCTCTCTCCCCCTCAACAGCTGGGGACGCATGCTCGGCGGCAACTAAAAACTGCCACCTCCTAATCCAAAGTGTTATGCGACACCGTGCTTATTGGAATGGTTTGCACCCAGGAGGTTCACAATACCGGATGTATTATAACGGCGCCTTCTCAACACTGAGTCACCTTGGGAAGTAACTATGGCCTTACCGCGGCAAGCGGCTCTGCCGCGGCGTACCGAACAAGTTCCCCACTATTTATATTAGACCGCTATGCTCGCCAAGTCGAGACGGCGGTCGTACGAACAAGATGATTAACAATTACAACAACAAAAACAAAACAAAAAGGATGAGGAGAGAGGTAGAAGGCGGGCGACTCGGAGTTACTCGACGAGCTATCACCTGACGAGCGGGCCCTGTTCGAAGAATTCGAAAGGGATGACAACGGGCCAACTACTAGTCAGGGGCTCAGACGACAAGCCGCTATAAGGGCTGTACGTAGGGCAGAACAGTTGGACCAATCGCGTGGCAGCCTGGTCGAAGGAACTACATCGGATGGGGCGAATCCCACCGGAAGTGCAGATGGGACAGTGAATCAGGGCAGTAAGCGTAACACCAGCAATAACACAAAAAATCCTGCTCCCCCAACTGCCACCAGCAAGGCAGGGACCGCTCCAGCTAACTTTGAGTCCAGAGGGGGCAGATCTCCTAGGGAAGAAGAGCAGGCAACGAAGAAGGCTGCACTGCACGAACGCGCGAAGATGGGTGAGACTGAATGCAAGGAGGTTCCTTCAAGAGTAGGGATATCCTCATCTGAGAGTTCTGGACGGAGTAGCCCACTAAGGGGCAAACATGGATCCGGCGGATCCCATAAGAAAGGACCGAAGGGGCAAGGAGGAGAACTACGAGGGCAAGACCACCCCCAACACCACGCTTGGGCACCCCGGGAGGGCTAGATGATGAAAGAAGGAAGGGGTTCAGCGGATCAGCTGTCAGGTGATATTTGAAATACCTAGAACAGGGACTGCCTCTGGATGAAGCTCGGGCAGAGGCCGACCTTCATATGAAGGCGAGCAGGGGGGAGAGGTGGGGGCAGAACCCCGCATGGAAGAGAGATTCGGGTACAGGGTGCAAGGAGGATCGCAACGCGGTGATCAAATCGCACACGCCCCTGGGCGTAGTAGCGAGCACGGGAGGAACGAAAGAAACCCCGCTCCCGCTGAAAAGCGGAGAGGCGGGCAAGGTATGCGGCGCCTCGACTTCAGCTGCGGCAGCGGCTGCTAGAGTGGCGCCTGGCTCCGGGACTCGGCGGGGTGGGCCTGGGCAGCACAGCTACTCGGATGCTACCAGAAGTGTCAGAGTGGCGGTGGTTCCAAGCGACTACCCTGCGGAATTCCTAAGCCAGGAACAACTCACAAGGCTGCACAGCGTCGTGCTGCTAGAAGTCGCCGAGGGGTCGGACAAACCGCTGAATTTCAGTGGGGTGTACTTCAGGCCAGGTATGATGCTCTTATACTGCAGGGAGGAGGAGGGGGGACGATATACCCCCTACGCACATGGTCACTATTTTCCTGCCCATGAACGAGGACTGGACGGTTGAGTTCATGTTAAAGCTCTTACGAGCCCAAAATTCTGGCCTGAACTCGCGGATGTGGCGCATCATCAGCTCCAGCGTCGAAGAGGCGGGAATCCGCTTGAACACCGTGGTAGACGAGGGGTCGTTCGAGGCAATCAGGAGGCAATTCCAGGTGTATTACCGGTATAGCTATATACCAGTAAAACCCTGGGAACAGAAGGTGCCGAACACTGATGTAGTCAACAATGTGGTGATGCAGAGTGAGCAGGTTTCGGGATAAGCGGTTGAGGGGGGGCACCCGAACCCTCACAAAGCTCCACCACAAGCACGGTAACTGCAGGGTCAAGCTCTATCAAATCAGAGAAGAGACCCAGAGCATGCCTGATGCTAAAGAATTCTATTGATTACACAGTGTTAAAAAAAAGAAAAAAATTAAAAACCCTAGGAAGTGATACCATTTTTCTTGTAGATCTTGAAATTCTAAGAACTACTTCATATAAAATTTTTCGCGTACAGCTCCAAATCGTGAGTTACGGGTAAAAAATCGTTTTTTTTTTTACCTTTTGACACTTTTGAGCTCATAACTAGTTTGACTGTTAACTGATTTGGATTTTCTCTCCAGATCTTATAAGAAGAGATTTTGACCTTTCCAATGATATATATAATGACTGGGAAAACATAACCCAACTGTCAGAATTTCTCCAACCAACAGATATTTTTTAACCTTTTTTCGGGTTTCGTCAACTTTGGTGCTGTCTCTATGCACTAAATTATATAAAGACTATACCAACCGTGAACTGCATCTAAAGTGGAATTTAATTGTGAGTGTAATGAGTATTAAGTTTTTTATACACGTTCAAAACTGCCTTAGGTAAATAAATTTTCTTGAACGTAAAGTGAAAAAAAAAAATTTTTATGTTTTCAAAATTACTCAGAAATGTTTACTTGGCTTTTTGTTGTCTCAGTTTACAAACACACCTTGCAGACTAATATGGCTGTAACTTATGTAAGTACCATTTGATTTTAAACCTTTTTCCAGTTTTGGATAGACAAAACTTCATCCTTTAAAATGACGTATGCATTAATTAGCATTTCTTTGGACATAAGTGAGCATTTACCCAACAAACAACATTTTTTAATTTTTGTTTTGTGTTTTTCTTTACTGCTCCGCAAGTTTGGGTGTAACTAACACACATGTTTACATATTGTGAGAAAACTACAACTAATATTAAACATAGAGTAATTGAGTGTTTCAATACATTAAAGGGTCGTTTGCTTGAACGTTTTTTTCTTATATCGACGTTATCAGTTTTGTAAGGGTTGACCTGTAAATCTTTTAATAAATTATCCTAGGTACTATATTGCACTTTAGAAAATAGTCTAAGCAATATTCTCATTAGCGCCTTTGCATTAACGCAAATGTTCTCTTGTTTATTATTGATTTAGTTTTTACCTGGAAAAAATGAATAAAGCTTGAGTGAAATATGTAATCTTGTAAGTGATATGTAGTTATGGTTCATTTTGGTTGGGTATGGGAGAGCTTAAGACAAACTCTAAATATTATAGTAGGGCAGGGAGCGATAGCAGACATGGAGACAAAACATCATCACTGATCTCAGTTCTTAAGTGACGTAGGTGTTTGGTTATTTACGCTTATACGTATGCAGGTATGTCCCGTTTAATAATAAAGGCTTGTAATGATCACTAACTTGTCAGGGATCAACAAGTTTTCTTTATTTTTATGGTTTTTTTGTCTTTTAGTTTTTTGTTGTCTTGTCCGTCCGTCCCATACTGCATAACATTTATTTGTCCGTCCGAGTAAGTATGTATTTAGCATAGCAAACAATAGTGCAAATGCGATGTTTATTTATTTTTGACTTGGAAATACAGTTTCGGTTTCGCTCCGGTTTTTTTTTTTAGTGCATGAAATAAATTTTATGTTGATGTACCATAGCTAGGGTGCAAGAAGCAAGAACCACGACATTCCCGACTGGCATAGCCTGGATAATGCAAGCATGTACGCCCCGCTTCAAGACCCCAGCACGTGGTTTGGTCCATTACAGTTTCTCGCAGCATGACCAGCAATATTCAGAAATCAAGGTTATTTTATCTTTTCCTTCAAATCGTGTTTCCATCAGAGCAATTTCTTGATGGAAGTGTTCACCCTGTTCATCACTGAACTGACCTAGATTTTCTGGGAAAAAGTTCAAATGCGAATGCAGAAATTGAACCTTTATGGACATGTTGCAACCCATTTCAGCATGCGCATCCAAAAATTCTTTAACTATTTCTTCATAGTTTTCGCTTCTATGATTTCCCAAAAAATTGCTGCATAATTCTTTAAAACTCTTCCAAGCACGTTTTTCGACTGAACTTAGCTTGTTCATAAACTCTAGATCAGGGCCCGGCAGAATTGAAAGCGTGGGGTATTAGGGAAAGAGCCAATCATCAGTCGTTGCTTGCAAGTGAGTGGCTGAGCATAACCAACGACATCCATTGATTGGTCGGTGAGATTATAGCGCTCTCACAAGCGCAGCAACAATTTCATTGATCGAGAGTCAGAGGAAAGAGAGTAATAATTTGGTTCTCAAATTTTAGGACAATTGTCCCACTAGGTGCCTAGGCCTGCTCTAGATCCGTCATAACTTTTGAAATTTGTGGTCCAATGAAGACGCCTTTAATGAATAACAAGTAAGGAAAGCTGTCTTCGGCTATGCCGAAGGCTAAATACCTTTTATGAATAAGCGTCACGATTTTCACTGTTTGATCCCAGTACAGCCTGTGTGAATTTAACTTAAGCTCATACCGAAATTATCGGAACTATCGATTATATAGGGGCGATGTGTTATATTGGTCCAATCGCATTGAATTTTAACATCGACATTCCACATTCTAAAATAGCAATAGGTACGAAATTTCACGTTCCTACCTATATATTTACAGGAGTTATCTACCAAAATCCGCTTATCGGAACAATCGATTGTATGGGGGCTATGTGAAATATTTATCCCATCTCAATGATTTTCAACACCGATGTTTCACATATAAAAATAGCTATACCTCCAAAACTTCACGTTCCTACCTCTTTAATTACAGGAGTTATAGCCCAAAATCCGTTTATCGGAATAATCGATTGTATGGGAGCTATGTGAAGTATTTATCCTGTCTCAATGATTTTCAACATCGATATTTCACATATAAAAATAGCAATACTGACAAAATTTCACGTTCCTACCTCTTTAATTACAGGAGTTATAGCCCAAAATCCGTTTATCGGAACAATCGATTGTATGGGAGCTATATGTAATATCGGTCCGATCTTGCTGGTTCCGACAAATGATTCCTATATTGGAAAATCGTGGCCGCATACAAAATTTCAGCCAAATATCTCAAAAACTGAGGGACTAGTTTGCGTTCAAACAGACAGACAGACAGACAGACGGACAGACGGACAGACGGACATGGCTAAATCAACTCATCTCGTCATCCTGATCATTTCAATGTACTTATTGATGGGTCTATCTCTTCTTCTTCTCATACTTACAAACATCGGAACAAAGTTATAATACCATTTCATGTTCATGAAAGGTATAAAAAGGGATAAAGGCCTTAAAAAGGGCAAGATGTTGGGACGCACAAATTATTACCTGCTTTTATTTTAGTCTCACTCATCATCATCATCATTTATTGGCGCTTAACCGCCTAAGCGGTTTTGGCCGTTGCATATCAAAGCCCGCCAGTCATTCCTTTTTAGCGATAACTGACGCCAATTGGAAACCCCAAGGGAGTTCAAGTCATCCTCCACCTGTTGTTTCCATCTCAGTCGAGGCCTCCCCCTTCCTTTGCTGCCGAATTCAGGCGACGATAGGAAAACCTTCTGTGCTGGAGCTTCTTTGTCCATTCGCATAACATGTCCCAGCCAGCGGAGTCTTTGGGCTTTAATTCGCTGGACAATGGTCAGATCTGCGTAGAGCTCGTACAGCTCATCGTTAAATTTCCTTCGATACTCGCCGTTGGCATCACGGGAAGGACCATAAATCTTCCGGAGAACTTTTCTCTCAAATACTCCAAGGGCCATCTCATCTTCTCTTGACATTGTCCATGAATCTGAGCCATACATCAGGACAGGTATGATGAGAGACTTATAGAGCGTGATCTTTGTTCTTCGAGAGAGGACTTTACTTCTCAATTGCCTACTCAGTCCAAAGTAGCACTTGTTGGCAAGAGTGATTCCCCGCTGGATTTCTAGACTGATATTATTTTCGGTGTTGATACTGGTTCCCAAATAGACGAAGTCCCTCACAGTTTCAAATTTGTAACTATCAACAGTGACATGGCTGCCAAGGCACAGGTGCGCCGATTCTTTCTTTGATGACAACAAATACTTCGTCTTGTCCTCGTTCACGGCAAGACCCACTTTTTTCGCTTCCTTATCCAGTCCAGAGAAGGCAGCGCTTACGGCGCTGTTGTTAAGGCCAATGATATCAATATCATCGGCATACGCCAGCAATAGCACGCTCTTGTAAAAGATTGTACCATTGCGGTTTAGCTCTGCTGCTCGAATTATCTTCTCCAGCATCAGATTGAAGAAATCGCACGAAAGGGAGTCGCCCTGTCTGAAGCCTCGTTTGGTTTCAAATGGCTCAGAGAGGTCCTTCCCGATTCTAACGGAGCTGTTGCTATTGCTCAACGTCATTTGGCAAAGCCGTATAAGCTTTGCAGGGAAGTCAAATTCAGACATGGCGGCATACAGGCAACTCCTTTTTGCGCTGTCAAAAGCGGCTTTGAAATCGACAAAGAGATGGGTCTTCTCCAGGATTTGGCGTATCGTAAAAATCTGGTCGATGGTAGACTTACCAGGTCTAAAGCCACACTGATAAGGTCCAATCAGTTTGTCTACGATGGGCTTCAGCCTTTCACACAACACGCTAGAAAGAACCTTATATGCAATATTAAGAAGACTAATTCCGCGGTAGTTGGCGCGGTTAGCGGGATCGCCTTTCTTGTGGATTGGGCAAAGCACACTTAAATTCCAATCCGGAGTCATGCATTCGTCTGACCATATTCTGCATAAGAGCGAATGCATGCTTTTTACCAGCTCTTCGCCTCCGTGTTTGAAACAGCTCGGCGGGTAGTCCGTCTTTTCCAGGCGCTTTGCTGTTTTTGAGCCGGGATATAGCTATCCTCACTTCATCATAGTCAGGTGGTGGGGCGACTTTTCCATCGTCAGGGATTGGGGTATCGGGTTCGACGTCTCCCTGGCAATTTAGCAGTGAGGAGAAGTGCTCCCTCCATAATTTAAGTACACTTTGTACGTCGGTTACCAGGTCGCCATTATTGTCCTTACAGGAGCTTGCCCCGGTCTTAAAACCTTCCGTCATCCGCCGGATCTTTTCATAGAATTTTCGGGCATCATTCCTGTCAGCCAGCATCTCAAGCTCCTCACACTCACGCCTTTCGGCCTCACTTTTCTTTTTCTTCCTTCTTTGCCCCACGATATTGTTGCCATACACTGCGGGTTGCGCCCGTTCGCAACGTCTCCTTGTAGGCAGCGTCCTTTTTTTCGAGGCAGTTTTGCTTTCCTCATCGTACCAGTTGTTCTTGCGGGCTCGCTGGAACCCTATAGTGGCCTCAGCGGCGGTACGCAATGAGTGCGAGATATGCTTCCATTGCTCGGTTACATCGTTAGGTCGGGGATTGCCCTCTGCTAGCAGGTGTGAGAGTCGAGTGGAGAAATTATCAGCTGTCTGTGTCACGCGCACCTTCTCGACGTCAAACTTTCCTTCCGTTACTGTGCGCACTTTCTTCGTTGCACAGAGGCGTGTGCGTATCTTGGCTGCGACAAGATAATGGTCAGAGTCAATATTGGGACCACGCAGTGTACGCACGTTCAGAACGGTGGAGCTATGTCTGCCGTCAATCAAGACATGATCAATCTGGTTTCTAGTTCTTTGATCAGGGGACAGCCATGTGGCTTGGTGTATTCGCTTATGCTGGAACCTGGTACTACTGTTGACCATATTGCGAGCAGCGGCGAAGTCAATCAACCTAGTGCCGTTGGGGGATGTTATATCGTGGAGACTGAATTTTCCAACTGTAGGACCAAAGACTCCTTCCTTGCCCACCTTGGCATTAAAGTCGCCGAGCACGATTTTGATATCATGCTGGGGGCAGCGATCATAAGTCTGTTCAAGTTTATCGTAGAAGGAGTCCTTCTCTGCGTCGTCCGTCTCCTCAGTCGGCGCATAGGCGCAGATAAATGTTATGTTGAAAAACCTCGCCTTGATGCGGATCGCAGCGAGACGCTCGTCCACAGGAGTGAACGCTAATACTTGGCGGTGAAGTCTCTTTCCCACCACGAATCCTACACCACGCGCTTTGCCGCGTGTCTGGCCACTGTAGTATACGTCACAAGGACCGATAGTCGTCTTTCCTTGCCCCGTCCATCGCATTTCCTGCAGGGCGGTGATATCGGCCTTTGCGCCTACGAGGACATCAACCAGTCGGGCAGCGGCACCGTCCCTTGAAAGGGTCCGGACATTCCCGGTACATGCCCTAATATCCTAATCATTATGCCTTATTCGTTTTGTCGGGTCGTCAACATTAAAGGGGGTTCTCATCCGAGGCTTTGATTTTGTTTTCATTGGAATTAAGTTTTTTACGTGGCGGGTCCCAAACCCAGCGCACAACCCGTTTCGGGGTTTTTGAAGAATATTTACACATTTATATAGCGAGCCGCTTGCTTCAAGACAGACGCCCGCTTGCAGCCGCACCTCATGGTGAACAGACGCTACGCAAAAACCTCGGTGAGCCCTTAAACCAAGTATGTCAGAGTGGCCCCACCGGGGCTCCCTCTCTTTCTGCCGCGAGCCTAGGTAGCTCCCGTTGCCCAGAGTGCACGAACGAGGACGCAAGAGTCGGGATTGAGCAAGGTCACTTAGCAACCACACTCCAACTCACTCAATCTCGGGAATACTGCCTTCAGATGGCAAAATGCTTCGCCATCCACATCCAATCTCTTAACAAATTGCTGCATATAACCTAGCTTTAAGTGCAAAGGTGGCAAAATCACGTTTTCTGCTTTTACTAGTGGAAGGTTTAAAGCATTTGTAATGATGCTGAGCACGACTATCCCATTCGCAAAGATAGCAAGGATATTTCGTGTAGCCACCTTGCATGCCAAAAGGAATCGTCAAAACCTTCAAATCAGCGACGACTTTCCATTTATGGGTAGCATAGTCCACTAACCGAAATATTTTCTCCATTATTTCGTACGTTTCTTTAATATGGGTTCCATATGCTATTGGAACAGATGGTAGTTGATTTTCATTGT
This sequence comes from Campiglossa producta, assembly GCA_964058755.1. Lineage (NCBI taxonomy): Eukaryota > Metazoa > Arthropoda > Insecta > Diptera > Tephritidae > Campiglossa > Campiglossa producta. Next base: position 322,185 of record CAXKVI010000028.1, on the reverse strand, counting down.
GTAAAAGTACAGCTTTTAAACCTAAATTAAACAATGCAGATCTCATTTAAAATAATAGAAAATTTATTTAGTAATTACTTTTGCTTGAACCATCAATAAAGAGCCTCCATTCGTTTGCATTGTAATTGTGGTTCAATGCCAAAAACAGTTTGGGTATATTAGCACAATATACCAGATCGCTGTCAGTTTTATTAGTTTTAAAGCATTCTTTTAACAATGTTATTCGGCTACTATTTCTCTCAGAAGTAACTTGGAAAAAATCCATATCAGCTTCATCAGAAATATTTATTTCGGTTGGAACTTCATCCATAAATATACTTTTGTCGTTACAGAAATTCACTGGTTTCGTTACAGTGGTAACATTAGCATATTCAATTAATCTTCTAGATTTGTAGGTGTGCCCAGAAACATTAGTTTGGCAAAAGTAACATTCCCTTTTTTATGATATGGCTGATGATGCCAAGTCATAGGCACCGAAAAAGGCAGGGTAACTGTTGATTGGGCGTTCTGGCTCATACCAGCGACTTTTATCATAGGAGCGTTTGAAAACTTTATTGTATATTTGCACTACTACAAAATTACTTTTAAAAACACGTCGATGACCTATATCCGTAAATAAGCCACAAATGAGAATTTATTTCGATTGCCGCACATTTCAATTTAATACATATAACGCACGACTTTTAAAAAATTACACTCACGATTTCAACGTGACAAACAAAATAATTAAGTAAATAATCATTGGCTACTAAACTTGTAAGTTACAGCCATATTAGTCTGCAAAGTGTGTTTGTAAACTGAGACAACAAAAGGCCAAGTAAACATTTCTGAGTAATTTTGAAAAAATAAAATAATTTTTTTTTTTTTTCACTTTACTTTCAAGAAAATTTAAATACCTAAGGCAGTGTTTCAACGTATATAAAAAAGTTAATACTCATTACACTCACAATTAAATTCCACTTTAGGTGCAGTTCACGGTTGGTATAGTCTTTCCATAATTTAGTGCATACAGATAGCACCAAAGTTGACGAAATCCGAAAAAAGGTTAAAAAATATCTGTTGGTTGGGAAATTCTGACAGTTGGGTTATGTTTTCCCAGTCATTATATATATCATTGGAAAGGTCAAAATCTCTTCTTATGAGATCTGGGGAGAAAATCCCAATCAGTTAACAGTCAAACTAGTTATGAGCTCAAAAGTGTTAAAAGGTAAAAAAACCGGTTTTTCACCCGTAACTCACGATTTGGAGCTGTACGCGAAAAATCTTATATGCAGTAGTTCTTAGAATTTCAAGATCTACAAGAAAAATGGTATCACTTCCCAGGGTTTTTTTTTCGTGTCACACAGTGTTATTTTTGCATTACAGAGTTTATGAACTAAGATTTAGTGGCTGTGCAAACTGTGATGGAGGTTTACGGTGCAAAGAGGAGCATCGCGTTTGCTGCGGCATATTTCGCGGGCGACAATAACAACTTCCCGCCGGAGAATGTGTCGAAACTGGTAGACTACTGCAGGAGGGCAAGACTTCCGCTAGTCATCGGGTGTGATGCCAATGCGCATAACGTGCAATGGGCAAGTACGGACACGAATCAAAGAGGTGAGTGTCTTTTAGAGTATATCATAAGTAATGACCTAAGTATTTATAATGTGGGGAACTCACCCACCTTTGTCACTAGGGTCCGAGAAGAAGTGCTAGACATTACCATAGGGAACAATCTGGCCGATGCTCTGGTCTCGAGATGGGAGGTGTCATCTGAACCTTCACTCTCAGACCATCGCATCATCCAGTTCATTGTAGGAGCCGACGGGGGAACTAACCTACCCAGGAAAACCCCTAGGAAAACCGACTGGGAAAAATTCAATAGCATCATAAAGTTCAACCTTTCCTGCACTAGAAGCAGTAGAAGGGGTACAAGTTCTGAGGATCTAGAGGAGAGGGAGAACAGCATCAATCAAGTGGTGATTGACGCCTTTAACACTAGATGTCGGGATTCCAAGGGCAAGAAATATAAGACCCCATGGTGGTCGAACGAGCTCTCAGCTATGAGATGCAACCTGCGGAAGCTCTTTAATCGAGCAAGACGCACCGGTCACTGGGAGGAATACACGACACACCTTACAGAGTACAACAAAGCAATTAGAAACTCCAAAAGGAACAGCTTCAGGAATTTCAGCGAGACAATTTCTTCCACTCCGGAGGCTGTTAGGCTGCACAAGGCACTAGCCAAGGAGCAAGGGGAAACTAGGATGGCTCTGAAACTCCCGAATGGTGGGTTCAGGAGCAATGAGGTAGAAAGAGCAAAACCCCTGCTGTCCGCCGACTTTCCGGACGCAGCAGGTTGTGCGCCTTCCTAGACATAGAGGGAGCTTTCGACAATACTTCATACGGAAGTGTAAGTCGAGCATTGGAGTGAAAAGGAGTCCAACAACCAATAATACGGTGGATAGACCCGCTACTCCGGAAAAGGATAGCAGAAACCGCCGTGGGGGAGGAAAACGTTGAAATAAGAACTACGAGAGGGTCTCCACAAGGAGGAGTTTTATCACCCCTTCTGTTGAGTTTGGTAGTCGACGAACTCTTGCATATACTAACCGACAACGGCATCCGATGCCAAGGGTACGCCGATGATATAGTTATTATTGCAAGAGGGAAGTTTGAGAGCACTCTCTGCGATATCATCCAGAGAGCATTGAACATAACGAAGGAATGGTGTGCAGGTGTGGGTTTGAACTTAAACTCCAATAAGACTGCAATAATCCCCTTCATAAAAAGAAGATCCCTTACGGGTATGAGAACAGTTACTTTAAATGGGGCACGCCTGGAGGCAGTTTCTGAAGTAAAATACTTGGGGGTCACGTTCGACTCCAAGTTACTATGGAAGAAACATGTTGAAATCACAACATCATATTGAAAAAACATGCATATTGAAAAAACATAAAATTTCGAGCTCTGATTATAATATATTAGCTTTTTTGCTCAACGTTATTATTTCTGAACTACACCCGAGATCATTATTTTGTTTCCGGTAATTTTAGCTTTCCAGGTCCAAGTCGAATTTTTATATTTTTTTATCTATATAAGTATTTAAGTTAGTATATGAGTGGCTCAGTGCCATCCTTGCCTAACCCTCGAAATTTTTTATATGGAGTTATTATGCTATACTACTTAGAAATACTCCAAAGAGAGAGAATAGAGAGAATAGATTCTTTAAATATTGTTTTTTTCGCATAATAAAGATTGTGAGGGTTAAGTATTTCTGGCCTTAGGCTGTTTAATTTTTAATTATCTATTAACTTTGTCACTAATTATTAGGAAATTACTAAATTGAGGGTTAGGCAAGGATGGCACCGAGCCACTCATATAATACTTAGATTAGTAAGTTTTTTTTCACCATTGGGTTCTTATGTTTCCATTATTTTGCATTGTTTATGTAATAACAATTGAAGCATCATTTTTTTTAAACCGGTTTTGTTGCATATAACATTTTGTATTGCTCTCTTGCATTGTCCACTTAATAAATTTTCTAAAATTCGACACACCAAAACTGTAAAAATGTGCTCTAGGGCATTTGAGAGCGCCGTTGTAAAGGTCTCTACCAGATCCTCCAACTCAGCTACTGATGGAGAGACTTGTGGGGGAAGTGCTGGTAGGTCCCTAGCTAAATCAGCTCAATCGGACCCCGGGAAGTGTATCAAATTTTACTTGCAAGATTTCATTACAGACAACCGTCAAGTGAAAGTAAATAAAAGCTTATAAAAATAATGTAATGATAAATTTAAAATATAATAATGTAATAAAAAACAAAAGCCAAATATATAGACTAGAGAGTAAGTGTGACAAATTCAACAAAATATGCATTTGTAAACAAGATGAATTAATTGATATAAGTAAGCATTTTTGTATACCTTATCTTATAAAAAGCCTCAATTCTTCTTGTCAATTCATCAACTGCCACCACGTTCCAAGATACGAGCTTGTGGCACCCGGAATACTTTTCTTGAATAATTATGAAGGCAACATGAAACGTATATCCTAAAATTCCAAAATGAGTCCATAGCCATAAACGGGAAAACGTACGAAAATTTCGATGCCCCTACTACAATTACTACCAGCAATTGCGCAGTCAAATTCAAGCGAAGAAAGCTTGATTAAACCATTGTTCAATAATAAAAGGTTAAGCAGATTTTGACAGCTGTCAAGGCATAGCTCCCCAATTAGAGTTGAATTTACGAAGGATGCTAAAAAGGGGAAACAAAATTTACCCTTTAGAAAAATTGTAGTAGAAAAAGAAGATATGCCGTTTGGGAAATGCAAGTTTTTTTTTTGCAAGAAATCTGTATTTCTTTAACTTTTATTTTAATGAATTATGAATCGAAAAAGTAAATATCACTTGCAAAAACATAGTTGCACAGTTTTATTTGCTCCAGGCTGCATATATCCCACAACACCGGTCCCATTAAGGCTGACTTACACGGGTCGTTTTTCTGCTTGACGTAGGTAACTCTATCAGCTATTCAGACGGAGCTTGCGGTTGGTAAAAATTCGGGAGAGTCGAGTAGCTGAGAAGCCCCATTATACCTCTCATTACTAACCTAACCAAACCTAGAATGATCTAGATGGTTCACCTGGTCATACCAAATCGCCCCGGCTCCGCTGTCGAGGTGGAGGCTGCCGAGCTCATGCAAGGTATTGCACAAAGCAGAGCCAATCATGCGATCGACGAAAAGAAATCACTAAATTAGTTGGGCGAGTTGGACTTTGATACAGGCATGATCTTAGCTGGTATACCACCACCATTGGGTATGGAAGATTAAGTGGCAGACTACGGCGAGGTAGACGAAATGAAAGTAGAGCAACCCCTGGGAGTTAGGGGTTTAGAATATGCCCAAGGTCTGTCGTAAGAGGCGACTTAAATCCAAAGAAATCGTTTCCAAGACAGTCGGGCTAGTACCACCGGAACGTTGCGAATTCATATCCGACAAAGGACTTTCTACATCAGTGCAACCCTGTCTGGTCCGTCACTTAAATTTTTATACGTGGATCTTCCGACTAGGCAGGCATGGCACGGCAACATCGCAGTTGACACCGCGCAGTACACCACATTCCACACCAACCGCTACGGGCTCACAATGGCGGTGGCGGCTCTGGTAGTTGTGGCTCAGTCGCAACGCTTGTCACAGAGGCAGTGGTGGTAGCATTTGAGCAGCAATATCCATTGCTTCGGGTTCACATGATGTGTGTGGATGAAAAGGCTGCAACATAAATAAAATGGATATTATTTAGTTAAAATATGAAATTTTTATTAAAACTTACCAAATTGAAAGCTTTCAATTTAATTTTGAAAAAGAAAAACAAACCAGCAGTCAAAAATTTCAGTGTTGTTGCAGTTTTGTTTTTATCAAGAATATTGATTTTTACTACCGTTTTCATAGGAATTTTACAAGAAGCAAAACCCTTGAAAAATGGTAGTGGGCGTGAATCCGAGAAGTGTCAAAAACGTCTCGGACTGCTTAAGCTTATAATTATTAAACCATGAATTAAACATCCATGGCTAGAAGCACTAAGCGAACTCCATATAAACAATACAATGGAAATACACTCGCTACAAACAGCGAATACTGTGAACCTTAATTATGGTTATCGTCCTAATAGCCGGCTTCACTAAATATTGCCACAAAAACTTTAAAAAATTGTGCAAAACAATAGGATAAACAGAAGAAGACAACCAATCAGAAGAGGTTTTGTCACAAGTCGCAACGCCGTCATCAAGAGCATTTCAAAAATTTCACACGCTCGAGGTCAAGCGTTTTTAAGGATAGCGCGCATTCAAATCGCCAAAAACTCTTTTCCCACGCTAATGCAGTGCAGCTGAACTCCCATACATTACCGTACACGCGCATTAGTAAAATTGCTGACGACATTGCCTGGTCATTCGACACCTTCCTCCAAAGCCAATTCACCAAACCTGGAGGTGCAAGGCGATCGTGAGAAGAAGCTTCGACGTCGACTGCGGCAAAAGAAGAATTGGCGAATATAATTAAGAGATTTTGAATTATGTAGTTAGTCCAGATTTGTTACTCAATAAAAGAACATTAAAGGCTTTAAGCCAAAAAAAAAGATGTTTTTTATTGCTTGCGGTTCGCGAGAACGTAACTTACACATGTTTATATACTTATGTCTGTAAAGTGTTTGTACGTTTCATAATTGATAATGCTGGCAAAAGGCATGCGGAAGGTGTGCACCAGAGATCGGCCTTAGTTCAAAATAGCATGGTTGAACTTAGTCATGAATCATTAAAATTGGCGCAAATTTGTGCATTAGTCTTTTACAGAATAACACCATGAACAACTGGCACACAAAGAGGGATAACATTGAAGTGCTCGTGTACATGCATGTGCCACGCGGCGGGGTGTAATAAGGCCTTTTGAGATAAGGCCTTTACGGCCTTATATCGCAACCAAAGTGAAATAAAGCCTTTATTTTGTCATTTTCAAAAAAAGGTCTTATTTCATATTTAAAACGAAATTAGGTCTTTTTTGAAATGTTTATTTATGGAAGTGTATATTTGCACATGACTGTATAAATACGGGTACCCGTATTTGTACGGGTCCGTATTAATACCGTCGTAACCGTAATTTACACGGTCGGAAAATAACCGTACTTTTACGGGTGGGAAAATACCCGTACTCTTACGGGTCCGTAACGGATAAGAAAATTCCCGTCCTTTTACGGATCATAAATTTGCGTACTTTTGCGAGGCTTAAACGTTCGTACTATTACGGGCCTTAAACTTTGCGAACCATTGCAGTGGGTGCAAAACCGCGTATGTGCAAAACTTATAATTTAAGTTTAAAAACAACCCTGGACTGCACCATGCCAAGTCCTTCTGCGTAGTACACCATTATTTATAATAAGCGCGGCCGAAGGCCGCCAACTCAGGAAGGTGTTCTGCACATAAATACCATGGATCCCGTCCAAAGAGTGCGTACCGTGGCACGTTGCCACGGTTCAGCAACCACCCGGACTTGGCATGGCGTAGCCCAGGGTTATTTATAATAAACGCGGCCGAAGGCCGCCTACGCTGAAGGACTTAGCGTGGTGCCACGGTACGAACCTAATGTAAAAAACAACTAAGAAAGGTGTTCTGCACATAAATGGACTTGGCATGTCGTAGCTCAGGGTTATTTATAATAAGTGCCACAAAGTGAAATAAAACCTTTAGAACCTTATTTCACATTTCAATTGAAATAAGACCTTATTCTTAATAAAGGCTTTATTTCTCAATCGATAGCGATATAAGGCCTTAAAGGCCTTATCTCAAAAGGCCTTATTACACCCCGCCTGTCACGCAGTTATAACCAGTGTTACCATTTTAGCCTTTTTCCGGCTAGATCTAACCGTTTTTTTTTTTGTCATTTAGTCGGAAAAATTTGAATCTAGCCGCTAGCCGTTTTTAGCCGTTTCCTTTTTTTGCGTTTTTAGCCGTTTTTACCTTTTTTTGCCAATGTAGTAAACAATTTTTTATTAAATAAACTTAGTTCAACACATCTAACATTTATGATAGCTCAGAGCAAGATATAGAAAATTTTGATATAGAAATATTATGGGGATTCATTTTGTAAACTTCATAAAGCTTATAAACCTCATAAAGTTGTCAATTTTCATAGCAGTTTACTAGGTTTATACATTTTATAAGCTTTACGAGGCTTTTATAACTTTAAATGAATACCCTGATTGGAAAATGTATATACCTACATTTTTCTCACATTATTATTATTATTATTATTTCTTTTGTATTTTTCGGCCTTTTAAATTTACGATTATATGTAATATAATACACTGCATAACCACTGGACACTCTCCCAACTTAGATAACGTAGCTATACTACAACAAGAAACAAATTATAAAAAGCGCTATATTTTGGAGATGCTATATATCATCAACACACCTAGTGACATACGTATAAATTTCAAGAGCGACACTTCTCAGTGTGCTCCAGCATACCGCGAGCTGATAAGAAAGAGGGGACACACCAAGCATAGAGAGAGTCAATAACAACAACATTATTTAAGCGCGGCTGATTTGACATGTTTTTATGTATTGTTGTTAGTAAAGCTTTGTTGATCATTTCTGTTTTACAATGTTTACATTTTTCATATGACTTTCCACTTTGTTCTTTTATAAATATTAAATTAGTCGATAAGGTGCAGTCAATAGTGTAAGTGTATGAAAATGTTTTGTGAATTGTTCTGGTTTAAATGTTTATACTTTCCAGATCCTGATGATGACGTCAAATTGAGGTCGAAATATCGATTCACTTAAATAAATATATGATCCAAACAAATTTTAGTGTTTTTTTTCATATATATCTGGGTGGCCTAGAGCTCAAAAATACATATAATCGTATTATTATTATTATTTTTTTTTTTCATTTTATGTCATGAAAGTATATGTTATTTCAAGTATATTCGTTACCTGATGTCTTATTTTATTGCGACTTTTCATTAAGTCTATTATTTTTAAAGCAGGGAGGTCTGCTTAAAATTTTGCTCGTTGTACCTTTTATATAAGTCACATCTATGTAATAGATATAGCCGGGCGCGTATATACAAGATATCTATACTCAAACCACTATAGGTTTTTGATATCATGAATGGAGTAAATTTGGCTCTAGCTAGAGAACTATAGGGTTTACAAATATAACTATTTTCATTGTCGATGAGGAACTTCGTGACGAATAACCGGTAAAAAAATTTGTTCGATACATATAACCGTTTTCGAGAAAAATCCGGAAAAGTCTATACGTGGCATTTATGAGAATATAATGTACAGATTTGGTTTTGCAATCGCGATATATCCGAACTGGGAGTCATAGAGAAAAACTGTTCGGACCATTTTTGTAGAGAATATTCAGGTCTACAACTTTATCTCAGGTAGTTTTCAGAGAAAACAAACCGTTTTCCATAAAAATGCAAAAAACCTAAACTTTTTACTAAAATTGGTTTTTTAAATGAGTTTTTTTTTAAAAAGAGCTCTGAAACTCAACATATCATCTTATTTTAATGCATATTTGAGAATTCAAAAGAAAAAATGGAGGGACTTTCACCTTTTAATAAAACATGCTTAAAACCAACCGTGACATATCTTATAATTTAAAGAAAAAAGGCTTACACACAAAAAATTGCGAATTCAAACCCGTATATCTCGTTAACCATCCAATATTTTTTTTTCACTTTTACCAAATTTCATTCAAATCGAATTTTTAGGTGGTCTTGAGGAATTTTACCCCATATGTAGACAGCGATAGGGATCGGGATGGAGATACAACGTCTGCCGGGCCAGCTTAATTTAGAAAAAGCTAGGACGATTTTTATAGCGAATTTATAGGAGTACAGCTTGGTCGAAGGTAATTTTTCGAAAAAATTACCGTTTACAAGAAAAATTCGTAAAACCCTAAATGTTCACCTTTGCCCCCAAATAACTTTTTTACCACACATGATATTAATGGGGACTTTTGAAGTTTTCTTTCTTTACCTATGTTTGGCTTTGTCGCAATTTTGCTTATTTCAAATGTCTAATTTGACCGGAAATCAAAAAATATTATCCCATGAGTTTGGGACTAATTTCCAAATTTTATTTTTTACAGTCACATACAAAAAAATTGCATAAACTTGCGCATTTCGGGGTGTCCCTGAATACGCGCCTGGATATAACAAATATAAATGTAAGCTTTATTTATGTTTATTATAACTCTGTATATTCGGATGCAAAGCATCTGTATGAGAAACTTTCTTTTTGTTATGAAATTGGAGCCGTTTTCTGAAGAAAACTTTAAAATTTATCTTAATTTTTTTATACAAAATTTTTGTTTAGCGTGAACTTACACATTTAAGGCTAGATGAGAAAACGCTCCTTTATGTGAAAGTGAAAATTTGATTAAAATTTTTTTGCCGTTTTCCGACCAAAATTATAATTTTTTTCGCTGAAATAATTTTTTTAGCCGTTTTTTTTTCTCGATCTAGCTGGATTGCTGAAAAAATTCTGGCAACATATAACAATCGACCAGTTCGATCTTGTTTGTAGCGAAGAACTATAAAGAAGAAATGCGACAAACACAATTTAACATCAGCGCACGCACTTACATCAAAGGCCGGCAGATATTTTCCTGGGAGTCGAAGTATGTTCGGCCATCTCACGTACACAGTTCGTAATTACATGCACACAGCACGAACGTCAACAAACAGAGCAGAAAAGAATCAAATTTTATTCAGTTTTATGCTAGCATTGATTGAAGCAGGTCGATACCGCATTGCTTTTATTATTTCTTGCTTATGTTGATACACTGAGCATAAATGCAAAATATATTTTATCAATAAGATAGAGGTACATAACGATTTTTTTTTACCTAACTTTGTTTGTAAACAGATTCATAGTGCACGTAAGCTTTATTTTCTAAACACCCACATTTGAATAAAAAAACACTATTTTTAGTTGTTGACAAAAAAAAAATTTAAATAATTCTGCCAATATTTAGGTTATGTCGTCAAAATTTATTTGTTCAGTTATACCTAGTACAGGTACTTTTCGTATTACAGAACTTACATAAATTTATAGTGCTTGAAGCACCCGTTTATTTCGTTGAAAACCAGTATTTTAACTTTTAAAACAAATTCTTATTCATTCTTAAAAAACTTAAAAGAAAAATCAAATAAACACAAATCGTGTTTTTTCTATTAATATGTAAGTTATCTGATAGGTTATACAACATTTACATTTTGAATTTTGAAATTAATTCATAGTGCTTGAAAGCCCGTTTGCTTGATTTCGTTAAAAACCTGAATTCTTTAATAAAAAAAATGTTACACTCTTCAAAAATCTTTAAAAAAAAATTCAAGTATACACAAAACATAAGATACATATATTCATATGTTTTCTTATTAAATATAAATTTAGTGGCCGTCGTCAAGATTTTTGTTAAGTTATACAACATACAAATTTTTTCCAGTGCAATACCACCAACACACAAGCAATTTTGAGCGTAATACACTAATACTCCCACATATTGTGTCCTCTCTGTTTGCCGGCTACTGACTTACATACATATTTATGTATGTACAATGTACTTTGTATTTATGCATGTATGTACATTAGGGTGATTAAAAAAAATTTCGACTTGGTCTTACCCCTATAAAGTTAGGTATTGATGAGAAAATAAGCCTTAAAGTGGAGGCTTTGGAATTTCAAAAACGGTAAGCCGTGTAAAATAGTTCCAGCCATTTAAAAATTACTGAGTTTTGTACTATTGCACACACATACACAGTAACACTTGCAAAATCTTGTTAATTTTTAAATGGCTGTAATTATTTTAATTGTTAAGATAAGTAATTTTAATTTTGTTTATTGATATTCTACGTGGTTACGCTGCCAACTACGGCTACCCAGCAATCGATTTTTTCTTATCGAATTTCAACAACATCTCGATAAGAAAACTAACAACAACGCATATTTTTGAGACTCCTATGAGTGTGATTGAAACAGTATGATTTCGATTAATTGAAACAAAGACATTACAAAGGAAAATTAGACAGCTGGTTTCATAAATTAAATTAGTTGTCAAATCCGAGAAAAAAATTTTAAAGTTTTCAGAATATTTTGTTTATTTAATTTGAAGTAAGTAGGTAAGTACCGCATTAAATTAGTATTAAATATAATATAAATGGTTACGTGTTTTGTTTTTGCAGTATGCAGTCAAAGTGGCAATGGCATACAAAAAAAATTCAAAATGCAAGGTTTAAGGGCGGCTAGCAGTCGCAGTTGGGCAGGGTTGGCGAATTTTTCATTTTAAGTTTTTAATCCGGTACTTTTATTTTTTATTTTTTTCTACATTTTATTTTATTCAATTTCAGTTTTTTCTATTTCACTTTATTTCATTAATTTCATTATTATTTCATTTAACATTATTTTATTTTATTTCATTTTTTTTTTTTTCATTTTATATCAGTTCAAATCCCTTTATTTCATTTTATTTTTTTTATTTATTTAACTTCGACCTATTTCAAGCCATCTCATTTTATTTAATTTTTTTTTATTTTGCTTTGTTTCATTTCATTCTGTTTAATTTCTATTCTTTTTAGTTTTGCTTAATTTCGTTTTAGTTCATTTCATTTCATCTCGTTTTGTTTCATTACAGTTTACTCTATTTCATTTCATTTTGTTTAATTTAATTTGGCTAAATTCATTTAATTTGATTCATTTCATTTAAATTTATTTAATGTCATTTTACTTTATTTCATCTCATATCCCTTTATTTGGTTTCATTTCATTTTATATCATTTAAATTTTTTCTGCTTTCTATTCTATTTCATATCATTTCACTTTATTTCTCTTTTTCATTTCCTTTAACTTCATTTTATTTAATTTTTTTTCACTTTATTTCATTTTATTTCGTTTCATTTTATTTTATTTCATTCCACTTTATTTCATTTTATTTTGTTTAGGTTAGGTTAATTTCAAGTGGCTGCCGCAGAGGCACACCTAGGCCAGTATTAAAAGGCCCGTTGTGATACCACCAACACTAGGAAAGTCAGTTGCGGGACCCTGCCATATGGAAAATCTCGGTATTAACGGAATTCTCCACTTAGCAGAATCCCGGGACTGACCCTCCTATACAGACACCTTTACTCCTCCTCGAACCATTTAGATGACTTGATGAAGGCCATCAGGTCCTTTATGTCCAGCTCCGTGACCTGGCGTAGGCTGACCAGGAAGGGAACTCCCAAAAAGCGCATTCTGGCGCCACTTAAAGCCGGGCAGTTGTAGATGAGGTGCTCCACCGTTTCTTCCTCCTCATCATCCTTACAACTCCTACAGCATCGTCGGTAGGGCACACCAAGTATTTCTGCGTGCCTACCAATGAGGCAGTGCCCAGTTAATACGCCTATTAATATGGAGATTTCTCTTCTCCTTAGGGCATAAATTTGTCTTGATCTTTTATGATCCCATTTCAGCCAGGTTTCTTTGGATATCCGGCATCCTGGCGGAGTGAGTACTCCTTCAGCATAAGCTTGCATGTGGCAAACAGCATACCTAAGCGCTCTTTGTCGCGAAGAACCTGCTTGGTCGTGCCCTGCCTCGCAAGTTCGTCTGCCCTACAATTTCCGTCAATGTCCCTATGCCCCGGGACCCATGTGAGGTTCACGCGGTTCTGTTGGGTCATCTCTTGTAGAGATCGACGAGAGCTGAGCGTCAGTTCAGAGTTGAACGAGTAAGAGCCAAGGGATTTGATGGCCGCCTGGCTGTCGCTGAATATAAAAATGTCCTGTCTGATAATGTGTTGGCCTATCCAAGCCGCGGCGTCCATGATTGCTGAAACTTCAGCCTGGAAGACACTGCAGTGATCAGGTAGTCTGAAGGAGAGCTCAAGGTTCAGATCCTTTGAATAAACCCCTCCTCCAACTCTGCCGTCTAACTTCGGGCCATCAGTATAAATGGAAGTGCCGCCATGAGTGGCGGGATTCCGATCCGTGTTCTCCCATTCTTCCCTGCTGGGAATGTTGATTTTAAAACCGCTATCTCCGACTATTGTGGTCGCACAGCGATCTGTGCTCAGCGGAAGAAAGCTATAGGATCCCAAAATACAGGCGTGTCCAGTAGTGCTTGCGTCCCAGCCGGACGTTTCCCTTAGACGCAGAGCCGATGCTGCTGCTACCCGGTGCCCTTCCAGATCGAGTGGCAAAATGCCAAGAATGGCCTGGAGTGCTTCATTGGGCGTTGTTCTTAACGCACCGCTTATACAGATCATGCAAGATCTGTGTACTTTACCTAACAGATTAAGGTTTGTTGCCTTGCTCAGCGCAGGCCACCATACCACAACTCCATAGAGCATGATTGGTCGAATGATTGCAGTGTAGATCCATTTGCATATTTTGGGGCTGAGCCCCCATTTCTTTCCAATGGCTCTTTTGCACGTGTAGAGTGCAATACACGCCTTCTTCTGGCGCTGAAGAACATTCTCCTTCCAGGTTAGTTTCCTATCCAGAACTGTGCCCAAGAACTTGGCTTTGTCAGCCAAGTTCAAGTGCACGTTATTCAGTTTTGGTAGTATTAGCGGTGGTATCTTATAGCGGTTGGTGAAAAGGACCAGTTCTACTTTTCCCGGGTTGATGCTCAGTCCGCAGCGCGAGCACCATGAGGAAACCTCTCTCAGTGCTACTTGCATCAAGTCGCACAGGGTTTGTGGGAATTTGCCCCTATATACTATAGCTAAGTCGTCTGCATATGCCACTACCTTCCCGCCCCCAGCTTGTGTCTCGCAGCATCGAGTTGACAGTGAGGTTCCATAGAAGCGGGGAGAGAACACCACCCTGAGGCGTTCCCCTTCTGACATAGCGTGATAAGTCAACCGAGCCCAGTGATGAAACTATTCGTCTGCCCCTTAGCAGTTGATCAATAAGTCCAATAAGAGACCTGCTTATGCCCAGACTTGTTAAAGCGGTGTTTATAGCATCAGGGCTTATGTTGTTGAAGGCTCCTTCAATATCTAAAAAGGCCACAAGACAGTACTCCTTTTCATACAGCGATTTTTCAATAACAGAAACTAGGCTGTGAAGCGCAGTTTCTGTAGATTTCCCTTAGGTGTATGCATGCTGATAGCTACAGATCAGGTTGTTATCAATAGTAGAGGAGAGGTAGCCATTTATTATCCTCTCGAAGGTTTTAAGCACAAAGGATGAGAGACTGATCGGCCTATAGTCCTTGGGCTCGTAATGAGACGCCTTCCCCGCCTTAGGAATAAATACTACCGTGGCACTTCTCCAGGAGCACGGAATGTAGCTAAGAGCCAGGCAGGCCGTATAGAGAAATACCAGTCATTTGGCTGATGTCTCCAGCGTGTTTATGAGTTGTGCGGGAATAATCCCGCCTGGCCCGGCAGCCTTGAACGGTTCGAAGCTTTTAACCGCTCACCTAACCTTTTCCTCCGTGATGGGTATGTGTACAGCCAGGTTTGTTGTAGGTGCTAGGGGTTCCTCATGCAAGCTACCAGGGAAGTGCGTATTCAAGAGCAGCTCTATGGTTTCCCTCTCCGTGCTGGTCCAGGATCCGTCAGGTTTGCGCAAATAGCTTGTGGCTGTTAGAGTCTTTGAGAGCACTCGTCTAAGTCTCGCTGTATCGTCGAAATTTTCGACCCCAGTGCAGAAATTTCTCCACGATACTCTCTTCGCTTGCCTCAGAGCTTTTTTGTAGGCCCTGAGTTTAACTTTATATTCGAGCCATTGAGTCTCCGTGCCAAGGCTCTTGGCTTTATTAAATTGTGGCCTATGTTTACCGCGTGGTTTTGGCACTGGGCAAGCCTGCTCTAAGGCATTCGAGAGCGACGTTGTAAAGGTCTTTACCAGATCCTCCAACTGCCCTACTGATGAGGGGACTTGTGGGGGCAGTGCTCATAAGCGCCTTCGCTGCAAATAGTGAGATCTATGACCTCCCTACGAGTTTTAGTAATAAACGTAGGTTCGTTACCCACGTTGCAAACTACCAGGTTAGTATGTATGTATGTATTTATTTATTACGACTCTTAGAGCCTAGTTCAGTACTTAAACATAATATTGTATTAGTTAACAGGTGTACAATATTTTATGTGATAAAAAAGTAAAAACAAAGATACATTGAATTATTTTAATTTGAAATATATTAATTATGCTATGTTAAATTGCGTTGAAAGATATACCATTAATTTACTCAAATCCCATCCAATCCAATCAATCTCATACATTCATAGATCTCGTGTAATCATATAACCTTTTTTTAAATAAATTATTATCACAGTTTTTGATATATTCTAGTAACTCATTGAAGCATTTTAACCCTTTATAAAAAAGACTATTTTTCGGCTTCGGTTTTGTAATTAGGTAATTTAAAATTGTTTCTTTGCCTTGTATTCCTGTCATGGACCTCATAGTTGAATTTAATACCTGCTTTTAGATAATCAGGAAAGTTGCCGTTTTTTATGTTGTAAATAAATTTCATTGTATAAAAATATATTTGTTGCTTTACACTCATCCAATTTAAACTAAGAAGCATGTCTTTAATGGGAGTATCATAACGTTTGCATAATATAAAACGCATGGCTTTATTCTGAATTTTTTGCAGTTTTTCGATTTGAGAATCTTTCGTTATAAAGAGGATTGTAGCACAATAGATAAAGTAAGGCTCAATTATAGACCTGTATACTTTCACTTTATAGAAATTACTTAAGTTCTTACAAGTTCTTTGAATAAACCATATTTTTGTTTCTATTTTACTTACTACGTAATCAATATGAGCATCAAATTTTAATTTGGAGTCTATTAATATACCTAAGTACTTAATTGTATGAACTTTTTCAATTTCCGCATTATTTATTTTGATAGTTTCAAGATCAGTAACGTTCTTTCTTGTTATTACCATATATTTCGTTTTTTCAATGTTAATTTTAAGTTTGTTAGCACACAACCATATGTAAAAGGCATTGAAATCACTTTGTAATTTTTCTCTTATATCATGTTCATTCTTTCCACTTATTGATATAAGCACATCATCAGCAAAGAGTTTAATGGAACTAAATTTTAAGATTGAGTTAATATCATTAATATAAATGTTGAATAAAATGGGGGCAAGAACAGAACCCTGGGGTAGGCCAATCTTAACGTCCACTTTATCTGTTACCGTCGAACCAATGATTGTTCTTTGTTCCCGATTTGTAACAAAATTTCGAAACCATTCTAATTCTACATCTCTGACACCAATGCATGCTAATTTCTCCAGTAGTATGTTTTGATCGATAGTTTCAAAAGCTCTTTTGAGATCAACGAAAACTGCTATTATTGACTTTTTATTATTGAGATCTTCTTTCCATTCGGCTAAAACTATGTTCAATGCTGTTTCGCATGAATGCTTTTGTCTAAATCCCGATTGTTGCGGTATAAGTATCTTGTTAATCTCTAAATATTTGACTAACTGATTTTTTACAACATCTTCTAAAAATTTTTCATCACTGGCCAGTGTGTTTATTGGTCGTAACTCTTCTGCTTTAATCGTATTTTTGACCTTCTCTATAGGGACAACATTTGAGGTTTTCCACATGGCAGGGACTAAGCCACTGCTCAAGCTTTCGTTTACTATTTGAGCATAGAAAAAACCTAGGTAAGGTATCACATCTTTGATTACTCCATCGGACAATAATTTTTTTCCACCCCTCTTCGCTTTAAACTTACTGACAAGTTCTTCAATGTCAATCGTGCTAATTTGGAGAAATTTAAAAACGCAATTTGGCTGACTACTAATACTAACGTCTCTATCAACTACTTCAATTTTACTGCAAATATCTTTAATGCTATCTACAAAATAACAGTTAAGTTTGTTAGCAATATCGGATTCATTATGGTATAATTGATCATTAATTACGATCTTTTTGATTGATGAACTTTCATTCGCCATACTCACGGCCTGTTTTAAAAATTTCCACATTGTCTTACTATCATGACTATTTATATCAATATTATATCAATATTATTGGGAACTCCCAAAAAGCGCATTCTGGCGCCACTTAAAGCCGGGCAGTTGCAGATGAGGTGCTCCACCGTTTCCCTCTCCTCATCATCCTTACAACTCCTACAGCATCGTCGGTAGGGCACACCAAGTATTTCTGCGTGCCTACCAATGAGACAGTGCCCAGTTAATACGCCTATTAATATGGAGATTTCTCTTCTCCTTAGGGCATAAATTTGTCTTGATCTTTTATGATCCCATTTCAGCCAGGTTTCTTTGGATATCCGGCATCCTGGCGGAGTGAGTACTCCTTCAGCATAAGCTTGCATGTGGCAAACAGCATACCTAAGCGCTCTTTGTCGCGAAGAACCTGCTTGGTCGTGCCCTGCCTCGCAAGTTCGTCTGCCCTACAATTTCCGTCAATGTCCCTATGCCCCGGGACCCATGTGAGGTTCACGCGGTTCTGTTGGGCCATCTCTTGTAGAGATCGACGACAGCTGAGCGTCAGTTCAGAGTTGAACGAGTAAGAGCCAAGGGATTTGATGGCCGCCTGGCTGTCGCTGAATATAAAAATGTCCTGTCTGATAGTGTGTTGGCCTATCCAAGCCGCGGCGTCCATGATTGCTGAAACTTCAGCCTGGAAGACACTGCAGTGATCAGGTAGTCTGAAGGAGAGCTCAAGGTTCAGATCCTTTGAATAAACCCCTCCTCCAACTCTGCCGTCTAACTTCGGGCCATCAGTATAAATGGAAGTGCCGCCAAGAGTGGCGGGATTCCGATCCGTGCTCTCCCATTCTTCCCTGCTGGGAATGTTGATTTTAAAACCGCTATCTCCGACTATTGTGGTCGCACAGCGATCTGTGCTCAGCGGAAGAAAGCTATAGGATCCCAAAATACAGGCGTGTCCAGTAGTGCTTGCGTCCCAGCCGGACGTTTCCCTTAGACGCAGAGCCGATGCTGCTGCTACCCGGTGCCCTTCCAGATCGAGTGGCAAAATGCCAAGAATGGCCTGGAGTGCTTCATTGGGCGTTGTTCTTAACGCACCGCTTATACAGATCATGCAAGATCTGTGTACTTTACCTAACAGATTAAGGTTTGTTGGCTTGCTCAGCGCAGGCCACCATACCACAACTCCATAGAGCATGATTGGTCGAAAGATTGCAGTGTAGATCCATTTGCATATTTTGGGGCTGAGTCCCCATTTCTTTCCAATGGCTCTTTTGCACGTGTAGAGTGCAATACACGCTTTCTTCTGGCGCTGAAGAACATTCTCCTTCCAGGTTAGTTTCCTATCCAGAACTGTGCCCAGCTTGTGTCTCGCAGCATCGAGTTGACAGTGAGGTTCCATAGAAGCGGGGAGAGAACACCACCCTGAGGCGTTCCCCTTGTGACATAGCGTGATAAGTCAACCGAGCCCAGTGATGAAACTATTCGTCTGCCCCTTAGCAGTTGATCAATAAGTCCAATAAGAGACCTGCTTATGCCCAGACTTGTTAAAGCGGTGTTTATAGCATCAGGGCTTATGTTGTTGAAGGCTCCTTCAATATCTAAAAAGGCCACAAGACAGTACTCCTTTTCATACAGCGATTTTTCAATAACAGAAACTAGGCTGTGAAGCGCAGTTTCTGTAGATTTCCCTTAGGTGTATGCATGCTGATAGCTACAGATCAGGTTGTTATCAATAGTAGAGGAGAGGTAGCCATTTATTATCCTCTCGAAGGTTTTAAGCACAAAGGATGAGAGACTGATCGGCCTATAGTCCTTGGGCTCGTAATGAGACGCCTTCCCCGCCTTAGGAATAAACACTACCGTGGCACTTCTCCAGGAGCACGGAATGTAGCTAAGAGCCAGGCAGGCCGTATAGAGAAATACCAGTCATTTTCAAGTGCACGTTATTCAGTTTTGGTAGTATTAGCGGTGGTATCTTATAGCGGTTGGTGAAAAGGACCAGTTCTACTTTTCCCGGGTTGATGCTCAGTCCGCAGCGCGAGCACCATGAGGAAACCTCTCTCAGTGCTACTTGCATCAAGTCGCACAGGGTTTGTGGGAATTTGCCCCTATATACTATAGCTAAGTCGTCTGCATATGCCAGTACCTTCCCGCCCCCAGCTTGTGTCTCGCAGCATCGAGTTGACAGTGAGGTTCCATAGAAGCGGGGAGAGAACACCACCCTGAGGCGTTCCCCTTGTGACATAGCGTGATAAGTCAACCGAGCCCAGTGATGAAACTATTCGTCTGCCCCTTAGCAGTTGATCAATAAGTCCAATAAGAGACCTGCTTATGCCCAGACTTGTTAAAGCGGTGTTTATAGCATCAGGGCTTATGTTGTTGAAGGCTCCTTCAATATCTAAAAAGGCCACAAGACAGTACTCCTTTTCATACAGCGATTTTTCAATAACAGAAACTAGGCTGTGAAGCGCAGTTTCTGTAGATTTCCCTTAGGTGTATGCATGCTGATAGCTACAGATCAGGTTGTTATCAATAGTAGAGGAGAGGTAGCCATTTATTATCCTCTCGAAGGTTTTAAGCACAAAGGATGAGAGACTGATCGGCCTATAGTCCTTGGGCTCGTAATGAGACGCCTTCCCCGCCTTAGGAATAAACACTACCGTGGCACTTCTCCAGGAGCACGGAATGTAGCTAAGAGCCAGGCAGGCCGTATAGAGAAATACCAGTCATTTGGCTGATGTCTCCAGCGTGTTTATGAGTTGTGCGGGAATAATCCCGCCTGGCCCGGCAGCCTTGAACGGTTCGAAGCTTTTAACCGCTCACCTAACCTTTTCCTCCGTGATGGGTATGTGTACAGCCAGGTTTGTTGTAGGTGCTAGGGGTTCCTCATGCAAGCTACCAGGGAAGTGCGTATTCAAGAGCAGCTCTATGGTTTCCCTCTCCGTGCTGGTCCAGGATCCGTCAGGTTTGCGCAAATAGCCTGTGGCTGTTTGAGTCTTTGAGAGCACTCGTCTAAGTCTCGCTGTATCGTCGACATTTTCGACCCCAGTGCAGAAATTTCTCCACGATACTCTCTTCGCTTGCCTCAGAGCTTTTTTGTAGGCCCTGAGTTTAACTTTATATTCGAGCCATTGAGTCTCCGTGCCAAGGCTCTTGGCTTTATTAAATTGTGGCCTATGTTTACCGCGTGGTTTTGGCACTGGGCAAGCCTGCTCTAAGGCATTCGAGAGCGCCGTTGTAAAGGTCTTTACCAGATCCTCCAACTCCCCTACTGATGAGGGGACTTGTGAGGGCAGTGCTCATAAGCGCCTTCACTGCAAATAGTGAGATCTATGACCTCCCTACGAGTTTTAGTAATAAACGTAGGTTCGTTACCCACGTTGCAAACTACCAGGTTAGTATGTATGTATGTATTTATTTATTACGACTCTTAGAGCCTAGTTCAGTACTTAAACATAATATTGTATTAGTTAACAGGTGTACAATATTTTATGTGATAAAAAAGTAAAAACAAAGATACATTGAATTATTTTAATTTGAAATATATTAATTATGCTATGTTAAATTGCGTTGAAAGATATACCATTAATTTACTCAAATCCCAACATCAATCTCATACATTCATAGATCTCGTGTAATCATATAACCTTTTTTTAAATAAATTATTATCACAGTTTTTGATATATTCTAGTAACTCATTGAAGCATTTTAACCCTTTATAAAAAAGACTATTTTTCGGCTTCGGTTTTGTAATTAGGTAATTTAAAATTGTTTCTTTGCCTTGTATTCCTGTCATGGACCTCATAGTTGAATTTAATACCTGCTCTTAGATAATCAGGAAAGTTGCCGTTTTTTATGTTGTAAATAAATTTCATTGTATAAAAATATATTTGTTGCTTTACACTCATCCAATTTAAACTAAGAAGCATGTCTTTAATGGGAGTATCATAACGTTTGCATAATATAAAACGCATGGCTTTATTCTGCATTTTTTGCAGTTTTTCGATTTGAGAATCTTTCGTTATAAAGAGGATTGTAGCACAATAGATAAAGTAAGGCTCAATTATAGACCTGTATACTTTCACTTTATAGTAATTACTTAAGTTCTTACAAGTTCTTTGAATAAACCATATTTTTGTTGCTATTTTACTTACTACGTAATCAATATGAGCATCAAATTTTAATTTGGAGTCTATTAATATACCTAAGTACTTATTTGTATGAACTTTTTAAATTTCCGCATTATTTATTTTGATAGTTTCAAGATCAGTAACGTTCTTTCTTGTTATTACCATATATTTCGTTTTTTCGATGTTAATTTTAAGTTTGTTAGCACACAACCATATGTAAAGGGCATTGAAATCACTTTGTAATTTTTCTCTTATATCATGTTCATTCTTTCCACTTATTGATATAAGCGCATCATCAGCAAAGAGTTTAATGGAACTAAATTTTAAGATTGAGTTAATATCATTAATATAAATGTTGAATAAAATGGGGGCAAGAACAGAACCCTGGGGTAGGCCAATCTTAACGTCCACTTTATCTGTTACCGTCGAACCAATGATTGTTCTTTGTTCCCGATTTGTAACAAAATTTCGAAACCATTCTAATTCTACATCTCTGACACCAATGCATGCTAATTTCTCCAGTAGTATGTTTTGATCGATAGTTTCAAAAGCTCTTTTGAGATCAACGAAAACTGCTATTATTGACTTTTTATTATTGAGATCTTCTTTCCATTCGGCTAAAACTATGTTCAATGCTGTTTCGCATGAATGCTTTTGTCTAAATCCCGATTGTTGCGGTATAAGTATCTTGTTAACCTCTAAATATTTGACTAACTGATTTTTTACAACATCTTCTAAAAAATTTTCATCACTGGCCAGTGTGTTTATTGGTCGTAACTCTTCTGCTTTAATCGTATTTTTGACCTTCTCTATAGGGACAACATTTGAGGTTTTCCACATGGCAGGGACTAAGCCACTGCTCAAGCTTTCGTTTACTATTTGAGCATAGAAAAAACCTAGGTAAGGTATCACATCTTTGATTACTCCATCGGACAATAATTTTTTTCCACCCCTCTTCGCTTTAAACTTACTGACAAGTTCTTCAATGTCAATCGTGCTAATTTGGAGAAATTTAAAAACGCAATTTGGCTGACTACTAATACTAACGTCTCTATCAACTACTTCAATTTTACTGCAAATATCTTTAATGCTATCTACAAAATAACAGTTAAGTTTGTTAGCAATATCGGATTCATTATGGTATAATTGATCATTAATTACGATCTTTTTGACTGATGAACTTTCATTCGCCATACTCACGGCCTGTTATAAAAATTTCCACATTGTCTTACTATCATGACTATTTATATCAATATTATACTCCAAATACTTGGCTTTTTTGATTTTGATAAGCTTTTTATATTCTTTTTTTATGTTTCTATATGCATCCCATTCTCCCGATGTTTGGGCCAGTTTGTATAGTTCGTATTTAAGTTTGTTCATATTGGCTAGCTCAATGTCATACCACTGAACAACTTTTTCGTACGTCAAACTCCGCATAGCATTCAAAATATAGTTATTAACTTGCAATACCTTACTCTCCAAACTAATTTGATCAAAATTACTGAAATCACCTAATCGTAGTAAGTTTATAAGTGATTCATTATTATTGTATTCCCGTGACGTTATATTTATAGTGCTTCTCATTTTAAATTTAGAACTATTTTTAATTTTAAATTGAATGGTTTCATGATCGGATATTTGATGATCATCTAACTTTTAACATATGATATCATTTGTATTTGAAAATAATAAATCAATTTTTGTATTGGAAACCTCGGTTACACGTGTATCAAACTCAACTCTTTGATACATAGAGTATGATTTAAAAAGATCAATAAGGTGGGTGCTATAAGTTGATGTCGTATTTAAATTAATATTAAAGTCGCCTACAAGAATATTACTCTGAGACAGTTCACAATTACTACCTAAGACGTTACGTAAGTAGTTAATAAACTCAGCATCACTTGTGCTAGGCGAGTGGTAAACCACGCCGAGTTGCCATTTGGGGCTAATGTGCTTGTAACGACAGCCTTTGAAGATTTCTCTGACTATGCGCAAGCGGGTATATGAGCAAATGTATGGGCAGCCGCTAACCGAACTCCCTTATTCGTTTTTACGATATTTGCATAGCGGATGGTTAATGGTGTGAGTGGGTTAAAATGTTGCTTGTACATATGCACATATACGTGCCGCTTAAGTGTCGAACGCGGATTGGTTTGACCAAAGCAGGCAGGCAATTCGTGCCGTACGATGTCCGAAATGCCGCAAGGACAATGGTGTATAAAAAGGGGTTCCGCTGATCGACAGATCAAAATTGGAAAAGTCGCGGTCTTGATCGAGTGCCAAAGTGAAAAAAAAAGTTTAAGTTTAAAGTGCGTTTTCACCACAAGTGCGGTTTCACGTCAAAAGTATACGCGAGCCTAAAATAAATTAGTGGATCACTGGTACCAGGGAATCTTCCCTAGGTATCTGACCAGCGCCAGGAGAGCCGCCGCCTCAGGGCGATAAAATCCCTTCAAGCAATCTGCAGAGTCACCGGTAAGTCACTTCGTGAAATTTTTAAATTTTTGAAAAACCTTTTCTTTTTTTTGTAAACTTTCAAAATAAAAAATAGTAGTAAAAATAGTTTCCGTGAATTCTAAAAATTTTTGTTTGGTGAATTTGGAGATTTTTTAATTCCGGTGTAAATCCTCGATTAAAATTTATTATTGTTAATTTAGATTGTGGTTTTCTGGCAAGGGTTTGAAACATTTTTTTTTAATAATTTTTTTATTTGTTTATATCTAAAATGATGCTTCGTAATTTTTGATCTCTCTGTTTAGAAATTTTGTGGCCCTGAAAAGGACCGTTTATTTAATTGCATCAGCGTCCACTAAAATATTCGTGAAATATTAAATAATATTTTTGAGCCCAAAAAACCGTTTCTCAAATTTGTAATTTTTTTGTTTTCTAGAATTTAGTTCGAAAAATTCCTAAAAGTTTACATACTGCATAAATGCACTTACGTGTACATATGTATGTAAATATGTACACGAGCATGAACGCAAACAAATAGGTTGGATTGTTATTGTAAATAATTTTTTTGCACTTTTGTCAAAACCATAAAATTTTAAACCACGAATTATAATTTTTTTTGACCCAAAATCCCATTTTGTATACCTTTTGGATTTTACTTGAATTTTAATTTAGATAAAATTTAATTTAATTCTGAAAATTCAAAAATATTAAAATATGCACAAGTGCACTTACATGTGTATATGTAGGTACATATATACTCGAGCACGTATGCAAACAGAGAAGAAGAAGAATAATTTTTTTTTTTTAAATAATTGATGTGGATTTTTGGGCAATTTTTTTTTGAGAAGAAAAATAATTTCATAAGATTCGTCAAAGTTAGTTAAAGGCCAGAAAATAAAATCTAGCAGGAAATTTGAAAAATAAAAATATTTGAAAAAAATATGCATATACATTGTTATTGCAGCTCACGAAGCCAACCGAAGGCCGCGACAGTTAAATACATAAACACGGAAAACAACAACGAACGATCATACACACGTTCACATACATAGCACTAAAAATCTTGGAAGGAATTTTGCTTGGCCAAAAGGCAACCTTTGGGCCAAAACCAATTTCGGAAACCAGGCCAAAAATCATATTCACACACACACACACACTCACCCATACCAAACATAGGAAATCGACATCAGACCAACATTTAACATCATACATGAACGTCAAACACTACACAAGAGGGTAGAACACAACAATTTTTACATTACAACACAGTGTCAACCGTAGCAACATTATTAATTGCCACAGCAGCACTCAAAGTGTTGGAAATCATTAGGTGGCGCAATCAACTAAGCTTCAGCAACTTAATATCTACTTGGCAACATCTACTCTGAAACATTCACTCACCACACATATACACGGCGACACAAAACATAACACTAACACAGAAACACAGCAGAGAGGAGAGAGAGAGAGTAGCTAAGCGCGGCTCAGCGATAGCGTGCTCACCAACTTCGAAATTTTACCACTACCATCATCGCACACACTTTTGTACATTTATTAGGGTGCATTACCCAACTATCTTTTTGTTGAATAACTTTAAAACTTTAAAATTTTGAATTTGTATTTTTTTTGTAATGATCAATTTATTTATATAAGTTACTAGTTTTATAAGTTAGTGAGCATAATTTAAGTTGAATTTGTTTGGAATTTTTTGACCTTTTTTGTTGGTTTTTCGATACAATTTTTTTCTATCGTGCCGACTCCGGCTAAGGCATATGCACAAACACTTAGGTGTGTGCTGCCACTTGCTAGCAATAAGTTTTAAACATAGTATCCGAGCTTGGCTCACAATATAACAATTTTTTTTTTTGCATTTCTTGTTTGCAACTTAAATATTTTTTTTGGTTCATTTTACTAGTGTTTTCACTAGTGATGTACACTCACAATTTAAAAGTAATTTCAAATTTCTCACAAACTTTTTTTATTTTTTTCTCGATTCGATTCCGCGATTTATGCGTTTATATTTTTCATTAACTCTTAACCGTTTTACCCCTCGTGAAGGGTGGATACCTTGCCGCGGTACGAGGGCTTAAGTCGATAGCCACAGGGCTACGCTGCCCTTGTGATCATAGCTCCGTACGGCACTTCATCACGAGAGCAGCCTAGCCTCTCTGGCGCGACGACAAAGATCTTCCCCCTCCCAATCCAGGGTGTTATGCGAAACCGTGCCCATTGGACGTTTGCAGCCGGGAGGCAAATCGTGGCTGTATTTGAACGGAGCCTCTCTGACACCGGGTCGCCTCAGAGAGTAAGCATGGCCTTACCGCGGTACGGGGCTCTGCCGCGGCGGACGACACATTTTCCCCTACTCTTCCCTTGACCCTAAGCTGGCCTTGTCCGGCGATGGGTCGTACGAACAAGATGAACTCGAATAACCTGAATAAAAACGAAAAATCTAAAAAACAAACAACGCCAAATTTCACTCCTCAGCAAAGGAGAGCTATGGAGGAGCAGGCGAGGAAGCAACAACAACGCCGGAGGACAACCTCCGTTCCACAATCAAGGGGGGGATCGACAGCGATGGCAACTACGAGTCGGTCAACCAACCCTCTATCGAATAAGATTGACTTGATGGGAGCTAGCACCAGTGCGGTTGCCAACGCAGCTAAGCGGGCAACGGCGGATGCTAAACTCCCATCAACCGCTGATATGAAAACCAGTATCTTTACGTCTGTGGCAGCGGTCTCACGACCTGGCCTCGGAGTTTCGAAGGAGAAGGAAGCTGCAACTGAGATGTCGGCAAGGAGAGCGACCGCGATGGCAACTACGGGTCCGCACTCCAGGGAGACATCTCCCCGCCGCTTCACATACCACGAGAAAAGATTGGCTGCAAAGATCCTGAAGAGGTATGAAGGGGTACCGCAGGAATCACTGTCGCCGAATTCCAGTAAATCTGTAGAGCTAGCGAAAGCTGTGATACCGGATTTCCAAAATTCGTACATGCCAAAGAGGTTAAAAGTTAACCCTTTCAAGCGCCAGAGATCGGATCTGGAGTTTATTCCCCCTCCCAAGCGGCATCAGAATACCTCTGGAGCGGGCAAACTAAGCTTTGCTGAGGTAACCAAGGACAGGATCCTTATAGGCGTCCTTGACCGAGGCAATGACCGTCTGGCCATCCTCAAGGACCGGTGGCGTTACGTGCGAAATGAACTCGGCAACATTCTTCTCAACGTTGCTCCGGAGTTTCCGGGTAGTTCGGCACGAGTAACGGATGCGGGTTGGCACCAGGGTCAAATTAAATTACTCGCATGCGAGGATGCAAAAACCGTAGCACTGTACAAGGCAGCAGCTGCTAAACTGGGTGAAGTCTACCAGGGCGCAAAGATAGAGGTCGTCGACTGGAAGGACATTCCAGCTCGTCCAAGGGCAAGGGCGTGGATTCCGGCCATCCCTGACGAACCCGAGAGAATACTCGGGATGCTACGGCTAATGAATCCGTCCCTCCCAACGCATGACTGGAGTGTCAATCTGGTCGGGGATGCGGTAGGGCCCGACAGACAGGTGGTGTTCACCATGAATAAAGAGTCAATCGAGCCCCTCAAAAGGTGCAATGGCCTAGTACACTACAGCGTAGGCCAGATCGTTATCCACGTATATCGTGGTGATGCTCAGCGCGCTGCCTTCTCGGCTACTCCGGGGGAACCGGAAAACTTATTACCAGAAGAGGAAGCGGAGGATTCCGATGCGGAAAGCATGTTATCCGCCACGTCTCTTGGCGATAGTGCTGTGAACAACTCGGAGATGGAGGACAGCCTACAGGACGAGGAAGTCCTCGACGTCACGGTGGTAGCAGCCAACGCTGAGCGACTAACATCTAACGCTACAGGCAGCAGGACTCCTGCAACGCCACATCGGGCAGTTAATCGGAACAACTCGTCGTTGATAGGCAACCTCCGGGATGGAGCAAACCTCGACGATATGGGGACGGCAGGGAAGTCTGTGCGCTCTCATGTTGGTGGTGCTTCAGATTAATTTGCACAAATCTAAAGTGGCTTCGGCTGCTTTAAGTAGTCGTCTTTCTAAAGGCGACGTGGATGTGGTCCTCATCCAAGAACCCTGGGTCAATAGCTCGAGAATCTGCGGATTGGGGACTAAGGGCTTCAAGCTCATTCGAGCCAGCGAGGAGAGCAAAGTCAGAACGTGTATTTTGGTCAAGTCTGAGTTGAACTCCTTTCTCCTACCTAACTACACCAATGGTGATATTACCGCTATCAGTCTAACGGTCGACAGCACCCGCCTGACGGTGGCGTCGGTCTATATGCCCTACGACGCCGAAGAACCCCCACCACAAACGGAGGTGAAAGACCTGGTGTCAAATTTCTGCACGGGTAATCTTATTATTGGAGCGGACGCTAATGCTCACCATGTCTATCTAAGCTGGAGTTAAATGGTGGGCGGCGAGCAGTTTATTATTATTGTTGTTGTTATATTATATGGTTGAGGGAGTTGGCCGGGGTTGCCGGTTCGAATCCCACGTCAACCAAAGTCTTTTTAATTTTATTTAATTTATTATTTTTATATTCCATCAAGTCTCATGGACTGTGTTTGGTTCTTTTTAATTATTGGTATGTACCATCAAGTCTAGCGGACTGTGTTTTGGTAATTACACTCTGTATGTATTAATTGGGGCGAGCACTTTGGCTCTGAGAATGCATTGTTGGCTATTCTCGTTTCCTTAGAAAACCCCTCAAAATTGTTGGTGGTGAGCACTTGGGCTCTGAGGCATTGGCGGCTATTGGCTTACCCCATTTTGCTTGTGAAAAACCACGTTTTGTGACTGCGACTATAAGCTATGTATTCCGAATATTCCATAAATTATCTGCGAATTACAATAATATGTAATGCAGATGAAATAAACGAAACCATGTTATGTCGCTTAAACATACTCCCCGCCCTAGACGGCTTAGTCGTCTAGTAAAGAGCCATAGGTTGCTGGTTTGATCCGGCTCGAAGGACCATATCTAAGCTGGAGTTAAATGGTGGGCGGCGAGCAGTTTATTATTATTGTTGTTGTTATATTATATGGTTGAGGGAGTTGGCCGGGGTTGCCGGTTCGAATCCCACGTCAACCAAAGTCTTTTTAATTTTATTTAATTTATTATTTTTATATTCCATCAAGTCTCATGGACTGTGTTTGGTTCTTTTTAATTATTGGTATGTACCATCAAGTCTAGCGGACTGTGTTTTGGTAATTACACTCTGTATGTATTAATTGGGGCGAGCACTTTGGCTCTGAGAATGCATTGTTGGCTATTCTCATTTCCTTAGAAAACCCCTCAAAATTGTTGGTGGTGAGCACTTGGGCTCTGAGGCATTGGCGACATTGGCTTACCTCATTTTACTTATGAAAAACCACTTGTGTTTTGTTACACCTTATATTTATTATTTGGTGGTGAGCACTTGGGCTCTGAGGCATTGGCGACATTGGCTTACCTCATTTTACTTATGAAAAATCACGTTTTATGACTGCGACTATAAGCTATGTATTCCGAATATTCCATAAATTATCTGCGAATTACAATAATATGTAATGCAGATGAAATAAACGAAACCATGTTATGTCGCTTAAACAATGTCCAATGGGGGAGCTCCGACATCAATGCCAGGGGCGAGTCTCTGTTTGATTACCTCTTAACAACCAACCTGGTGATTTGCAACGTGGGTAATGAGCCTACTTTTATCACTAAGACCCGCAGGGAGGTCATAGACCTCACTATCTGTAGTGAAGGCGCTTATGAGTGGGTCAGAAAATGGCGGGTTCTGGAAGAACATTCTTTCTCCGACCACCGTTACATAGAAATGGTTTTAGACTTTATTGTAGAACAACCAATCATGAAGCGCAATCCACGTAACACTGATTGGCAGTTACACAATGAAATATTAGACAGAGACCTACCAGTACTGCCCTCACAAGCCCCCTCATCAGTAGAGGAGCTGGAGGATCTTGTTACTACATTTACATCGGCGCTCTCAAATGCTCTAGGACAGGCTTGTCCAGTGCCAAAACCACGCGGTAAACACAGGCCACATTGGTGGTCCTACGATTTGGACTCGCTCCGAATATCATGCCGGAAACAATTTAACAAGGCCAAGAGCTTCGGCTCTGAGCCTCATTGGCATGAATATAAAGCTAAGCTAAGGGCCTACAAAAAAGCTCTGAGACAGGCGAAGAGAACCTCGTGGAGAAATTTCTGCACTGGCGTCGAAAAGGTCGACGACACAGCGAGACTTAGACGAGTCCTCTCGAAAAGTCAAACAACCATCAGCTATTTGCGAAAGCCTGACGGATCCTGGACCAGCACGGAAGAGGAAACCCTTGAGCTGCTCTTGAATACACATTTTCCGGGGAATCTGCATGATGCACCACTAGCACCTGCAACAAACCTGGCAGTAAATATACCCATCACTGAGGAAAGAGTAAGGTGGGCAGTTAAGAGCTTTGAACCGTATAAGGCTGCCGGGCCGGACGGGATTATCCCCGCGCAACTTATAAACACGTTGGAGACATCAGCTAAATGGCTGGTATTTCTCTTCACAGCCTGCCTGGCTCTCAACCACATTCCGGGCTCCTGGAGAAGCGCCACGGTAGTGTTTATCCCTAAGGCTGGGAAGGCATCCCACTACGAGCCAAAAGATTACAGACCGATCAGTCTCTCGTCCTTTGTACTCAAAACCTTTGAGAGGATACTAAGCGACTACCTTTCAACGACTATTGATAGCAACCTTATCTCTAGCTATCAGCATGCATACACCAAGAGTAAATCAACAGAAACTGCTCTGCACAGCCTAGTATCTGTCATTGAGAAATCGCTGTGTGAAAAGGACTACTGTCTCGTGGCCTTCTTAGACATTGAGGGGGCTTTCAACAATATAAGCCCGGAGGCGATCAACTCCGCTCTAACTAATCTGGGCGTAGATAGACCTCTAACTGGTTTAATTGACCAACTTCTAAGAGGAAGGAAAATAGCTTCTTCACTTGGTACGGTCGAGTTATCACGCTATGTCACAAGGGGAACGCCCCAGGGTGGTGTTCTTTCCCCGCTTTTATGGAACCTCACAGTCAACTCGTTGCTACGTGACACAAGCTGGGGGGGCGGGAAGATAGTGGCATACGCAGACGATTTAGCTATTGCATTCAGAGGCAAGTTCCCACAAACTCTGTGTGACCTGATGCAAGTAGCACTGCGAGAGGTTTCGAGGTGGTCATCTCGCTGCGGACTTAGTATCAACCCGGGGAAAGTGGAACTTGTCCTCTTCACCAACCGGTACAAAATACCGCCACTAAGCCTACCAGAACTAGATGGCACGCGCCTGGGCTTGTCGGATAAGGCCAAGTTTCTAGGCATAGTTCTGGACAGGAAACTGAATTGTAAGGAGAATGTTCTTCAGCGCCAGAAGAAAGCTTGCATCGCTCTTTACACATGCAAAAGAGCCATTGGCAAAAAATTGGGGCTCAGCCCTAGAGTATGCAGTTGGATCTACACGGCCATCATTCGCCCAATCATGCTGTATGGAGTCGTCGTATGGTGGCCGGCACTGAGCAAGACAACATACCTGAATCTGTTGCGGAAAGTCCATAGATCCAATATGATCTGTATAAGCGGTGCGCTAAGGACAACGCCCAACGAAGCCCTCCAGGCCATTCTGGGCATTTTGCCACTTGATCTGGAAGGGTTTCGGTCAGCGGCGGCATCAGCTCTGCGCCTAAGAGAAACCTCCAGTTGGGGTGCGGGTACTATTGGACACTCCAGTATTCTGGAATCTTACAGCTTTCTCCCTCTAAGCACAGATCGTTGTGCGACCACTACAGTCGGGGATAGCTGCTTCAAAATAAACATTCTCAGCAGAGAAGACTGGGAGAGGACGGATTGGTGTCCCGAAACAAATGGTGGCACTTCCATATACACCGACGGCTCGAAGTTGGACGGCAGAGTTGGAGGAGGGGTTTATTCAAGGGATTTGGACCTTGAACTCTCCTTCAGACTACCTGATCATTGTAGCGTCTTCCAGGCGGAAGTCTCGGCAATCCGGGACGCCGCGGCCTGGTTAAGCAAACGTGTTATCGGAGGAGATATCACTATTTTCAGCGATAGCCAGGCGGCAATCAAATCCCTTGGCTCATACACGTTCAACTCTGAACTGACGCTCAGCTGTCGTCGATCTCTTCAGGAGATGGCCCAACAGAACCGCGTAAACCTCATATGGGTCCCGGGACATAGGGACATTGAGGGAAACTGTAAGGCAGACGAGCTTGCCAGGCAGGGCACGACCAAGCAGGTTCTTCGGGATAAAGAGCGCTTAGGTATGCCGTTTGCCACATGCAAACTAATGCTGAAGGAGCACACACTCCGTCAAGCCAACGAAAGATGGCTGCAATCCCCAGGGTGTCGGATATCGAAACAAACCTGGCCAAAATGGGATCTTAAAAGGTCTAGACGCATTTATGCCCTAACTAGGAGGGAAATCTGCATATTGATAGGGGTATTAACCGGTCACTGCCTCATTGGTAGGCATGCAGAAAGGCTAAGTGTGCCCTACCGACGATGCTGCAGGAGTTGCAAAGATGATGAGGAGGAGGAAACGGTGGAGCACCTCATCTGCAACTGTCCGGCTTTAAGCGGCGTGAGAACGCGCTTTTTGGGAGTTCCGTTCCTAGATAGTCTAAGCCAGATCGCGGAACTGGACATAAAGGACTTGATGGGCTTCATAAAGTCATCTAAGTGGTTCGAGGAGGAGTAACGGTGTCGGTTTAGGAGTGTCAGTCCCGGGATTCTGCTATGTGGAAAATCCCAACAACTCAGGGATTTTCCATATGGCTGGGTCCCGGGGCTGACTTTCCTTGCGTTGGTGGTATCACAACGGGCCTTCAAAACTGGCCTAAGTGTGCCTCTGCGGCAGCCACTTGAACCTACCTACCTAACCGTTTTACCGCGAGATTTTTTTTGTATACGAAAATTTTTTTTTTGCATATGCATAAAATAATGCATATGCACCGAACCGCTTTGTTAAACTGAAACCCAAAAGACAAATGTTCTTAAAAATTAGCCTTGACCACGGTCAAGCGGTCAAAGACCTATAACTGAACCACTGTCTTTAATATAGCCCTGTGTATGTTGTTTGTTTTTTCTCATTTCTTTTCAGCTCGCAACGTCACTTTGGTACCAACGTGGACTGTAAAGCGAGGTGAGTGTTTTGCAGAGGAAAAATAATATACACACACACATACACATACCTTCATATATATATTGTTAGATTTTTTTTAACTCAGAGCGAGAATACTCATACACACATAAATGTAGTTACCAATTTATCTGAGTGAGACCTCATACACATATATATATATAATTTTTTTACAAATTTTAGAGAGAGGGAGCGCACATACTTCCATACATATTTAATTATATTTAAATGTGTGCCTGTGCACAAATAACTAGATACACATTAGGCTGGTTGAATTCTAAGATTTTTTTGAAGTTGTCAGTCGCCATTAAATTTTTGAATATCTTTTAAGTGGTAGGATTAGAAAGTAATTAATAGTAATTTTGGTATTAAGAATGAATATTCAATTAGCGTAAGGGTTTATTTTCTATCATTGAATATTTTGAATAAAGTTGTAAATTATCGAATATTGTAAATTCAAAAGAAAGTTTCCTTTAAAGTACATGGGTTGAGTTCTTTGCTTCAGGTAATTGAGTCCATAACATGTCTGACTAAAGACATATATTTGTTGGTGCAGGTGTTGCCCTCGTGGCAACTGATGGTACGTTGGAGTGGTTGAGACAGGTATGAAAAGCAAGTAAGTACCCATAGACGGACATTAGTCAGGTTTAAGGGGACTCTACTCGGGAAGCGGAGCCATAGTAGAGTCCAAAGGATGTTCACATCTCGTGAACAGGACGGGTGGGAAGGCTCCACCTGACTCGGAAAGGTTTTCTCCCGCTTTTTCTATCTCACTATTTCCTCTGTTTTGTATATATTCTTTCCCCAGGCATGAACTCTAATTTTGCTTCGCAACTGTTGGGAAAGGAGAAGTGGCAAGAACTGCGCCCAATGCCGACGAGCCTCAGCCGGGCTACAACCATGCCGACTCGCCACTCCTCCTCTCCCGCACCAGGCAGTTACGTAACAATGGCGCCCAACGATATAGCCCACTAGCTTAAAGTTTCCATTTTCACATATTTTCCTAATTTCAATTTTTTTTACTTTCTAATTTTCATTTTCTCGTACTTTCTTTTACTTTCCTTTATACTATTTTCAGTTTTCCTACCTCTTTCACCTTCGTAATTTTTCCTTCTCACGGACAGAGTTAGGGTCACGAGGGCAACATCGCTTGTTGCAAGCAACGAGCGATATGTGCCTAAGTGACAAGACAGTGGGGGGATTGCTGGCGGTGATTTCTGAGTTCCTTTTAAGAACTCCAACGTTTGATAAAAGTGGTATCAGAAGTCATCGCAGTACTTTAAGACGACATTCTTTGTTTTTGTTTTTGTTGCCTGCAACATTAGCTGCCATACGTATGGTCCAGCGCTGTACTTATGTGAGGCTTTTGTATGTCTGCAGGGGTTAAGTAGATTAATAGGGTAACGGGGGAATTGTGGCAACCACGTTTTGAGCCAGCCTTAAGACGCTGTTGTGCCACATTCCATAGTTAAGAGGGGATTAGCTGACTTTGACCTTGGACGGAACTCGTATCTTGCTCAACTACCCACGGTTTTTTTTTTTTGTTTTTTTTGTCTAAAGTTGAAGTGTTTCTGCTTTCACACTCAATACTTATTTGCATTAAGAAAGCGTTTTACTAAGGTTGAGACCAACTTTTACACATATACACAACTACACATAGCTTTACACACCTATATATCAAGTAGTTTTGAAGTTATACATATACGCATATATCGCTTTATATTTGAAATACTTTTATACCTTTTTATATCGCCTATTGCAATTTTCTCGAGCTGAGAAATAAACGTAGAGGTGCTAAGTCACAAATTACCTTTTGTATTTTTTTGTCGGTATTTGGGAAAAGGAATCAGTTCTTGGTTTTCTTCTATCTACTGAGATTCGTTAAGGTTGGGTTTCTGGTCGCGGATTTCCCTTTTATACCTGTCCCTTTAGTTTATGGATGAGTCTACGAACCAGGGTGCGATTCCAAAGACTGGTTTAGGAATCTTGGCAAGTAATCGACGCATTACTCGCAGTGTAGCTCGAGATTTGCAATTACAGAACCAAGTGGCAGGATCCTTGTTTACCCAGATCGATACAGGCATCGAATTCCCAGTCGATTTCGTTCCGATAGACCTCTTGAACCGTTATGCATCTAGGGGTTTTGGGCAGGTGGAGATTCCGAGTAACCGACAGGAATTGAGGGTTACCGATAGGGTCACTCTGAACGTGGCAAACCAGTCTTTTAGTTTCACACGGAAGTTGGATCAGCTGCTGGAGATGTCGGACACCGAAGAGGGCGCTATCGGAGGTGAAAGAAGAGGGGCTACGAACGGCGGAAACAATGGTTGCAACCAGCGCACGCAGGCAACTGTGGACGAGCGAATCGACCATCTGGCACGTATGATGGAGGTGATGATGCAGCAGAACGCTGAGATGAATCATCACATGGGCGAAGTGCGAAAGGTGAGGGCGGATATATCCACCCTTAGCAATCGCGTCGCTCATGTGGAGACGTCTATGCGCGCTCCTGTTGCATCAGCTCCTCCACCAAATACGTCCACTCCAGGGCAAGATAGGGATGCCACAACGAACCAGCGCAGCACCGCGAACCACACTGATGCAGGCAACGGTCACTCCAACTACTCGGGACGGTTAGACAAGTGGCACCTTAAATTCGACGGGTCGACAAAGGGCATGACGGTGGAGAGTTTTGTATTTAGGCTGGAACGTATGCGGATCCAATACCAGCTGTCGTACCAGCAACTCTTTTCGGACTTCCATTGCTTAGTGACAGGGCCAGCTCTCAAGTGGTATTGGCAGGTACTGGAGGATCACGCCGACGATGAGTCCTTCGACTATTTCGGGCTAAAAAGAGAAATTTTGTCCCAGTTTAAGTCGGCAGAGTCTGATTACGAGGTGATCCGAGAGATTATGGAGCGGACGCAGCAGCCCCAAGAGAGCTTTGACGAGTTCTACTACGACGTCCACGATCTCACGTTCCGACTGAGGCAAAGAATCCCGGAGAACGAGCTGGTCAAGATTATTAAGGGCAACCTGAAACCGTACCTGGCCAACTTAACTTTTGCCACAAAAACAGAAACTTTGGCGGAATTAAAGCTAGAGTGTAAGAGGGCGGAAAAATTAATGAAGGAAAATAGGTCAAGGGGAAAGCCAGTAAGTGAGATAGGATCATAGTACAGGTCTACAAGTACGTTATCCTTATTTCTCTCTCTTTCTAATACACCCAACTGACACTGTAGACAGTGTCAAACTAGCTTAACTAACACAGCAACCCGAGGCCCAGGGTTGAAATTTCCAAGAAGAAATGGAGTGAAATTTCCATACAGGGTTGCTGTGTAGGTATATTTTTAAAGCAATTTAGTATGGAAATGTAGAACAAAATGTATGCCTATGAACTAAACAAATTTTGTGATTTGGATAAAATTTTTTGTTTTTTATGAAAAATAATGTCATTTCAATTATATGAACTATAACTATTTGAATATCAATATATTTTGCAGTTTTTATACATTTCAATATTTATTTTGATGATAAATGAAATGATTTATATATATTTACATATTTTATGAATAAGAATATTTTGAAATACATTGCAGACGTGAAATTCAACCCTGCGCGTAAATATGTACGTACATAAGTGTGTGTATACACAACTGTTAGTTCAAACGAAACAGTTGATAAAGTGAGTCGTTTCAAAAAAAGTTTATTTTAATATTTAATTTTATAATACAATTTCGGCTAATAATTTAATTTATTTACAAAGAACAACATTTTTCCGTCTTTCAGATATTTTTGCCGAGTTAAAGTGGAAAAAAATAGTGTGTGGTAATAAGAATTTTAGCAAATAAGACATGCATACATGTATCTAATAAAGTTGTTCGTTTCCAGAAATACCCGACCATTGCTGTATTTTAGGATGCGGATTAGGAGTCCCGCGATACCCTTTTCCTGCAGAAACAGAAATGCCAAGGTGAGTGTATAAAGTGACTAAGTTTTAAATATGAGAAAATATTCTTTCAATAAATCTTGTTAAGTTCTTTATGGGCAATTATTGTGCATAAATTCAGATATTAGATATTATGTCATTCATAATTTTCTTAGCTTTATACAGTTTGAGTTTAGTAAAAAAATATATATGTATACATATAAACCCATTTATTTTTAAGTATTGTTATTTAACCATTTAAGTTTATATGGTGTAAATTAAAGCAAAAAGCTATTTAAGAAATGTTCTACATGTATACTTAATATTTTTTAAATATTTGTTTTCGAAAAAAATTGTATCACTAACGGACCAAAACGGGTATTATAAAAAATGTGTGTTTTTTGGTAAAGATTCCTGCTTTTTATTTTTGATCTTATATACGTTTTATTTTACAACGCAATGTTTTTTTGTTTAATTTACAACGCCGCTTTCCTTTTATTTTAAAATGCTTTTTTATTATATAAAAAAAAATTATTTTTAATTTACCAAACACTTTTGGTTTTTTTTTTTTTACTTTTTTATAATTTATATTTTTGTTTTCGATTATGTTTCATGCCAACAACACTTTAACTCTACCTAAAAAACCAAAACAGCAATAACCACTTATGCGGTAATCGCTTGTTTCAACAGATATTTTCGTTATTTTCCTACAAGAACGCGAGTAGGTAGTTAGCATAGCTGCTTGACCTGCTCCAACCATCAATGACAGTTTTACAGGGTTATGTCCATTTTAGCTATTGTTGCATATTGTTATATTCCCACACAAAGAATGTATGTATATATCAGTGAACTAAACAAGCTGCTTTGTTTTTTAAAGAAACCCTTTGTGAAAAAGTATTGTATTTTTATAACATACATACATACGTATGAAGAAATGCGCTTGAACTAGCGCAAGTATAAGTAGATTTTTTCCAAGAAATGCGTCACATGCTTACTTTTGATGGTTCAAGTAGAGCGAATAGATTTCCAAGCAGCTTGACATATTTCTCTTGTATATATATACATTTGTATACGAGTATAAATGGTTTCACTAATTCGTTTTTTTAATTTTTAACAGGCGTCTGGAATGGCTTCGGTTGCTAGGTGTGGAAGGCCCAACAGCCAAATACATTTTCGCATGTCAGAGGCATTTTTCCAAAAACATCAGATTGGGACGGTTCTTAAAAAGAAACGCTGTTCCTATTTTATGTAATTACTACGTATATTGGTGAAAATAGGCCTCTAGGGGAACCGAACACCTAAAAAAATCGGTAACGCGCCTACATTGCTGCTTCCTGGGTGGTGTGGAAAAGCAATGACAACTTTCATAAATGGATACAGCTCACTAATCTTAAATTTTTAATATATTACTATTAAGAATGTGTGAGAATAATGATATAGTGCACTGAGTCCAATTATAGTAACTTTTTTATGTTTGAGTTATGGGACTCACTTATTTTCTTTATTTATTTATTTAAATAAACAATGATTTTTTATACAAATATGTCTGTTTATTCATTATTTAATGGAAAATGTGGTGATAAATCTTAATATTCCTCGAGTTTAATGCAAGGTAATAATAATAATTATTTAATTGCTATGATTATTCATAACAAAGCTACGCGATCTATCACGCCCGAGCAACGAGGAGGAACACGCATCAGAAACAGTTGACAATTATTCCAAACCCAAAGGATGCTGTGAATGTTTGGTGGAAACGCCATATAAGCAACTTTGTAGCAGCTTGTGAACACTCCCTTATATGCACGCCACGCACACACAAAGTACAAAAAGAAAATAAGCACAGGCATCTATGAAAAAACACATTTAAATGGTGGGGCACTTTACTAATATATGCTGTAAGTAAGAAAAATGCTTGTTTATTAAAAAAATTCACAGAAATTTATACAATTAGCAAGTTGCGTTTTATGTAAACAAAGAAGAACAAGAGAGTTGTCATGGAAATATCAACCACAGGATTGCTTTTCTGCGTAGTGCTAAAAGTTTTAGAAAGTTTGAGAAAATATCAAAAAATTTTCGCTAAACAAGTAAAATCTTTGTACAAACATTTCCAGATCAAATTAGTTGCTATCATAAATAATTTTCGGCAAATAGTTTCTATTATTTATGAAGTTATTAAACATTTGTCACAAGCTACTACTACTTTTATTTCGGTCCCAACGAATGACACCCTTCGTTCAGTGGCTTCCAATAAGGGGAACCCGATCAGGTGAGCACAGCTGTAAGTCGAACAGCTGATTCATATCTTACTTGTACAGTTGTACTATGGATAGGATTGGGTAGCGAGGTCTGGGCAGAAAAGCAGGAGAGCGAGTTAAGTGTTGAGGCGTTCAGTAGGGACAATAAAAATCTTAATGTTAGTAGGAATGTGTCTCGTGCCCCTGTCACCCAAAACCCTCCTAAACCCACTATCCCAAATAACTTCCCTAGTCATGTGGATAGTTCGTCATCAAATGTCCATTGTCAAAATGTTAGTCCTGTCCAAAACCAAATGTTTTGTCCGTCCCCGTTTCACCTTATGTTGTGTTATGCTTGTGGCATGCCGGTGGATTTTTATACTAAAAACCCGGCAGAAGCAGCAAAAGACACAAAGTGTAAGTCTAATTTCCATTTTATGAGATGTTTTGCGTGTTGTGGTGATTCGTCTTTTTGTGTATTTAAGCCAGAGCTCTGCCTCAAGCCAGGATCGCCCGGAGAAGTGATGGAAAATAGGAAAATAGAAATTTTAAAAAGAGATAGGGAAAGAGATGTAAAAGAGAAAGTAGTTGAAAAGAAAGTTGAACCGATTAGGGAAAGTTTACATGTTAGGAAATTAAAGTATGAAGAAGCAAAAAGGAGAATATTTTGTGAGGAGTTCAGCGCCAAGAAGAAGAAGAGAAATTTTGATAAGATAGGGAAAATGAGGGAAAAACGAAAGTTATTTAGAAGAATTAAGAAGAAGATAATTTCGACGATAGTTACGGTGCAGGGCGACAACAGGTTGTTCACTAAGACGGAGATCGGTGGACGCGAGGTGCTCGCGCTCTTAGATTCAGGGGCCGGGGCCAGCTGCTTGGGGAAAAACGCCCATAAACTACTCGAAGGTAAAGAAAGTCTGATTCTGCCGATTCAGGGCCAAAACGTAAAGACAGCCAATGGGGGTGAAATCGCGGTTAGCGGAGTAGTGACTCTTCCAGTGCTCTGGGACAATACCACTCGAGAGCTGGAATTTCTAATAGTGCCGGGGTTGCAGCAGGAGGTCTATCTAGGGATCGATTTCTGGAAAGTCTTCCAGCTTAATGTAGTCAGTAGGGGGCCCCAAATCCACTCAAAGGCAAATGTCGTGTCAGAGCTCGTGCCTGCCGAGGGTGACTTGTCATTTGACGCCGTGCAACACGAGCTGAGTCGCGAAGAAACTGTTGCTCTGGATCGCGTAAAAGCACAGTATCCTTCATTCGCGGTACTTGGGTTGGGCAAAACCGACGTAGAGGAGCACATCATTGAAGTGACTGATGAACACCTTCCCGTGAAACAGCGCCACTATCCTATTTCTCCGGCAATCCAAAAATTAATATTCGCGGAACTAGACAGGATGTTGGAAATGGGCGTAATAGAGGAAAGCAATAGCTGCTGGAACTCACCCGTATCTCTAGTCATCAAAGGAACGAAGAACCGTTTATGTTTGGACGCCCGCAAGTTGAACGATCGCACAATCAAAGACGCCTACTCACTCCCACATATTGACGGTATTCTAAGTCGGCTTCAGTATACCAGGTACATATCTGCCATTGATTTGAAAGACGCGTTTTGGCAGATACCTTTAGAGCGAAAGTCCAGGGAGAAAACTGCTTTCACTGTACCTGGCAGACCTTTGTACCATTTCACGGTCATGCCGTTTTGGACTGTGCAACGCGGCGCAACGTATGTGTCGTTTAATGGACAAGGTCATCCCCGCTTCGCTTCGTGATTCTGTGTTTGTTTATTTAGATGATTTGCTTGTTTGTTCTGAGAGTTTTTCGTCCCATTTGGATTTGTTGTCTCGTGTTGCAAAATGTCTTCGTGATGCAAAATTGACGATAAACGTTGAAAAGAGTAAGTTCTGTTTTAAAGAGGTGCGTTATTTATGGTATGTTGTAGGCGATGGGTGTATCCGTACGGATCTAAATAAGGTGGCAGCAAAGCGAGACTTCCCCGAACCCCGAAGCAACTCAGGCGGTTCCTAGGGATGACAGGCTGGTACCGTAGATTCATACAGGATTACGCGACTATTGCAGCACCACTGCACGACTGCCTCACAAAAGACAAAATAAAATCTTTTAAAATAACGGACGAAGCAATGCAAGCATTCAATTGTTTAAAACAGAAAGTCATTTCTGCGCCGGTGTTAATCCATCCGGATTTCAATAAACACTTTTATGTGCAATGTGATGCATCAACGGACGGAGTTGGAGGTGTACTCTTCCAACTAGACGAGGACGGAAACGAACGACCGATTGCCTACGTATCAGCAAAGTTAAATAAAGCTCAAAGAAACTACAGTATCACAGAGTTAGAGTGTTACGCAACGGTCCTGAGTATAAAGAAGTTCCGGCCTTACATTGAGGGATTGCCCTTTACGGTGATAACAGACCATGCCAGCTTGAAGTGGTTGATGGGTCAGAAGGACTTATCTGGTCGGCTGGCAAGGTGGAGTTTGAAGTTGCAAGGATACAACTTTGATATCCAACACCGTAAATGCGCCCAAAATGTAGTGCCAGACGCTTTATCCAGGGTCGAAATGAATGAAATTTTGTTCAGCGACAGGGTCCTTGATGTCGATATAAGCTCACCATGCTTTAAATCGACAGAGTATCAAGAACTCATAGACACCGTGACATCAAATCAAGACAAACTGCCCGAACATTGCGTATCAGACGGGTATGTTTATAGACGGACGCCATTCGACAGGGGGGAAGGGCTTCAAGGAGACCATGTCTGGAAGCTCTGGGTACCGACTGAAATGCGTTCAGGGTTGGTGGAAGCGTCGCATTGCTCGCCTTCTGCAGGTCATGGGGGTATTCACAAGACCCTAGC
This sequence comes from Campiglossa producta, assembly GCA_964058755.1. Classification (NCBI taxonomy): domain Eukaryota; kingdom Metazoa; phylum Arthropoda; class Insecta; order Diptera; family Tephritidae; genus Campiglossa; species Campiglossa producta. The sequence continues at coordinate 279,845 of CAXKVI010000028.1, read as the reverse complement.
GCGCATACGCGAAAGATATTACTGGCCTGGACTAGTTGCCGATGTACAAAATTACGTTAAAAGTTGCGTTGTTTGTTTAGGCAACAAAACCCAAAATGCTTTTCATAAACCGATGATGGGAAAGCAACATGTTACTGAGCGCCCTTTTCAACGTTTATTTATAGATTTTATGGGTCCATACCCACGTACGTGTGATGGTAATGTTTATGTGTTTGTATGTTTAGATCATTTTTCGAAGTTTGTTTTTTTGAAACCCATGCGTAAGGCAACCTCAGCTGAAGTAGTTAAATTTTTAGAAAAAGAAGTTTTCCATATATTCGGAGTGCCAGAGTACGTACACTCTGACAATGGCAAACAGTTCGTGTCAGAACTGTTCACGTCATTTTTAGCAAAGTATGGTGCAACACACATAAGGACAGCGTTCTACTCGCCACAAGGCAATGCGGCAGAAAGAGTAAACCGCTCAATTTTACAAATAATTAGGTCCTACGTAGGAGAGAATCAAAAGAACTGGGATAAGCACATCAGTGATGCAGCTTTTGCTTTAAGAAGTGTGACCCATTCCGCCATTAATACTTCACCGTATTACGCACTATTTGGTATGCCATTGGTGCAACATGGGGCATCTTACGTATTGTATCGAAAATTAGGGACAGTTATGGATGTAGACTGCGAGGTGGAAACATCTGCAAATAAACTACAATCAATTAGGAACAAAATTATGCAAGAGCTGAGGTTGGCCCACGAACGCAGTAAAAAGTTTTATGATACTAGGAGTAGGGACGTGTCGTTTAAAATTGGACAAATGGTATACCGCCGAAATTTCAAACAGAGTTCACAAATCGATAATTATAATCCCAAACTTGCCCCAAAGCAAGTGAAGTGCGTAGTATTAAAAGCAATTGGTAACTCTATGTATGAACTCGGCGATGTTAATGGGAAGAAAATCGGGGTATACCATGCTAAGGACATATTTGTGGCATGATGTTAATATATGTTGCATGTTACATGTTGCATGTTTTGTAATCACTGTTGTACCTGAAAATTTGACCTTAGGAAATTGACTAAACATTTTTTTTATTTTTTTTGTAATTATTTTTGTAATTATTTTAGGTTTTATTAACCTGCTAATGTAATTATACAATTTTTGACTTGACCATTGTTTTTTTATTATACATTTCAGACTTGGCACATATTTTTATTTACATACTTGCAACTTGACCAATTTTTTTCGATCTGTGATATAGTTTTAGGTTTAACCTGTGATATAGGATTAAGATGCTCATCTGTGATATAGGATTAAGATGCTCATCTGTGATAACGTAGGTTAAGTCTGTTTAAACCCAGTGATATTAGATTTAGTTTTGATAGTTTATTTAAATCTTGTGTCTTAATCAATGTTAAGTGTAATAGATGTTGCAAGAAAGGTATAGACAAGAAGCGAACTTGAAGCCCGGCATTAGATCGTGGGTCGAGGCCACACGTTAGCCCTATACGTACAAACCAACCCAAGGCTGCGTTATGAATTTCTTTTACGCACACGCTCCATGATGCAGGCACCATCGGCGGATGCGAGCCTGTAACGACAGCCTTTGAAGATTTCTCTGACTACGCGCAAGCGGGTATATGAGCAAATGTATGGGCAGCCGCTAACCGAACTCCCTTATTCGTTTTTACGATATTTGCATAGCGGATGGTTAATGGTGTGAGTGGGTTAAAATGTTGCTTGTACATATGCACATATACGTGCCGCTTAAGTGTCGAACGCGGATTGGTTTGACCAAAGCGGGCAGGCAATTCGTGCCGTACGATGTCCGAAATGTCGCAAGGTCAATGGTGTATAAAAAGAAGTTCCGCTGATCGACAGATCAAAATTGGAAAAGTCGCGGTCTTGATCGAGTGCCAAAGTGAAAAAAAAAGTTTAAGTTTAAAGTGCGTTTTCACCTTAAAGTGTAGGTGCGCGTGTGAAAAAAAAAAATAAAGTATTTATTTAAAGTGCGGTTTCATGTCAAAAGTATACGCGAGCGTAAAATAAATTAGTGGATCACTGGTACCAGGGAATCTTGCCTAGGTATCTGACCAGCGCCAGGAGAGCCGCCGCCTCAGGGCGATAAAATCCTTTCAAGCAATCTGCAGAGTCACCGGTAAGTCACTTCGTGAAATTTTTAAATTTTTGAAAAACCTTTTCTTTTTTTTGAAAGTTTAGTAAAAATAGTTTCCGTGAATTCTAAAAATTTTTGTTTGGTGAATTTGGAGATTTTTTAATTCCGGTGTAAATCCTCGATTAAAATTTATAATTGTTAATTTAGATTGTGGTTTTCTGGCAAGGGTTTGAAACATTTTTTTTTAATAATTTTTTTTATTTGTTTATAACTAAAATGATGCTTCGTAATTTTTGATCTCTCTGTTTAGAAATTTTGTGGCCCTGAAAAGGACCGTTTATTTAATTGCATCAGCGTCCACTAAAATATTCGTGAAATATTAAATAATATTTTTGAGCCCTAAAAACCGTTTCTCAAATTTGTAATTTTTTTGTTTTCTAGAATTTAATTCGAAAAATTCCTAAAAGTTTACAAACTGCATAAATGCACTTACGTGTACATATGTATGTAAATATGTACACGAGCATGAACGCAAACAAATAGGTTGGATTGTTGTTGTAAATAATTTTTTTGCACTTTTGTCAAAACCATAAAATTTTTAACCACGAATTATACTTTTTTTGACCCAAAATCCCATTTTTTTACCTTTTGGATTTTACTTGAATTTTAATTTAGATAAAATTTAATTTAATTCTGAAAATTCAAAAATATTAAAATATGCACAAGTGCACTTACATGTATATATGTAGGTACATATATACACGAGCACGTATGCAAACAGAGAAGAAGAAGAAGAATTTTTTTTTGAAATAATTGATGTGGATTTTTGGGCAATTTTTTTTGAGGTGAAAAATTATTTCATAAGATTCGTCAAAGTTAGTTAAAGGCCAGAAAACAAAATCTAGCAGGAAATTTGAAAAATAAAAATATTTGAAAAAAATATGCATATACATTTTTATTGCAGCTCACGAAGCTAACCGAAGGCCGCGACAGTTAAATACATAAACGCTCGCCAACAAAATACATAAAACCACACACAAATTCACACATAGAAAAACACGGAAAACAACAACGAACGATCATATCACACGTTCACATACATAGCACTAAAAATCTTGGAAGGAATTTTACTTGGCCAAAAGGCAACCTTTGGGCCAAAACCAATTTCGGAAACCAGGCCAAAAATCATATTCACACACACACTCACCCATACCAAACATAGGAAATCGACATCAGACCAACATTTAACATCATACATGAACGTCAAACACTACACAAGAGGGTAGAACACAACAATTTTTACATTACAACACAGTGTCAACCTTAGCAACATTATTAATTGCCACAGCAGCACTCAAAGTGTTGGAAATCATTAGGTGGCGCAATCAACTAAGCTGCAGCAACATAATATCTACTTGGCAACATCTACTCTGAAACATTCACTCACCACACATATACACGGCGACACAAAACATAACACTAACACAGCAGAGAGGAGAGAGAGAGAGTAGCTAAGCGCGGCTCAGCGATAGCGTGCTCACCAACTTCGAAATTTTACCACTACCATCATCGCACACACTTTTGTACATTTATTAGGGTGCATTACCCAACTATCTTTTTGTTGAAAAACTTTAAAACTTTAAAATTTTGAATTTGTATTTTTTTTTGTAATTATCAATTTATTTACATAAGTTACTAGTTTTATAAGTTAGTGAGCATAATTTAAGTTGAATTTGTTTGGCATTTTTTTACCTTATTTGTCGGTTTTTCGATACAATTTTTTTCTATCGTGCCGACTCCGGCTAAGGCATATGCACAAACACTTAGGTGTGTGCTGCCACTTGCTAGCAATAAGTTTTAAACATAGTATCCGAGCTTGGCTCACAATATAACAATTTTTTTTTGCATTTCTTGTTTGCAACTTAAATATTTTTTTTGGTTCATTTTACTAGTGTTTTCACTAGTGATGTACACTCACAATTTAAAAGTAATTTCAAATTTCTCACAAACTTTTTTTATTTTTTTCTCGATTCGATTCCGCGATTTATGCGTTTATATTTTTCATTAACTCTTAACCGATTTACCGCGAGCGGTCAAAGACCTATAACTGAACCACTGTCTTTAATATAGCCCTGTGTATGTTGTTGGTTTTTTTCTCATTTCTTTTCAGCTCGCAACGTCACTTTGGTACCAACGTGGACTGTAAAGCGAGGTGAGTGTTTTGCAGAGGAAAAATAATATACACACACACACATATACACATACCTTCATATATATATTGTTAGATCTTTTTTAACTCAGAGCGAGAATACTCATACACACATAATTGTAGTTACCAATTTATCTGAGTGAGACCTCATACACATATATATATATATAGTTTGTTTACAAATTTTAGAGAGAGGGAGCGCACATACTTCCATACATATTTAATTATATTTAAATGTGTGCCTGTGCACAAATAACTAGATACACATTAGGCTGGTTGCATTCTAAGATTTTTTTGAAGTTGTCAGTCGCCATTAAATTTTTGAATATCTTTTAAGTGTTAGGATTAGAAAGTAATTAATAGTAATTTTGGTATTAAGAATGAATATTCAATTAGCGTAAGGGTTTATTTTCTATCATTGAATATTTTGAATAACGTTGTAAATTATGGAATATTGTAAATTCCAAAGAAAGTTTCCTTTAAAGTACATGGGTTGAGTTCTTTGCTTCAGGTAATTGAGTCCATAACATGTCTGACTAAAGACATATATTTGTTGGTGCAGGTGTTGCCCTCGTGGCAACTGATGGTACGTTGGAGTGGTTGAGACAGGTATGAAAAGCAAGTAAGTACACATAGACGGACATTAGTCAGGTTTAAGGAGACTCTACTCGGGAAGCGGAGCCATAGTAGAGTCCAAAGGCCGTTCACATCTCGTGAACAGGAGGGGTGGGAAGGCTCCACCTGACTCGGACAGGTTTTCTCCCGCTTTTTCTATATCACTATTTCCTTTTTTGCATATATTCTTTCCCCAGGCATGAACTCTAATTTTGCTTCGCAACTGTTGGGAAAGGAGAAGTGGCAAGAACTGCGCCCCAATGCCGACGAGCCTCAGCCGGGCTACAACCATGCCGACCCGCCACTCCTCCTCTCCCGCACCAGGCAGTTACGTAACATGCTTCAATTTGATAAAAATACACCAAATGTTTTTATTTATTGCTTTATTATATTTATGCTATACTCAATAGAATCGTGAACATAAATCCAAACACCTCCAGTGTGCCTACTGTGAGAATCACATCGCACAAGTTTGTAGGTTTGTATATTCAACTCTTGATTTGTAATCTGGTTTGTGGTACATGTTTCAGCGCATAATATTATTGCTGGACTTTTAGTTTCAATTAGTTTTTCTAGTTCGATTTTATTACCTAAAATACTGTTAATATTTAAGTATACACAGTTGAGATCATTATTTTTTGATTGCAACTTTCTAGTTTTAGATTTATTATCACTATATCTTTTAAATGCTGGACATTCTTTACTGAAGGCAGTATGATGTACTTCTGCATCCAAAAGCTTTTTTTGAACAAGTTCACAACAATTTACGCAATTATAAACATTTGATACACAATCTTTAGTGTCGTGATTTGCTCCGCATTTACCACAAGCTTTTTTGTTTATACATTCAACCGTCTTGTGATTGAATCCCAAGCATTTGAAGCATCTAAATACCCATACATACTCAACTGTAATGCAAGAGTCCCACTCTACATTAATTCTTCTTTGTTCTAAAATTGTCTCATACGTTTCTATATCTTTTCCAATAAGCGCATTAAAACATTCTTCCCTACGACTATAATTTTCAAAAATCTTCAAAACTTTAAATTGTTTACCCTCACATATGCTATTTTGCTTGGTAATACATTCTACCAAGCGCTCATTGCTTAGTCTCTCTGTTAGGCCAATAATCTTAAATACTTTCCTAATATCTTTCTTATCTCTACTTTTCTGCATCTCGAATTCATCTCCAATTTGTTCCGCTATCTTCTTCTGTAATAGTTCGCATGATTCCTTATTCTTACACCACTATCCCGTCATTGTTTATATCTTTCACCTTTGTGACATCACATTCGGTAGGCTCTATCACTGTTTTTAGCGCAACTTTCGTCTGTTTGTTTTTCTTTGCTTTGTCTTTTGGTTTGATAACAATTCTATTTTCACTTTGTGTGGCTGCTTGTTTACTTTTGTATTCGACAAGACTTCATTTACATGTTGATTATTATTTGCTATTAACAAATAGTCAAACAACGACTCTCCTCTAGCGTTGATATCCCCACTGGACGTGATGAGCCGTGGCGTCAGTTCCGATAATAAGATGAACCATGGAAAAATTTGCCACCAGGTCTTTTACCTCCCTCTGTGGCGGAGGTTCTTCGGCGTCGTAGGGCATATAGACCGACGCCATCGTCAGACTGGTACTGTCGACTGTTAAACTGGCAGCTGTAACGTCATCATTGCTATAGTTGGGCAAGAGAAAGGCATTCAGCTCAGACTTAACCAAAATACAGGCTCTAATCCTGCCCCCCTCGCTGGCTCGGATAAGCTTAAAACCCTTAGTCCCCAAACCGCAAATCCTTGAGATGTTGACCCAGGGTTCTTGGAAGAGGACCACATCTATGTCGCCTTTAGAGAGACGTTGAGGTCTTCCCCGTCCAGCAGGCTGTCTCCCATCTGCGAGCTGTTCACTGCTCCTTCGCCATTTGACGTGGCAGATACCATACTTTCCGAGTCGGACATCTCCGACTCCTCTACCGGCACTGCGATGTCCGAGTCCTCCGGTGCAGCCGAAATAGCAGCCCGCTGTGCATCGCCGCGGTATACGTGGATCACGATCTGACCCATGCCGTAGTGCACTCGTCCATTGCACCGTTTAAGGGGCTCGAGTGCTTCCTTATTCAAGGTGAAGACCACTTGCCTGTCAGGCCCTACCGCATCCTCGACCAGATTGACACCCCAGTCCTGCGTCGGCAGAGACGGGTTCATGATCCTCAGCATCCTGAGAATTCTCTCAGGTTCAGCAGGGATAGCAGGAATCCACGCTCTTGCCCTTGGCCGAGCCGGGATGTGCTTCCAGTCGACAACCTCGATTTTTGCCCCTTGGTAGATCTCACCCAGTCTTGCAGCTGCTGCGTTGTACAGTGCAACAGTTTTTGCATCCTCGCAAACGAATACCTTGATTCGGCCCTGGTGCCATCCCGCATCAGAACCCATCGGCGTTGCACCCGGAGACTCATCCATAATGTCGCGTAGGGCATTACCGATAGCGTTCCGGACGTACCGCCACTGGTCGCTAGGGATGGCCCAGCTTTCGTTACCTCGGTCAATGACGCCTATGAGGATCCTATTCTTAGTCACTTCAGCAAAGCTGAGTTTACCCACTACGGGGGCGTGTTGTTGCCGCTTCGGGTGAGGTTTTAAATCCACGTCCGATCTCTGGCGTTTGAAGGGATTTCCATTAACCTTCTCCGGCGCGTAATCGCTTTGGAAGTTCGGTAAGATAGCTTCAGCCATCTCCACCGTCTTTCTAGCATTCGGCGATAGCGTCTCTTGTGAAATACCCTCGTATTTCTTCAGGATCCTCGCGGCCGCTCTTTTGTCCAAGTACTCAGAGCGACTGGGAGATGTCTTTTGGGGTAAATTTCGACCCGTAGTTGCCATCGCGGTCGTTCCCTTATTTGGATCTCTGGGGCCAGGTCGTGAGACCACTGCCACAGACGTTAAAGACTTGGTTTCGGTACCGGCACATACTAGGGCTTTAGCATCAGCCGTTGTTGGCTTCACTATTTTTGTCCCGGTACTTACTTTGGGGATTGCCCCCTTGTTATCTAGAGCTAATCGACCCGTAGTTGCCATCGCTGTCGATCTCTCGGCTGATAAAGAAATGGAGTTTGTCCTCCGACGTTGCGTTCTCGCTTGCTCCAGCATTTTCCTCCTCTGCTGTGCAGTATACGAGTTTGATTCAACATTCATTCATAATTATTTGCTTCCAATAAAAAGTTAAATTACATGTCAACCATTTCGATATGATGTACTATTTTTTATACTTATGGATAGAATCTAATAAATTTGAACAGCATGTCATTATCTATGGTCGTAATACGAATTTCTATTGTTGCTATATCGATATCTATATTTTCTGCATAGTAATAATGGTAGAGAACGTATAATCATAATAGTTCAACAATTTTTACTATGGATTTCCTAACAATATTACAACTTGTTGTAAGTTTTTTTGGATTCAAAATGTTTTAAATTTCTTATGATGGGAAATTTTTCTAAAAATTTTATAATATGCCGTAGCCGAATGGTAGAACACTGGGCTAACGTAACAGAGGAGTAGTGTTCGAGCCCCACTGAAACCAGATGTCAAGTTGTATGAAATTTTTTTTTTTTTTTAACAAAGTATTTAGAATTTATCAGTAGTTTATATGGATACCACTTCAATAGTGATTTATCAAAAATGTATTGATCATCCATATTCATTGATGAGACAGGACTATCAATTTTTATTTAATGTGGTATCAATAATTATGGATGTTCCATCCATAGATTTCCCTCCGTGATTGTATTTCATTTCATTATATTTTGTTATATTATTTCATTTTGTTTCATAAAGTTTCATTTATCTCCATATAATTTTATTTCAATTTTTGGAATTTCATTTTATTTCAATTCATTTCATTCTACTTTATTTCTTTTCATTTTGTTTTGTTTCATTCTATTTTATTTCTTTTCATTTTGTTTTGTTTCATTTTATTTTATTCTGTTCCCATTCATTCCCTCCTCATTTAATTTTAATTTGTTTAAAACATTCTTTTAATTTAATTTAATTTTGTTTATTTTCCGTTTGTTTGGCTTAATTTTTTTTAATTTCGTTTCATTTATTTTTATTTAATTTTATGTAATTTCACTTCATTTTGTTTCACTTCATTCTGTTTCATTGCATTCCATTCTACTTTTTTTCATTTTCAATTTTTTATAGTTTATAGCTCTAATCTAAATTTAATAAATGTCATAAATTTTTATTTGTCGAACTATTAAATGTATTTTGAATAAAAAAATTTAAAAGAAATTTGTTTGGAAATTTATTGGAAATATTTTCGGGTATTTTGAAAAGTTGTATGCTAGTGGGTAGGGCGTCAGCCCTAGCAGCGCCTAAAATTATGCAACCATTGCCGGTATGTCAGTTTTGTTTTGGAATATTTTCTAGTTAGAGGAGTGCAGCTATGGTTTTTCCTTATGGCGTTCCTAAATGAGTGCGAGTGAGCAACGCTATCAAATGTACACGAAATAATCGAAAAAAGTGGGTCCAATCTGCACGCCGCCCATACAAAACTATCCATTTATCTATCCTCGATTTAGAGTAGCGCGACTTAGGAATTATTCAGGATTTTGCTTGGGTTTTGTTAGCAGGTTAGTTATCATTATATGATGAGTATTATAACGAAATATATACATTTCTCATATACGTTCAAACATATTTTTGCTTAATATATCGTCGCCTCAGAAAACGAGCGTCGTATGTTACAAAACACAGTTTCGAGAAAAACGACTTTAAAGTTTAGAGCGGAGCTATACAAAAACTGTGAGGTAGATTTTTCTGATATTTTAACGAGTTGTAGAGAGTGGTATTTATAATTATTTCCTATTTTCAAAAGTTTAATATCTTCAAAGTTTTAGAAGATATACGACTTTTCATTCAGAATGCATTTGTCGTATGTGACGTGTGCTCACAAATATATTTTTGACTCATAGCACATACGACAAAAGTATTGGGCTTTGCCAACATAACTAATAATAAACTTTAAAAGATATGGGTTTTTAAAAAATGACTTACCATTTTTTATAAAAAAGTTCTAATTTGACGTCGGTATTTTATGTCAGACATATTTTACTTAGAAAATATGAGCACGATGAATGTATTTTAAATAAAAGGCATACTTTTTGTCCAGTCTTTTTATTTAAATTCAAAACTTAACATACTTAAAAAAAAACGTATATGTACGTATGTATATTAAGGCGGATCTACTTATTAACCTATATCGCGCCATCGATTTTTCGATAGGTTTAGGGGTTAAGGAAAAAAAAGTTCCACTACGCCTACCCAAAAAAATAATTTTCGAGCCTGCAAAATTTTAGTTTTTTGAATTTTTTTGGCATTAACAGTTTAAAAAAAAAAAATTTTTTTTTTGTTTTTGAGACTTGTTTTGGTCGAAATCGATTTTTTTCATTTTCAAGGCTCCAAATCATTTTTTATGTATATGTTTCCGTTAGACCCACCAATAAATATACCAAAATGGGCAGAGGACGAGCTGAGTTGATTTAGCCATGTCCGTCTGCCTGTTTGAACGCAAACTAGTCCCTCAGTTTTTTAAATATCTCGATAAAATTTGGCATACAGATGTATACTGGCATTATAGGAGATATATGTCGGATCCCTCATTTTTAGAGATTAAAGCATGAAACTTGGTAAAGTACGTGCTTATTGACCATTAAAAACGTGTTCAAAAAATTATCATAAAACATAAAACTTTTGAACTAGTTTGAACTATTTATTGAAATTATGAAAATGACAGTTTGCAGTTGCAGTTTACAAAAAAGTGTGAAAAATATGGGAATTCATTTTAAAGTTCAGAGATTTCCTTGCAAATCCTGCTTGGATTCCATTCGGCTCACTTTACTTCGGCTTCTACTGTAGTCGCCATAATCCCTTCGCGATTTTTATGAATGGCACGTTTAGATACGTTGGATACTAGCTGAACGTACCGCTCGGTGCCTTCAATATGGCATGGAATATTCGGATCCGGAAGCGGTGGATCTTCTTCGTCTTCAAAATAAGCTTTCAAATGTTCTTACGGTATGCCTCTTGTGAATGGCGGTTCTGACAGCTCATTATCATCGTTCAAATCAATCATATGAACGTACTCAGTGCAATCAAAATTAATTTTTGGTTTTACGTAGGCACGGAGAGATGGATCAAATAAATTATCCCGAATATATAAAATTTTTTTCAGTGCATAATTCCGAATATGTTTTCGGTCGTCCAAGAGCATGCTGAGTAAAACATTTTCACAATGTGCAAAATAGGAATTATTATCAATTGTGTTGTTGATCACTTTACGTAACCACTACGCACTACCGTATACAACCGACTTATAATATTTGACGTTAAAATACATGGGAACGTACACGCACATTATGTATGTTGCCAAGATTTTCAAATTCTTGGATGGAGTGTTGGTTGTAGCGTAAAGACGAAGGATTCTACAGGTTTTGTGAGCCATCTAGCATGATTTATAGGGCCCGGTGTAATCATAGCCAGTGAAGTTGGAACGTAGCCATTCGAAATAGCATTAGCAATTTTGTATAGATACTTCGCATCCGTTGATAGTTTCTGCTCTTCATCTTTATCCAAGCGTGGTGGCATGTTTTCAAGTGGAATCGCTTCAAAATTCGTAACAACCTGGAAAATATATTGTTGTTGGGAATCTATTACTCTGTCGCTTATAGGAAAAAGTTAAAAAAAAAAGAGTGATAAGTACCTGTTGGGTATGCCAATTGTGAAGATCTTTTTCAAGGGATCCAGTTGAGGTTCTTGGACCAGTCGATCGCGATTTTTCCAGTGTTTCATACAAATGACGTAACGGCAATTCGTTGAAATGTAGTAAACAAATCCACCAGTGTAATGCTCTGTTCAGTTGCATTTCAAATCGTCGCAATATACCTCTGCCCTCCCCAGTGTTTGTAACTTCGCCGTCAGAGCAAATGCCAATTAAATTATCCAGAGGAATCTGCTTTTCTTCAAAAAATTCCTTCAAAGCTCCATGTTTCGCTTCAGCAGAATCATTTTTGCCTGCCAAGTTGACATAACCAAGCAATTGGTTGTTCGGCTCTTGTACGACGACAAAATGTCATTCTTTCTTCACTTCCGAATAGTAAGTTTCGCCAACTTTTAATTGAGTCAATGCGTCGTCTTTTCGACCGTCAAACGAAAATGCTTTCAAACACTCTGTTTTCCTTTGGCGGAGAACATCCAATCTAAGTTTTCTCCTTTCCCTGTCTACTTTGTTTTTGTCACAAACAATGGTTCGGCCGTGTTTATCTCTCCATCCAATGTCTTCAAACAAAGCCGATGCTAGGCAAGATGCAACTCTGCTTGTCACGCCCAATCTATCGCACATCATTGCATGTATGAGCCACATCCATTGGAGTATCACCTTGCAAATCTGAGGGAGTTGGCTGATACGTTACATCAACGGTTAATGCCAATGGTGGTTGTATTGTAAACACTTCTGTCTCTGAAGGATCCTCAACAACAGGTATTGATAGTGTTCTATCGTTGTGCTGGTCAAAAATAAAGTTTTTCAGGTTATCGGGAATTTTACCACAGTTACAAAGATTTGTTAGCAGCGGACATTTGCATTATGCGATGAAAAATATTTTCTTTGTACCGTCAACGAAAAAAGTAAAATTTCAGAATATCGAATGCAGTTGGCAAAGAAAGTTCATCCAGATCCCTTGCTGGACCGAATAGTTCCACATTATGAGAATGTAAGTTGCCTAACGAGGGTGCTGACGTTGATGCTTCTTCTACTTCGCCCTCATTTTGCTCTACATTTCTTGATGATGATGATGCTCCTTCGTCCATATTGTGTTTCTTATGCCAATAATATATTTTGAACGAATGTGTAGATATAATAAACTTTTTTGAAAACCGCAATAATTAAACTACTTTATGTCGTAGTAAAAAATCCGGATTGACAAAAATGTTTAAATAGAAAGGAATAGTAAAACTAGTTTTGAAAAAAAACACAATTTTAAAATTTAAGTGAAGTTAAGCTTTGAACTCGCAATATCAACCGAAACAACTTCCTACAATATCTCAATAAGGCTAAGAGTCAGGTAGAAATAGTTTTTGCCTACAATCTTCAGTTTTTATTGTGCTACCTAAACGGGGGATGTAGGGTAGAAGGGGGCACATTCGCCACTGAGGCATATATGCATGAGCTGCAGTAAATCGACAGTAATGGTGAGTTCATCTTTTTACAAACAGGTAGAAAGTTTTTTCGTTGACAAGCCTATTATGTACTCGTGATTCCAAGGTCATGATCATTATTACAAACGCAAAACAGTTTTCAACTATGTTGGAGGCAGGCTTTAAACATTCACAAAAATATAAATTAATTTGTCTCAACATATTGCAGATATATAACAATTATGCTAAGAGACGCCTACCCCTTGCCTCTAGCATTCATTAAAAAAAGGCTGTTAAACAATCAACAATGAGGAGTTATGAAAAAAAATATCTTATATGAACAATTGGATCTAACGGAAACATATACATAAAAAATGATTTGGGAGAAATGGCAATAAACCTTTTATCTGAACGATCGGTTATATGGGAGATATATGCTATAGTGGTCCGATCCTACCGGATCCGACATATATCTCCTGTATGCCAAATTTCATGGAGATATCTAAAAAACTGAGGGACTAGTTTGCGCTCAAACAGACAGACAGACGGACGGACGGACAGACGGTCATGGCTAAGTCAACTCAGCTCGTCCTCTGCCCATTTTGGTATATTTATTGGTGGGTCTAACGGAAACATATACATAAAAAATGATTTGAAGCCTTGAAAATGAAAAAAATCGATTTCGACCAAAACAAGTCTCAAAAACAAAAAAAAAATATTTTTTTTTAAACTGTTACGGCCAACGTTTTTATCGCATAATTTTAAGTAGGGTAGGAAGTACGAGACAAATTCGTTTTCATCGGCAACACCTTTGCACGTTTTTGAAGAAACCCTTAAAAAAATGGCGGAAAAGTTATTTTTTTCACCAAAACACTCCTCAACACCCCAAAAATATTTTTTTTTTTTTTCAAAAAACTGTTATCGCCAAAGTTTTTAGCGGATAATTTTAAGTCGGACAGGGTATGTATGAAAATTTTTAAGTCGAATGAAATTTTTTTAAGTAGGTCATGAAAAAAACCTTAAAAATAAACGAAAAAAAATTTCAAAAAACTCAAATTTTGCAGGCTCGAAAATTATTTTTTTGGGTAGGCGTAGTGGAACTTTTTTTTCCTGAACCCAAAACCTATCGAAAAATCGATGGCGTGATATGGGTTAACTTTCTTCCATACAAATCGACCCGCCTTAATGTATATTTAATTAATACTATATAAATAAAAATTTGTTTAGTTAATCGGCATCAAAACCGGAAAATGGTCGATTTGCACATTCGCCGTTCTTTTTCTGAGGCGACGATATGCTTCCTCTGCGCAAAAACAAAAAAACAAACAGTTGACGGATTGTGATCTCAATTCATGAATTTCAATGTGTTTTGGTGAACTAAATCCAAATCTGTGATCAGAATTAGCGTAACAGGTCGCAGTTCTTCTCCAACCTAACAAAACCACCACAAAATAATATTGGACTTTTTAGCAAGGTTCGGGATGAACTGGTCCGCTGTTGAATTCTGATATCGAATTCGGAATCAGTAGCCAATTTAGCTTTATTCGATGTTGATTTTTTATGTTTCGCAAATTTTTAAACCAAAATTGGGAAGTCCAAAAAACATGCCAATGTTTGAGGCTAGAATGCTAGAATTTCCTACAAAAATATGTTTAGGTAAATGGTGTTTGTCAACAATGATTTGTCGTTTTTATACCAAATTGGAGGTTAAGTCTGTAAAATCTGAACTAGTAATGATAGACTCTAGACTTTAATTTAAAAATCTGAAAAAATTACAGTAATTTTTTTCACCTTTCTTAAAAAGAAAATCAATATAATTTCTGAAATTTTTTTTATTTTTATTTTTGGCCCAGACTAATGTGTTGATACATTCTTGAATTTCTAACCGCTGCCCCTTTTGTATTAAAATGTTTTTATTAGGTCGCTTTCGTCGTTCTTGTGCCCGGATTTTTGCATTCGATTATGAACCAACTTCCTGTTGTGCTAGGGTCTTGAAATTTTCACCACAGTTCAGGTCGCGATGACAATGCAATATTATGGGGAAAAAATTCCGATAGGTGGCGCGTGGGTCGCTATATTTTCAAAAATCGCATTTATGGTCCGATTTGGCTGAAATTCGGAACATGTATTACTCCTATGAAAAGAAATATTTTCCTAAAAAAAAATTCCGTTAGGTGGAGCTGAGATCGGGGTAATAAAAACTGAAAATCCTAATTATGGACCGATTTAGCGTGTGTATTACTTAATCAATTTCCAAATGTTTTGAAATGTTCACCATCGTTCAGGTTTCGCTGACAATGCATTATACAAAAAAAAATCCAAAATATTGCTTTAATTGAAAAAGTCCCATTTATCGGCCTATCTTCCTTATTAAAAAAAAAAAAAAAAACTAATGGCGGCGATATACCTACAGGTTATCATCATAACCTCTAACGAGATTTTTAGCCGAGCTTCTCTTTCCAACTTGTGGTGTGTTGCTTTTTGAGTTTTTCCTACAAGTTGGCGGGACCTACAGTTTTTTGCCGACTCCGAACGGCACTTGCAAAGCAAATGAATTTTTTGCTGAGAAGCTTCTCATGGCAGAAATACACCCGGAGAGTTTGCCAAACTACTGCCGAGGGGCGACCCCGTTTTAGAAAAATTCTTTTTCTAAATAATTTTTGATGTTACTTTTGCCGGGCATCGAACCGCCACGACTTGGTGTAGAAGGCCGAACACTTAACCGCTACACCACGGCTATATCGTGAAAAGATGTTTTTTTTAGAAAAGCTCATATCGGTAATAAGATTGTTAGAAATTAATGCGAACCATCTTTAGCGTGCGCCAATGTTTTTATACATTTCAAAGTCCAAAAACTATTTAATACCTATAAGAATTCCCACTCACAAATGTTCCAGATAAGCTTTACGTGGTGAAGAATCTATGTAGGCAGAGGGGAAATTATTTTCCAGTTTTGAGTTCATTTTAAAAACATTTTAAATTAAAAATATTTTTTATCATATTTTTTATTCCTATCTCCTTTAATACGTGCGAGCGCTTCCCTCGTATGGGCAAGTAACAGAATACATACATGCATATGTACATATGTACACGCAAACCAGCAAAATGACTATAGTCATTACGCTTGACCAATAGTGCCTCGCTATAAAACGGTGCACAACGAGTTATTTTAGCACTAACTGCTTCGTACGGCTCCCAGCAAACATTTTTATCTAATCTCAATTTGAGATGCATTTGAGAACCAATCATCATCAACGTTCGTTTGAGATTTGAGGCGAAATAACCGTTGATAGCGTTCTCAACCTAAAAGGAGGACTTTTAATATGGGATTTTCCCTGATTTTCAAATTGAGAACGGCAGAATTTTCAAACGTTTCTCAAACTGAGCGGAGTGGATCGAAATGGAATCCACATGCTCTCATTGAAATATTTATTCAGAGATGCCAATCATGCAAAACAAATACCCATTTTAATAAAAAGTGAGTTTCCATTTATGCAGTTAAGTTTTACTTAATACTTTTTTAATTAATATAGTTCAACAAACAATCCTGTTATAAAAACAACATTTGAGAAAAAGTTGGGAATACATGTTTTATCAAACGTTTGAGTTTTTGGTGCTCGATGTTTGTTGGGCTACGAATATGTGTATTAGTAGATATTCGTGCATCGCGTTCGTATGCTGCATACACACTTAGACTGTTGCTGTGGTTAGTCAACTAAAGCCCTATATACACTTATTTTTGAGCGTGAACAATTTTCCTTTGTGTAATATGTAGATATTACTCCACTTTTCCAAAAAAAATCATCCGTAAGTGGATAAACAACTAAAATATCTTTGATATTACTGCATTTAAACTTAAGTGAAAGTGTTAAATATGCTTTGAAATGCTTATTTTACTATCGCACAGTGAATTGTGTGCGAACGCAAAGTGACACAAACCCTTCGCAAGTGAGTGTTGAAATTTGGCAATTACCACACCAAACTGTGATTTTTTTTACATTTTTTGGAGAGTTGAAGTCATTTGACAGATGTGCGTGAACGCACAAAAGAATTGATTTGGAATTCTTTTCCTTTGCGTACGCAATAGAAAGTCTCCACTCATTCACGCTCACGTTCACACGGAACTGTATGAGGGTCTTAAGTTCGTGAATATGTGAATAATTGTAGTTCTCTGGTCTGCGCTTTAATTTTTTGTTAGAAATTGCATATCGTCACTCGGCGCGCAATACCGCGTATTTGTTAAGCCAACTGGCGGCAATTGGAGACACCGCGTGTTCTCAGATCTGCCTTCACTTGGTCCTGCCATCAGAGAGGTGGCCTCCCTCTTCCTCTACTTCCACCGGCGGGTGCCGATAAGAATACCTTCTGGGCCGGAGCGTCTTCGTTCATTCGCACCACGTGCGAATTGATTACATTTCAATTCCCAAAAAAAAAAATACCAAAAGTATTTGATCGTTTTGAGGCTCAAGTACAAAATGTAATTGCCGCGCCATTACTTTTGAAAGGAATTAAAAATGTAATTTGAAATTTTTTCAATTACATTACAAGGAATGGAAAATGTACTTGAAAATTTCCAATTCCTCAAAGGAATTACAAAAGTAATTGAAAAACTGATGAAGGTTCATGTGCGTACACAATCATTTGCGATTAAAAGGGTGGTTGTTTGTGGCCATACTACATATTATTTAATATTTGGGTCTATCAGCTATTCCGACGCAGCTTCCGTTTCGCGTGATCCTGATCGTAGGAGTTATTGCATTACTTACTTGCAATATAGGACTGTTTATGTAGTTCTTGACTATCTCGTTTATTTATGGTAGCCTCCAAATGAGCATTACATGTGAGGGTTTTCTCCAGTGAGAGGTTTCTCCAGTGCCCCTGTGGGTTAGGGGTTTAGAATATGCCCGAGGTAGGCATACCGGTAGTAAGACGCGACTAATATGCACTTGGGTAATGACGTGCTAACCCGATGGTTGATCTACGGATATGATGCCTCTCACGTCTCATTGCCCATCTTCTCATGGATGGAGGGATGACATGACCTAGAAGTTTCCACCGGTCATACCAAATCGGTACCACGACAGTCGGGCAGTACCGCAGCGTACCGGGTTCTTATCCGGCCAAGGGAGTGCTTTGCTGTTAACAACATCAACAACAACAGGATTTTCTCCAGCGTGAATTGTAGGTATTTTGCTTCCACTGAGAAACTTATACGGCAGCTTCCTAGCGATGGATCTAGTATAGACAGCTTTCTTCGCCGAGTGAAAAGCACCACTACGGTTTTATTGAGATAACCCTTTGTTGGCACACCATCTTTCAATGATGCGCAGGGCTTGTGCATGCGATTCGATATTGATTCGTCATGCATCCCTGGTGATGTCCTAGGCAGTGGAGATTGTCTCTGGCTGCATTACCTGTTCTATAGCTATAATAGATACTACGTATATAGTTCTGAAGTCCAGGTTGTATACAGTTCCTAAATCGGTTTTATTTTATAAGTTTCGAACAAGACAAAGTTTTTAGAATTCGAGGGGGAGAGGGAGTGGCTGGCGTTGGGTCACTCCTGGAAGCTGGAGTCACCGTAGAGCGCGGCAACAGCGGCAGTTTGAGGGCGCCTTCTAAGCTGCTAAACTTAAGGGTAAAACAGGGCGTCAAAAGTGGAGAGCAATGAACAATACCGATGCATAACACCTCTGGCTTTCTTAACGGTCTCCGCGGTACGAAACTCGCCTTCTTTTCAAAATTTTACGTTTCATCATTAAATACTGCCGATCAAGAGGGCTTTTGCCCCGGGTTATATTTGGTCTTCGATATATATCGATAAATTTATCGATAACTGAGTTATCGGCCATAATGTGACTGCCCAAAAACCTTAAAAATTCACTACAACATGGGTATTAAACGAAAGCGGAAGGACCCAGGTTATATTTGGACTTCGATATATTTCGATAAATTTATCGATAACTGAGTGATAGGTCAAAATGTGATTGCCAAAAAACCTTAAAATTTTCATACAATATGGGTATTAAACGAAAGGTGAAGGACCCAGGTTATATTTGGACTTCGATATATTTCAATAAATTTATCAATAACTGAGTCATCGGTGAAAAAGTTATTGCCCAAAAACCTTAAAGTTTCCATACAATATGGGTATCACACGAAAGGGAAAGGCCCCAGGTTTCACGTGGATTCGGGCTGGGAAAGGCCATTCCCAATCCTGACGGAGCGTTTGGTATTACCCAGCAACTTTGGGCATAGCCGTATATGTAAACGGAAACCAAATAGTGGATTGTCATTCCTCGGGTCTTTTCCAAGGGCTGCCCTGTTGCGAAGATCTGGTCGATTGTGGACTTACCATGCCTGGAACCCCACTGATAAGATCCAATCAGCTCGTTGGCGGTGGACTTCAATTTCTCGCACACTTGAAAGAACCTTGCATGTGTTGTCACTACTTATCCCTTAAAAGCGCTGTTCTGATGAAACAATAGTGAGCATGGCCCGCAAATTCCATTTGCATAAATCGCAATACGTTTTTATACACCAATTAACATTTAGCATTTCAATTACTTTTCCAATTCCTTTAAGGAATGTATTTGGAAATTCTCAAGTACATTTTCCATTCCTTGTAATGTAATTGAAAAAAATTCAATTACATTTTCAATTCCTTTCAAAGGTAATGGCGCGGCAATTACATTTTGTACTTGAGCCACAAAATGATCAATTACTTTTGGTATTTTTTTAGGAATTGAAATGTAATTAATTCCTTTTCTTTTCATGAAAGGAATTGATTACATTTTTCAATTACTGAGGAATGTAATTGTAATTGTAATGGAATTGATTTTACCCAGCTCTGTTCTTCGGTACTCGCCGTCACCAACTTTTAGGGGTCCATAAATCTTTCGAAGAATTTTTCTCTCGAATACTCCCAAAGCCGCCTCGTCAGAAGCTGTGAGTGACCATGCTTCTGCACCATATAGCAGGACGGGTACGATGAGTGTCTTATAGACTGTTGTTTTTGTTCGTCGAGAGAGGACTTTACTTCTCAATTCCCTACTCAGCCCAAAGTAGCATTTGTTTGCAAGAGTTCTCCTTCGATGGATATCCAGGATTACATGTTGTTGGTATTAATGCTGCTTCCCAGGTATACAAAGTCCCTTACTATCTCGAAATTATTGCTGCCAACTGCCTGCCAGCAGGTACTTCGTTTTACCTTCGTTCGGAGTACGCAGAAGTTACGGCGCGGTTGTTGAGGCCAATGATCCCGATGTCGTCGGCATACGCCGATATATGTATACGCAAAAACGTCTTTCAGGACAGGATTTCCATTTTTTGGTAAAATTTTTGTTCTGGCAAATTAGCAAAATGTAGTTCGATGCCTAATTTTTATGTTTGCCTGGTAGCCGAATATATTTCTTCTTCAAAATTCGAAGCTTGGGAAAAATAGCCATTTTAAGCATGACAATAGGCATACAACTTAAAAAATCAGCTAAAATTACTCCATCTGCTATATATACAATTTTCTATTTCCGTTGCATAATTTTCGTTGCATCATCCATTTTCTCAAATTTAGCTCTCAATCAAAACTTCATATCGCCGCCTAAGAAGTTAATTTCAAAAACGGGTTTCTAGGGGGGTAGAGGAGGGTTTGCTGATCACTAAAATATAGTTATTACCGTAAGCAATCTTTCCTCTCATTATATAAAATTATTTTTTTACAAGTACGTTCAACAATGCCAAATATCGTTACTCTAATATAGAAGGGCCCTAACTCATATTTTCTTAGCTCGAAAAATTATTCGAAAAAACTAAATTTTAAGTAAACCATAGCAACGATGGCTTGTTCGAAAACACAAATATCAATGCATGTAATATTTAACTACGATATAGCATAGTACTAAGATTTTAGTCAAGCTTCGGTCAGAATTTATTAATAAAAAACCATCAGCAACTTGATTGAAAAACAAAAATGATTTAGGGCCTTTTTATATCAGTTTAACGATATATACAACAGATGTACACATTGTCGCAATGTCGAAAACGGAGACAACACCGTATTTTGTTGCCTGGTTGCTGGCAAGTGAGCTACTGAGCATAGCAAATGGCATGAATTGATTGGTCAGTGTGATCCTACCGCTCTCACAAGCGCAGCAACAATGTCATTGTTTGGGATACCAAACAAAGAGCGTTAAATCTGTGTGCCTACGCCTGGCATAAAGCAGCCACTTTTGAATATTTATTAATTATTTGTGATGTCAAATATGCTGTGATGAAGATTTTTTAAGCGACTTGAAAAAGTTGGCTCATCGATCATAGTTACTTTCAATATCTTCCAAAATTAATTAATTCGCGATGAAGAGAATCCCGGCCTGTTCTGACCATAGACCCAAGCCATCGTTATTCAAAAAGATGATTGCTTGCTCTAAACTTTCACTAAAACGCACGGGAAGAAATTACTAAAACTCGACAAGCACGAAAAAAAATAAAACGGCATATTTGGCTTTTTATTTTTTTATATATTTGTAAATGTACTTTCTGCATGGTATGTACTTATACATCTAAGGCTTATAAGGTATGTATCGACGACTGGGTGGCATGTCGCCCTAATTCAAAATATTTTTCAAAAACTCCCCAAGTATATCAACATTTGTTTAAATAACTCTCTTTAATACTTTTTTTCCGCAACGCTCTATCTAAGAATTTGATTCACACACAACCTATCTATGACGTTTTTGAAAAATATTTTGAAACAGAGTGATCATCCACTCAGTCGTCGATATATTTTTACACACATTTTTCAAGTATTTATGTACATACATATGTACATAAATAAAAAACACTAGGCAAAACTATTATAATGGCAAAATAAAAAAAATCAGTACCTTGTATTTAATCAATTGTTAAACTGAAGTTTGGGATGGAGTGAAGTAGACTTAAGATACTTATAAAAAATTATACATAGAGATTCTAAAAAGAATTTTTTTGGGAGATTTCTCCCATTTCCCATTCTTGAAATCATGAATGCACATTTTTTAGGAATTTGTTCCCTTTTCCCATCTCTCAGTATCATAAATGAACTTCGAAAGTTCGAATATGCATTTGGGAAGAATAGTAGGTATTCTAAATAACAAAAAATGGGAGAACTGACAAGTTTTTTTTGGGAGATGTTTCCCCAAATGTTTACAGGGGAGTTTATGGAAAAATATTAATAATTTCCAATAAATAGTTTGAATTGTTGAAGAAAATATACATTTTGTGTTCTCGAGTGAGAGTCCAGGGTTTTTTTGGGAAGTGATACCGAAATTGGCGGTCCTTGCCCGGATATGTATTGTCTCTCGGTACTGCCCGAATGTCGTAGTAGCGATTAGGTTTGACCAGTGGAAACTTCTAGGTAATGTCCACCATCCGTAAGGAAGGAAAAGATGGGTAATGAGAGGCATCATATCCGTGGATGAACCATCGAGTTACACGTAATTAGCTATATGCATATTAGTCGCGTCTTACGACCAGTAAACCTACCTGCGATGGCAACTACGGGTCGGAACTCCACCCAACAGACATCTTCCCGTCCCTCTGCATACCGGGATAAAAAAGGCGGCAAGGATCAGACGAGGAGTTAAACCCCCATCCGAAGCTGCATCAAAACACCCCCGGAGTGGGCAAACCTAGCTTTGCTGAAGTGAGCAAGGATAGTATCCTCATAGGTATCACTGACCAAGGTAACGACCGTTCGGCTACCCTTAACCCTAGAACACACACCCAGAAAATACCACGAAAAGACACACCCGGGATACGTTTGTACCCGGGACCTTATTTTGCGGTTTTTTTAATGCTTATTCAACCGATTTCTATGATTTTTTTTTTGAAATGTATAATTTAATATATAACAAGTATTTTGTCTTTTGTTTCATTCGAATATTCCTACTGGTTCCAGCGATATGGGCAAATAAAATCAGGACATGTAACAGTGGATTTTTTTTTGTTTGTTTTTGTTGTTGTCCTGATAAATGCAAAACAAAATAATATAATTTATAATAATATACTTGTAGAGTAACAACGAATACACATTTTGGTTTTTATTTCATTGAAATATTCTACCTGGTTCAAAAGATATGTGCAAAAAGGTCGCGCAAGGTATGGGTACGTAGGTAGCAAATACTGGTATAACTAACTATTTTATATGCAGCTGCAAGGGTTGTTTTCACACCAGGTGTTGTTATAAATGCTGCCTGTTGATATTTTCATTATTGTTTTGGTGCTCAAAAGTGTAAGAAGGGAAAATATAAGTGAAACTATAAATAACTGGATACGAAATGGCTTCAAGAAGAAACGAATATTTATCAAGTGCAGCATATAGAAGGTACAAAATGTAAAATAAGCAACAATGTAAAGATATACTAATTTTTTTTTATTATGCAGGCTAACTGAGGAACAGCGAGAATCATATATACAATCTTTATTTGATGAAATTTGTGACGATGACGCTCCCTATGATTTTGACTCAGAAGATGAAGAATAAATTCAAATCAATGACATTGAAATTGATGATGACGATGCTGAAGTTTCGCAAAGTGCCGCAGAAGTATTACCTGATTATTCGGACTATGAGGATGATGAAGAAGACGATGAAGAAGAAGAAGTAGAAGAAAATAACGAATTACCTGCTAGTGATGAGAAATTTGTTGCACGTGATGGTACTGAGTGGATGAAAGAACCAAATGTAAGTCGTCAGGTACTCAGACAAAATATTATAAGAGAACGTTCTGGACCAGCTAGATGCACTGAAATGTTGTCAATAGAGCAAACATTCAAATGTTTCATGAACGTTCAAATGGCTGATATAATTATGCGCCACACAAATAAGTTAGCAAAAGAAACTTATGATGCTTACAACAATGCGCATCCAAACACAACTCCTAAGTCATGGACGCCTGTGTCAATAACAGACCTGTATGCATTTTTTGGCATACTTATTATGACTGGTTCGAACCATAGCAATGGACAACATGTTAGAGATTTATGGAGCGTCAAAAACTATCCTTTATATCGCGCCACAATGGGAGTCAACCGTTTCTGTTCGATATTGCGGTTCCTAAGATTTGACGATAAAAACACTCGTGCAACACGCTTACTAACTGATAAAGCAGCACCGATCAGTGAGTTGTGGACGATGATGAACAATAATCTTGCTGCACATTACAAGCCCAGCTCATGCTTGACGATTGATGAACAATTATTTCCTTACCGTGGACGCACACGGTTACGCAGTACTTACCGTCAAAACCTGCTAAATATGGAATCAAGGTTTGGTGGATTTGCGATGCCACAAATGGATATCCACTGCATGGACAAATATATACTGGCCAAGCAGAAACTGGTAGTGAAACGAACCAAGGCGAACGAGTGGTGAAACATTACAAAGGACAATTTGTTTACGACCTTGCCAGTTGCAGAACTGCTTCTCACCTGGAAACTCACGATCGTTGGAACTTTGCGCAAAAACAAATCATATATTGCTCAAGAAATGAAGCCGAACAAAAACAGGACAATTGGTTCAACGACATTTGGCTTCAAAAATAATGTGACAATGTGCTCATGTTCCCAAAAAAAATAAAGCAGTAATTTTGCTTTCGACCATGCATAATGATGCTGAAATAGCTGATAGTGGAAAACTTGAAATAATTGAATATTATAATCGTACCAAAGGTGGTGTTGATCGAATGGACCAAATGTTTGCGGAATATCCAACACAAAGACAAACAAAGCGATGGCGACTAGCGATGTTCTTCAACATGTTGGACATTACAGCTCTTGCAGCCTACATTGTCTACGATTTGAATAACCCTATGTTGCCTTGATCCTGCGCAGCTTGGCTGACGCATTGTGTTTGCCCATTATTGAAGCCAGAGCCATAAATCGTCGTGACGCGAAATTTTTCGACTAAAATTGCTATTGAAGCATATTTCAACCGACCGGTGGAATCAATGGTGTCAACAGCAGCATCAACATCTGCCGCAGCGCGCACGCCAAAACCTGTGTGTGGATCTTGCTATTTATGTTACGCACAAGAGGAAAAACGCCGTAGAAAAACCAGAAAGCTGTGCGCCAATGTGTCTTGAACATTCCGTCACATCAACAAATTGCTCTATTTGCCATGATTTTCGGAACACGGAACTGTATGAGGGTCTTAAGTTCGTGAATATGTGAATAATTGTAGTTCTCTGGTCTGCACTTTAATTTTTTGTTAGAAATTGCATATCGTCACTCGGCGCGCAATACCGCGTATTTGTTAAGCCAACTGGCGGCAATTGGAGACACCGCGTGTTCTCAGATCTGCCTTCACTTGGTCCTGCCATCAGAGAGGTGGCCTCCCTCTTCCTCTACTTCCACCGGCACCACGTGCGAATTGATTACATTTCAATTCCCAAAAAAAAAAATACCAAAAGTATTTGATCGTTTTGAGGCTCAAGTACAAAATGTAATTGCCGCGCCATTACTTTTGAAAGGAATTGAAAATGTAATTTGAAATTTTTTCAATTACATTACAAGGAATGGAAAATGTACTTGAAAATTTCCAATTCCTCAAAGGAATTACAAAAGTAATTGAAAAACTGATGAAGGTTCATGTGCGTACACAATCATTTGCGATTAAAAGGGTGGTTGTTTGTGGCCATACTACATATTATTTAATATTTGGGTCTATCAGCTATTCCGACGCAGCTTCCGTTTCGCGTGATCCTGATCGTAGGAGTTATTGCATTACTTACTTGCAATATAGGACTGTTTATGTAGTTCTTGACTATCTCGTTTATTTATGGTAGCCTCCAAATGAGCATTACATGTGAGGGTTTTCTCCAGTGAGAGGTTTCTCCAGTGCCCCTGTGGGTTAGGGGTTTAGAATATGCCCGAGGTAGGCATACCGGTAGTAAGACGCGACTAATATGCACTTGGGTAATGACGTGCTAACCCGATGGTTGATCTACGGATATGATGCCTCTCACGTCTCATTGCCCATCTTCTCATGGATGGAGGGATGACATGACCTAGAAGTTTCCACCGGTCATACCAAATCGGTACCACGACAGTCGGGCAGTACCGCAGCGTACCGGGTTCTTATCCGGCCAAGGGAGTGCTTTGCTGTTAACAACATCAACAACAACAGGATTTTCTCCAGCGTGAATTGTAGGTATTTTGCTTCCACTGAGAAACTTATACGGCAGCTTCCTAGCGATGGATCTAGTATAGACAGCTTTCTTCGCCGAGTGAAAAGCACCACTACGGTTTTATTGAGATAACCCTTTGTTGGCACACCATCTTTCAATGATGCGCAGGGCTTGTGCATGCGATTCGATATTGATTCGTCATGCATCCCTGGTGATGTCCTAGGCAGTGGAGATTGTCTCTGGCTGCATTACCTGTTCTATAGCTATAATAGATACTACGTATATAGTTCTGAAGTCCAGGTTGTATACAGTTCCTAAATCGGTTTTATTTTATAAGTTTCGAACAAGACAAAGTTTTTAGAATTCGAGGGGGAGAGGGAGTGGCTGGCGTTGGGTCACTCCTGGAAGCTGGAGTCACCGTAGAGCGCGGCAACAGCGGCAGTTTGAGGGCGCCTTCTAAGCTGCTAAACTTAAGGGTAAAACAGGGCGTCAAAAGTGGAGAGCAATGAACAATACCGATGCATAACGCCTCTGGCTTTCTTAACGGTCTCCGCGGTACGAAACTCGCCTTCCTTTCCAAAATTTTACGTTTCATCATTAAATACTGCCGATCGAGAGGGCTTTTGCCCCGGGTTATATTTGGTCTTCGATATATATCGATAAATTTATCGATAACTGAGTTATCGGCCATAATGTGATTGCCCAAAAACCTTAAAAATTCACTACAACATGGGTATTAAACGAAAGCGGAAGGACCCAGGTTATATTTGGACTTCGATATATTTCGATAAATTTATCGATAACTGAGTGATAGGTCAAAATGTGATTGCCAAAAAACCTTAAAATTTTCATACAATATGGGTATTAAACGAAAGGTGAAGGACCCAGGTTATATTTGGACTTCGATATATTTCAATAAATTTATCAATAACTGAGTCATCGGTGAAAAAGTTATTGCCCAAAAACCTTAAAGTTTCCATACAATATGGGTATCACACGAAAGGGAAAGGCCCCAGGTTTCACGTGGATTCGGGCTGGGAAAGGCCATTCCCAATCCTGACGGAGCGTTTGGTATTACCCAGCAACTTTGGGCATAGCCGTATATGTAAACGGAAACCAAATAGTGGATTGTCATTCCTCGGGTCTTTTCCAAGGGCTGCCCTGTTGCGAAGATCTGGTCGATTGTGGACTTACCATGCCTGGAACCACACTGATAAGATCCAATCAGCTCGTTGGCGGTGGACTTCAATTTCTCGCACACTTGAAAGAACCTTGCATGTGTTGTCACTACTTATCCCTTAAAAGCGCTGTTCTGATGAAACAATAGTGAGCATGGCCCGCAAATTCCATTTGCATAAATCGCAATACGTTTTTATACACCAATTAACATTTAGCATTTCAATTACTTTTCCAATTCCTTTAAGGAATGTATTTGGAAATTCTCAAGTACATTTTCCATTCCTTGTAATGTAATTGAAAAAAATTCAATTACATTTTCAATTCCTTTCAAAGGTAATGGCGCGGCAATTACATTTTGTACTTGAGCCACAAAATGATCAATTACTTTTGGTATTTTTTTAGGAATTGAAATGTAATTAATTCCTTTTCTTTTCATGAAAGGAATTGATTACATTTTTCAATTACTGAGGAATGTAATTGTAATTGTAATGGAATTGATTTTACCCAGCTCTGTTCTTCGGTACTCGCCGTCACCAACTTTTAGGGGTCCATAAATCTTTCGAAGAATTTTTCTCTCGAATACTCCCAAAGCCGCCTCGTCAGAAGCTGTGAGTGACCATGCTTCTGCACCATATAGCAGGACGGGTACGATGAGTGTCTTATAGACTGTTGTTTTTGTTCGTCGAGAGAGGACTTTACTTCTCAATTCCCTACTCAGCCCAAAGTAGCATTTGTTTGCAAGAGTTCTCCTTCGATGGATATCCAGGATTACATGTTGTTGGTATTAATGCTGCTTCCCAGGTATACAAAGTCCCTTACTATCTCGAAATTATTGCTGCCAACTGCCTGCCAGCAGGTACTTCGTTTTACCTTCGTTCGGAGTACGCAGAAGTTACGGCGCGGTTGTTGAGGCCAATGATCCCGATGTCGTCGGCATACGCCGATATATGTATACGCAAAAACGTCTTTCAGGACAGGATTTCCATTTTTTGGTAAAATTTTTGTTCTGGCAAATTAGCAAAATGTAGTTCGATGCCTAATTTTTATGTTTGCCTGGTAGCCGAAAATATATTTCTTCTTCAAAATTCGAAGCTTGGGAAAAATACCCATTTTAAGCATGACAATAGGCATACAACTTAAAAAATCAGCTAAAATTACTCCATCTGCTATATATACAATTTTCTATTTCCGTTGCATCATCCATTTTCTCAAATTTAGCTCTCAATCAAAACTTCATATCGCCGCCTAAGAAGTTAATTTCAAAAACGGGTTTCTAGGGGGGTAGAGGAGGGTTTGCTGATCACTAAAATATAGTTATTACCGTAAGCAATCTTTCCTCTCATTATATAAAATTATTTTTTTACAAGTACGTTCAACAATGCCAAATATCGTTACTCTAATATAGAAGGGCCCTAACTCATATTTTCTTAGCTCGAAAAATTATTCGAAAAAACTAAATTTTAAGTAAACCATAGCAACGATGGCTTGTTCGAAAACACAAATATCAATGCATGTAATATTTAACTACGATATAGCATAGTACTAAGATTTTAGTCAAGCTTCGGTCAGAATTTATTAATAAAAAACCATCAGCAACTTGATTGAAAAACAAAAATGATTTAGGGCCTTTTTATATCAGTTTAACGATATATACAACAGATGTACACATTGTCGCAATGTCGAAAACGGAGACAACACCGTATTTTGTTGCCTGGTTGCTGGCAAGTGAGCTACTGAGCATAGCAAATGGCATGAATTGATTGGTCAGTGTGATCCTACCGCTCTCACAAGCGCAGCAACAATGTCATTGTTTGAGATACCAAACAAAGAGCGTTAAATCTGTGTGCCTACGCCTGGCATAAAGCAGCCACTTTTGAATATTTATTAATTATTTGTGATGTCAAATATGCTGTGATGAAGATTTTTTAAGCGACTTGAAAAAGTTGGCTCATCGATCATAGTTACTTTCAATATCTTCCAAAATTAATTAATTCGCGATGAAGAGAATCCCGGCCTGTTCTGACCATAGACCCAAGCCATCGTTATTCAAAAAGATGATTGCTTGCTCTAAACTTTCACTAAAACGCACGGGAAGAAATTACTAAAACTCGACAAGCACGAAAAAAAATAAAACGGCATATTTGGCTTTTTATTTTTTTATATATTTGTAAATGTACTTTCTGCATGGTATGTACTTATACATCTAAGGCTTATAAGGTATGTATCGACGACTGGGTGGCATGTCGCCCTAATTCAAAATATTTTTCAAAAACTCCCCAAGTATATCAACATTTGTTTCAATAACTCTCTTTAATACTTTTTTTCCGCAACGCTCTATCTAAGAATTTGATTCACACACAACCTATCTATGACGTTTTTGAAAAATATTTTGAAACAGAGTGATTATCCACTCAGTCGTCGATATATTTTTACACACATTTTTCAAGTATTTATGTACATACATATGTACATAAATAAAAAACACTAGGCAAAACTATTATAATGGCAAAATAAAAAAAATCAGTACCTTGTATTTAATCAATTGTTAAACTGAAGTTTGGGATGGAGTGAAGTAGACTTAAGATACTTATAAAAAATTATACATAGAGATTCTAAAAAGATTTTTTTTGGGAGATTTCTCCCATTTCCCATTCTTGAAATCATGAATGCACATTTTTTAGGAATTTGTTCCCTTTTCCCATCTCTCAGTATCATAAATGAACTTCGAAAGTTCGAATATGCATTTGGGAAGAATAGTAGGTATTCTAAATAACAAAAAATGGGAGAACTGACAAGTTTTTTTTGGGAGATGTTTCCCCAAATGTTTACAGGGGAGTTTATGGAAAAATATTAATAATTTCCAATAAATAGTTTGAATTGTTGAAGAAAATATACATTTTGTGTTCTCGAGTGAGAGTCCAGGGTTTTTTTGGGAAGTGATACCGAAATTGGCGGTCCTTGCCCGGATATGTATTGTCTCTCGGTACTGCCCGAATGTCGTAGTAGCGATTAGGTTTGACCAGTGGAAACTTCTAGGTAATGTCCACCATCCGTAAGGAAGGAAAAGATGGGTAATGAGAGGCATCATATCCGTGGATGAACCATCGAGTTACACGTAATTAGCTATATGCATATTAGTCGCGTCTTACGACCAGTAAACCTACCTGCGATGGCAACTACGGGTCGGAACTCCACCCAACAGACATCTTCCCGTCCCTCTGCATACCGGGATAAAAAAGGCGGCAAGGATCAGACGAGGAGTTAAACCCCCATCCGAAGCTGCATCAAAACACCCCCGGAGTGGGCAAACCTAGCTTTGCTGAAGTGAGCAAGGATAGTATCCTCATAGGTATCACTGACCAAGGTAACGACCGTTCGGCTACCCTTAACCCTAGAACACACACCCAGAAAATACCACGAAAAGACACACCCGGGATACGTTTGTACCCGGGACCTTATTTTGCGGTTTTTTTAATGCTTATTCAACCGATTTCTATGATTTTTTTTTTGAAATGTATAATTTAATATATAACAAGTATTTTGTCTTTTGTTTCATTCGAATATTCCTACTGGTTCCAGCGATATGGGCAAATAAAATCAGGACATGCAACAGTGGATTTTTTTTTGTTTGTTTTTGTTGTTGTCCTGATAAATGCAAAACAAAATAATATAATTTATAATAATATACTTGTAGAGTAACAACGAATACACATTTTGGTTTTTATTTCATTGAAATATTCTACCTGGTTCAAAAGATATGTGCAAAAAGGTCGCGCAAGGTATGGGTACGTAGGTAGCAAATACTGGTATAACTAACTACTTTATATGCAGCTGCAAGGGTTGTTTTCATACCAGGTGTTGTTATAAATGCTGCCTGTTGATATTTTCATTATTGTTTTGGTGCTCAAAAGTGTAAGAAGGGAAAATATAAGTGAAACTATAAATAACTGGATACGAAATGGCTTCAAGAAGAAACGAATATTTATCAAGTGCAGCATATAGAAGGTACAAAATGTAAAATAAGCAACAATGTAAAGATATACTAATTTTTTTTTATTATGCAGGCTAACTGAGGAACAGCGAGAATCATATATACAATCTTTATTTGATGAAATTTGTGACGATGACGCTCCCTATGATTTTGACTCAGAAGATGAAGAATAAATTCAAATCAATGACATTGAAATTGATGATGACGATGCTGAAGTTTCGCAAAGTGCCGCAGAAGTATTACCTGATTATTCGGACTGTTTAAGCAAGAGCTTTTTCTTGCCTACAAAAAATTAAATTAAGAAATTTGGGGGTGTATAATTGCACGGTAGCGAAAGCACAAAATAAAAAGCCGGTCCGCTTAATCTGAGCGACAATAATATTCTGATTTATTCCAATTCAATTATATATTTACAAAGCATAAAGAAAGATGGGCAAAAGGGATTATGAGTAGTGGGAACTAATGTAGTGTGTGTGTGTGTGTGTATGTTTGTATTACAAGAGCAGGTAATGTTTTGTTGTGTAGTTAGTGTACTTATATTTTAGTTAGTGAGTAGCAATAAAATAAATCATGATACAGTGTGTCACATATATGTTCAGACACAGTGCCTTGCGTGTTTGATCCAACATCCCGGCCCCGTTGAAAGTATCCACTTTCAAGAGACTGGCAGTACTGCAATTTTGTGAATAGGTCTGCAGCAATTTCCATTGGCGGTGCGAAGATGCACAACACGAACTTGACCATCTCGTCCGTGTATGGTGGACTCTACTCGGCCAAGCTTCCAACGTTGCGGTGGCAAGTTATCTTCATGTATGAGGACCAAGGTTCCTTCTGTGATATTGGGCAGAGGCTTAGTCCACTTGACTCGCGATCGTAATTCATTTATATAATCTGCTGACCAACGGCGCCAAAAGCGTTGTTTGATGGCAGTGATTGTATCATAGCGATCTAAATGCGAGAGATTTCTGTCTTCGAATGAACGTTCAGGTAAGGCGCGTAGGGAAGAACCGACCAAAAAATGTGCTGGAGTGAGCGGCTCATAGTCGTTGGGATCTGACGACATTGGCGAAAGTGGGCGAGAGTTGAGTATAGCCTCCACTTCCACGGCGACTGTGCTGAGTTCCTCAAATGTCAATCTTGTGTTTATTAATGCCCGATTTAATAGTCCCTTTGCGCTTTTGACTGCGGCTTCCCAAAGACCGCCAAAATGAGGAGCCCTGGGAGGAATAAAATGAAAATTAATAAATTCAGATGAACAATATTTATAAATTTCTTCCTGAGTATTCGTTTTGAATAAAAATTGTTTAAGTTCATTTAATTGATTAGAGGCCCCAACGAAATTTGTGGCGTTATCACAAAATATGTCGCAAGGCAATTTTCTACGACCACCCATGCGCTTGAGAGCGTTGAGAAACGAATGTGTCGAAAGATCGGATACTACCTCAATGTGTACTGCCTTCGTTACTAGACAAACAAATACAGCCAAGTAAGATTTCATAGGAGCCTTGCCTCGGATTCTCAAAGAAGTGTTTATTGGCCCGCAAAAGTCGACTCCACAGCGTTGAAATGGATGAGCGGGAGTCAGACGTGTGGCTGGCAGTGGTCCCATGACCTGTTGAGCCAGTACAGGCTTATAGCGTACACAGTGTACACAAGATCGAACAATGCGGCGTGCTAAATCTCTGGCATTCACTATCCAATACTCCAGACGTATCATAGCAACCAATGCTTTAGGGCCGGCATGATAATTTCGAAGATGCAAGTGTCGAAGGTAATTTAGCACAAATTGAGAATTGCCAGGCAGCAGGATTGGGTGTTTCTGAGCGTCTGGTAGATCTGCATAGTCTAAGCGGCCACCAACTTTGATGAGATCGAATCCGGTTGATCTGTCGATGAAAGGAGTTAAAAATTTAAGATTACTTTTTAAAGTTAGATTTTTATTTAAAAATATGAGATCTTCAGAGAAGTGCTGCTGTTGCAAATTCCAAATAATGCAATGTAATGCGTGTCGTAATTCTTCAGGCGATAGAGAAGTGGGAAATGTTGTTTGATTTCTGCAAGAGTTATAGAATCTAAATAACCAGGCAACGAGACGTAAGCAACGGGAGTATGAGCTGATGTCATTAATGATGTCGAGAATATAATTTGTATCCTTGACGATTGTTAACACTGTTTTGCGTTTTTCGGCGTTAATAATGTCCATGTCGAGATTTACTTCTTCCTTACTAGATGGCCATTTGACTTGATCTTGAAGCAGAAATTCTGGGCTGGAGAACCAATTTGACGCTTGAAGTTCAGATGTGGAACAACCTCGGGAGACAAGGTCTGCTGGGTTGTCTTTCGTTGGTACATGCTTCCAATGTGCACCCGCTGTAAGTTCTTGAATGTCTGACACTCTATTTCCGACGAATGTTGACAGAGTAATAGAGTGCTGTTTAAGCCAATGCAAGACTAGTTGTGAATCGGTCCAAAAGTAAGTAGTTACGAGTTGGTTCGAGAGGATATGCTTTATTTTGGCGTAGAGACAAGCTAAGAGATGAGCACCGCAAAGCTCGAGTTTGGGGAGGGACTGCTTCTTAACTGGCGCGACTCTAGACTTTGACGTGAGTAGTTGAACTTCGATATGACCATCAGGATTTTCCGTGCGTAAATATAAAGAGCAGCCATATGCTCGAATTGATGCGTCACAAAATCCATGAATTTGCACAATACGTGAGTTGGGTTGCAAACAATAGCGTGATACTTTCAGTGACGAGATTGATTTCAAAGATGCTAAGCAGTTGATCCAAGCTTGATGTACATGTTGAGGTACAGACTCATCCCAATCGAGTTTTAATAACCATAACTCTTGTAAAATTATTTTCGATGTAATTACCAATGGAGATAGCAATCCAAGCGGGTCGAAAAGAGATGACGCAATAGACAATATGGTTCGCTTGGTGACTGCATTTGTTTCTACTTTGGGTTGGAATGTGAACGAAAACACGTCAGTACGTTGATGCCAAGTTAACCCCAGTGTACTGGTAATACAATCGTCGGTAACGTGGATTTCCTTTTCAGCTTCACTCTCCATGAAATCTGGATGATTTGAGTGCCATTTTGATAATGGAAATTGTCCGCGTTTAAGTACTTCGATGACTTGGGATTTTAGCTCATGTAAATCAGCTACCTCGTTGGATCCACATAAGAAATCGTCCACATAAAATGATGATTTTACTGCTGATGCGCCAATGGGAAACTCAGTCGTGTACTGATCTGCCAAATAATGAAGACTACGTATTGCGAGATACGGGGCTGAGGCTGTGCCATATGTAACCGTATTAAGCTGGTATGTCTTGAGATCTAGGTCGGAAGAAGTTCGCCAGAGTATATATTGATATTGACAATCATTTTTATTCATAAGTACTTGCCTGTACATTTTGGTAACATCTGCAGTGATAGCGTAACGATATAAGCGAAAACGAAGTAATAGCAAGTAGAGATCTTGTTGAATGGTTGGGCCCACCAACAAAATGTGGTTCAATGATGTTTGCGATGAAGTTCGACAAGATGCGTCAAAAACGACTCGAAGTTTGGTCGACGTACTGCTGGGTTTGAGTACGCAGTGATGCGGTATGTAGTAATGTGGCTCGTTGGTTTTTGGATTTTCTACAAGGGACATATGACCAAGGCTTTCATATTCTTCCATAAACGAAATGTATTGAGGGCGAATTTCGGGTGAATGTTGCAAACGCTTTTCAAGAGCGAGGAATCTTCGGCGAGCGATATCGAAGGAGTCTCCGAGACGGGTGGGATCATCTTTGAATGGTAAACTAACGATTATCCGACCAGTAGCATCTCGTTTTGTTGTTTTTACGAAATGCTCCTCACAAATACGATGCTCCGGTTGACTCGGTTTTGATGATACGTCGATAGTTTCCAACTTCCATAAACGTTGTAGATTTTCGTCGATGGAACTTTCGCTTGACATTAAACACGCCGATGTTGCCACTTCACGCTCACCCCGATACCTTCCGGATACGACCCACCCGAATAAAGTTTTTTGTAGAGTAGGTAGATTTGGACCAAGACGAATTTGGCCTACCGCAAGTGCTTCGAAAAATGCCTCCGTTCCAAGTAATAAATCGATACGACGTGGTTTGTAGAAGGTCTCGTCTGCCAGTTTCGTATTGACAGGCAAATTCCAAGTCGAAGTATCAATCTCAGTATCGGGTTGGTATGCAATGTGAGACGTGACTCCAAATTGCAGTGACAAATGAAAAGCTGACGTACGCGATTTTATTGTTGTAGTGGTACGGGACTTCAAGTTCGTGAGGGATTCACCGATGCTGC
Organism: Campiglossa producta; assembly: GCA_964058755.1. Lineage (NCBI taxonomy): Eukaryota > Metazoa > Arthropoda > Insecta > Diptera > Tephritidae > Campiglossa > Campiglossa producta. The sequence goes on along the minus strand of CAXKVI010000028.1, from coordinate 244,060 downwards.
GAATGCCAATGTGATGTTTTTCTCGACGGAGATGGAGTTTTTGAGCAAAGTCGTCAGTGATGAAATTGACCTGGGAACATGAATCAAGTAGAGCTCTTCCAAGTTTGTACATACCTGAGGAATCTTGAACTAAAACCATAGCTGTAGCCAGAATAACTTGACCACAATCTGATGCCTCCATATGTGAGTGGGTAGCTGCTTGTTGATTACCTGTTTGAGGTCTGCTAGACGAATTAGGTGTAAATGACGGTGGGTGCCATGATGTTCGAGAATCTTGCAATGAATTAGTTGAAGTAGTTGGCGCTTGAGCCGTAGCCGTTACATGTGAAGTTGTCGATGTTGATTGTGGAGTGATCTCACGTTGAAAATTGTTGTCATGATGCAGTAGGGTATGGTGTGTCCGATTGCATGTACGGCACCGATGTTTCGAAGGGCACTGAGCCATCCTGTGACCGCTACCCAAGCAATTAATGCATAAATCATATTTCTTGTATATGTCGAACCGTTGATTCGTGTTTTTCTCCAAAAATTGTGGGCAACCTGTTAGCTTGTGCTTTGAGCTAGAGCAGAGGACACAGTTCGATTTAGTTACTGCAAACGAGGAGTGATGATTATGGGAATTCGAACGATTAGTTTTTACAGGTTCGGGTTTACGATTGGCTGACGAGTCTGATGAGTGTAGGAATTGACAATAACGTTCTAATACTTCCGTACATTGGGACCAGTTGGGGAGTGATTTATAATCTAGGGACTCATTCCATTTTTTGCGGGCTTGTTGATCGCACTTGCCTATAACGATGTAGATGAGCATTGCTTGTGCGATGTTGGTACTTGTACCCAATGATTCCAACGAGCTATAAATGGCTGACGCCTTGTCTACTAAACTACGCAAGAGTTGAGGGTTTGTATTTTCGACAGTTTGTAATGTGAATAGGGAAGCTATGCCCTCCAAGAAAATGAGAGTTGGGTTATCGAACCGTTCTTTGAGTCTATCTAGAGCCTTTGGGTAATTTTCACTAGTGACTTGAAAAGCCTTGACAGTTTCTAGTGCTGGCCCTTTTAAACACGAGAGAAGATAATTAAATTTTTCAATATTCGAGAGTCGGTTCTCGCGAGCGATAAGTTGTGTAAACGATGTAATAAAATTTCGATAATCTGCATAATCACCGTTGAATGTTGGTAATGACAATCGCGGTAGATGGGACGATTGAACAACAGTGGCTGCTGGAGGGGTTCCCGGGAGTTGGATGCTCATATTTGGATCAAATCCTAGCTGAGATTGAATGAGTACTTTTACTCCTACAAAGGTGTCCTCCAAATCGGCGCGGCCGTTGTCATTTGCATCTAAATCTTCAATTTCGGCTTGAACAGATAAAGCTTGCTTGAAGTAAGATTCTAAAATACCTAACCGACACTGTAGCTCAGCAGTAGATAGCTTTGTTTCTGCATCCCTATTTGCTTCTACTATTGATTTAATGCGTGAAATATTGCGCTTAATATTAGTGCGCTTACGCTTACTTTCTTCTAACGACATGATTTTTTGGGGGTTGTGCTCTGCTTATTTACTGCTGGGTTAGCAAACTGCAAAGTGATGGTAAGCTACCGGCGGTCAACCAATGACGCCAACAACGGCAGCACGAAAACGAAAACGAAAATGTAGGCAGCACAAGGCAATATGCGTAGGCAGAGAAATTTGAGCGAGAGCAGCGAATGCAATAGCAGCTGAATGCACCTGCTACAAGTGCTGACAGCGAAGGTAGACGAAAAGCGATAATCGAAAATAGCGACGGCAGATTAGCAGCGACGCAAGCGACAGTGGCTAATGAAAGCAGTGCAGTGGGCTGCTAGCAAAAGTTATGAAAATGAACTAACGGAAAAAAAACCAGATCACGGCAATTTTAGGGACACCAACAATGACTGGGAAGAGGGCGAATGAACTTTGCGTTATACGGGAAATCAGGGAACTGTATTTTTCGAGAAATTTCATGCATACATACCAAGTGATGAACCTTTTGGTTTACCGTATGTATGTATATCAGCAAATTGTTGTTTTCCAACCGATGACTTTTGTAGTTACCGCAAAGATATGATTTCCAAGAATTTTGCAACTATTCCCAATGATAATTACTGCCAACACTTTGATTTGACACTTTTTCCAATTTCTTGTTCTCGTCCATATGTTTCCCAATGGTATGATGTTTGGTTGATTGTTGTTGGTTTTTTTTTTTTTTTCAAGAGATTGGTTTTTGGTGTAGTGAAACCGATTTTTACTTTCAAATTAACACTCTTAACAAACGCGATTATACAGTGCCCCACGTTGGGCGCCAAAAATGTTTAAGCAAGAGCTTTTTCTTGCCTACAAAAAATTAAATTAAGAAATTTGGGGGTGTATAATTGCACGGTAGCGAAAGCACAAAATAAAAAGCCGGTCCGCTTAATCTGAGCGACAATAATATTCTGATTTATTCCAATTCAATTATATATTTACAAAGCATAAAGAAAGATGGGCAAAAGGGATTATGAGTAGTGTGTGTGTGTGTATGTTTGTATTACAAGAGCAGGTAATGTTTTGTTGTGTAGTTAGTGTACTTATATTTTAGTTAGTGAGTAGCAATAAAATAAATCATGATACAGTGTGTCACATATATGTTCAGACACAGTGCCTTGCGTGTTTGATCCAACACGGACTATGAGGATGATGAAGAAGACGATGAAGAAGAAGAAGTAGAAGAAAATAACGAATTACCTGCTAGAATAGAGCAAACATTCAAATGTTTCATGAACGTTCAAATGGCTGATATAATTATGCGCCACACAAATAAGTTAACAAAAGAAACTTATGATGCTTACAACAATGCGCATCCAAACACAACTCCTAAGTCATGGACGCCTGTGTCAATAACAGAGCTGTATGCATTTTTTGGCATACTTATTATGACTGGTTCGAACCATAGCAATGGACAACATGTTAGAGATTTATGGAGCGTCAAAAACTATCCTTTATATCGCGCCACAATGGGAGTCAACCGTTTCTGTTCGATATTGCGGTTCCTAAGATTTGACGATAAAAACACTCGTGCAACACGCTTACTAACTGATAAAGCAGCACCGATCAGTGAGTTGTGGACGATGATGAACAGTAATCTTGCTGCACATTACAATCCCAGCTCATGCTTGACGATTGATGAACAATTATTTCCTTACCGTGGACGCACACGGTTACGCAGTACTTACCGTCAAAACCTGCTAAATATGGAATCAAGGTTTGGTGGATTTCCGATGCCACAAATGCATATCCACTGCATGGACAAATATATACTGGCCAAGCAGAAACTGGTAGTGAAACGAACCAAGGCGAACGAGTGGTGAAGGATTTGTCTGCCAAATACCAAGGAAGTGGCCGAAACATTACAAAGGACAATTTGTTTACGACCTTGCCAGTTGCAGAACTGCTTCTCACCTGGAAACTCACGATCGTTGGAACTTTGCGCAAAAACAAATCATATATTGCTCAAGAAATGAAGCCGAACAAAAACAGGACAATTGGTTCAACGACATTTGGCTTCAAAAATAATGTGACAATGTGCTCATGTTCCCAAAAAAAATAAAGCAGTAATTGAAATAATTGAATATTATAATCGTACCAAAGGTGGTGTTGATCGAATGGACCAAATGTTTGCGGAATATCCAACACAAAGACAAACAAAGCGATGGCGACTAGCGATGTTCTTCAACATGTTGGACATTACAGCTCTTGCAGCCTACATTGTCTACGATTTGAATAACCCTATGTTGCCTTGATCCTGCGCAGCTTGGCTGACGCATTGTGTTTGCCCATTATTGAAGCCAGAGCCATAAATCGTCGTGACGCGAAATTTTTCGACTAAAATTGCTATTGAAGCATATTTCAACCGACCGGTGGAATCAATGGTGTCAACAGCAGCATCAACATCTGCCGCAGCGTGCACGCCAAAACCTGTGTGTGGATCTTGCTATTTATGTTACGCACAAGAGGAAAAACGCCGTAGAAAAACCAGAAAGCTGTGCGCCAATGTGTCTTGAACATTCGGTCACATCAACAAATTGCTCTATTTGCCATGATTTTCCTTAGATGTAAGATGCATTTTTATAATTTTTATAATAAAAGTCAATAACCTAATGTGTGAAATGAATATTTTTAATTTTTAAAATAAAAAAATAATATAAAAAATGTTTTTTTTTTATTATTATGAGGATATTTACGTATAAAATGTGTTTGGAAGGCTTTAGCTCCTGAACCAACTCAAAAATAAATAATCTTCCTAGATCCGAAGCGGTATAGAGGTATAGCGGTTCAAAAGTTACAACACTTCAAAGTTGAAAGTGGATACTTTTGTACCCGGGTGTGTGTTCTAGGTTTAAAGTTCCGGACAAGGGCCTCGATCTCGTCTGATATACTCTGCTGGTCAGCGACAAGCCTTTCGAAAGTGCTCATGACGAAATGACAAGAATTACGAAATTCGTAATCAAGTAACCACTATGAGGTGGTTGATGACAATTGTTTATTTAGTGGAATCCTTGATGCAGGGCCACAATTTTTGCCACTTCGAGGTGGTTGGTTGAATTGACGACAATGGTTCGTCTAGTGTGATCTTTGATGCAGGGCCACAAAATTACCACTATGAGGTGTTTGATTGAATTGACGACAATGGTTCGTCTAGTGTGATCCTTGATGCCGGGCCACAAAATTACCACTATGAGGTAGTGACAACAAGGGTGGTTTGCTGATGTGATCCTGTGCCTTGTTACAGGATCAATGTGTTTTATAGCTTCACGACAATGTACTGTTGCCGACAATTGTACCGTGATTCTGTGCCTTGTTACAGGATCAAAATATACCAGTATGTGGTCGTTGATCGATTGGACAATTGACTCGTCCTATAATGTTATCCTGTGTCTTATCACAGGACCCAATTACCAATATAATGTGGTTTGATTGCTTGACGTTCCTTGTTGAGGATACTGCGTCTTCAAGTGTCATCCTGTTTCTTGTTTCAGGATCACGTCGGGGTCACCAAAAACGTTCGGAATGTAGAACACCTATCGAACGCTGTGGGGTTTTATGGTTTTACTCAGGCAGAATCGCCTTGAGTGTAAGATCATATGCATTCAAAAGAAGTTAATTCGTTTCTGCATGTCGTTCTTTATATCGCACAAACCTTTTATACAAATAAAGTGCTTACACTAACATAAATATCTTAAGCTATAACTATAAGGAAAAAGTGCATGATTGACAATAGGGAAGTAAATTAATGATTGGTAATAATCAGTGACATAAATTGTGCTTATATTGCTTATTTTGGTTAATTGTATAAATTGTTATTTATGCAAAATATCAGTGTTTTTTATTGTTTGTTTACCTTAACTGTTTACTTGTTAATAATGCTTACTAAGCGTGAACTACTACTTTAACTATATGTGCGTATGTCTTTATTAATAATAATGCTTACGCTTACAAAGTGAATATATATATGTATGTATGTATTAACAAATACATAAAGCTTTGTTAACCTCGCATGACATTTGCAGCCTCAAAACTTTGCGCTCAACTTCAGAGGTATGCTACAATGAACGCTTTGACACTTCTCTTTTATACATTTGTTTTCGTTATTTATTTCTTTGCATTCAAAGAGTTTTGGTTAATTTATTAATTTAATAGAGAAAAAATTAATTAATGACTATTTCCTCCAATTTTTTTTTCTTAAATTAAAGCAAAGTCATCAACATCTGACTGTCAAAGTAAGTAAAATTTGAGAGTTTGCCAAATTTCAACGTTGAAACACGTATATTGAACTTATCTGTCAAAGGCAAAGTCCGAGGTAAAGTTGAAATAAAGTTTTATGTAGTTGACCCTTAAAAGCAATTTTTGCAGATAACTATCTTCCCAATGGTTACCGGGTAGTAACCAGTTTCTTTTTTAATTACCTGTACAAGCCTATTGCAATAAGCAATTTCCTTAACCGCTTTCGCGACCCAATGCGTTTACGCGAAAGCGGTTAAGGAAATTGCTTATTGCAATGGTTATATTATATTATATATTTTAAAGTTAGGACTGCAAAAAAGAATCATCATTGGGCTAAATTTCACCACCGAAATTTGTCCTTGTTTTTGCTTGACTTTTGTTTCGGCAATTAGAATAAGGCGGATTTACTTGCAAAATAACGAAAATGTGCACAGTTGTTTTAAACCTACAAATTTATTAAGAACAAGCTGTTGTTCATAATAACAAGTTCAACTTGACTTTCGTTTCGGCAATTAGAATAAGGCGGATTTACTTGCAAAATAACGAAAATGTGCACAGTTGTTTTAAACCTATAAATTTATTAAGAACAAGCTATTCCTTTATGTACTTTAATTTAAAAAAAACAATATTTTTTTCTTTTTCAAGATTCATATCTGTAAGGACGAAATGGAATCCTTACGTGAAACAAAAATTCTTTCAAATACTTTGGAGAATGTTGAGCCTGATACAATTAATAGCTTTGCCAAGTACCCGGTAACTGATATGTTTAAACAAGCTGCAAATTACTATTCGAGCGTCAGTAATTTGAGTAAGGGAGAATTACCATTTTCACGGATATCAAATACTTTCGTCGAACAAGTTACACAATCGCCTTCTATGAGCATACCTCTGACTACTGCCAGCTATTCTATTGACCGGTACAATCAGAACAATAATATAAGTTTACAATGTAATTTGCAACCTTTAATAATTGACAATGCGCGTGTATATATTGATGGAATAGAGGAAGCTTTTCAATATTTAAGAAGAATAGATAGCAATTCTGACGATATTTTGGACAATTTGCTTGATATCTCTGTACATGATTACTAGACTCATTTTGCTTTACCTTCATTGAATTCTAAATAAGGGTGTGCTCTTATATTCAGCGACCCAATTAACTCACAACCAAGAAAGCATATTGTAACAAAACGATCAGGATCAATAAAAAGAAGATATAAATATATACAAACATAATTCCCAAAATTTCAAACTGATTTTATTTAAACGCATATCTAATTTTTACCACTATACATCACAAAGTATCCTGACAATCCGGACCACGGCAACTCGTGCCGACTAGAAGTTGAAGTTATCAGAAAAATCGTAGTACATTCCACTGCGTTTCGACAATTTAATGATTTATGTACTCGTTTTTCTCATATTGCTGTATCGGAACCCTTTAAAGACTTCGTAATTAGTAAATCGGTATTTTTTTTCTCCACCAGTTGCTCAGAATATCCTTTAAGGGATCAAAGATTGTAGGGCCTCCCAAAAAATTTCAAGAAATGTGGATATGTGGTTACTAATTTAAAGGATAATGGAAATATACGCTAAATATAATATATAAATAAAATTAAAGAAATTTTTTTTTTAAAAATAAGCTTTTATTATTGGTTAATAAAATTAACTAAAAAGTAAAAAATAAATTCACTGTAAAGAAATATAACACTTCATAAATTCATTGTAACCTTTACCGATAATAACGCTTCTTCGTCTGCGACAAAATAATTCCATTCTGTACATGATTATATATTGTTAACATTAAAACTTTACACTTATATTATTAAATCTTCCAGTCTATATCACAACCCCAATTTTATATTTATATTTATATTTTTGAAGTTAACTTCCCAGCAAAAAGTCGGTAATGGCTTCTGAGTGTAATCCATTCCAAAAGGCGTTGCCTTATAATGCCTTCAAAATAATTTCACTTCTTTATCACAATTCGGGTAATTCAGTAAAGCGGGTGTGAGGGTAATGTATTACACAAGGCATTGATTTAAATGAATTAAAATAATTTCACTTCTTAATTCATTAATTAAAATGAATAAAATAATTTCTCTTCTTTGAAAATGATTTAAAGTAAATTCGCTTCTCTTACCCATTCTTGGTAATGCATAAAAGAATGCAAAGGCGAAGTACGTTCAATTTTGCAACTCTTTAATTTGCCTTTGCTTCTTCGATCAATTACGGGTAATGCAAAAAAAATCCCGTTACCTTCTGTCGAAATTTCCATTCTACAAAAATCATGTTTGAATTGTTCAATTTAGTTAGTTTGAAATTGTGGTCAGTGCGTGACACGTCATTTATAAGTAAAAGAGTGCGTGAAATACTAAAAAAGTGATTTAATAAAATAAAATTAAATTAAAAATTAACTTAACAATAAATCTAATCTAATCTTGGCTTGCGTCATAATGACGCTTAACCGCCTAGGCGATTTTGGCCGTTTCGTATCAAAGCACGCCAGTCATTCCTTTTTAGCGATAACTGACTCCAATTGGAAACCCCAAGGGAGTACAAGTCATCCTCCACCTGTAGTTTCCATCTCAGTCGAGGCCTCCCCTTCCTCTGCTGCCGAATTCGGGTGTCGATAGTAAAACTTTCTGTGCTGGAGCTTTTTTCATTCGCATAACATGACCCAGCTAGCGGAGCCTTTGGGCTTTAATCCGCTGTACTATGGTCAGGTCTGCGTAAAGCTCGTACAGCTCATCGTTAAACTTCCTTTGATACTCGCCGTTGGCATCACGGGAAGGACCATAAATCTTCCGGAGAACTTTTCTCTCAAATACTCCAAGGGCCATCTCATCTTCTCTGGACACTGTTCATGATTCCGAGCCGTACATCAGGACTGGTATGATGAGAGACTTATAGAGCGTGATCTTTGTTTGTCGAGAGAGGACTTTACTTCTCAATTGCTTAGGTAGGTAGGTAGGTAGAAGTGGCTGCCACAAAGGCACACCTAGGCCAGTAACAAAAGGCCCGTTGTGATACCACCAAACACTAGGAAAGTCAGTCCCGGGGCCCGGCCATATGGAAAATCCCAGTGCTGTCGGGACTCTCCATATAGCCGAAACCCGGGACTGACACTCCTAACCGACACCGCTACCCCTCCTCGAACCATTTTGATAACTTGATGAAGGCCATCAAGTCCTTTATGTCTAGCTTGTAGGGTATGATAGCCAAGTGGCGGCCATGATTGATTTCTCCCACTTCCGGTAGCCATCGGAAGTTCAAACAATTTTCGGAGTGTTTGACTGGTTGCATACCAACAAACAAAAGAGCGTAGGCTAACAGCGGCTGAGCGACCTTGTCGAACTTATTAACAGAGTCCGAACAGACCTTAACAGCTGTGGTAACAGCGGGACTCGCACGGTGGATCGGTTTTAGCAAATCTAGTCCCGATAGAAAGAGATATACAAATTACGGCAAGAGGTATTGTGAGCCTAATACAACTAAATTAATGTCGGGACGAAAAGATAGCAACAACCATAAGGGAAAATAGTTCGATAACATTTTTTTTTTGGCATATTATTAATTCGAAAACAATTTTTTTTGGTATTTTATTAGCTCGAAAACAATTTTTTTGGTAAGGACGGCTTAGGCGATAGGGATTGAGATCACCATCGATTAGTTCCTGATGAAATTTAAAACGCTAAAGACGTGTCTCGCGAACCGACCAAAGTAAAAGGAAAGTAATTCCTCGGTTCTTTGAAAAACAAAAACTAAAAGGACGTCTCGGCATCAAATTAGAATTTTGGACAATTCTTAATATTAGAAGAAAAAAAAAGGAAAAGTTCGCTAAAATTAAAAAAAAAAAAAAAAAAAAACTTACCTTAAAAATTAAATTGTGCGGTAATTCCAAGAAAAACGAAAAGGGTTTGCCCCATTTTTAAAACAGTTGGTGAAATGAATTGAAATTTTCAAAAATGTAATAAACTAGAAAAGTTAATAAGAGTTGGGAAAAAAAAAAAAAAAATAAAAACTTGTTTCAAATTAACATTACAATTGTAAATTGCAACTAAGCATATAGAGGAAGTAAAAAAAAATAAAAAATAAAAAAAAAAAAAAAAAAATTTAAATATAAAAGTTTGGAAAAAAAAATGTTAAAGTTTTGCCCTATTAATTAACTGTTCAATTACGAACTCTATTTGAAAAGAAAAGCTAAGTAAATATATAAATTATAATTAAAAACTAGAAAAAAAAACAACGAATTGAAATTTGAAAAGTCTAATCTGAACTTGGGAAAAAAAAAACCTGATTTAAAAATTAAAAAGGAGAGCCGAAAAAGAAGCAGCAGATGAGCGGAGATTGGAGCCAGGGAAGCAGAGCGGAAGGAGTTAAATTTTTTGTGTTTTAATAGAAATAAGTGAAAAGAAGAATTTTTTTTGGTAACTATGTAAAGTAGTAAACGGAAAGAAAAAAAAATGTAAAATTCTAGTTTTGAAATTTTTTAAATTATACAAAGAAAAAAAGATAGAAAGAAAGTTTAAAGTGAGCGAGTGAAGAGACTAGCAACATGCGGTTGAGGTAGTCGAGAACAAAACAAATTGAACAAGGTCTAATCATGAAAAATTGAAAAAAAAAGAAAGATACAATTTGAATTTATAAAATTAAATTCTATGTTGGGGAGCTAAAGGTTAAAAATCAAATCAATAGAAAAAATATATCTATATAAATTGCAAAATGAGAAATTTTAGCTTCAATACGGAAAGTGGTACGAGATGGGAAAGTCCATTATTAACCAACAATGTTGTAATAAACTTCTAGCAGATTTAGCCTCAACATCCCCATCAACTGGCCAGCGGACGGCGGATATAAGTCGGTAAGTCTTGCATAATTTTATAATGGATTATATGTATTTACGTATGTAACAGTGACTTATTTTTTTTTGTTTCGCCATCTGACCCTGAACCTCTGGTTATTAACTTTGTTTACGTAAAATTAATGTTACGATCACGCCATAAAGCTTTTCAAAATCCCTTGAAAAGTCGTGCCTAAGTCACTGTTATATATGTAAGTAGACCATTTTTTTTTTATTCTTACCACTTTACCCTAAATTAACGTAACGAAAATGAAGTTTCCGTAACCAGAAATTAAGAAAAATTTAATTATTTAGTTGTTAGATTTCGTGTTTAAAGAGTATTTTGGTTTGGTTTAAAATGTTTTAACATAAATTAGTTAAACACAAATAACTAAGGCCTTTACGGGTTAATCAGACCGTGTGGCAAGGAACATTTCATTTCACCGTGTTGCACGCTTGCAATGTTAACGTGCAGATTTTCGAAATTAACATTTCGTCGTAGTTTTCTTTGTTTTGCTTAACATTCATTAATGTAAATTCACCAATAATTATGTTAACGTTAGGGGTCTGTAAGTTGCCTTAAGCGCTTATCTACATTCTCATAATTGTCATTACATATTTTGATTTGTTTTGCTTTTATTACTCCTGTACTCCCTAGAATTTTTTTGTACAGAGAGTAATTTTCGTTTTCTCAATGTTGTTTGATATCGCTCCCTCGCTCACCAAAACAAAACCTATGTAGTGGTAATAATTTCTCATATAATTCTATAGTATGATGTTACGTAAAATTTAGCAACAGAGAAAGATAAATAAATGCCATGTTATTTAAAATTTGCCAGAGAGAATTAGGCGTTATTACTCTGTGAGATCATAGTTAACAGGCTTAGCGATAGTTAAGAAGATAGGAACTTTATAACATAAGCAAGTTCGATTGGGAAATGTTAGTGAGAGAGCTAACAGAGCTTATTTCGCTGTAACAGTGGGGTGTTTATTTGCAGAGATAATTTAACATAGTATAATAATGTAACAGAGAAACGTTCATACACGCTTGAGAGAGAATTTATCTATTGATATTAATAATACTTGCATAAGTGAAATTAAATATTTGAAAAAGGTTTGAATCGAACAAATATAATGTAAAGTTAACATAGAATATAAACAAAAGTAAATATTGGATTTTGTTCACATAAGCATATACATATATTAAGCTAACATAAGCAGATAGGCTATTTGGAGTAGGGTTAACTTTCTTAAATTTTAATAGAAATTATGTAATTTTTGTATGAAGATAGAAATGATGATGGTTAAGTTTTTCTTTTGTTTGCTTGCTGAGGCATTGGTAGGTATTATTCGGGCTAAAAGAGCGAAATGTGTATATTTTCTTTTAGCAGGTTGGGTGGGTACAGACGGAAGTGCAACAACACCTTAGCCTTCCACACTGCTGCCGGAAGGACTCTAACCTGGCCACAGGTATGACAACAAGTAATTGCAATCGGGTTAGTATGTTTATTAGATTCCGGGTTTGATAATATTTTTTTTCACTGGTTAAATTTTTTTTTTGTTGTTTCCTTTTGTTTGCCGACCTTCTCTTGCCCTTAAACAAATTTTATTTCAAATCTCTGTTTGAATTTTTATGTGAAGCCGAGAAAAAGTCTGTGTAGGAGCAAGATCCCCCCCATATACGCTGAAGGCTAGCTGGAATTACCAAACAGAGTATCCGCTCCTTAAACCCTATCCGAACTCGGAGAATGGTCACATTAGCGTGCCATGCTTTTGTTATTTGGGTCGAGACCATAATTATGCGATCTGGTAGAGTAGGACTCCCCTTAATGGCTGCTAGCTATGACCTATTCACTACATAAATGGCGCCCAACGTGGGGCCAGAGAAGGTTCAAGTAGTTTTTGTTATAACTCTGAAATTAAAGTACGCCCATTTTATTTGTTAGCGCTAAAAGTAAAGTAAATTTTTTTCTTGGCATATCTGCCAAAAGCTCTTCCTGGAATGTCATAATCTGGATTTTTTCGGATATGAACCGAAAAAACTTTAGCAGAATGTTATGTATTTTCAAATAATAAGAACTTGGTTAGTGGATATTGATGACGTTTGGCTGATGTCGAAGTCATACCCTACGAAAGTGCTTTTGATATTTTTCTTTTGTTTTAATCATTTCAATATTATTTTTATGGTAAAACATTGCTTGAGACTTTTCTCTACTGGGTCGTCTCGGTAGATTACTCGCGTTGTTCACCTTATTATGATTTTTTTTTGCGATACTGTTCTTGGTGTTTAGAGACTTATTGAGGTGGCAGCTCAATACTCAGCACTTAATTGAACTTGATTTTGGCCAACATAGTTTATATTTTTTTTTGTCATACCTTATCAAGGTTGGGTTAAACCGGCAGTACTATTTGTAGCATACCTCATGTAAGTCCTCATATGCAGCAAATATCACAACAAAATACTACAACAAATTTTGATTTTTTTTTGCTAAAAATACCTTTACGTGGATGTAATAAATTTTTTTTATTTTTTTTATACCTATATATACAGATATACACATACTTATATATACATTTTATTATTATTGTTTTTTTTGGAAATACCTTAAAGGCCGATTCCTTAAATTTGATAGGAAGTGTGCCAGCGACCTTATTTTTTTTATTTGATTTTTTTTTCTCATATTTGGGATTGAAACGATAGCAGCTTTTATACAATGGCGGTGCGACGTAGTACGGAAGATCTACATCTAGCAAACACCGAGGAGGAAGTGATCTGCACCATTTGCAGCGAAGCAGTAAGCCAGGATCGTGTTGAGACCCCGTGCAAGCACAATTTCCACCACCATTGTATAGCTAGATGGATAGGGACCAATGCTTCTTGCCCGAGTTGCAGGGAACCGGTATCTCTTTCGGATTTGCAAGGCCCATCGATGGTAACTGAAGTGACTGCTTCCCCAGCAAACACTTCATTCCGTGCGAGAGGTGGCGCGGTTTCAAGGAATAGGCCCATAACGCGTTCGACAACGCAAGGGTCTCGAAATATTGTAACCAACTTGCCTAGACCCATTACCCAAAGATCCCCAAGACAAGACTCCAGACTGAGCGATACTGCTCAACAGCCGACGGTTAGTTTAGATGATTCGAGGGTGCGAACCATGATCCAGGAATCTCTAAATGGCTTCCGCCAGCAAATAACTGCTCAAATTGGCAGTGAGTTGAGTACATTACTTGACCAATTAAGGATAGGGAATCGGGAGGAGCATTCTAACCGACCGTCCCGTGACCGAGAATCTCTACCCCGGACAAGCGATGTTCAGACCAATAAAATTTCGAATATCATTTCCAACTGGCGTGTGCGTTTCACAGGCAAACCGAACGACATGTCAGTTGAAGACTTTATATATCGGGTTAATGCGTTAACACGCCAGTCTTTAAACGGAGACTTTGCGGTTTTATGCCGATATGTACACATGCTTTTCAGCGATAATGCCGAAGCCTGGTTTTGGCGACATCACCGCCAAACGGACCGATTGGCCTGGGGAGAGCTGTGTGAAGGATTACGCCAGAAATACAAGGATCAGTTGAGCGACTACGACAGGAAGGAGAACATACGTCGACGCAAACAGCGATCCAACGAGCATTTTGACCAATTTTTGGACGAAGTACTGGCCATGAATGATAGACTGCGTGTCCCCATGTCCGATCACGAACTAATCGAAACCATAGTGAGGAATTTAAAACCGGACCTGAGATATGAATTACTTCATTTGGACATAACAAATCTTTCGATGCTCCGTAGAGAGTGCCACTGGCATGAAAATTTCATGGCAAACGTCGTGAATAGCCCTTACAACAGAAATGTTCCAACTAGGAGGAATATATCGGAAGTGGTTGAGGATACCTATGAACCTCAAGGTCGTGAGACGACGGATGCCGCCTCAATTGCAGAGGTAGCCTCCGAAAACCTGAAGTGCTGGAATTGCGATGGGTTAGGTCATAGATATCAAGACTGCCCCGACCCAGGAAGGAGAGTATTTTGCTACGGTTGTGGGAAGTTGGACACGTACAAACCCAGCTGCACAAAATGCAATAGGAGTGCGGAAAACGGCAATCCGGATATCCGCAGACGGGGATATCCGAACCACCAGCCTCGGATTTATTAGGTGTACAAATTTTATCGAATCCATCTCCTGTTATTGCAAAACCACAAGCTTCGCCCAAACCTAAATTAAGACCCCTCAAGCCTTTTCATATTCGGTTAGCCGAATATAACCAGCGACGTGCTGAAATCTTTGCTACACCACCAAAAATTGTTTCGCGCGCGACGCGGCGTATGAAAAACTTTTGGGCCGCGAGGAAAAGTTTACGCAAATTTGTTATCTCGGCGATTGCGTACAAAGACTCAGATACAAGACCATATATACAAATAAATATTAACGGTGCGCCAGTGTTAGGGGTCTGTAAGTTGCCTTAAGCGCTTATCTACATTCTCATAATTGTCATTACATATTTTGATTTGTTTTGCTTTTATTACTCCTGTACTCCCTAGAATTTTTTTGTACAGAGAGTAATTTTCGTTTTCTCAATGTTGTTTGATATCGCTCCCTCGCTCACCAAAACAAAACCTATGTAGTGGTAATAATTTCTCATATAATTCTATAGTATGATGTTACGTAAAATTTAGCAACAGAGAAAGATAAATAAATGCCATGTTATTTAAAATTTGCCAGAGAGAATTAGGCGTTATTACTCTGTGAGATCATAGTTAACAGGCTTAGCGATAGTTAAGAAGATAGGAACTTTATAACATAAGCAAGTTCGATTGGGAAATGTTAGTGAGAGAGCTAACAGAGCTTATTTCGCTGTAACAGTGGGGTGTTTATTTGCAGAGATAATTTAACATAGTATAATAATGTAACAGAGAAACGTTCATACACGCTTGAGAGAGAATTTATCTATTGATATTAATAATACTTGCATAAGTGAAATTAAATATTTGAAAAAGGTTTGAATCGAACAAATATAATGTAAAGTTAACATAGAATATAAACAAAAGTAAATATTGGATTTTGTTCACATAAGCATATACATATATTAAGCTAACATAAGCAGATAGGCTATTTGGAGTAGGGTTAACTTTCTTAAATTTTAATAGAAATTATGTAATTTTTGTATGAAGATAGAAATGATGATGGTTAAGTTTTTCTTTTGTTTGCTTGCTGAGGCATTGGTAGGTATTATTCGGGCTAAAAGAGCGAAATGTGTATATTTTCTTTTAGCAGGTTGGGTGGGTACAGACGGAAGTGCAACAACACCTTAGCCTTCCACACTGCTGCCGGAAGGACTCTAACCTGGCCACAGGTATGACAACAAGTAATTGCAATCGGGTTAGTATGTTTATTAGATTCCGGGTTTGATAATATTTTTTTTCACTGGTTAAATTTTTTTTTTGTTGTTTCCTTTTGTTTGCCGACCTTCTCTTGCCCTTAAACAAATTTTATTTCAAATCTCTGTTTGAATTTTTATGTGAAGCCGAGAAAAAGTCTGTGTAGGAGCAAGATCCCCCCCATATACGCTGAAGGCTAGCTGGAATTACCAAACAGAGTATCCGCTCCTTAAACCCTATCCGAACTCGGAGAATGGTCACATTAGCGTGCCATGCTTTTGTTATTTGGGTCGAGACCATAATTATGCGATCTGGTAGAGTAGGACTCCCCTTAATGGCTGCTAGCTATGACCTATTCACTACATAAATGGCGCCCAACGTGGGGCCAGAGAAGGTTCAAGTAGTTTTTGTTATAACTCTGAAATTAAAGTACGCCCATTTTATTTGTTAGCGCTAAAAGTAAAGTAAATTTTTTTCTTGGCATATCTGCCAAAAGCTCTTCCTGGAATGTCATAATCTGGATTTTTTCGGATATGAACCGAAAAAACTTTAGCAGAATGTTATGAATTTTCAAATAATAAGAACTTGGTTAGTGGATATTGATGACGTTTGGCTGATGTCGAAGTCATACCCTACGAAAGTGCTTTTGATATTTTTCTTTTGTTTTAATCATTTCAATATTATTTTTATGGTAAAACATTGCTTGAGACTTTTCTCTACTGGGTCGTCTCGGTAGATTACTCGCGTTGTTCACCTTATTATGATTTTTTTTTGCGATACTGTTCTTGGTGTTTAGAGACTTATTGAGGTGGCAGCTCAATACTCAGCACTTAATTGAACTTGATTTTGGCCAACATAGTTTATATTTTTTTTTGTCATACCTTATCAAGGTTGGGTTAAACCGGCAGTACTATTTGTAGCATACCTCATGTAAGTCCTCATATGCAGCAAATATCACAACAAAATACTACAACAAATTTTGATTTTTTTTTGCTAAAAATACCTTTACGTGGATGTAATAAATTTTTTTTATTTTTTTTATACCTATATATACAGATATACACATACTTATATATACATTTTATTATTATTGTTTTTTTTGGAAATACCTTAAAGGCCGATTCCTTAAATTTGATAGGAAGTGTGCCAGCGACCTTATTTTTTTTATTTGATTTTTTTTTCTCATATTTGGGATTGAAACGATAGCAGCTTTTATACAATGGCGGTGCGACGTAGTACGGAAGATCTACATCTAGCAAACACCGAGGAGGAAGTGATCTGCACCATTTGCAGCGAAGCAGTAAGCCAGGATCGTGTTAAGACCCCGTGCAAGCACAATTTCCACCACCATTGTATAGCTAGATGGATAGGGACCAATGCTTCTTGCCCGAGTTGCAGGGAACCGGTATCTCTTTCGGATTTGCAAGGCCCATCGATGGTAACTGAAGTGACTGCTTCCCCAGCAAACACTTCATTCCGTGCGAGAGGTGGCGCGGTTTCAAGGAATAGGCCCATAACGCGTTCGACAACGCAAGGGTCTCGAAATATTGTAACCAACTTGCCTAGACCCATTACCCAAAGATCCCCAAGACAAGACTCCAGACTGAGCGATACTGCTCAACAGCCGACGGTTAGTTTAGATGATTCGAGGGTGCGAACCATGATCCAGGAATCTCTAAATGGCTTCCGCCAGCAAATAACTGCTCAAATTGGCAGTGAGTTGAGTACATTACTTGACCAATTAAGGATAGGGAATCGGGAGGAGCATTCTAACCGACCGTCCCGTGACCGAGAATCTCTACCCCGGACAAGCGATGTTCAGACCAATAAAATTTCGAATATCATTTCCAACTGGCGTGTGCGTTTCACAGGCAAACCGAACGACATGTCAGTTGAAGACTTTATATATCGGGTTAATGCGTTAACACGCCAGTCTTTAAACGGAGACTTTGCGGTTTTATGCCGATATGTACACATGCTTTTCAGCGATAATGCCGAAGCCTGGTTTTGGCGACATCACCGCCAAACGGACCGATTGGCCTGGGGAGAGCTGTGTGAAGGATTACGCCAGAAATACAAGGATCAGTTGAGCGACTACGACAGGAAGGAGAACATACGTCGACGCAAACAGCGATCCAACGAGCATTTTGACCAATTTTTGGACGAAGTACTGGCCATGAATGATAGACTGCGTGTCCCCATGTCCGATCACGAACTAATCGAAACCATAGTGAGGAATTTAAAACCGGACCTGAGATATGAATTACTTCATTTGGACATAACAAATCTTTCGATGCTCCGTAGAGAGTGCCACTGGCATGAAAATTTCATGGCAAACGTCGTGAATAGCCCTTACAACAGAAATGTTCCAACTAGGAGGAATATATCGGAAGTGGTTGAGGATACCTATGAGCCTCAAGGTCGTGAGACGACGGATGCCGCCTCAATTGCAGAGGTAGCCTCCGAAAACCTGAAGTGCTGGAATTGCGATGGGTTAGGTCATAGATATCAAGACTGCCCCGACCCAGGAAGGAGAGTATTTTGCTACGGTTGTGGGAAGTTGGACACGTACAAACACAGCTGCACAAAATGCAATAGGAGTGCGGAAAACGGCAATCCGGATATCCGCAGACGGGGATATCCGAACCACCAGCCTCGGATTTATTAGGTGTACAAATTTTATCGAATCCATCTCCTGTTATTGCAAAACCACAAGCTTCGCCCAAACCTAAATTAAGACCCCTCAAGCCTTTTCATATTCGGTTAGCCGAATATAACCAGCGACGTGCTGAAATCTTTGCTACACCACCAAAAATTGTTTCGCGCGCGACGCGGCGTATGAAAAACTTTTGGGCCGCGAGGAAAAGTTTACGCAAATTTGTTATCTCGGCGATTGCGTACAAAGACTCAGATACAAGACCATATATACAAATAAATATTAACGGTGCGCCAGTGTTAGCTTTGCTAGACAGCGGCGCGAATAAAAGTGTAATAGGAGGAGAACTGGCTAAATCCATATTAGCCAAACAACCAATTAATTCAGGTCGTAATGGGTACGTAAGAACCGCAGATGGCCAAAAACAAAAGATCAGTGGCTTACTCCTAGTTTCCGTTAGCTATAATGGTCAAAGTAAGAATGTAGAGTTCTTAATAGTACCATCCATAGCTCAATCGGCCATATGTGGTATGGATTTTTGGAATGAGTTTGGCATAATGGTTAAGTTAGATTCGCGATGCCCTCAGGTAAATGCCATTGAGATGAACTCGAACGAAGTAGTATCTCTAGATGCCTTCCAACAAAAACAATTAGGGATTATAATTGATTCGTTTCCGAGTTTTGAAAGGGATGGTTTGGGGCTGACCGATGTCGTTGAACACGTCATCGACACGGGTGTGGCTAAGCCAATTAAACAAAGATATTATCCGATATCTCCGTCAGTCGAGAAGTTGTTGTGCAAAGAAATAGATCGAATGTTGGAATTAGGAGTGATTGAAGAGGCTGCAAGTTCAGCGTGGTCTTCGCCAGTAGTTTTGATTGTGAAACCTGGAAAAGTCCGTTTCTGTTTAGATTCGCGAAAATTAAACGAGGTGACGTTAAATGACGCATATCCCATCCCAAATATTGAGGGATTGCTAAGCAGGCTTCCTCCCGTACATTTCATTTCCAAGATCGATTTAAAAGATGCGTTCTGGCAAATCGGACTTGAAAGGGAATCACGGGAAAAGACTGCCTTTACCGTTCCTAACAGGCCATTGTACCAATTCAAAAGGATGCCTTTTGGATTGTGCAATGCGCCACAAACCATGTGTAGACTTATGGACAAAGTAGTACCTTATACCTTGAAAACTCATGTTTTTGTCTATTTGGATGATTTATTAGTGGTATCGACATCATTCAAAGAACATTTGGTGCACTTGTCCGAAGTCTCCACATTATTGCGAAAGGCTGGCTTGACAATCAACATCCAAAAGAGTAAATTTTGTCTAAGCCAAGTCAATTATTTAGGTTTTATCGTGGGAAACGGAACTCTCCAGGTAGACCAAGAAAAAATTGCTGCGATCGAGACCTATCCTATTCCAAAGACTGTACGCCAACTTCGAAGATTTCTCGGAATGACCGGATGGTATCGCCGTTTTATTGACGATTACGCTTCAACCACCTTTCATCTAACCGAACTACTGTGCAAGAAAAGACAATTTGCATGGAACCCAGACGCACAGCAAGCCTTTGATAATCTTAAAAGAAAATTGATTTCTGCCCCAGTTTTGATTCACCCGAATTACCATAAACCTTTTACAATTCAATGTGATGCTAGCCAAGTAGGCGTAGGCGCATGCTTGTTGCAAGAGGACGACAGCGGTCAGGACCGTCCGATAGCTTACATGTCGCATAAATTGAATAAAGCCCAGCGAAATTACTCAGTAACAGAGTTGGAGTGTCTGGCTGTGGTACTGGCTATTAAAAAGTTTCGCATGTATATCGAAGGTATGGAGTTCAAGGTTGTAACCGACCATGCCAGCTTGCGTTGGCTCATGCAGCAAAAAGATTTGAGCGGGAGACTAGCCAGATGGGCCATCAAACTTCAAGGATTTAATTTTACGATTGAACATAAAAAAGGTAGTGAGAACGTAATTGCTGATGCGTTATCACGGGTATACGAAGAGGTGCCAGAAACCGAAATTAATGAATTAGGAATTACTGTTTTACCCGAAATAGATTTAAGCTCCGATGCTTTCAACTCGCCAGAATATGAGGATCTGAAACTTCGGTTTCAGAACTCAAATTTACCCGATTTCCAAATTATTGACGGGTATATTTACCACCGTACCGACTTTACGACTGGTAACAGGGATACCGATGACGAGGCGTGGAAATTGTATGTACCGACCGAACTACGTAATGATGTAATATCTGCTGCGCATGAGCAACCGTCTTCAGCGCATGGGGGGATAGCTAAGACGGTAGAACGAATTCGACGTAAGTTTTATTGGCCAGGTATGGTGATAGAAATTCGCGACTTTATAAAAAACTGTGAGAATTGCCAAACCTCTAAATCCCCAACTAAACAATTACGGCCTCCCATGGGACAACAAATGGTGTCCGATAGACCTTTTCAAATTTTATATATGGACCTAATTGGACCTTTTCCTCGTTCCAAAAAGGGTAACATCGGGTTGTTGATTGTTTTGGATCACCTAACAAAATTTGTATTTTTAAAACCCTTGAAAAAGTTTACGTCCAATTTGATAACTTGCTACCTAAAAGAAAACGTTTTTGATTGCTTTGGTACTCCGGAGAGCGTGGTAACAGACAATGGAAGCCAATTCAAAAGCAAAGAATTTGAAAGTTTTTTGGAAAGCTATGGCATTTCACACATAACCACTGCCGTGTACTCACCCCAGTCAAACGCCTCGGAGAGAGTAAACAGATCGATCAACGAGGCTCTTAGAAGCTACATACGTAGGGATCAGCGAGAATGGGATACGTTTACCAGCAGCATTAACTGCGCCCTTCGAAACAGTTTGCACCAATCTTTAGGGTATACGCCGTACTTTGCCGTATTTGGACAACACATGGTTACCCACGGGACCGATTATAAGCTTCTACGTAATCTACAGGTATTAAATGACAATACCGCCAAATTAGACCGCAATGACAACTTTCAACTTGTGCGAGATGCGATAAAGAAAAATCTCGAGAAAGCTCACGATCGGAACGCTAGCTCATACAACCTGCGAAGCCGGAATAGGAATTTTGAAGTTGGTCAGGTTGTTACAAGGCGGAATTTTGTGCAAAGCAATTTAGCCAAAAATTTTAACGCGAAACTTGCACCAACAGGGGTAAAAGCCAGAATCAAGGCTCTCAAAGGTAATTGCTATTACCTCCTAGAAGACCTAGATGGTAAAGTAATAGGAACTTATCACGCGAAGGATTTGTGGTAGAGACCTGAAACTGATTTTGTCGTACCAATTTTGTCAATTTTTATTTTTTTTTCTCTCGTAATTAAATTTTTTTTCTTCAGGCCGTTTGCTCCATGCATACTCTAATAAGCAAGAGCAAACAACCTGTGTTGTAGGGTATGATAGCCAAGTGGCGGCCATGATTGATTTCTCCCACTTCCGGTAGCCATCGGAAGTTCAAACAATTTTCGGAGTGGTTGACTGGTTGCATACCAACAAACAAAAGAGCGTAGGCTAACAGCGGCTGAGCGACCTTGTCGAACTTATTAACAGAGTCCGAACAGACCTTAACAGCTGTGGTAACAGCGGGACTCGCACGGTGGATCGGTTTTAGCAAATCTAGTCCCGATAGAAAGAGATATACAAATTACGGCAAGAGGTATTGTGAGCCTAATACAACTAAATTAATGTCGGGACGAAAAGATAGCAACAACCATAAGGGAAAATAGTTCGATAACATTTTTTTTTTGGCATATTATTAGTTCGAAAACAATTTTTTTTGGTATTTTATTAGCTCGAAAACAATTTTTTTTGGTAAGGACGGCTTAGGCGATAGGGATTGAGATCACCATCGATTAGTTCCTGATGAAATTTAAAACGCTAAAGACGTGTCTCGCGAACCGACCAAAGTAAAAGGAAAGTAATTCCTCGGTTCTTTGAAAAACAAAAACTAAAAGGACGTCTCGGCATCAAATTAGAATTTTGGACAATTCTTAATATTAGAAAAAAAAAAGGAAAAGTTCGCTAAAATTAAAAAAAAAAAAAAAAAAAACGTACCTTAAAAATTAAATTGTGCGGTAATTCCAAGAAAAACGAAAAGGGTTTGCCCCATTTTTAAAACAGTTGGTGAAATGAATTGAAATTTTCAAAAATGTAATAAACTAGAAAAGTTAATAAGAGTTGGGAAAAAAAAAAAAAATAAAAACTTGTTTCAAATTAACATTACAATTGTAAATTGCAACTAAGCAAATAGAGGAAGTAAAAAAAAAAAAAAAAAATTAAATATAAAAGTTTGGAAAAAAAAAAATGTTAAAGTTTTGCCCTATTAATTAACTGTTCAATTACGAACTCTATTTGAAAAGAAAAGCTAAGTAAATATATAAATTATAATTAAAAACTAGAAAAAAAAACAACGAATTGAAATTTGAAAAGTCTAATCTGAACTTGGGAAAAAAAAACCTGATTTAAAAATTAAAAAGGAGAGCCGAAAAAGAAGCAGCAGATGAGCGGAGATTGGAGCCAGGGAAGCAGAGCGGAAGGAGTTAAATTTTTTGTGTTTTAATAGAAATAAGTGAAAAGAAGAATTTTTTTTGGTAACTATGTAAAGTAGTAAACGGAAAGAAAAAAAAAATGTAAAATTCTAGTTTTGAAATTTTTTAAATTATACAAAGAATAAAAGATAGAAAGAAAGTTTAAAGTGAGCGAGTGAAGAGACTAGCAACATGCGGTTGAGGTAGTGGAGAACAAAACAAATTGAACAAGGTCTAATCATGAAAAATTGAAAAAAAAAAGAAAGATACAATTTGAATTTATAAAATTAAATTCTATGTTGGGGAGCTAAAGGTTAAAAATCAAATCAATAGAAAAAATATATCTATATAAATTGCAAAATGAGAAATTTTAGCTTCAATACGGAAAGTGGTACGAGATGGGAAAGTCCATTATTAACCAACAATGTTATAATAAACTTCTAGCAGATTTAGCCTCAACATCCCCATCAACTGGCCAGCGGACGGCGGATATAAGTCGGTAAGTCTTGCATAATTTTATAATGGATTATATGTATTTACGTATGTAACAGTGACTTATTTTTTTTTGTTTCGCCATCTGACCCTGAACCTCTGGTTATTAACTTTGTTTACGTAAAATTAATGTTACGATCACGCCATAAAGCTTTTCAAAATCCCTTGAAAAGTCGTGCCTAAGTCACTGTTATATATGTAAGTAGACCATTTTTTTTTTATTCTTACCACTTTACCCTAAATTAACGTAACGAAAATGAAGTTTCCGTAACCAGAAATTAAGAAAAATTTAATTATTTAGTTGTTAGATTTCGTGTTTAAAGAGTATTTTGGTTTGGTTTAAAATGTTTTAACATAAATTAGTTAAACACAAATAACTAAGGCCTTTACGGGTTAATCAGACCGTGTGGCAAGGAACATTTCATTTCACCGTGTTGCACGCTTGCAATGTTAACGTGCAGATTTTCGAAATTAACATTTCGTCGTAGTTTTCTTTGTTTTGCTTAACATTCATTAATGTAAATTCACCAATAATTATGTTAACGTTAGGGGTCTGTAAGTTGCCTTAAGCGCTTATCTACATTCTCATAATTGTCATTACATATTTTGATTTGTTTTGCTTTTATTACTCCTGTACTCCCTAGAATTTTTTTGTACAGAGAGTAATTTTCGTTTTCTCAATGTTGTTTGATATCGCTCCCTCGCTCACCAAAACAAAACCTATGTAGTGGTAATAATTTCTCATATAATTCTATAGTATGATGTTACGTAAAATTTAGCAACAGAGAAAGATAAATAAATGCCATGTTATTTAAAATTTGCCAGAGAGAATTAGGCGTTATTACTCTGTGAGATCATAGTTAACAGGCTTAGCGATAGTTAAGAAGATAGGAACTTTATAACATAAGCAAGTTCGATTGGGAAATGTTAGTGAGAGAGCTAACAGAGCTTATTTCGCTGTAACAGTGGGGTGTTTATTTGCAGAGATAATTTAACATAGTATAATAATGTAACAGAGAAACGTTCATACACGCTTGAGAGAGAATTTATCTATTGATATTAATAATACTTGCATAAGTGAAATTAAATATTTGAAAAAGGTTTGAATCGAACAAATATAATGTAAAGTTAACATAGAATATAAACAAAAGTAAATATTGGATTTTGTTCACATAAGCATATACATATATTAAGCTAACATAAGCAGATAGGCTATTTGGAGTAGGGTTAACTTTCTTAAATTTAAATAAAAATTATGTAATTTTTGTATGAAGATAGAAATGATGATGGTTTAAGTTTTTCTTTTGTTTGCTTGCTGAGGCATTGGTAGGTATTATTCGGGCTAAAAGAGCGAAATGTGTATATTTTCTTTTAGCAGGTTGGGTGGGTACAGACTCTCTCGCACTCGTCCGTTGCACCGTTTAAGGGGCTCGAGCGCCTCCTTATTCAGAGTGATAACCACCTGTCTATTGGGCCCAACCACATCAGCGACCAGATTGACGCCCCAATCCTGCGTCGGGAGAGACGGATTCCAGACCTGCAGCATCTCAAGAATATTCTCGGGTTCTGCAGGGACGGCAGGAATCCATGCCCTTGCTCTTGGCCGAGCAGGAATGTCCTTCCAGTCGACGACATCTAGTCTTGCCCCTGGGTAGACTTCACCCAGTCTTGCAACTGCTGCCTTATACAGTGCGACAGTTCTTGCATCCTCGCACGCGAATATTTTGATCTGACCTTGGTGCCAGGCCCCGTCAGTACCTCGCGGCGGACTACCCGGAGACTCACGCATTAAGTCGAGGCAGGGCCCTCCATTTCATTCCGGACATACAGCCACCGGTCTTTGGGGATGGACCAACGGTCGTTACCTCGGTAAATTTTGGTTTTTTTTTGTTGAAATATGTTTTAAATCGTTTGTAGTTTTTTATCCGGAACGTCCCTCACTAAGCATCACTCTATGGTTATTCCGCTTTTCGTAGTTATTGCCAAACAAATGTATGTTTTTCTGTTCGTACTAATGTAACACCGTATGAGAATTGGTTGTCGAGGTTGAGAGAGATCTTTTTTTTCAGTTGTTTAGTGTTTCCGCACCGTTCTTGCGATGAATGTCGTCTGAGGCGAAGCGTACGATATTTCCATTGCATTTTTTTACAAAAAATACAAACGTCTCCGAAACCATTGGAGCAAAAAAAAATGAATTTCACTACAATCAATGTCATCGTTTGTAGTTCGCAAAAATGCAAAAAAAACCTTCGGAGCAAAAAAAAAATTTTTTTTCGGATAAAAAACTACAAACGATTTAAAACATATTTCAACAAAAAAAAACCAAAATTTACTTCATTTGCTTGGTTTCTGCACAATATATTGTATTTTCGGAGTAACTATAAAAGCTACAAAAAAAAAAATTTCACTACAATCAATTTTGTCGTTTGTAGTTGTAGGAAGAGTACTTTTAGTGCTTTCAAATTGCTGAATTCTGCCTTTTTTTGACATGCGTTCTCGATTACTCCGAAACCTTCGGAGCAAAAAAAAAAAATTTTTTCGGATAAAAAACTACAAACGATTTAAAACATATTTCAACAAAAAAAAACCAAAATTTACTTCATTTGCTTGGTTTCTGCACAATATAATGTATTTTCGGAGTAACTATAAAAGCTACAAAAAAAAAAATTTCACTACAATCAATTTTGTCGTTTGTAGTTGTAGGAAAAGTACTTTTAGTGCTTTCAAATTGCTGAATTCTGCCTTTTTTGACATGCGTTTTCGATCACTCCGAAACCTTCGGAGCAAAAAAAAAATTTTTTTTCGGATAAAAAACTACAAACGATTTAAAACATATTTCAACAAAAAAAAACCAAAATTTACTTCATTTGCTTGGTTTCTGCACAATATATTGTATTTTCGGAGTAACTATAAAAGCTACAAAAAAAAAATTTCACTTCAATCAATTTTGTCGTTTGTAGTTGTAGGAAAAGTACTTTTAGTGCTTTCAAATTGCTGAATTCTGCCTTTTTTTGACATGCGTTCTCGATTACTCCGAAACCTTCGGAGCAAAAAAAAAATTTTTTTTCGGATAAAAAACTACAAACGATTTAAAACATATTTCAACAAAAAAAAACCAAAATTTACTTCATTTGCTTGGTTTCTGCACAATATAATGTATTTTCGGAGTAACTATAAAAGCTACAAAAAAAAAATTTCACTACAATCAATTTTGTCGTTTGTAGTTGTAGGAAAAGTACTTTTAGTGCTTTCAAATTGCTGAATTCTGCCTTTTTTTTGACATGCGTTCTCGATTACTCCGAAACCTTCGGAGCAAAAAAAAAATTTTTTTTCGGATAAAAAACTACAAACGATTTAAAACATATTTCAACAAAACAAAACCAAAATTTACTTCATTTGCTTGGTTTCTGCACAATATATTGTATTTTCGGAGTAACTATAAAAGCTACAAAAAAAAAATTTCACTACAATCAATTTTGTCGTTTGTAGTTGTAGGAAAATTACTTTTAGTGCTTTCAAATTGCTGAATTCTGCCTTTTTTTAACATGCGTTTTCGATCACTCCGAAACCTTCGGAGCAAAAAAAAAATTTTTTTTCGGATAAAAAACTACAAACGATTTAAAACATATTTCAACAAAAAAAAAAACAAAATTTACTTCATTTGCTTGGTTTCTGCACAATATATTGTATTTTCGGAGTAACTATAAAAGCTACAAAAAAAAAAATTTCACTACAATCAATTTTGTCGTTTGTAGTTGTAGGAAAAGTACTTTTAGTGCTTTCAAATTGCTGAATTCTGCCTTTTTTTAACATGCGTTTTCGATCACTCCGAAACCTTCGGAGCAAAAAAAAAATTTTTTTTCGGATAAAAAACTACAAACGATTTAAAACATATTTCAACAAAAAAAAAACAAAATTTACTTCATTTGCTTGGTTTCTGCACAATATATTGTATTTTCGGAGTAACTATAAAAGCTACAAAAAAAAATTTCACTACAATAAATTTTGTCGTTTGTAGTTGTAGGAAAAGTACTTTTAGTGCTTTCAAATTGCTGAATTCTGCCTTTTTTTGACATGCGTTCTCGATTACTCCGAAACCTTCGGAGCAAAAAAAAAATTTTTTTCGGATAAAAAACTACAAACGATTTAAAACATATTTAAAAAAAAAACCAAAATTTACTTCATTTGTTTGGTTTCTGCACAATATAACGTATTTTCGGAGTAACTTAAAAGCTACAAAAAAACAAATTTCACTACAATCAATTTTGTTGTTTGTAGTTGTAGGAAAAGTACTTTTAGTGCTTTCAAATTGCTGAATTCTGCCTTTTTTTGACATGCGTTCTCGATTACTCCGAAACCTTAGGAGCAAAAAAAAATTTTTTTTTCGGATAAAAAACTACAAACGATTTAAAACATATTTCAACAAAAAAAAAACAAAATTTACTTCATTTGCTTGGTTTCTGCACAATATATTGTATTTTCGGAGTAACTATAAAAGCTACAAAAAAAAAATTTCACTACAATCAATTTTGTCGTTTGTAGTTGTAGGAAAATTACTTTTAGTGCTTTCAAATTGCTGAATTCTGCCTTTTTTTAACATGCGTTTTCGATCACTCCGAAACCTTCGGAGCAAAAAAAAAATTTTTTTTCGGATAAAAAACGACAAACGATTTAAAACATATTTCAACAAAAAAAAAAACAAAATTTACTAAATTTGCTTGGTTTCTGCACAATATATTGTATTTTCGGAGTAACTATAAAGCTACAAAAAAAAAATTTCACTATAATCAATTTTGTCGTTTTTAGTTGTAGGAAAAGTACTTTTAGTGCTTTCAAATTGCTGAATTCTGCCTTTTTTTAACATGCGTTTTCGATATCCCTTAAAAGCGCTGTTCTGATGAAACAATAGTGAGCATGGCCCGCAAATTCCATTTGCATAAATCGCAATACGTTTTTATACACCAATTAACATTTAGCATTTCAATTACTTTTCCAATTCCTTTAAGGAATGTATTTGGAAATTCTCAAGTACATTTTCCATTCCTTGTAATGTAATTGAAAAAAATTCAATTACATTTTCAATTCCTTTCAAAGGTAATGGCGCGGCAATTACATTTTGTACTTGAGCCACAAAATGATCAATTACTTTTGGTATTTTTTTAGGAATTGAAATGTAATTAATTCCTTTTCTTTTCATGAAAGGAATTGATTACATTTTTCAATTACTGAGGAATGTAATTGTAATTGTAATGGAATTGATTTTACCCAGCTCTGTTCTTCGGTACTCGCCGTCACCAACTTTTAGGGGTCCATAAATCTTTCGAAGAATTTTTCTCTCGAATACTCCCAAAGCCGCCTCGTCAGAAGCTGTGAGTGACCATGCTTCTGCACCATATAGCAGGACGGGTACGATGAGTGTCTTATAGACTGTTGTTTTTGTTCGTCGAGAGAGGACTTTACTTCTCAATTCCCTACTCAGCCCAAAGTAGCATTTGTTTGCAAGAGTTCTCCTTCGATGGATATCCAGGATTACATGTTGTTGGTATTAATGCTGCTTCCCAGGTATACAAAGTCCCTTACTATCTCGAAATTATTGCTGCCAACTGCCTGCCAGCAGGTACTTCGTTTTACCTTCGTTCGGAGTACGCAGAAGTTACGGCGCGGTTGTTGAGGCCAATGATCCCGATGTCGTCGGCATACGCCGATATATGTATACGCAAAAACGTCTTTCAGGACAGGATTTCCATTTTTTGGTAAAATTTTTGTTCTGGCAAATTAGCAAAATGTAGTTCGATGCCTAATTTTTATGTTTGCCTGGTAGCCGAAAATATATTTCTTCTTCAAAATTCGAAGCTTGGGAAAAATACCCATTTTAAGCATGACAATAGGCATACAACTTAAAAAATCAGCTAAAATTACTCCATCTGCTATATATACAATTTTCTATTTCCGTTGCATCATCCATTTTCTCAAATTAAGCTCTCAATCAAAACTTCATATCGCCGCCTAAGAAGTTAATTTCAAAAACGGGTTTCTAGGGGGGTAGAGGAGGGTTTGCTGATCACTAAAATATAGTTATTACCGTAAGCAATCTTTCCTCTCATTATATAAAATTATTTTTTTACAAGTACGTTCAACAATGCCAAATATCGTTACTCTAATATAGAAGGGCCCTAACTCATATTTTCTTAGCTCGAAAAATTATTCGAAAAAACTAAATTTTAAGTAAACCATAGCAACGATGGCTTGTTCGAAAACACAAATATCAATGCATGTAATATTTAACTACGATATAGCATAGTACTAAGATTTTAGTCAAGCTTCGGTCAGAATTTATTAATAAAAAACCATCAGCAACTTGATTGAAAAACAAAAATGATTTAGGGCCTTTTTATATCAGTTTAACGATATATACAACAGATGTACACATTGTCGCAATGTCGAAAACGGAGACAACACCGTATTTTGTTGCCTGGTTGCTGGCAAGTGAGCTACTGAGCATAGCAAATGGCATGAATTGATTGGTCAGTGTGATCCTACCGCTCTCACAAGCGCAGCAACAATGTCATTGTTTGAGATACCAAACAAAGAGCGTTAAATCTGTGTGCCTACGCCTGGCATAAAGCAGCCACTTTTGAATATTTATTAATTATTTGTGATGTCAAATATGCTGTGATGAAGATTTTTTAAGCGACTTGAAAAAGTTGGCTCATCGATCATAGTTACTTTCAATATCTTCCAAAATTAATTAATTCGCGATGAAGAGAATCCCGGCCTGTTCTGACCATAGACCCAAGCCATCGTTATTCAAAAAGATGATTGCTTGCTCTAAACTTTCACTAAAACGCACGGGAAGAAATTACTAAAACTCGACAAGCACGAAAAAAAATAAAACGGCATATTTGGCTTTTTATTTTTTTATATATTTGTAAATGTACTTTCTGCATGGTATGTACTTATACATCTAAGGCTTATAAGGTATGTATCGACGACTGGGTGGCATGTCGCCCTAATTCAAAATATTTTTCAAAAACTCCCCAAGTATATCAACATTTGTTTCAATAACTCTCTTTAATACTTTTTTTCCGCAACGCTCTATCTAAGAATTTGATTCACACACAACCTATCTATGACGTTTTTGAAAAATATTTTGAAACAGAGTGATCATCCACTCAGTCGTCGATATATTTTTACACACATTTTTCAAGTATTTATGTACATACATATGTACATAAATAAAAAACACTAGGCAAAACTATTATAATGGCAAAATAAAAAAAATCAGTACCTTGTATTTAATCAATTGTTAAACTGAAGTTTGGGATGGAGTGAAGTAGACTTAAGATACTTATAAAAAATTATACATAGAGATTCTAAAAAGATTTTTTTTGGGAGATTTCTCCCATTTCCCATTCTTGAAATCATGAATGCACATTTTTTAGGAATTTGTTCCCTTTTCCCATCTCTCAGTATCATAAATGAACTTCGAAAGTTCGAATATGCATTTGGGAAGAATAGTAGGTATTCTAAATAACAAAAAATGGGAGAACTGACAAGTTTTTTTTGGGAGATGTTTCCCCAAATGTTTACAGGGGAGTTTATGGAAAAATATTAATAATTTCCAATAAATAGTTTGAATTGTTGAAGAAAATATACATTTTGTGTTCTCGAGTGAGAGTCCAGGGTTTTTTTGGGAAGTGATACCGAAATTGGCGGTCCTTGCCCGGATATGTATTGTCTCTCGGTACTGCCCGAATGTCGTAGTAGCGATTAGGTTTGACCAGTGGAAACTTCTAGGTAATGTCCACCATCCGTAAGGAAGGAAAAGATGGGTAATGAGAGGCATCATATCCATGGATGAACCATCGAGTTACACGTAATTAGCTATATGCATATTAGTCGCGTCTTACGACCAGTAAACCTACCTGCGATGGCAACTACGGGTCGGAACTCCACCCAACAGACATTTTCCCGTCCCTCTGCATACCGGGATAAAAAAGGCGGCAAGGATCAGACGAGGAGTTAAACCCCCATCCGAAGCTGCATCAAAACACCCCCGGAGTGGGCAAACCTAGCTTTGCTGAAGTGAGCAAGGATAGTATCCTCATAGGTATCACTGACCAAGGTAACGACCGTTCGGCTACCCTTAACCCTAGAACACACACCCAGAAAATACCACGAAAAGACACACCCGGGATACGTTTGTACCCGGGACCTTATTTTGCGGTTTTTTTAATGCTTATTCAACCGATTTCTATGATTTTTTTTTTGAAATGTATAATTTAATATATAACAAGTATTTTGTCTTTTGTTTCATTCGAATATTCCTACTGGTTCCAGCGATATGGGCAAATAAAATCAGGACATGCAACAGTGGATTTTTTTTTGTTTGTTTTTGTTGTTGTCCTGATAAATGCAAAACAAAATAATATAATTTATAATAATATACTTGTAGAGTAACAACGAATACACATTTTGGTTTTTATTTCATTGAAATATTCTACCTGGTTCAAAAGATATGTGCAAAAAGGTCGCGCAAGGTATGGGTACGTAGGTAGCAAATACTGGTATAACTAACTACTTTATATGCAGCTGCAAGGGTTGTTTTCACACCAGGTGTTGTTATAAATGCTGCCTGTTGATATTTTCATTATTGTTTTGGTGCTCAAAAGTGTAAGAAGGGAAAATATAAGTGAAACTATAAATAACTGGATACGAAATGGCTTCAAGAAGAAACGAATATTTATCAAGTGCAGCATATAGAAGGTACAAAATGTAAAATAAGCAACAATGTAAAGATATACTAATTTTTTTTTATTATGCAGGCTAACTGAGGAACAGCGAGAATCATATATACAATCTTTATTTGATGAAATTTGTGACGATGACGCTCCCTATGATTTTGACTCAGAAGATGAAGAATAAATTCAAATCAATGACATTGAAATTGATGATGACGATGCTGAAGTTTCGCAAAGTGCCGCAGAAGTATTACCTGATTATTCGGACTGTTTAAGCAAGAGCTTTTTCTTGCCTACAAAAAATTAAATTAAGAAATTTGGGGGTGTATAATTGCACGGTAGCGAAAGCACAAAATAAAAAGCCGGTCCGCTTAATCTGAGCGACAATAATATTCTGATTTATTCCAATTCAATTATATATTTACAAAGCATAAAGAAAGATGGGCAAAAGGGATTATGAGTAGTGGGAACTAATGTAGTGTGTGTGTGTGTGTGTATGTTTGTATTACAAGAGCAGGTAATGTTTTGTTGTGTAGTTAGTGTACTTATATTTTAGTTAGTGAGTAGCAATAAAATAAATCATGATACAGTGTGTCACATATATGTTCAGACACAGTGCCTTGCGTGTTTGATCCAACATCCCGGCCCCGTTGAAAGTATCCACTTTCAAGAGACTGGCAGTACTGCAATTTTGTGAATAGGTCTGCAGCAATTTCCATTGGCGGTGCGAAGATGCACAACACGAACTTGACCATCTCGTCCGTGTATGGTGGACTCTACTCGGCCAAGCTTCCAACGTTGCGGTGGCAAGTTATCTTCATGTATGAGGACCAAGGTTCCTTCTGTGATATTGGGCAGAGGCTTAGTCCACTTGACTCGCGATCGTAATTCATTTATATAATCTGCTGACCAACGGCGCCAAAAGCGTTGTTTGATGGCAGTGATTGTATCATAGCGATCTAAATGCGAGAGATTTCTGTCTTCGAATGAACGTTCAGGTAAGGCGCGTAGGGAAGAACCGACCAAAAAATGTGCTGGAGTGAGCGGCTCATAGTCGTTGGGATCTGACGACATTGGCGAAAGTGGGCGAGAGTTGAGTATAGCCTCCACTTCCACGGCGACTGTGCTGAGTTCCTCAAATGTCAATCTTGTGTTTATTAATGCCCGATTTAATAGTCCCTTTGCGCTTTTGACTGCGGCTTCCCAAAGACCGCCAAAATGAGGAGCCCTGGGAGGAATAAAATGAAAATTAATAAATTCAGATGAACAATATTTATAAATTTCTTCCTGAGTATTCGTTTTGAATAAAAATTGTTTAAGTTCATTTAATTGATTAGAGGCCCCAACGAAATTTGTGGCGTTATCACAAAATATGTCGCAAGGCAATTTTCTACGACCACCCATGCGCTTGAGAGCGTTGAGAAACGAATGTGTCGAAAGATCGGATACTACCTCAATGTGTACTGCCTTCGTTACTAGACAAACAAATACAGCCAAGTAAGATTTCATAGGAGCCTTGCCTCGGATTCTCAAAGAAGTGTTTATTGGCCCGCAAAAGTCGACTCCACAGCGTTGAAATGGATGAGCGGGAGTCAGACGTGTGGCTGGCAGTGGTCCCATGACCTGTTGAGCCAGTACAGGCTTATAGCGTACACAGTGTACACAAGATCGAACAATGCGGCGTGCTAAATCTCTGGCATTCACTATCCAATACTCCAGACGTATCATAGCAACCAATGCTTTAGGGCCGGCATGATAATTTCGAAGATGCAAGTGTCGAAGGTAATTTAGCACAAATTGAGAATTGCCAGGCAGCAGGATTGGGTGTTTCTGAGCGTCTGGTAGATCTGCATAGTCTAAGCGGCCACCAACTTTGATGAGATCGAATCCGGTTGATCTGTCGATGAAAGGAGTTAAAAATTTAAGATTACTTTTTAAAGTTAGATTTTTATTTAAAAATATGAGATCTTCAGAGAAGTGCTGCTGTTGCAAATTCCAAATAATGCAATGTAATGCGTGTCGTAATTCTTCAGGCGATAGAGAAGTGGGAAATGTTGTTTGATTTCTGCAAGAGTTATAGAATCTAAATAACCAGGCAACGAGACGTAAGCAACGGGAGTATGAGCTGATGTCATTAATGATGTCGAGAATATAATTTGTGTCCTTGACGATTGTTAACACTGTTTTGCGTTTTTCGGCGTTAATAATGTCCATGTCGAGATTTACTTCTTTCTTACTAGATGGCCATTTGACTTGATCTTGAAGCAGAAATTCTGGGCTGGAGAACCAATTTGACGCTTGAAGTTCAGATGTGGAACAACCTCGGGAGACAAGGTCTGCTGGGTTGTCTTTCGTTGGTACATGCTTCCAATGTGCACCCGCTGTAAGTTCTTGAATGTCTGACACTCTATTTCCGACGAATGTTGACAGAGTAATAGAGTGCTGTTTAAGCCAATGCAAGACTAGTTGTGAATCGGTCCAAAAGTAAGTAGTTACGAGTTGGTTCGAGAGGATATGCTTTATTTTGGCGTAGAGACAAGCTAAGAGATGAGCACCGCAAAGCTCGAGTTTGGGGAGGGACTGCTTCTTAACTGGCGCGACTCTAGACTTTGACGTGAGTAGTTGAACTTCGATATGACCATCAGGATTTTCCGTGCGTAAATATAAAGAGCAGCCATATGCTCGAATTGATGCGTCACAAAATCCATGAATTTGCACAATACGTGAGTTGGGTTGCAAACAATAGCGTGATACTTTCAGTGACGAGATTGATTTCAAAGATGCTAAGCAGTTGATCCAAGCTTGATGTACATGTTGAGGTACAGACTCATCCCAATCGAGTTTTAATAACCATAACTCTTGTAAAATTATTTTCGATGTAATTACCAATGGAGATAGCAATCCAAGCGGGTCGAAAAGAGATGACGCAATAGACAATATGGTTCGCTTGGTGACTGCATTTGTTTCTACTTTGGGTTGGAATGTGAACGAAAACACGTCAGTACGTTGATGCCAAGTTAACCCCAGTGTACTGGTAATACAATCGTCGGTAACGTGGATTTCCTTTTCAGCTTCACTCTCCATGAAATCTGGATGATTTGAGTGCCATTTTGATAATGGAAATTGTCCGCGTTTAAGTACTTCGATGACTTGGGATTTTAGCTCATGTAAATCAGCTACCTCGTTGGATCCACATAAGAAATCGTCCACATAAAATGATGATTTTACTGCTGATGCGCCAATGGGAAACTCAGTCGTGTACTGATCTGCCAAATAATGAAGACTACGTATTGCGAGATACGGGGCTGAGGCTGTGCCATATGTAACCGTATTAAGCTGGTATGTCTTGAGATCTAGGTCGGAAGAAGTTCGCCAGAGTATATATTGATATTGACAATCATTTTTATTCATAAGTACTTGCCTGTACATTTTGGTAACATCTGCAGTGATAGCGTAACGATATAAGCGAAAACGAAGTAATAGCAAGTAGAGATCTTGTTGAATGGTTGGGCCCACCAACAAAATGTGGTTCAATGATGTTTGCGATGAAGTTCGACAAGATGCGTCAAAAACGACTCGAAGTTTGGTCGACGTACTGCTGGGTTTGAGTACGCAGTGATGCGGTATGTAGTAATGTGGCTCGTTGGTTTTTGGATTTTCTACAAGGGACATATGACCAAGGCTTTCATATTCTTCCATAAACGAAATGTATTGAGGGCGAATTTCGGGTGAATGTTGCAAACGCTTTTCAAGAGCGAGGAATCTTCGGCGAGCGATATCGAAGGAGTCTCCGAGACGGGTGGGATCATCTTTGAATGGTAAACTAACGATTATCCGACCAGTAGCATCTCGTTTTGTTGTTTTTACGAAATGCTCCTCACAAATACGATGCTCCGGTTGACTCGGTTTTGATGATACGTCGATAGTTTCCAACTTCCATAAACGTTGTAGATTTTCGTCGATGGAACTTTCGCTTGACATTAAACACGCCGATGTTGCCACTTCACGCTCACCCCGATACCTTCCGGATACGACCCACCCGAATAAAGTTTTTTGTAGAGTAGGTAGATTTGGACCAAGACGAATTTGGCCTACCGCAAGTGCTTCGAAAAATGCCTCCGTTCCAAGTAATAAATCGATACGACGTGGTTTGTAGAAGGTCTCGTCTGCCAGTTTCGTATTGACAGGCAAATTCCAAGTCGAAGTATCAATCTCAGTATCGGGTTGGTATGCAATGTGAGACGTGACTCCAAATTGCAGTGACAAATGAAAAGCTGACGTACGCGATTTTATTGTTGTAGTGGTACGGGACTTCAAGTTCGTGAGGGATTCACCGATGCTGCGAATGCCAATGTGATGTTTTTCTCGACGGAGATGGAGTTTTTGAGCAAAGTCGTCAGTGATGAAATTGACCTGGGAACATGAATCAAGTAGAGCTCTTCCAAGTTTGTACATACCTGAGGAATCTTGAACTAAAACCATAGCTGTAGCCAGAATAACTTGACCACAATCTGATGCCTCCATATGTGAGTGGGTAGCTGCTTGTTGATTACCTGTTTGAGGTCTGCTAGACGAATTAGGTGTAAATGACGGTGGGTGCCATGATGTTCGAGAATCTTGCAATGAATTAGTTGAAGTAGTTGGCGCTTGAGCCGTAGCCGTTACATGTGAAGTTGTCGATGTTGATTGTGGAGTGATCTCACGTTGAAAATTGTTGTCATGATGCAGTAGGGTATGGTGTGTCCGATTGCATGTACGGCACCGATGTTTCGAAGGGCACTGAGCCATCCTGTGACCGCTACCCAAGCAATTAATGCATAAATCATATTTCTTGTATATGTCGAACCGTTGATTCGTGTTTTTCTCCAAAAATTGTGGGCAACCTGTTAGCTTGTGCTTTGAGCTAGAGCAGAGGACACAGTTCGATTTAGTTACTGCAAACGAGGAGTGATGATTATGGGAATTCGAACGATTAGTTTTTACAGGTTCGGGTTTACGATTGGCTGACGAGTCTGATGAGTGTAGGAATTGACAATAACGTTCTAATACTTCCGTACATTGGGACCAGTTGGGGAGTGATTTATAATCTAGGGACTCATTCCATTTTTTGCGGGCTTGTTGATCGCACTTGCCTATAACGATGTAGATGAGCATTGCTTGTGCGATGTTGGTACTTGTACCCAATGATTCCAACGAGCTATAAATGGCTGACGCCTTGTCTACTAAACTACGCAAGAGTTGAGGGTTTGTATTTTCGACAGTTTGTAATGTGAATAGGGAAGCTATGCCCTCCAAGAAAATGAGAGTTGGGTTATCGAACCGTTCTTTGAGTCTATCTAGAGCCTTTGGGTAATTTTCACTAGTGACTTGAAAAGCCTTGACAGTTTCTAGTGCTGGCCCTTTTAAACACGAGAGAAGATAATTAAATTTTTCAATATTCGAGAGTCGGTTCTCGCGAGCGATAAGTTGTGTAAACGATGTAATAAAATTTCGATAATCTGCATAATCACCGTTGAATGTTGGTAATGACAATCGCGGTAGATGGGACGATTGAACAACAGTGGCTGCTGGAGGGGTTCCCGGGAGTTGGATGCTCATATTTGGATCAAATCCTAGCTGAGATTGAATGAGTACTTTTACTCCTACAAAGGTGTCCTCCAAATCGGCGCGGCCGTTGTCATTTGCATCTAAATCTTCAATTTCGGCTTGAACAGATAAAGCTTGCTTGAAGTAAGATTCTAAAATACCTAACCGACACTGTAGCTCAGCAGTAGATAGCTTTGTTTCTGCATCCCTATTTGCTTCTACTATTGATTTAATGCGTGAAATATTGCGCTTAATATTAGTGCGCTTACGCTTACTTTCTTCTAACGACATGATTTTTTGGGGGTTGTGCTCTGCTTATTTACTGCTGGGTTAGCAAACTGCAAAGTGATGGTAAGCTACCGGCGGTCAACCAATGACGCCAACAACGGCAGCACGAAAACGAAAACGAAAATGTAGGCAGCACAAGGCAATATGCGTAGGCAGAGAAATTTGAGCGAGAGCAGCGAATGCAATAGCAGCTGAATGCACCTGCTACAAGTGCTGACAGCGAAGGTAGACGAAAAGCGATAATCGAAAATAGCGACGGCAGATTAGCAGCGACGCAAGCGACAGTGGCTAATGAAAGCAGTGCAGTGGGCTGCTAGCAAAAGTTATGAAAATGAACTAACGGAAAAAAACCAGATCACGGCAATTTTAGGGACACCAACAATGACTGGGAAGAGGGCGAATGAACTTTGCGTTATACGGGAAATCAGGGAACTGTATTTTTCGAGAAATTTCATGCATACATACCAAGTGATGAACCTTTTGTTTTACCGTATGTATGTATATCAGCAAATTGTTGTTTTCCAACCGATGACTTTTGTAGTTACCGCAAAGATATGATTTCCAAGAATTTTGCAACTATTCCCAATGATAATTACTGCCAACACTTTGATTTGACACTTTTTCCAATTTCTTGTTCTCGTCCATATGTTTCCCAATGGTATGATGTTTGGTTGATTGTTGTTGGTTTTTTTTTTTTTTTCAAGAGATTGGTTTTTGGTGTAGTGAAACCGATTTTTACTTTCAAATTAACACTCTTAACAAACGCGATTATACAGTGCCCCACGTTGGGCGCCAAAAATGTTTAAGCAAGAGCTTTTTCTTGCCTACAAAAAATTAAATTAAGAAATTTGGGGGTGTATAATTGCACGGTAGCGAAAGCACAAAATAAAAAGCCGGTCCGCTTAATCTGAGCGACAATAATATTCTGATTTATTCCAATTCAATTATATATTTACAAAGCATAAAGAAAGATGGGCAAAAGGGATTATGAGTAGTGTGTGTGTGTGTATGTTTGTATTACAAGAGCAGGTAATGTTTTGTTGTGTAGTTAGTGTACTTATATTTTAGTTAGTGAGTAGCAATAAAATAAATCATGATACAGTGTGTCACATATATGTTCAGACACAGTGCCTTGCGTGTTTGATCCAACACGGACTATGAGGATGATGAAGAAGACGATGAAGAAGAAGAAGTAGAAGAAAATAACGAATTACCTGCTAGAATAGAGCAAACATTCAAATGTTTCATGAACGTTCAAATGGCTGATATAATTATGCGCCACACAAATAAGTTAACAAAAGAAACTTATGATGCTTACAACAATGCGCATCCAAACACAACTCCTAAGTCATGGACGCCTGTGTCAATAACAGAGCTGTATGCATTTTTTGGCATACTTATTATGACTGGTTCGAACCATAGCAATGGACAACATGTTAGAGATTTATGGAGCGTCAAAAACTATCCTTTATATCGCGCCACAATGGGAGTCAACCGTTTCTGTTCGATATTGCGGTTCCTAAGATTTGACGATAAAAACACTCGTGCAACACGCTTACTAACTGATAAAGCAGCACCGATCAGTGAGTTGTGGACGATGATGAACAGTAATCTTGCTGCACATTACAATCCCAGCTCATGCTTGACGATTGATGAACAATTATTTCCTTACCGTGGACGCACACGGTTACGCAGTACTTACCGTCAAAACCTGCTAAATATGGAATCAAGGTTTGGTGGATTTCCGATGCCACAAATGCATATCCACTGCATGGACAAATATATACTGGCCAAGCAGAAACTGGTAGTGAAACGAACCAAGGCGAACGAGTGGTGAAGGATTTGTCTGCCAAATACCAAGGAAGTGGCCGAAACATTACAAAGGACAATTTGTTTACGACCTTGCCAGTTGCAGAACTGCTTCTCACCTGGAAACTCACGATCGTTGGAACTTTGCGCAAAAACAAATCATATATTGCTCAAGAAATGAAGCCGAACAAAAACAGGACAATTGGTTCAACGACATTTGGCTTCAAAAATAATGTGACAATGTGCTCATGTTCCCAAAAAAAATAAAGCAGTAATTGAAATAATTGAATATTATAATCGTACCAAAGGTGGTGTTGATCGAATGGACCAAATGTTTGCGGAATATCCAACACAAAGACAAACAAAGCGATGGCGACTAGCGATGTTCTTCAACATGTTGGACATTACAGCTCTTGCAGCCTACATTGTCTACGATTTGAATAACCCTATGTTGCCTTGATCCTGCGCAGCTTGGCTGACGCATTGTGTTTGCCCATTATTGAAGCCAGAGCCATAAATCGTCGTGACGCGAAATTTTTCGACTAAAATTGCTATTGAAGCATATTTCAACCGACCGGTGGAATCAATGGTGTCAACAGCAGCATCAACATCTGCCGCAGCGCGCACGCCAAAACCTGTGTGTGGATCTTGCTATTTATGTTACGCACAAGAGGAAAAACGCCGTAGAAAAACCAGAAAGCTGTGCGCCAATGTGTCTTGAACATTCGGTCACATCAACAAATTGCTCTATTTGCCATGATTTTCCTTAGATGTAAGATGCATTTTTATAATTTTTATAATAAAAGTCAATAACCTAATGTGTGAAATGAATATTTTTAATTTTTAAAATAAAAAAATAATATAAAAAATGTTTTTTTTTTATTATTATGAGGATATTTACGTATAAAATGTGTTTGGAAGGCTTTAGCTCCTGAACCAACTCAAAAATAAATAATCTTCCTAGATCCGAAGCGGTATAGAGGTATAGCGGTTCAAAAGTTACAACACTTCAAAGTTGAAAGTGGATACTTTTGTACCCGGGTGTGTGTTCTAGGTTTAAAGTTCCGGACAAGGGCCTCGATCTCGTCTGATATACTCTGCTGGTCAGCGACAAGCCTTTCGAAAGTGCTCATGACGAAATGACAAGAATTACGAAATTCGTAATCAAGTAACCACTATGAGGTGGTTGATGACAATTGTTTATTTAGTGGAATCCTTGATGCAGGGCCACAATTTTTGCCACTTCGAGGTGGTTGGTTGAATTGACGACAATGGTTCGTCTAGTGTGATCTTTGATGCAGGGCCACAAAATTACCACTATGAGGTGTTTGATTGAATTGACGACAATGGTTCGTCTAGTGTGATCCTTGATGCCGGGCCACAAAATTACCACTATGAGGTAGTGACAACAAGGGTGGTTTGCTGATGTGATCCTGTGCCTTGTTACAGGATCAATGTGTTTTATAGCTTCACGACAATGTACTGTTGCCGACAATTGTACCGTGATTCTGTGCCTTGTTACAGGATCAAAATATACCAGTATGTGGTCGTTGATCGATTGGACAATTGACTCGTCCTATAATGTTATCCTGTGTCTTATCACAGGACCCAATTACCAATATAATGTGGTTTGATTGCTTGACGTTCCTTGTTGAGGATACTGCGTCTTCAAGTGTCATCCTGTTTCTTGTTTCAGGATCACGTCGGGGTCACCAAAAACGTTCGGAATGTAGAACACCTATCGAACGCTGTGGGGTTTTATGGTTTTACTCAGGCAGAATCGCCTTGAGTGTAAGATCATATGCATTCAAAAGAAGTTAATTCGTTTCTGCATGTCGTTCTTTATATCGCACAAACCTTTTATACAAATAAAGTGCTTACACTAACATAAATATCTTAAGCTATAACTATAAGGAAAAAGTGCATGATTGACAATAGGGAAGTAAATTAATGATTGGTAATAATCAGTGACATAAATTGTGCTTATATTGCTTATTTTGGTTAATTGTATAAATTGTTATTTATGCAAAATATCAGTGTTTTTTATTGTTTGTTTACCTTAACTGTTTACTTGTTAATAATGCTTACTAAGCGTGAACTACTACTTTAACTATATGTGCGTATGTCTTTATTAATAATAATGCTTACGCTTACAAAGTGAATATATATATGTATGTATGTATTAACAAATACATAAAGCTTTGTTAACCTCGCATGACATTTGCAGCCTCAAAACTTTGCGCTCAACTTCAGAGGTATGCTACAATGAACGCTTTGACACTTCTCTTTTATACATTTGTTTTCGTTATTTATTTCTTTGCATTCAAAGAGTTTTGGTTAATTTATTAATTTAATAGAGAAAAAATTAATTAATGACTATTTCCTCCAATTTTTTTTTCTTAAATTAAAGCAAAGTCATCAACATCTGACTGTCAAAGTAAGTAAAATTTGAGAGTTTGCCAAATTTCAACGTTGAAACACGTATATTGAACTTATCTGTCAAAGGCAAAGTCCGAGGTAAAGTTGAAATAAAGTTTTATGTAGTTGACCCTTAAAAGCAATTTTTGCAGATAACTATCTTCCCAATGGTTACCGGGTAGTAACCAGTTTCTTTTTTAATTACCTGTACAAGCCTATTGCAATAAGCAATTTCCTTAACCGCTTTCGCGACCCAATGCGTTTACGCGAAAGCGGTTAAGGAAATTGCTTATTGCAATGGTTATATTATATTATATATTTTAAAGTTAGGACTGCAAAAAAGAATCATCATTGGGCTAAATTTCACCACCGAAATTTGTCCTTGTTTTTGCTTGACTTTTGTTTCGGCAATTAGAATAAGGCGGATTTACTTGCAAAATAACGAAAATGTGCACAGTTGTTTTAAACCTACAAATTTATTAAGAACAAGCTGTTGTTCATAATAACAAGTTCAACTTGACTTTCGTTTCGGCAATTAGAATAAGGCGGATTTACTTGCAAAATAACGAAAATGTGCACAGTTGTTTTAAACCTATAAATTTATTAAGAACAAGCTATTCCTTTATGTACTTTAATTTAAAAAAAACAATATTTTTTTCTTTTTCAAGATTCATATCTGTAAGGACGAAATGGAATCCTTACGTGAAACAAAAATTCTTTCAAATACTTTGGAGAATGTTGAGCCTGATACAATTAATAGCTTTGCCAAGTACCCGGTAACTGATATGTTTAAACAAGCTGCAAATTACTATTCGAGCGTCAGTAATTTGAGTAAGGGAGAATTACCATTTTCACGGATATCAAATACTTTCGTCGAACAAGTTACACAATCGCCTTCTATGAGCATACCTCTGACTACTGCCAGCTATTCTATTGACCGGTACAATCAGAACAATAATATAAGTTTACAATGTAATTTGCAACCTTTAATAATTGACAATGCGCGTGTATATATTGATGGAATAGAGGAAGCTTTTCAATATTTAAGAAGAATAGATAGCAATTCTGACGATATTTTGGACAATTTGCTTGATATCTCTGTACATGATTACTAGACTCATTTTGCTTTACCTTCATTGAATTCTAAATAAGGGTGTGCTCTTATATTCAGCGACCCAATTAACTCACAACCAAGAAAGCATATTGTAACAAAACGATCAGGATCAATAAAAAGAAGATATAAATATATACAAACATAATTCCCAAAATTTCAAACTGATTTTATTTAAACGCATATCTAATTTTTACCACTATACATCACAAAGTATCCTGACAATCCGGACCACGGCAACTCGTGCCGACTAGAAGTTGAAGTTATCAGAAAAATCGTAGTACATTCCACTGCGTTTCGACAATTTAATGATTTATGTACTCGTTTTTCTCATATTGCTGTATCGGAACCCTTTAAAGACTTCGTAATTAGTAAATCGGTATTTTTTTTCTCCACCAGTTGCTCAGAATATCCTTTAAGGGATCAAAGATTGTAGGGCCTCCCAAAAAATTTCAAGAAATGTGGATATGTGGTTACTAATTTAAAGGATAATGGAAATATACGCTAAATATAATATATAAATAAAATTAAAGAAATTTTTTTTTAAAAAATAAGCTTTTATTATTGGTTAATAAAATTAACTAAAAAGTAAAAAATAAATTCACTGTAAAGAAATAT
The DNA here is from genome assembly GCA_964058755.1 of Campiglossa producta. Taxonomy (NCBI): domain Eukaryota; kingdom Metazoa; phylum Arthropoda; class Insecta; order Diptera; family Tephritidae; genus Campiglossa; species Campiglossa producta. The sequence goes on along the minus strand of CAXKVI010000028.1, from coordinate 199,775 downwards.
AACACTTCATAAATTCATTGTAACCTTTACCGATAATAACGCTTCTTCGTCTGCGACAAAATAATTCCATTCTGTACATGATTATATATTGTTAACATTAAAACTTTACACTTATATTATTAAATCTTCCAGTCTATATCACAACCCCAATTTTATATTTATATTTATATTTTTGAAGTTAACTTCCCAGCAAAAAGTCGGTAATGGCTTCTGAGTGTAATCCATTCCAAAAGGCGTTGCCTTATAATGCCTTCAAAATAATTTCACTTCTTTATCACAATTCGGGTAATTCAGTAAAGCGGGTGTGAGGGTAATGTATTACACAAGGCATTGATTTAAATGAATTAAAATAATTTCACTTCTTAATTCATTAATTAAAATGAATAAAATAATTTCTCTTCTTTGAAAATGATTTAAAGTAAATTCGCTTCTCTTACCCATTCTTGGTAATGCATAAAAGAATGCAAAGGCGAAGTACGTTCAATTTTGCAACTCTTTAATTTGCCTTTGCTTCTTCGATCAATTACGGGTAATGCAAAAAAAATCCCGTTACCTTCTGTCGAAATTTCCATTCTACAAAAATCATGTTTGAATTGTTCAATTTAGTTAGTTTGAAATTGTGGTCAGTGCGTGACACGTCATTTATAAGTAAAAGAGTGCGTGAAATACTAAAAAAGTGATTTAATAAAATAAAATTAAATTAAAAATTAACTTAACAATAAATCTAATCTAATCTTGGCTTGCGTCATAATGACGCTTAACCGCCTAGGCGATTTTGGCCGTTTCGTATCAAAGCACGCCAGTCATTCCTTTTTAGCGATAACTGACTCCAATTGGAAACCCCAAGGGAGTACAAGTCATCCTCCACCTGTAGTTTCCATCTCAGTCGAGGCCTCCCCTTCCTCTGCTGCCGAATTCGGGTGTCGATAGTAAAACTTTCTGTGCTGGAGCTTTTTTCATTCGCATAACATGACCCAGCTAGCGGAGCCTTTGGGCTTTAATCCGCTGTACTATGGTCAGGTCTGCGTAAAGCTCGTACAGCTCATCGTTAAACTTCCTTTGATACTCGCCGTTGGCATCACGGGAAGGACCATAAATCTTCCGGAGAACTTTTCTCTCAAATACTCCAAGGGCCATCTCATCTTCTCTGGACACTGTTCATGATTCCGAGCCGTACATCAGGACTGGTATGATGAGAGACTTATAGAGCGTGATCTTTGTTTGTCGAGAGAGGACTTTACTTCTCAATTGCTTAGGTAGGTAGGTAGGTAGAAGTGGCTGCCACAAAGGCACACCTAGGCCAGTAACAAAAGGCCCGTTGTGATACCACCAAACACTAGGAAAGTCAGTCCCGGGGCCCGGCCATATGGAAAATCCCAGTGCTGTCGGGACTCTCCATATAGCCGAAACCCGGGACTGACACTCCTAACCGACACCGCTACCCCTCCTCGAACCATTTTGATAACTTGATGAAGGCCATCAAGTCCTTTATGTCTAGCTTGTAGGGTATGATAGCCAAGTGGCGGCCATGATTGATTTCTCCCACTTCCGGTAGCCATCGGAAGTTCAAACAATTTTCGGAGTGTTTGACTGGTTGCATACCAACAAACAAAAGAGCGTAGGCTAACAGCGGCTGAGCGACCTTGTCGAACTTATTAACAGAGTCCGAACAGACCTTAACAGCTGTGGTAACAGCGGGACTCGCACGGTGGATCGGTTTTAGCAAATCTAGTCCCGATAGAAAGAGATATACAAATTACGGCAAGAGGTATTGTGAGCCTAATACAACTAAATTAATGTCGGGACGAAAAGATAGCAACAACCATAAGGGAAAATAGTTCGATAACATTTTTTTTTTGGCATATTATTAATTCGAAAACAATTTTTTTTGGTATTTTATTAGCTCGAAAACAATTTTTTTGGTAAGGACGGCTTAGGCGATAGGGATTGAGATCACCATCGATTAGTTCCTGATGAAATTTAAAACGCTAAAGACGTGTCTCGCGAACCGACCAAAGTAAAAGGAAAGTAATTCCTCGGTTCTTTGAAAAACAAAAACTAAAAGGACGTCTCGGCATCAAATTAGAATTTTGGACAATTCTTAATATTAGAAGAAAAAAAAAGGAAAAGTTCGCTAAAATTAAAAAAAAAAAAAAAAAAACTTACCTTAAAAATTAAATTGTGCGGTAATTCCAAGAAAAACGAAAAGGGTTTGCCCCATTTTTAAAACAGTTGGTGAAATGAATTGAAATTTTCAAAAATGTAATAAACTAGAAAAGTTAATAAGAGTTGGGAAAAAAAAAAAAAAATAAAAACTTGTTTCAAATTAACATTACAATTGTAAATTGCAACTAAGCATATAGAGGAAGTAAAAAAAAATAAAAAATAAAAAAAAAAAATAAAAAATTTAAATATAAAAGTTTGGAAAAAAAAATGTTAAAGTTTTGCCCTATTAATTAACTGTTCAATTACGAACTCTATTTGAAAAGAAAAGCTAAGTAAATATATAAATTATAATTAAAAACTAGAAAAAAAAACAACGAATTGAAATTTGAAAAGTCTAATCTGAACTTGGGAAAAAAAAAAACCTGATTTAAAAATTAAAAAGGAGAGCCGAAAAAGAAGCAGCAGATGAGCGGAGATTGGAGCCAGGGAAGCAGAGCGGAAGGAGTTAAATTTTTTGTGTTTTAATAGAAATAAGTGAAAAGAAGAATTTTTTTTGGTAACTATGTAAAGTAGTAAACGGAAAGAAAAAAAAATGTAAAATTCTAGTTTTGAAATTTTTTAAATTATACAAAGAAAAAAAGATAGAAAGAAAGTTTAAAGTGAGCGAGTGAAGAGACTAGCAACATGCGGTTGAGGTAGTCGAGAACAAAACAAATTGAACAAGGTCTAATCATGAAAAATTGAAAAAAAAAGAAAGATACAATTTGAATTTATAAAATTAAATTCTATGTTGGGGAGCTAAAGGTTAAAAATCAAATCAATAGAAAAAATATATCTATATAAATTGCAAAATGAGAAATTTTAGCTTCAATACGGAAAGTGGTACGAGATGGGAAAGTCCATTATTAACCAACAATGTTGTAATAAACTTCTAGCAGATTTAGCCTCAACATCCCCATCAACTGGCCAGCGGACGGCGGATATAAGTCGGTAAGTCTTGCATAATTTTATAATGGATTATATGTATTTACGTATGTAACAGTGACTTATTTTTTTTTGTTTCGCCATCTGACCCTGAACCTCTGGTTATTAACTTTGTTTACGTAAAATTAATGTTACGATCACGCCATAAAGCTTTTCAAAATCCCTTGAAAAGTCGTGCCTAAGTCACTGTTATATATGTAAGTAGACCATTTTTTTTTTATTCTTACCACTTTACCCTAAATTAACGTAACGAAAATGAAGTTTCCGTAACCAGAAATTAAGAAAAATTTAATTATTTAGTTGTTAGATTTCGTGTTTAAAGAGTATTTTGGTTTGGTTTAAAATGTTTTAACATAAATTAGTTAAACACAAATAACTAAGGCCTTTACGGGTTAATCAGACCGTGTGGCAAGGAACATTTCATTTCACCGTGTTGCACGCTTGCAATGTTAACGTGCAGATTTTCGAAATTAACATTTCGTCGTAGTTTTCTTTGTTTTGCTTAACATTCATTAATGTAAATTCACCAATAATTATGTTAACGTTAGGGGTCTGTAAGTTGCCTTAAGCGCTTATCTACATTCTCATAATTGTCATTACATATTTTGATTTGTTTTGCTTTTATTACTCCTGTACTCCCTAGAATTTTTTTGTACAGAGAGTAATTTTCGTTTTCTCAATGTTGTTTGATATCGCTCCCTCGCTCACCAAAACAAAACCTATGTAGTGGTAATAATTTCTCATATAATTCTATAGTATGATGTTACGTAAAATTTAGCAACAGAGAAAGATAAATAAATGCCATGTTATTTAAAATTTGCCAGAGAGAATTAGGCGTTATTACTCTGTGAGATCATAGTTAACAGGCTTAGCGATAGTTAAGAAGATAGGAACTTTATAACATAAGCAAGTTCGATTGGGAAATGTTAGTGAGAGAGCTAACAGAGCTTATTTCGCTGTAACAGTGGGGTGTTTATTTGCAGAGATAATTTAACATAGTATAATAATGTAACAGAGAAACGTTCATACACGCTTGAGAGAGAATTTATCTATTGATATTAATAATACTTGCATAAGTGAAATTAAATATTTGAAAAAGGTTTGAATCGAACAAATATAATGTAAAGTTAACATAGAATATAAACAAAAGTAAATATTGGATTTTGTTCACATAAGCATATACATATATTAAGCTAACATAAGCAGATAGGCTATTTGGAGTAGGGTTAACTTTCTTAAATTTTAATAGAAATTATGTAATTTTTGTATGAAGATAGAAATGATGATGGTTAAGTTTTTCTTTTGTTTGCTTGCTGAGGCATTGGTAGGTATTATTCGGGCTAAAAGAGCGAAATGTGTATATTTTCTTTTAGCAGGTTGGGTGGGTACAGACGGAAGTGCAACAACACCTTAGCCTTCCACACTGCTGCCGGAAGGACTCTAACCTGGCCACAGGTATGACAACAAGTAATTGCAATCGGGTTAGTATGTTTATTAGATTCCGGGTTTGATAATATTTTTTTTCACTGGTTAAATTTTTTTTTTGTTGTTTCCTTTTGTTTGCCGACCTTCTCTTGCCCTTAAACAAATTTTATTTCAAATCTCTGTTTGAATTTTTATGTGAAGCCGAGAAAAAGTCTGTGTAGGAGCAAGATCCCCCCCATATACGCTGAAGGCTAGCTGGAATTACCAAACAGAGTATCCGCTCCTTAAACCCTATCCGAACTCGGAGAATGGTCACATTAGCGTGCCATGCTTTTGTTATTTGGGTCGAGACCATAATTATGCGATCTGGTAGAGTAGGACTCCCCTTAATGGCTGCTAGCTATGACCTATTCACTACATAAATGGCGCCCAACGTGGGGCCAGAGAAGGTTCAAGTAGTTTTTGTTATAACTCTGAAATTAAAGTACGCCCATTTTATTTGTTAGCGCTAAAAGTAAAGTAAATTTTTTTCTTGGCATATCTGCCAAAAGCTCTTCCTGGAATGTCATAATCTGGATTTTTTCGGATATGAACCGAAAAAACTTTAGCAGAATGTTATGAATTTTCAAATAATAAGAACTTGGTTAGTGGATATTGATGACGTTTGGCTGATGTCGAAGTCATACCCTACGAAAGTGCTTTTGATATTTTTCTTTTGTTTTAATCATTTCAATATTATTTTTATGGTAAAACATTGCTTGAGACTTTTCTCTACTGGGTCGTCTCGGTAGATTACTCGCGTTGTTCACCTTATTATGATTTTTTTTTGCGATACTGTTCTTGGTGTTTAGAGACTTATTGAGGTGGCAGCTCAATACTCAGCACTTAATTGAACTTGATTTTGGACATAGTTTATATTTTTTTTTGTCATACCTTATCAAGGTTGGGTTAAACCGGCAGTACTATTTGTAGCATACCTCATGTAAGTCCTCATATGCAGCAAATATCACAACAAAATACTACAACAAATTTTGATTTTTTTTTGCTAAAAATACCTTTACGTGGATGTAATAAATTTTTTTTATTTTTTTTATACCTATATATACAGATATACACATACTTATATATACATTTTATTATTATTGTTTTTTTTGGAAATACCTTAAAGGCCGATTCCTTAAATTTGATAGGAAGTGTGCCAGCGACCTTATTTTTTTTATTTGATTTTTTTTTCTCATATTTGGGATTGAAACGATAGCAGCTTTTATACAATGGCGGTGCGACGTAGTACGGAAGATCTACATCTAGCAAACACCGAGGAGGAAGTGATCTGCACCATTTGCAGCGAAGCAGTAAGCCAGGATCGTGTTGAGACCCCGTGCAAGCACAATTTCCACCACCATTGTATAGCTAGATGGATAGGGACCAATGCTTCTTGCCCGAGTTGCAGGGAACCGGTATCTCTTTCGGATTTGCAAGGCCCATCGATGGTAACTGAAGTGACTGCTTCCCCAGCAAACACTTCATTCCGTGCGAGAGGTGGCGCGGTTTCAAGGAATAGGCCCATAACGCGTTCGACAACGCAAGGGTCTCGAAATATTGTAACCAACTTGCCTAGACCCATTACCCAAAGATCCCCAAGACAAGACTCCAGACTGAGCGATACTGCTCAACAGCCGACGGTTAGTTTAGATGATTCGAGGGTGCGAACCATGATCCAGGAATCTCTAAATGGCTTCCGCCAGCAAATAACTGCTCAAATTGGCAGTGAGTTGAGTACATTACTTGACCAATTAAGGATAGGGAATCGGGAGGAGCATTCTAACCGACCGTCCCGTGACCGAGAATCTCTACCCCGGACAAGCGATGTTCAGACCAATAAAATTTCGAATATCATTTCCAACTGGCGTGTGCGTTTCACAGGCAAACCGAACGACATGTCAGTTGAAGACTTTATATATCGGGTTAATGCGTTAACACGCCAGTCTTTAAACGGAGACTTTGCGGTTTTATGCCGATATGTACACATGCTTTTCAGCGATAATGCCGAAGCCTGGTTTTGGCGACATCACCGCCAAACGGACCGATTGGCCTGGGGAGAGCTGTGTGAAGGATTACGCCAGAAATACAAGGATCAGTTGAGCGACTACGACAGGAAGGAGAACATACGTCGACGCAAACAGCGATCCAACGAGCATTTTGACCAATTTTTGGACGAAGTACTGGCCATGAATGATAGACTGCGTGTCCCCATGTCCGATCACGAACTAATCGAAACCATAGTGAGGAATTTAAAATCGGACCTGAGATATGAATTACTTCATTTGGACATAACAAATCTTTCGATGCTCCGTAGAGAGTGCCACTGGCATGAAAATTTCATGGCAAACGTCGTGAATAGCCCTTACAACAGAAATGTTCCAACTAGGAGGAATATATCGGAAGTGGTTGAGGATACCTATGAACCTCAAGGTCGTGAGACGACGGATGCCGCCTCAATTGCAGAGGTAGCCTCCGAAAACCTGAAGTGCTGGAATTGCGATGGGTTAGGTCATAGATATCAAGACTGCCCCGACCCAGGAAGGAGAGTATTTTGCTACGGTTGTGGGAAGTTGGACACGTACAAACCCAGCTGCACAAAATGCAATAGGAGTGCGGAAAACGGCAATCCGGATATCCGCAGACGGGGATATCCGAACCACCAGCCTCGGATTTATTAGGTGTACAAATTTTATCGAATCCATCTCCTGTTATTGCAAAACCACAAGCTTCGCCCAAACCTAAATTAAGACCCCTCAAGCCTTTTCATATTCGGTTAGCCGAATATAACCAGCGACGTGCTGAAATCTTTGCTACACCACCAAAAATTGTTTCGCGCGCGACGCGGCGTATGAAAAACTTTTGGGCCGCGAGGAAAAGTTTACGCAAATTTGTTATCTCGGCGATTGCGTACAAAGACTCAGATACAAGACCATATATACAAATAAATATTAACGGTGCGCCAGTGTTAGGGGTCTGTAAGTTGCCTTAAGCGCTTATCTACATTCTCATAATTGTCATTACATATTTTGATTTGTTTTGCTTTTATTACTCCTGTACTCCCTAGAATTTTTTTGTACAGAGAGTAATTTTCGTTTTCTCAATGTTGTTTGATATCGCTCCCTCGCTCACCAAAACAAAACCTATGTAGTGGTAATAATTTCTCATATAATTCTATAGTATGATGTTACGTAAAATTTAGCAACAGAGAAAGATAAATAAATGCCATGTTATTTAAAATTTGCCAGAGAGAATTAGGCGTTATTACTCTGTGAGATCATAGTTAACAGGCTTAGCGATAGTTAAGAAGATAGGAACTTTATAACATAAGCAAGTTCGATTGGGAAATGTTAGTGAGAGAGCTAACAGAGCTTATTTCGCTGTAACAGTGGGGTGTTTATTTGCAGAGATAATTTAACATAGTATAATAATGTAACAGAGAAACGTTCATACACGATTGAGAGAGAATTTATCTATTGATATTAATAATACTTGCATAAGTGAAATTAAATATTTGAAAAAGGTTTGAATCGAACAAATATAATGTAAAGTTAACATAGAATATAAACAAAAGTAAATATTGGATTTTGTTCACATAAGCATATACATATATTAAGCTAACATAAGCAGATAGGCTATTTGGAGTAGGGTTAACTTTCTTAAATTTTAATAGAAATTATGTAATTTTTGTATGAAGATAGAAATGATGATGGTTAAGTTTTTCTTTTGTTTGCTTGCTGAGGCATTGGTAGGTATTATTCGGGCTAAAAGAGCGAAATGTGTATATTTTCTTTTAGCAGGTTGGGTGGGTACAGACGGAAGTGCAACAACACCTTAGCCTTCCACACTGCTGCCGGAAGGACTCTAACCTGGCCACAGGTATGACAACAAGTAATTGCAATCGGGTTAGTATGTTTATTAGATTCCGGGTTTGATAATATTTTTTTTCACTGGTTAAATTTTTTTTTTGTTGTTTCCTTTTGTTTGCCGACCTTCTCTTGCCCTTAAACAAATTTTATTTCAAATCTCTGTTTGAATTTTTATGTGAAGCCGAGAAAAAGTCTGTGTAGGAGCAAGATCCCCCCCATATACGCTGAAGGCTAGCTGGAATTACCAAACAGAGTATCCGCTCCTTAAACCCTATCCGAACTCGGAGAATGGTCACATTAGCGTGCCATGCTTTTGTTATTTGGGTCGAGACCATAATTATGCGATCTGGTAGAGTAGGACTCCCCTTAATGGCTGCTAGCTATGACCTATTCACTACATAAATGGCGCCCAACGTGGGGCCAGAGAAGGTTCAAGTAGTTTTTGTTATAACTCTGAAATTAAAGTACGCCCATTTTATTTGTTAGCGCTAAAAGTAAAGTAAATTTTTTTCTTGGCATATCTGCCAAAAGCTCTTCCTGGAATGTCATAATCTGGATTTTTTCGGATATGAACCGAAAAAACTTTAGCAGAATGTTATGAATTTTCAAATAATAAGAACTTGGTTAGTGGATATTGATGACGTTTGGCTGATGTCGAAGTCATACCCTACGAAAGTGCTTTTGATATTTTTCTTTTGTTTTAATCATTTCAATATTATTTTTATGGTAAAACATTGCTTGAGACTTTTCTCTACTGGGTCGTCTCGGTAGATTACTCGCGTTGTTCACCTTATTATGATTTTTTTTTGCGATACTGTTCTTGGTGTTTAGAGACTTATTGAGGTGGCAGCTCAATACTCAGCACTTAATTGAACTTGATTTTGGCCAACATAGTTTATATTTTTTTTTGTCATACCTTATCAAGGTTGGGTTAAACCGGCAGTACTATTTGTAGCATACCTCATGTAAGTCCTCATATGCAGCAAATATCACAACAAAATACTACAACAAATTTTGATTTTTTTTTGCTAAAAATACCTTTACGTGGATGTAATAAATTTTTTTTATTTTTTTTATACCTATATATACAGATATACACATACTTATATATACATTTTATTATTATTGTTTTTTTTGGAAATACCTTAAAGGCCGATTCCTTAAATTTGATAGGAAGTGTGCCAGCGACCTTATTTTTTTTATTTGATTTTTTTTTCTCATATTTGGGATTGAAACGATAGCAGCTTTTATACAATGGCGGTGCGACGTAGTACGGAAGATCTACATCTAGCAAACACCGAGGAGGAAGTGATCTGCACCATTTGCAGCGAAGCAGTAAGCCAGGATCGTGTTGAGACCCCGTGCAAGCACAATTTCCACCACCATTGTATAGCTAGATGGATAGGGACCAATGCTTCTTGCCCGAGTTGCAGGGAACCGGTATCTCTTTCGGATTTGCAAGGCCCATCGATGGTAACTGAAGTGACTGCTTCCCCAGCAAACACTTCATTCCGTGCGAGAGGTGGCGCGGTTTCAAGGAATAGGCCCATAACGCGTTCGACAACGCAAGGGTCTCGAAATATTGTAACCAACTTGCCTAGACCCATTACCCAAAGATCCCCAAGACAAGACTCCAGACTGAGCGATACTGCTCAACAGCCGACGGTTAGTTTAGATGATTCGAGGGTGCGAACCATGATCCAGGAATCTCTAAATGGCTTCCGCCAGCAAATAACTGCTCAAATTGGCAGTGAGTTGAGTACATTACTTGACCAATTAAGGATAGGGAATCGGGAGGAGCATTCTAACCGACCGTCCCGTGACCGAGAATCTCTACCCCGGACAAGCGATGTTCAGACCAATAAAATTTCGAATATCATTTCCAACTGGCGTGTGCGTTTCACAGGCAAACCGAACGACATGTCAGTTGAAGACTTTATATATCGGGTTAATGCGTTAACACGCCAGTCTTTAAACGGAGACTTTGCGGTTTTATGCCGATATGTACACATGCTTTTCAGCGATAATGCCGAAGCCTGGTTTTGGCGACATCACCGCCAAACGGACCGATTGGCCTGGGGAGAGCTGTGTGAAGGATTACGCCAGAAATACAAGGATCAGTTGAGCGACTACGACAGGAAGGAGAACATACGTCGACGCAAACAGCGATCCAACGAGCATTTTGACCAATTTTTGGACGAAGTACTGGCCATGAATGATAGACTGCGTGTCCCCATGTCCGATCACGAACTAATCGAAACCATAGTGAGGAATTTAAAACCGGACCTGAGATATGAATTACTTCATTTGGACATAACAAATCTTTCGATGCTCCGTAGAGAGTGCCACTGGCATGAAAATTTCATGGCAAACGTCGTGAATAGCCCTTACAACAGAAATGTTCCAACTAGGAGGAATATATCGGAAGTGGTTGAGGATACCTATGAGCCTCAAGGTCGTGAGACGACGGATGCCGCCTCAATTGCAGAGGTAGCCTCCGAAAACCTGAAGTGCTGGAATTGCGATGGGTTAGGTCATAGATATCAAGACTGCCCCGACCCAGGAAGGAGAGTATTTTGCTACGGTTGTGGGAAGTTGGACACGTACAAACACAGCTGCACAAAATGCAATAGGAGTGCGGAAAACGGCAATCCGGATATCCGCAGACGGGGATATCCGAACCACCAGCCTCGGATTTATTAGGTGTACAAATTTTATCGAATCCATCTCCTGTTATTGCAAAACCACAAGCTTCGCCCAAACCTAAATTAAGACCCCTCAAGCCTTTTCATATTCGGTTAGCCGAATATAACCAGCGACGTGCTGAAATCTTTGCTACACCACCAAAAATTGTTTCGCGCGCGACGCGGCGTATGAAAAACTTTTGGGCCGCGAGGAAAAGTTTACGCAAATTTGTTATCTCGGCGATTGCGTACAAAGACTCAGATACAAGACCATATATACAAATAAATATTAACGGTGCGCCAGTGTTAGCTTTGCTAGACAGCGGCGCGAATAAAAGTGTAATAGGAGGAGAACTGGCTAAATCCATATTAGCCAAACAACCAATTAATTCAGGTCGTAATGGGTACGTAAGAACCGCAGATGGCCAAAAACAAAAGATCAGTGGCTTACTCCTAGTTTCCGTTAGCTATAATGGTCAAAGTAAGAATGTAGAGTTCTTAATAGTACCATCCATAGCTCAATCGGCCATATGTGGTATGGATTTTTGGAATGAGTTTGGCATAATGGTTAAGTTAGATTCGCGATGCCCTCAGGTAAATGCCATTGAGATGAACTCGAACGAAGTAGTATCTCTAGATGCCTTCCAACAAAAACAATTAGGGATTATAATTGATTCGTTTCCGAGTTTTGAAAGGGATGGTTTGGGGCTGACCGATGTCGTTGAACACGTCATCGACACGGGTGTGGCTAAGCCAATTAAACAAAGATATTATCCGATATCTCCGTCAGTCGAGAAGTTGTTGTGCAAAGAAATAGATCGAATGTTGGAATTAGGAGTGATTGAAGAGGCTGCAAGTTCAGCGTGGTCTTCGCCAGTAGTTTTGATTGTGAAACCTGGAAAAGTCCGTTTCTGTTTAGATTCGCGAAAATTAAACGAGGTGACGTTAAATGACGCATATCCCATCCCAAATATTGAGGGATTGCTAAGCAGGCTTCCTCCCGTACATTTCATTTCCAAGATCGATTTAAAAGATGCGTTCTGGCAAATCGGACTTGAAAGGGAATCACGGGAAAAGACTGCCTTTACCGTTCCTAACAGGCCATTGTACCAATTCAAAAGGATGCCTTTTGGATTGTGCAATGCGCCACAAACCATGTGTAGACTTATGGACAAAGTAGTACCTTATACCTTGAAAACTCATGTTTTTGTCTATTTGGATGATTTATTAGTGGTATCGACATCATTCAAAGAACATTTGGTGCACTTGTCCGAAGTCTCCACATTATTGCGAAAGGCTGGCTTGACAATCAACATCCAAAAGAGTAAATTTTGTCTAAGCCAAGTCAATTATTTAGGTTTTATCGTGGGAAACGGAACTCTCCAGGTAGACCAAGAAAAAATTGCTGCGATCGAGACCTATCCTATTCCAAAGACTGTACGCCAACTTCGAAGATTTCTCGGAATGACCGGATGGTATCGCCGTTTTATTGACGATTACGCTTCAACCACCTTTCATCTAACCGAACTACTGTGCAAGAAAAGACAATTTGCATGGAACCCAGACGCACAGCAAGCCTTTGATAATCTTAAAAGAAAATTGATTTCTGCCCCAGTTTTGATTCACCCGAATTACCATAAACCTTTTACAATTCAATGTGATGCTAGCCAAGTAGGCGTAGGCGCATGCTTGTTGCAAGAGGACGACAGCGGTCAGGACCGTCCGATAGCTTACATGTCGCATAAATTGAATAAAGCCCAGCGAAATTACTCAGTAACAGAGTTGGAGTGTCTGGCTGTGGTACTGGCTATTAAAAAGTTTCGCATGTATATCGAAGGTATGGAGTTCAAGGTTGTAACCGACCATGCCAGCTTGCGTTGGCTCATGCAGCAAAAAGATTTGAGCGGGAGACTAGCCAGATGGGCCATCAAACTTCAAGGATTTAATTTTACGATTGAACATAAAAAAGGTAGTGAGAACGTAATTGCTGATGCGTTATCACGGGTATACGAAGAGGTGCCAGAAACCGAAATTAATGAATTAGGAATTACTGTTTTACCCGAAATAGATTTAAGCTCCGATGCTTTCAACTCGCCAGAATATGAGGATCTGAAACTTCGGTTTCAGAACTCAAATTTACCCGATTTCCAAATTATTGACGGGTATATTTACCACCGTACCGACTTTACGACTGGTAACAGGGATACCGATGACGAGGCGTGGAAATTGTATGTACCGACCGAACTACGTAATGATGTAATATCTGCTGCGCATGAGCAACCGTCTTCAGCGCATGGGGGGATAGCTAAGACGGTAGAACGAATTCGACGTAAGTTTTATTGGCCAGGTATGGTGATAGAAATTCGCGACTTTATAAAAAACTGTGAGAATTGCCAAACCTCTAAATCCCCAACTAAACAATTACGGCCTCCCATGGGACAACAAATGGTGTCCGATAGACCTTTTCAAATTTTATATATGGACCTAATTGGACCTTTTCCTCGTTCCAAAAAGGGTAACATCGGGTTGTTGATTGTTTTGGATCACCTAACAAAATTTGTATTTTTAAAACCCTTGAAAAAGTTTACGTCCAATTTGATAACTTGCTACCTAAAAGAAAACGTTTTTGATTGCTTTGGTACTCCGGAGAGCGTGGTAACAGACAATGGAAGCCAATTCAAAAGCAAAGAATTTGAAAGTTTTTTGGAAAGCTATGGCATTTCACACATAACCACTGCCGTGTACTCACCCCAGTCAAACGCCTCGGAGAGAGTAAACAGATCGATCAACGAGGCTCTTAGAAGCTACATACGTAGGGATCAGCGAGAATGGGATACGTTTACCAGCAGCATTAACTGCGCCCTTCGAAACAGTTTGCACCAATCTTTAGGGTATACGCCGTACTTTGCCGTATTTGGACAACACATGGTTACCCACGGGACCGATTATAAGCTTCTACGTAATCTACAGGTATTAAATGACAATACCGCCAAATTAGACCGCAATGACAACTTTCAACTTGTGCGAGATGCGATAAAGAAAAATCTCGAGAAAGCTCACGATCGGAACGCTAGCTCATACAACCTGCGAAGCCGGAATAGGAATTTTGAAGTTGGTCAGGTTGTTACAAGGCGGAATTTTGTGCAAAGCAATTTAGCCAAAAATTTTAACGCGAAACTTGCACCAACAGGGGTAAAAGCCAGAATCAAGGCTCTCAAAGGTAATTGCTATTACCTCCTAGAAGACCTAGATGGTAAAGTAATAGGAACTTATCACGCGAAGGATTTGTGGTAGAGACCTGAAACTGATTTTGTCGTACCAATTTTGTCAATTTTTATTTTTTTTTCTCTCGTAATTAAATTTTTTTTCTTCAGGCCGTTTGCTCCATGCATACTCTAATAAGCAAGAGCAAACAACCTGTGTTGTAGGGTATGATAGCCAAGTGGCGGCCATGATTGATTTCTCCCACTTCCGGTAGCCATCGGAAGTTCAAACAATTTTCGGAGTGGTTGACTGGTTGCATACCAACAAACAAAAGAGCGTAGGCTAACAGCGGCTGAGCGACCTTGTCGAACTTATTAACAGAGTCCGAACAGACCTTAACAGCTGTGGTAACAGCGGGACTCGCACGGTGGATCGGTTTTAGCAAATCTAGTCCCGATAGAAAGAGATATACAAATTACGGCAAGAGGTATTGTGAGCCTAATACAACTAAATTAATGTCGGGACGAAAAGATAGCAACAACCATAAGGGAAAATAGTTCGATAACATTTTTTTTTTGGCATATTATTAGTTCGAAAACAATTTTTTTTGGTATTTTATTAGCTCGAAAACAATTTTTTTTGGTAAGGACGGCTTAGGCGATAGGGATTGAGATCACCATCGATTAGTTCCTGATGAAATTTAAAACGCTAAAGACGTGTCTCGCGAACCGACCAAAGTAAAAGGAAAGTAATTCCTCGGTTCTTTGAAAAACAAAAACTAAAAGGACGTCTCGGCATCAAATTAGAATTTTGGACAATTCTTAATATTAGAAAAAAAAAAGGAAAAGTTCGCTAAAATTAAAAAAAAAAAAAAAAAAACGTACCTTAAAAATTAAATTGTGCGGTAATTCCAAGAAAAACGAAAAGGGTTTGCCCCATTTTTAAAACAGTTGGTGAAATGAATTGAAATTTTCAAAAATGTAATAAACTAGAAAAGTTAATAAGAGTTGGGAAAAAAAAAAAAAATAAAAACTTGTTTCAAATTAACATTACAATTGTAAATTGCAACTAAGCAAATAGAGGAAGTAAAAAAAAAAAAAAAAAATTAAATATAAAAGTTTGGAAAAAAAAAAATGTTAAAGTTTTGCCCTATTAATTAACTGTTCAATTACGAACTCTATTTGAAAAGAAAAGCTAAGTAAATATATAAATTATAATTAAAAACTAGAAAAAAAAACAACGAATTGAAATTTGAAAAGTCTAATCTGAACTTGGGAAAAAAAAACCTGATTTAAAAATTAAAAAGGAGAGCCGAAAAAGAAGCAGCAGATGAGCGGAGATTGGAGCCAGGGAAGCAGAGCGGAAGGAGTTAAATTTTTTGTGTTTTAATAGAAATAAGTGAAAAGAAGAATTTTTTTTGGTAACTATGTAAAGTAGTAAACGGAAAGAAAAAAAAAATGTAAAATTCTAGTTTTGAAATTTTTTAAATTATACAAAGAATAAAAGATAGAAAGAAAGTTTAAAGTGAGCGAGTGAAGAGACTAGCAACATGCGGTTGAGGTAGTGGAGAACAAAACAAATTGAACAAGGTCTAATCATGAAAAATTGAAAAAAAAAAGAAAGATACAATTTGAATTTATAAAATTAAATTCTATGTTGGGGAGCTAAAGGTTAAAAATCAAATCAATAGAAAAAATATATCTATATAAATTGCAAAATGAGAAATTTTAGCTTCAATACGGAAAGTGGTACGAGATGGGAAAGTCCATTATTAACCAACAATGTTATAATAAACTTCTAGCAGATTTAGCCTCAACATCCCCATCAACTGGCCAGCGGACGGCGGATATAAGTCGGTAAGTCTTGCATAATTTTATAATGGATTATATGTATTTACGTATGTAACAGTGACTTATTTTTTTTTGTTTCGCCATCTGACCCTGAACCTCTGGTTATTAACTTTGTTTACGTAAAATTAATGTTACGATCACGCCATAAAGCTTTTCAAAATCCCTTGAAAAGTCGTGCCTAAGTCACTGTTATATATGTAAGTAGACCATTTTTTTTTTATTCTTACCACTTTACCCTAAATTAACGTAACGAAAATGAAGTTTCCGTAACCAGAAATTAAGAAAAATTTAATTATTTAGTTGTTAGATTTCGTGTTTAAAGAGTATTTTGGTTTGGTTTAAAATGTTTTAACATAAATTAGTTAAACACAAATAACTAAGGCCTTTACGGGTTAATCAGACCGTGTGGCAAGGAACATTTCATTTCACCGTGTTGCACGCTTGCAATGTTAACGTGCAGATTTTCGAAATTAACATTTCGTCGTAGTTTTCTTTGTTTTGCTTAACATTCATTAATGTAAATTCACCAATAATTATGTTAACGTTAGGGGTCTGTAAGTTGCCTTAAGCGCTTATCTACATTCTCATAATTGTCATTACATATTTTGATTTGTTTTGCTTTTATTACTCCTGTACTCCCTAGAATTTTTTTGTACAGAGAGTAATTTTCGTTTTCTCAATGTTGTTTGATATCGCTCCCTCGCTCACCAAAACAAAACCTATGTAGTGGTAATAATTTCTCATATAATTCTATAGTATGATGTTACGTAAAATTTAGCAACAGAGAAAGATAAATAAATGCCATGTTATTTAAAATTTGCCAGAGAGAATTAGGCGTTATTACTCTGTGAGATCATAGTTAACAGGCTTAGCGATAGTTAAGAAGATAGGAACTTTATAACATAAGCAAGTTCGATTGGGAAATGTTAGTGAGAGAGCTAACAGAGCTTATTTCGCTGTAACAGTGGGGTGTTTATTTGCAGAGATAATTTAACATAGTATAATAATGTAACAGAGAAACGTTCATACACGCTTGAGAGAGAATTTATCTATTGATATTAATAATACTTGCATAAGTGAAATTAAATATTTGAAAAAGGTTTGAATCGAACAAATATAATGTAAAGTTAACATAGAATATAAACAAAAGTAAATATTGGATTTTGTTCACATAAGCATATACATATATTAAGCTAACATAAGCAGATAGGCTATTTGGAGTAGGGTTAACTTTCTTAAATTTAAATAAAAATTATGTAATTTTTGTATGAAGATAGAAATGATGATGGTTTAAGTTTTTCTTTTGTTTGCTTGCTGAGGCATTGGTAGGTATTATTCGGGCTAAAAGAGCGAAATGTGTATATTTTCTTTTAGCAGGTTGGGTGGGTACAGACTCTAACCTGGCCACAGGTATGACAACAAGTAATTGCAATCGGGTTAGTATGTTTATTAGATTCCGGGTTTGATAATATTTTTTTTCACTGGTTAAATTTTTTTTTTGTTGTTTCCTTTTGTTTGCCGACCTTCTCTTGCCCTTAAACAAATTTTATTTCAAATCTCTGTTTGAATTTTTATGTGAAACCGAGAAAAAGTCTGTGTAGGAGCAAGATCCCCCCCATATACGCTGAAGGCTAGCTGGAATTATCAAACAGAGTATCCGCTCCTTAAACCCTATCCGTACTCGGAGAATGGTCACATTAGCGTGCCATGCTTTTGTTATTTGGGTCGAGACCATAATTATGCGATCTGGTAGAGTAGGACTCCCCTTAATGGCTGCTAGCTATGACCTATTCACTACAAGCTCCGCGACCTGGCTTAAGCTAACCAGGAAGGGAACTCCCACAGAGCGCCTTCTCGCTCCGCTTAAGGCCGGGCAGTTGCAGATGAGGTGATCCACCGTTTCCTCTTCCTCATCATCTTTGCAACTCCTGCAGCATCGTCGGTAGGGAACGCCTAGCCTTGCTGCGTGCCTACCAATAAGGCAGTGCCCGGTTAAAACACCTATTAATATGGAGATTTCCTTCCTTTTTAGGGCGTATATGTGTCTAGATCTTTTAAGATCGCATTTTGGCCAGGTTTGCTTGGATATCCGGCACGCTGGGGTTTGTAGCCATCTTTCGTTGGCTTCGCGGAGTGTATGCTCCTTCAGCATTAGCTTGCACGTGGCAAACGGCATACCTATGCGCTCTTTATCTTGAAGAATCTGCTTGGTCGTGCCCTGCCTGGCAAGTTCGTCTGCCCTACAGTTTCCCTCAATGTCCCTGTGTCCCGGGACCCATGTGAGGTTCACGCGGTTCTGTTGCGCCATCTCTTGAAG
Source organism: Campiglossa producta (assembly GCA_964058755.1). Taxonomy (NCBI): domain Eukaryota; kingdom Metazoa; phylum Arthropoda; class Insecta; order Diptera; family Tephritidae; genus Campiglossa; species Campiglossa producta. The sequence goes on along the minus strand of CAXKVI010000028.1, from coordinate 181,237 downwards.
AGATCGACGACAGCTAAGCTTCAGTTCAGAGTTGAACGAGTAAGAGCCAAGGGATTTGATGGCCGCTTGGCTGTCGCTGAAAATACAGATATCCTGTCCGATGGTGCGTTCACCTATCCAAGTCACGGCGTCCATGATTGCTGAAACTTCAGCCTGGAAGACGCTGCAGTGATCAGGTAGTCTAAAGGAGAGTTCTAGGTCCAAATCCCTTGAGTAAACCCCTCCTCCGACTCTGCCGTCTAACTTCGAGCCGTCGGTGTATATAAAAGTGCCGCCATTAGTAGCGGGACACCGATCTATGTTCTCCCAGTCTTCCCTGCTGGGAATGTTTATTCTAAAACAACAATTTCCGACTGTTGTGGTCGCACACCGATCTGTGCTCAGAGGGAGAAAGCTGTAAGATCTTAGAATACAGGAGTGTCCAATAGTGCTTGCGCCCCAGACGGACGTTTCCCTTAGACGCACAGCCGATGCTGCTGCTGCCCGGTACCCTTCCAGATCGAGTGGCAAAAAGCCAAGAATGGCCTGGAGAGCTTCATTGGGCGTTGTTCTTAACGCTCCGCTTATACAGATCATGCTCGATCTGTGGACTTTCCCTAACAGATTTAGGTTTGTTGCCTTTCTTAGCGCAGGCCACCATACCACGACTCCATACAGCATAATTGGCTGGATTATCGCAGTGTAGATCCATCTGCAAATTTTGGGGCTGAGCCCCCATTTTTTGCCAATGGCTCTTTTACACGTGTAAAGTGCAATGCACGCTTTCCTCTGGCGCTGGATGACATTCTCCTTCCAGTTAAGCTTTCTATCTAGAACTGTGCCTAGGAATTTGGCTTTGTCAGCTAAGTTCAGGCGCACGCCATCTAGTTCTGGTAGGTTCAACGGTGGTATCTTGTACCGCCTGGTATAAAGGACAAGCTCCACCTTTCCCGGGTTGATGCTAAGTCCGCAGCGAGAGGACCATGAAGAAACTTCTCGCAGTGCTACTTGCATCAAGTCACACAGGGTTTGTGGGAATTTGCCCCTATATGCAATAGCTAAATCGTCTGCATATGCCACTATCTTCCCGCCCCCCCACCTTGTGTCTCGTAGCAGCGAGTTTATGGTGAGGTTCCATAGGAGCGGGGAGAGAACACCACCCTGAGGCGTTCCTCTTGTGTCATTGCGTGAAAGATCAACTGTTCCCAGTGAAGAAACTATTTTCCTTCCCTTTAGTAGTTGATCAATTAGTCCAATAAGAGACCTATTTATGCCCAGGTTTGTTAAAGCAGTGTTAATAGCCTCCGGCCTTATATTGTTGAAAGCCCCTTCGATGTCCAGAAAGGCCACGAGACAGTACTCCTTTTCATGCAATGATTTTTCAACAATAGAGACTAGCCTGTGGAGCGCAGTTTCCGTTGATTTACCTTTGGTGTATGCATGTTGATAGCTAGAAATAAGGTTGCTATCAATAGTAGAGGAGAGATAATCGCTAATTATCCTCTCGAAGGTTTTAAGTGCAAAAGACGAGAGACTGATCGGTCTGTAGTCTTTAGGCTCATAGTGTGAGGCCTTCCCAGCCTTTGGAATAAAGACTACCGTGGCGCTTCTCCAGGAGCACGGAATGTAATTAAGAGCCAGGCAGGCTGAATAGAGAACTACCAGCCATTTAGCTGATATTTCCAGCGTGTTTATGAGTTGTGCGGGGAAAATCCCGTCTGGCCCAGCTGCCTTGAACGGCTCAAAGCTTTTGATTGCCCACCTTACCCTTTCCTCCGTAATGGGTATGTTTACCGCCAGGTTTGTTGCAGATGCTACAGGTGCATCATAGAAGTTCCCCGGAGAGTGTGTGTTCAGGAGCAGCTCCAGGGTTTCCCCTTCCGTGCTGGTCCAAGATCCGTCAGGCTTCCGTAAATAGCTAATGGCTGTTTGAGTTTTTGATAGCACTCGTCTAAGTCTCGCTGTATCATCGACTTTTTCGACCCCGGTGCAGAAATTTATCCACGAAGTTCTCTTCGCTTGCCTTAGAGCCTTTTTATAGGCCCTCAGTTTAGCTTTATATTCGAGCCATTCAGGCTCCGTACCGATGCTCTTGGCCTTGTTAAATTGCCTCCTGCGTGATATACGGAACGAATCCAGGTCGTAAGACCACCAGTGGGGTCTATGTTTGCCGCGTGGTTTTGGTACTGGACAAGCCTGCTCTAGGGCATTTGAGAGCGCCATTGTAAAGGTCGTTACCAGATCATCCAGTTCTCCCACTGATGAGGGAGCTTGTAATAGGTAATACTGGTAGGTCCCTAGCTAATATTTGGTTATGTAGCTGCCAGTTAGTGTTGCGTGGATTTCGTTTCATAACTGGCTGCTCAACAATAAAGTCTAACACAATTTCTATGTACCGATGGTCAGAAAATGAATGCTCATCAAGAACACGCCATTTTCTGACCCACTCATAAGCGCCTTCGCTACAAACAGTGAGGTCTATAACCTCCCTACGAGCTTTAGTTATAAAAGTAGGCTCGTTACCCACGTTACAAACCACCAGGTTAGTTGTTAGTAGGTAGTCAAACAGAGACTCGCCCCTAGCGTTTATATCGGAGCTTCCCCACTGGACGTGATGAGCATTAGCGTCAGCTCCAATAATAAGATGGCCCGTACAGAAATTATCCACCAGATCTTTCACCTCCTTTTGTGGAGGAGGTTCTTCGGCGTCATAGGGCATATAGACCGACGCCATCGTTAGGCTGGTGCTGCCGACTGTTAAGCTGGCAGCGGTAACGTCACCATTTGAGTAGTTGGGTAATAGAAAGGTGTTTAGCTCAGACTTTACCAAAATACAGGTTCTGACCTTGCCCTCATCATTGGCTTGGATGAGCTTGTACCCCTTAGTCCCCAATCCACAGATCCTAGAGCTATTGACCCAGGGCTCTTGGATAAGGACCACGTCTACGTCGCCTTTAGAAAGACGACTGCTTAAAACAGCCGAGGCTGCTTTAGATTTGTGCAGATTTATCTGAAGCACCACCAACATGAGAGAGCTCAGACTTCCCTGCCGCCAGCGTGTCGTCGAGGTCTGGCCTGTTCCGGGGGCTGTCTCTCAACGAGGAGTTGTTCAGAGCACCTGCACGATTTGGCGTGGCGGGAACCCTGCTGTCTGAAGCAGCATCAACGTTAGTGTGCTCAGGTTTAGCCACGATCGTGACGTCGAGGCCTTCTTCGTCAAGCAGGCTTTCTTCTATCGCCGAGTTGTTCGCAGCACCATCGCAATTTGACGTGGCGGATAACATACTTTCCGCGTCGGACTCCTCTGCTTCCCCTTCCGATGCCTCGATCTCCGAGTCCTCCGGAGCGTCCGGAATAGCAGCGCGCTGTGCATCGCCACGGTATACGTGGATCACGATCTGACCCAAGCCGTAATGCACTCGTCCGTTGCACCGTTTAAGGGGCTCGAGCGCCTCCTTATTCAGAGTGATAACCACCTGTCTATTGGGCCCAACCACATCAGCGACCAGATTGACGCCCCAATCCTGCGTCTATGTTTGCCGCGTGGTTTTGGTACTGGACAAGCCTGCTCTAGGGCATTTGAGAGCGCCATTGTAAAGGTCGTTACCAGATCATCCAGTTCTCCCACTGATGAGGGAGCTTGTAATAGGTAATACTGGTAGGTCCCTAGCTAATATTTGGTTATGTAGCTGCCAGTTAGTGTTGCGTGGATTTCGTTTCATAACTGGCTGCTCAACAATAAAGTCTAACACAATTTCTATGTACCGATGGTCAGAAAATGAATGCTCATCAAGAACACGCCATTTTCTGACCCACTCATAAGCGCCTTCGCTACAAACAGTGAGGTCTATAACCTCCCTACGAGCTTTAGTTATAAAAGTAGGCTCGTTACCCACGTTACAAACCACCAGGTTAGTTGTTAGTAGGTAGTCAAACAGAGACTCGCCCCTAGCGTTAATATCGGAGCTTCCCCACTGGACGTGATGAGCATTAGCGTCAGCTCCAATAATAAGATGGCCCGTACAGAAATTATCCACCAGATCTTTCACCTCCTTTTGTGGAGGAGGTTCTTCGGCGTCATAGGGCATATAGACCGACGCCATCGTTAGGCTGGTGCTGCCGACTGTTAAGCTGGCAGCGGTAACGTCACCATTTGAGTAGTTGGGTAATAGAAAGGTGTTTAGCTCAGACTTTACCAAAATACAGGTTCTGACCTTGCCCTCATCATTGGCTTGGATGAGCTTGTACCCCTTAGTCCCCAATCCACAGATCCTAGAGCTATTGACCCAGGGCTCTTGGATAAGGACCACGTCTACGTCGCCTTTAGAAAGACGACTGCTTAAAACAGCCGAGGCTGCTTTAGATTTGTGCAGATTTATCTGAAGCACCACCAACATGAGAGAGCTCAGACTTCCCTGCCGCCAGCGTGTCGTCGAGGTCTGGCCTGTTCCGGGGGCTGTCTCTCAACGAGGAGTTGTTCAGAGCACCTGCACGATTTGGCGTGGCGGGAACCCTGCTGTCTGAAGCAGCATCAACGTTAGTGTGCTCAGGTTTAGCCACGATCGTGACGTCGAGGCCTTCTTCGTCAAGCAGGCTTTCTTCTATCGCCGAGTTGTTCGCAGCACCATCGCAATTTGACGTGGCGGATAACATACTTTCCGCGTCGGACTCCTCTGCTTCCCCTTCCGATGCCTCGATCTCCGAGTCCTCCGGAGCGTCCGGAATAGCAGCGCGCTGTGCATCGCCACGGTATACGTGGATCACGATCTGACCCAAGCCGTAATGCACTCGTCCGTTGCACCGTTTAAGGGGCTCGAGCGCCTCCTTATTCAGAGTGATAACCACCTGTCTATTGGGCCCAACCACATCAGCGACCAGATTGACGCCCCAATCCTGCGTCGGGAGAGACGGATTCCAGACCTGCAGCATCTCAAGAATATTCTCGGGTTCTGCAGGGACGGCAGGAATCCATGCCCTTGCGCTTGGCCGAGCAGGAATGTCCTTCCAGTCGACGACATCTAGTCTTGCCCCTGGGTAGACTTCACCCAGTCTTGCAACTGCTGCCTTATACAGTGCGACAGTTCTTGCATCCTCGCACGCGAATATTTTGATCTGACCTTGGTGCCAGGCCCCGTCAGTACCTCGCGGCGGACTACCCGGAGACTCACGCATTAAGTCGAGGCAGGGCCCTCCATTTCATTCCGGACATACAGCCACCGGTCTTTGGGGATGGACCAACGGTCGTTACCTCGGTAAATTTTGGTTTTTTTTTGTTGAAATATGTTTTAAATCGTTTGTAGTTTTTTATCCGGAACGTCCCTCACTAAGCATCACTCTATGGTTATTCCGCTTTTCGTAGTTATTGCCAAACAAATGTATGTTTTTCTGTTCGTACTAATGTAACACCGTATGAGAATTGGTTGTCGAGGTTGAGAGAGATCTTTTTTTTCAGTTGTTTAGTGTTTCCGCACCGTTCTTGCGATGAATGTCGTCTGAGGCGAAGCGTACGATATTTCCATTGCATTTTTTTACAAAAAATACAAACGTCTCCGAAACCATTGGAGCAAAAAAAAATGAATTTCACTACAATCAATGTCATCGTTTGTAGTTCGCAAAAATGCAAAAAAAACCTTCGGAGCAAAAAAAAAATTTTTTTTCGGATAAAAAACTACAAACGATTTAAAACATATTTCAACAAAAAAAAACCAAAATTTACTTCATTTGCTTGGTTTCTGCACAATATATTGTATTTTCGGAGTAACTATAAAAGCTACAAAAAAAAAAATTTCACTACAATCAATTTTGTCGTTTGTAGTTGTAGGAAAAGTACTTTTAGTGCTTTCAAATTGCTGAATTCTGCCTTTTTTTTGACATGCGTTCTCGATCACTCCGAAACCTTCGGAGCAAAAAAAAAATTTTTTTTCGGATAAAAAACTACAAACGATTTAAAACATATTTCAACAAAAAAAAACCAAAATTTACTTCATTTGCTTGGTTTCTGCACAATATATTGTATTTTCGGAGTAACTATAAAAGCTACAAAAAAAAAATTTCACTACAATCAATTTTGTCGTTTGTAGTTGTAGGAAAATTACTTTTAGTGCTTTCAAATTGCTGAATTCTGCCTTTTTTTGACATGCGTTCTCGATTACTCCGAAACCTTCGGAGCAAAAAAAAAATTTTTTTTCGGATAAAAAACTACAAACGATTTAAAACATATTTCAACAAAAAAAAAACAAAATTTACTTCATTTGCTTGGTTTCTGCACAATATATTGTATTTTCGGAGTAACTATAAAAGCTACAAAAAAAAAAATTTCACTACAATCAATTTTGTCGTTTGTAGTTGTAGGAAAAGTACTTTTAGTGCTTTCAAATTGCTGAATTCTGCCTTTTTTTAACATGCGTTTTCGATCACTCCGAAACCTTCGGAGCAAAAAAAAAATTTTTTTTCGGATAAAAAACTACAAACGATTTAAAACATATTTCAACAAAAAAAAAACAAAATTTACTTCATTTGCTTGGTTTCTGCACAATATATTGTATTTTCGGAGTAACTATAAAAGCTACAAAAAAAAATTTCACTACAATAAATTTTGTCGTTTGTAGTTGTAGGAAAAGTACTTTTAGTGCTTTCAAATTGCTGAATTCTGCCTTTTTTTGACATGCGTTCTCGATTACTCCGAAACCTTCGGAGCAAAAAAAAAATTTTTTTCGGATAAAAAACTACAAACGATTTAAAACATATTTAAAAAAAAAAACCAAAATTTACTTCATTTGTTTGGTTTCTGCACAATATAACGTATTTTCGGAGTAACTTAAAAGCTACAAAAAAACAAATTTCACTACAATCAATTTTGTTGTTTGTAGTTGTAGGAAAAGTACTTTTAGTGCTTTCAAATTGCTGAATTCTGCCTTTTTTTGACATGCGTTCTCGATTACTCCGAAACCTTAGGAGCAAAAAAAAATTTTTTTTTCGGATAAAAAACTACAAACGATTTAAAACATATTTCAACAAAAAAAAAACAAAATTTACTTCATTTGCTTGGTTTCTGCACAATATATTGTATTTTCGGAGTAACTATAAAAGCTACAAAAAAAAAATTTCACTACAATCAATTTTGTCGTTTGTAGTTGTAGGAAAATTACTTTTAGTGCTTTCAAATTGCTGAATTCTGCCTTTTTTTAACATGCGTTTTCGATCACTCCGAAACCTTCGGAGCAAAAAAAAAATTTTTTTTCGGATAAAAAACGACAAACGATTTAAAACATATTTCAACAAAAAAAAAAAACAAAATTTACTAAATTTGCTTGGTTTCTGCACAATATATTGTATTTTCGGAGTAACTATAAAGCTACAAAAAAAAAATTTCACTATAATCAATTTTGTCGTTTTTAGTTGTAGGAAAAGTACTTTTAGTGCTTTCAAATTGCTGAATTCTGCCTTTTTTTAACATGCGTTTTCGATATCTCCGAAACATTTGGAGCAAAAAAAAAATGAATTTCACTACAATCAATCTCATCGTTTGTAGTTCACAAAAATGCAAAAAAAGTTTGAGTTTTTTCAAAGCGGGTTCCAGCGTGATGTGCATTAGGCCATATCTCCGAAACCTTTGGAGCAAAAAAAAATTTTTTTTCGTATAAAAAACTACAAACGATTTAAAACATATTTTAACAAAAAAAACTCAAATTTACTTAGTTTGCTTGGTTTCTGCACAATGTATTATATTTTCGGAGTAACTATAAGAACTACAAAAAAATGAGTTTCACTACAATCAATCTCGTCGTTTGTAGTTGACGAAAGTGCAAAAAAAATTTGAATTTTTTCAAAGCGGGTTCCAACGTGATGGAGCTCTTGTTCTTAGGCCCTAAAAAGTTAGGCATCGACGAGAAAAAAAGCCAAGCAAAAAGTTAGCGCTGTAACCTAATCCATAGGGGTGGGTATTTTTTCGCCCTTTTTTATGGAAAATGTATGGGAAAAAAATAGGATTTTTTTCAAAGTGATTTATCTCATAATATTTGAAATGTTTTTCAAAAAAGGAGAGATAAAAATGAAAGATTTTTGTACTGTGGCACACACATACACAGTAACACACACAAAAATTAAAAAAATTATGAGAAAAAACACTTTGAAAAAAATCTCACTTTTTCCCATACATTTCCCATACAAAAGGGCGGAAAAATAGCCACCCCTAAGGGTTAAGTTAAAGGGCTAATTTTTTGCAAAGCTTATTTTCTTATCAATACCTAACTTTTCAGGGGGTATGACCGAAAAAAAACAAATTCTTTTTATTTGAATCACCCTAATGTATAGCTTCTTGGATTTTGTTCGTTTCTTTGAAAATACAAAACGATTGTTGGAGCTGTTAAAAATGTATCCATTTAAAACTTTTTGTATCTTTGTATCCATTGACTTAAAATGTATCCAAACGGCAACCCTGATAATTACTCGGTTTGGTACAAAAAAAAAATTTCGTGAAATTTGGTGAAATGGAAGTACAAGGAGCAGGGACGTGGCCAAAAGGTTGCAGGTAAGTATACATGGAAAAAGGTAAGTTTATCTTAAAACCATATATGTTTGTACGTGTATGTATCACTCGCTGTGGTAGCCGGCACCCAGCGATGGATACATACCTGAATGAACTATTTTGACATGCGTATTTTAATTTTTTTGTCTTTTCAAGTTTCCTGGGCAGACTTCTATATGCCCCAACAATGGGCAGCCGAACATGTGCCCCAACGAAAATGCCTTGTGGCACAGAAATTGTGTGGCCCAAATTAAATAAGTCCAACCACGTACAACTTGGTACGCTAATTTTGCGAACATTTTAAAATGCTGTCAACATGGACTAGCCAATCATGCCACAATTTTGGCATATATGTTCTCATTGGTGGAGAATAATAAAACAACTGCCAGTTTGGGCCCAATAACGGCCAATACGATTTTAATACAGGAATATGTGGCGTCTTTGCTGAAATCCGCTTTTGATCACTTAACGGTTAACCAGATTAAGGTCTTCGTAACAGGTCTCTTCAATTTGGACGAAAATATACAAGCATTTAAGGAGCATTTGAGAGATTTCCTTATTCAGTTTGGGTAAGGAACAGGTGAAGACGATTCTGATTTATACCTGGAAGAGAGGGAGGCAGCACTGCGCGAAGAGCAGGCTAATATGCGTTTAAGCAGCGCAATATACCAGGCATGTTAAATCCTCACGAAAATTAACTGCGCATAATGCTTTTCATTTGCTCATCGAGTAGCATGTCATTTAAGTTTTGTACAGTTTATTACTTTTTGGAAACGTTCGCCTTTTGTTTGTGACAATTCCAACAAAGAAAAATTTATAAACCTAAACGTTTCAATTGATTGAAGAAAAAATATTAGTGTTTGAATGTATGTTAATAGAGAACAAAAAATTTTTTTTTTTTGTTTTGGATGTAAATTTCAAAAAAGGTATTTTACAGTTTTCAAAGTGAACTCAGCTTTTGGACTATGAAAGTAATAAGCAGTACAAAATAATACTGTACAATAAAGTTCATTCTCGTACACCGCAAATTTCTGCTCCAGCTTTTTTTGTGGAGTAAGTCAGAGCAGAGAAGCAACTGTCAGTCAAAAAAAATAAATTTTTAAAACATCAAAAAACTAGCTTGCAAGAAAAGCAACATTTAGAAAACGTGTATTTGCTTTAATTTTGAGGATTTAAAAAACTTGCCAAATAAAGAGAAACTATCGAGATTCAAGGGTTTCATGGCGTTTCTGCTCTGAGTTGCTCTAAGCTGCTCTGAACCTCTTTTTGATCAGTAAACAGACCTAATGTGTTTTAGAAACCGGGTTTTAGTGGATAGTGTATTGACATTAAGGCGCTAGAAACCTCTCCTCTAGCATTGATATCGGAGCTTCCCCACTGGACGTGATAAGCATTGGCGTCAGTTCCGATAATAAGATGACCCATGGAAAAATTGGCCACCAGGTCTTTTACCTCCCTCTGTGGCGGAGGTTCTTCGGCGTCGTAGGGCATATAGACCGATGCCATCGTCAGACTGGTACTGTCGACTGTTAAACTGGCAGCTGTAACGTCACCATTGGTATAGTTGGGCAAGAGAAAGGCAGTCAGCTCAGACTTAACCAAAATACAGGCTCTAACCCTGCCCCCCTCGTTGGCTTGGCTTAGCTTAAAACCCTTAGTCCCCAAACCGCAAATCCTTGAGCTGTTGACCCAGGGTTCTTGGATGAGGACCACATCTATATCGCCTTTAGAGAGACGACTGATTAAAGCAGCCGAGGCTGCTTTAGATTTGTGCAGGTTTATCTGAATCACCACCAACATGAGAGCGCTCAGACTTCCCTGCCACCGCCGTATCGTCGAGTTCCACCTCGTCTGGAGGCTTATCTTTCAACGACGATTTGTTCAGAGCACGATTTGGCGTAGCCGAGATCCTACGAACTGTGGCAGTATTGACATTGGTGCGCTCAGGACTAGCTGCTATCACTGTGACGTTGAGGTCCTCCTCGTCCAGCAGGCTGTCTCCCATCTCCGAGCTGTTTACTGCTCCTTCGCCATTTGACGTGGCAGATACCATACTTTCCGAGTCGGACATCTCCGACTCCTCTACCGGCACTGCGATGTCCGAGCCCTCGGGTGCAGCCAAAATAGCAGCGCGCTGTGCATCGCCGCGGTATACGTGGATCACGATCTGACCCATGCCGTAGTGCACTCGTCCATTGCACCGTTTAAGGGGTTCGAGTGCTTCCTTAGTCAAGGTGAAGACCACTTGCCTGTCAGGCCCTACCGCATCCTCGACCAGATTGACACCCCAGTCCTGCGTCGGGAGAGACGGGTTCATGATCCTCAGCATCCTGAGAATTCTCTCAGGTTCAGCAGGGATAGCAGGAATCCACGCTCTTGCCCTTGGCCGAGCCGGGATGTCCTTCCAGTCGACAACCTCGATTCTTGCCCCTTGGTAGATCTCACCCAGTCTTGCAGCTGCTGCCTTGTACAGTGCAACAGTTTTTGCATTCTCGCAAGCGAATACCTTGATTCGGCCCTGGTGCCATCCCGCATCAGAACCCATCGGCGTGGCACCCGGAGACTCATCCATAATGTCGAGAAGGGCATTACCGATAGCGTTCCGGACGTACCGCCACTGGTCCCTAGGGATGGCCCAGCTTTCGTTACCTCGGTCAATGACGCCTATCCTATCCTTAGTTACTTCAGCAAAGCTGAGTTTACCCACTACGGGGGCGTATTGCTGCCGCTTCGGGTGAGGTTTTAAATCCACGTCCGATCTCTGGCGTTTGAAGGGATTTCCATTAACCTTCTTTGGCGCGTAATCGCTTTGGAAGTTCGGTAAGATAGCTTCAGCCATCTCCACCGTCTTTCTAGCATTCGGTGATAGCGTCTCTTGTGAAATACCCTCGTATTTCTTCAGGATCCTCGCGGCCGCTCTTTTGTCCAAGTACTCAGAGCGACTGGGAGATGTCTTTTGGGGTAAATTTCGACCCGTAGTTGCTTGGAACTTAATGTGGTCTAATGCCGATGTGGATAAATTTCACTTGACTTTTCTATTTTTGCATATTTTTCCGTCAATTTTAGGATTTTTGGGTAATTTTGCCCTTATTTATGTATTTTCGGGTATTTTGGGCATTTTTGCATCTTTTGGCATTTGTCCATTTCCTTCCACCCAAGGGAACAGGAAGTAGTTGCATTGACACTTAAGTACGTGCCGAGACTTCATAAAACAAGCGTCCTTTGAGGTAGAATTTAATGATTATTTTGGCCATGCCTGAAACGAAATTCATCATTTTGTATCTAAATTTGTCAAGTATTATGTTTGACGTGCAGTTTTTAGTCAGTGTGACCTTATATTTGTATGGAAAACAAACGCCAAATTTGCAATTTTTCGCCAAATTTACCAAATTTGGTGCGGTGTAAATGTACTATTACACTTCAGTTACCAAATATGGTACGGTGTAAATGTACCATTACACTTCATATGATTACCAGCGTTGCCACAAGCTCAATTTTTTTTTGTATCCAAAAGTGTATCCATCCTGACAAAAATGTATCCACATTTTTTACTAGCAAAGAAACATGTACACTAGGGTGATTCAAAAAAGGTCGACTTGTTCTTAGGCCCTAAAAAGTTAGGTATCGACGAGAAAATAAGCCAAGCAAAAAGTTAGCGCTGTAACTTAATCCATAGGGGTGGGTATTTTTTCGCCCTTTTTTATGGAAAATGTATGGGAAAAAAATAGGATTTTTTTCAAAGTGATTTATCTCATAATATTTGAAATGTTTTTCAAAAAAGGAGAGATAAAAATGAAAGATTTTTGTACTGTGGCACACACATACACAGTAACACACACAAAAATTTAAAAAATTATGAGAAAAAACACTTTGAAAAAAATCTCACTTTTTCCCATACATTTCCCATACAAAAGGGCGGAAAAATAGCCACCCCTAAGGGTTAAGTTAAAGGGCTAATTTTTTGCAAAGCTTATTTTCTTATCAATACCTAACTTTTCAGGGGGTATGACCGAAAAAAAACAAATTCTTTTTATTTGAATCACCCTAATGTATAGCTTCTTGGATTTTGTTCGTTTCTTTGAAAATACAAAACGATTGTTGGAGCTGTTAAAAATGTATCCATTTAAAACTTTTTGTATCTTTGTATCCATTGACTTAAAATGTATCCAAACGGCAACCCTGATAATTACTCGGTTTGGTACAAAAAAAAAATTTCGTGAAATTTGGTGAAATGGAAGTACAAGGAGCAGGGACGTGGCCAAAAGGTTGCAGGTAAGTATACATGGAAAAAGGTAAGTTTATCTTAAAACCATATATGTTTGTACGTGTATGTATCACTCGCTGTGGTAGCCGGCACCCAGCGATGGATACATACCTGAATGAACTATTTTGACATGCGTATTTTAATTTTTTTGTCTTTTCAGGTTTCCTGGGCAGACTTCTATATGCCCCAACAATGGGGAGCCGAACATGTGCCCCAACGAAAATGCCTTGTGGCACGGAAATTGTGTGGCCCAAATTAAATAAGTCCAACCACGTACAACTTGGTACGCTAATTTTGCGAACATTTTAAAATGCTGTCAACATGGACTAGCCAATCATGCCACAATTTTGGCATATATGTTCTCATTGGTGGAGAATAATAAAATAACTGCCAGTTTGGGCCCAATAACGGCCAATACGATTTTAATACAGGAATATGTGGCGTCTTTGCTGAAATCCGCTTTTGATCACTTAACGGTTAACCAGATTAAGGTCTTCGTAACAGGTCTCTTCAATTTGGACGAAAATATACAAGCATTTAAGGAGCATTTGAGAGATTTCCTTATTCAGTTTGGGGAAGGAACAGGTGAAGACGATTCTGATTTATACCTGGAAGAGAGGGAGGCAGCACTGCGCGAAGAGCAGGCTAATATGCGTTTAAGCAGCGCAATATACCAGGCATGTTAAATCCTCACGAAAATTAACTGCGCATAATGCTTTTCATTTGCTCATCGAGTAGCATGTCATTTAAGTTTTGTACAGTTTATTACTTTTTGGAAACGTTCGCCTTTTGATTGTGACAATTCCAACAAAGAAAAATTTATAAACCTAAACGTTTCAATTGATTGAAGAAAAAATATTAGTGTTTGAATGTATGTTAATAGAGAACAAAAAAAAATTTTTTTTTGTTTTGGATGTAAATTTCAAAAAAGGTATTTTACAGTTTTCAAAGTGAACTCAGCTTTTGGACTATGAAAGTAATAAGCAGTACAAAATAATACTGTACAATAAAGTTCATTCTCGTACACCGCAAATTTCTGCTCCAGCTTTCTTTGTGGAGTAAGTCAGAGCAGAGAAGCAATTGTCAGTCAAAAAAAATAAATTTTTAAAACATCAAAAAACTAGCTTGCAAGAAAAGCAACATTTAGTAAACGTGTATTTGCTTTAATTTTGAGGATTTAAAAAACTTGCCAAATAAAGAGAAACTATCGAGATTCAAGGGTTTCATGGCGTTTCTGCTCTGAGTTGCTCTAAGCTGCTCTGAACCTCTTTTTGATCAGTAAACAGACCTAATGTGTTTTAGAAACCGGGTTTTAGTGGATAGTGTATTGACATTAAGGCGCTAGAAACCTCTCCTCTAGCATTGATATCGGAGCTTCCCCACTGGACGTGATAAGCATTGGCGTCAGTTCCGATAATAAGATGACCCATGGAAAAATTGGCCACCAGGTCTTTTACCTCCCTCTGTGGCGGAGGTTCTTCGGCGTCGTAGGGCATATAGACCGATGCCATCGTCAGACTGGTACTGTCGACTGTTAAACTGGCAGCTGTAACGTCACCATTGGTATAGTTGGGCAAGAGAAAGGCAGTCAGCTCAGACTTAACCAAAATACAGGCTCTAACCCTGCCCCCCTCGCTGGCTTGGCTTAGCTTAAAACCCTTAGTCCCCAAACCGCAAATCCTTGAGCTGTTGACCCAGGGTTCTTGGATGAGGACCACATCTATATCGCCTTTAGAGAGACGACTGATTAAAGCAGCCGAGGCTGCTTTAGATTTGTGCAGGTTTATCTGAATCACCACCAACATGAGAGCGCTCAGACTTCCCTGCCACCGCCGTATCGTCGAGTTCCACCTCGTCTGGAGGCTTATCTTTCAACGACGATTTGTTCAGAGTACGATTTGGCGTAGCCGAGATCCTACGAACTGTGGCAGTATTGACATTGGTGCGCTCAGGACTAGCTGCTATCACTGTGACGTTGAGGTCCTCCTCGTCCAGCAGGCTGTCTGCGTCGGGAGAGACGGGTTCATGATCCTCAGCATCCTGAGAATTCTCTCAGGTTCAGCAGGGATAGCAGGAATCCACGCTCTTGCCCTTGGCCGAGCCGGGATGTCCTTCCAGTCGACAACCTCGATTCTTGCCCCTTGGTAGATCTCACCCAGTCTTGCAGCTGCTGCCTTGTACAGTGCAACAGTTTTTGCATTCTCGCAAGCGAATACCTTTATTCGGCCCTGGTGCCATCCCGCATCAGAACCCATCGGCGTGGCACCCGGAGACTCATCCATAATGTCGAGAAGGGCATTACCGATAGCGTTCCGGACGTACCGCCACTGGTCCCTAGGGATGGCCCAGCTTTCGTTACCTCGGTCAATGACGCCTATCCTATCCTTAGTTACTTCAGCAAAGCTGAGTTTACCCACTACGGGGGCGTATTGCTGCCGCTTCGGGTGAGGTTTTAAATCCACGTCCGATCTCTGGCGTTTGAAGGGATTTCCATTAACCTTCTTTGGCGCGTAATCGCTTTGGAAGTTCGGTAAGATAGCTTCAGCCATCTCCACCGTCTTTCTAGCATTCGGTGATAGCGTCTCTTGTGAAATACCCTCGTATTTCTTCAGGATCCTCGTGGACGATGGCGTTAGTGGTCGTGAATTGAGACAAGACTCGATTAGACAGAGTAGGGTGCTAAGTTCTTCGAGGATAAATTTACGATCTTTTTAAAGTGGTTTTTGAAACTTTTGACCCCTTCTTCCCAGAGTCCCCCCATATGAGGGGCCCCAGCTGGTATAAAGTGCCAGGTCAGGGTTTGGTGGCAATATTTGGAAAGGGTCTGGTTGCGAGCGTCCGCTAGAAAAGACTTGAACTCGGATCGGAGAGCTCCAGAGGCATCGACGAAGTTCGTTCCATTTTTTGGACATCCCGTCTGGCAACAAATCTTTCGAAAGCTGCCAGGAACGAGGCGGTACTTAGGTCACTGGTGGCCTCCAAATGAATTGCCTTGGTCGTAAAACATACGAACACGCAGACGTAGCCCTTTGTCATGCGACATCCTCGGCAGCTGTAGGATTTCATGTCAAAGGGTCCGGCGAAATCTACACCGGTGTTTGTAAACGCACGGGAAAAGGTGGTGCGTTCGGAGGGAAGGTCCCCCATTAATTGGGTCTGCACTCGCTGTCGGAAGATGGTGCAGACCTTATACTTGTGGACAATGGACTTTATAATGTTTTTAACTTTCGGAATCCAGTATTGCGTGCGGATAAGCCGCAGCATTACTTGGTTTTCCCCCTGGAAGGAAATCTTGTGGACAAACTGGACTAGAAGGCGGGTGAAATGACACGCGTAAGGCTGACGTTCGTTATAAGGAAGATCCAGGGATGCCGACAGACGGCCGCCCACCCGCAAGATGTTACAGCGATCGATGAAGGGGTTGAGAGAGAGGATTTCGCATTTTGTACCAATATGTTTCCGGATTTTAAATTCCCTAATTCCTCAGAATAATGTTTCTGTTGGTAGATGGATATAAGACGTTGAGTCGTAGATTTAATTTCGTCGGACGAAATGAGGTGTGACTCCGCTTTGAACGTAGATTTTGTTTTGGGACTCGTTCTTTGAGAGAATCTCATAACATATGATATGACCCTCAAAGCTCTTGAAAAATCGGAAAATCTATCGAGGATGTCCTCTATAGTATTTATTTTCGTAGTTGCGTGGATTTGTACTCTCTTCTCCTCGATGTGTGTACCATACTCTTTTTCTTGGGCTGGCCATTTGATCTTGTCTTCTTGTAGCCAAGAAGGTCCCTGCCACCACAGAACAATGTCGACCAAATCTTTGGCTGATAGTCCTCTGCTGGCCAGATCTGCTGGATTCGATGCGGAATCCCCGTGTCGCCAAGCTTTACTTCCAACCTTTTCCACAATTTTTGTTATTCTGTGAGCCACGAAGGTTGACCAAGAGCATGGTGATTTTCGGATCCATGCTAGGACGATAGTTGAGTCCGTCCATAGGTGTATGTTGAATGTACCTAAGTTCAGGTTTTCGATGACGGATTCCAAAGTCTCGGACAACAGAACCGCTCCACACAGCTCCAATCGGGGTAAGGAGATGGTCTTCACTGGGGCTACTCTTGTTTTCGCCATTAGCAGGTTAACGTATTAAAAAGATACCATGGTCGGCTTTGCGGCTTCTGCACGATCGGTCAATATCCAGCCGAAGACGGTTTTTTAGGCAAGAAGCGTGTTCATAACGTTCTTCCGCATACCGTTCAATATTATTTTGGCATAAATGTCGCCTCCTAGGATGAGGTCGACTGGCTCATTAACGAAGAACCTCTTCTCTGCTAAAATCAAGTCAGGAAAAGCTTGCTGGGTCAATGCGCTGACTTGGCAAGTCGGAAGATCCCCTGTAAGCTGAGGCAGGACTAGAACCATTGTTTCAATGTTTACTAATGGGTCGATGAGGGAACCTATTGTAATAGAGCACGGGTCTTTTACCTGCGCTGAAGGCGTATTGTTAATACCCGATACTTGAATGTTCAGGCGATTGGATGGCAAGTTTATTCTTTTCTTCAGCCTTTCTGTTATAAAGGAGCACTCAGAGCCGGAGTCAATAAGTGCTCTGGCCGAGAAATCCACTCCATTATAGTGGATCTTAATGCGTGCGGTTCCCAACAATACCCCTTTAGTTGTATTGGCATGTAATGTAGAAACATTATTAACGTTTTCGTTTCTATTTGCAGACTCAAGCCTTGTCCTAGCCTGTTGCGAAGTTGAAGGCCTATCATCGTTGGAGTTGCGGTTCCAACTTCGATTATTTATATTGGTGTTTCGGTTCCGACTTTGATTATTAGAGTTGGCGTTCCGATTCCAACTTTGGTGGTTTCCTTGGGGTTGTGCTGTTGGCAGGTGGAGTAAGGTGTTGTGCCTCAAGTGACACAAGGTGCAATTAAGCGGATGAGGGCATCGTGTAACGGTGTGTTTGTCTGACAAACAGTTTAGGGAAGACCTTTTTTCCTTAATAAAGGTTATTTTGTCTTGTGTGGACAGCCTTCGGAAGTTTTGACAATCCCGAAATCTGTGCTCCTTGGTGTTGCACATTTGGCACCAACCAGGAGGGACGCTGGCTAGGTAAACTCCGAGTTTCCTCGGCGTTTCCCGTGAACTATTTGACCGTTGATTCATGGGTGTTTTTGGGCCTGTGCTACCCTTCAGGTCGGAAACTGTTTCCAACGTTTGGAAACGGTTGGACAGGAATTTGTCCATATCTTCCCATTTTGATATCTCTGTTTTGTTCTCAATGGTCTGTTCCCATAGAGCCAGAGTACATTCCGGAACTTTGGTGGAGCATAAATATGTTATTATTGCATCCCAATTAGATATGTCAATTTGATGACATTGAAGTGACGAAATGCAATTATTGATGTCTCGTTGTAGTTGTTTAATTTTCGTACTGCATTCATGTTCTACTGCGGTCAGACTAAATTGTGTATTGACCAGGATACGCTTGTTTTCGTACCTGTCACTTAAATTTTTCCAGGCTGTAGTAAAGCCTTCGTTGGTCAATGGACATCTCCGAACTATCTCTTTTGCCTCCCCTTGGGTTTTCTGGTTGAGGTGATACAATTTCTCAACCGGAGTAAGGCTAGTATGTATATGGCCGTGAACATTTCCTAAAGGTTGGCCATGATAGATAATCGCCCTTAAACACATCGCTGTCGGCGGAAGCCGAATATTATTTTCACTTTCATTATTTTTTATTATCATCAGTACTTTGTTGTTTTTGTGGTTGTATGGGCTGTACTGACATCTTTTCCAGCTGAGCATTCATAACAGCCATGCATTTCGTGTAGCATGCGAAACACGTCTTAATTTTTTGCTTTATGGATTGCAAATCTTCCTTGGTGGTCTCTTTGTGGGACAGAAGGCTGTCATAAGCCGTTTTCGTCTTCTTCCATAGTGACTTCAGCTCCTCTTACTTTAGTGCAAGGGTGTGCTTATCCATTTCTTCAATATTAATGGAGCTCCATTCTTGATCGAACTCCACTATGCAGTCGGACTGACGAATATATGTCTCCATTCTGTTTATTTGTTTAAATATTTTGTATATTTACAGAGAAGTGGACTCAGAAGTAGTGACTCAGGAAGGTGTCTTGCTTTGAAAATAAGCGAAATTTAAAACAGTGTTAGTGATTGAAATCTCTGAAGTTTAACTCCCACGAATTTGTTTGATAGACAAAAATATGTCTTTAAAAGTGTGTGTGATATAAATCTCTAAAGATTTAGTATATCAACAACGGTATATATGAAACAAATCTCTGAAGATCTCAAAAGTGTATAAGAAACAAATATCTGAAGATTTAATGTCTCTAAAATGAATGTGAAACCGAAACCGTCTCAACAACCGTGTATGTGACCCAGAAAAATCTCTTAAGATTTAATGTCTTAAATTGTTTGGTTATAATTTATTTATGTAATTTGTACAAGTAAGACAGAGTCTGAAGATTTAGTGTAACAAGAACTGTGTATACGAAACAGATAGAAATCTCTGAAGATTTAATGTTTCAAAAGTATTTGTGTAACAGATAACCTCTGGAGGTTTAGTGTTCCAAAATGTATGTGATAACAGATAAAATCTCTGAAGATTTACTTTATCAACAAAAGTGTATGGCACAGATATAAATCTCTGAAGATTTAATGTGTCCGGAATCTGAATGCAGCTTTAACGTCTCCAAAAGTGTGTTTCAAACAGACAGAAATCCCTGAGGATTTAGTGTATCAAAGGTATGTGATGTGACAGATAAATCTGGAAATCGATTTAGTGTGTCTTCAAAAAAATTGATCGTCTGTGTAGAAACAGCCGAATAGCCAAAACCAAAGTGAATTTTTGTAAAAATTAACGCAATTGATTTTATGTGAAATCGTAAATATACTATTTATTAAAAAATCTGGAAACAGTACAATATGTGGATCCAACAAATTGGTGGATTGTTGTTGCAATTTATAAATAACCACTAGCCACCCAACGCATGTGATTGTTTTGTGGAAAAAACGTATTTTGGGGTTGACGTGAATTTTTAACAAAAAAAATGAGTATGAAATGAAAATGAGGTATTTATTTGCAAATGCATCAACCAAGTGGAAGTGTATATTAATTGGAAAGGTAGATAGAAAACCTAGTGATGTTGCACAGTGCAGCGAAATGCTCAAACTGCCTGTCTGCCTTGAGCTGTGTCGGAGAAGTCTTACCACTGGTGGGGGACTCAACCGATAGTCAAAAGGCGCTAATTGTGTGTTTAGAACGCACAAAAATACTTCCACTTGCTCTGACTTGCAAATGGATCTCACAAATTCACTCGCGATATGTTAATACGTATATAACAAAAAGTGTGCACCAAAAATCAACACTTACCTTAAATAAATATGTGAAAGTATTGGAAAACGGTGTGTAATAGCGGAGATGATGTGATGTGTAAATGGACTGTATATCAGATTGATGATGTGATGAATTAATGGACTATATGTGAATTTGATGATGTGATATGCTAGCGCGCTGTGTGTATGTGTGTACTCGCTATTATGGTGCACTTGTTTTTGCTAATTAGTTATATGCCGCTCGTTTTGATTGCCTTCGTATTAATTTCCGCGCTGAATAATTACCAATTAATGCCGAAAGATGTTGAAATATCAAAATTATGCTGTATTTGATGATTTTGGATTGTGGTTTTTGTAGTGGACTTTGTGCTTAGGTACTGGTTCAAATTCCTGGGGAGAAAGGACCAATGTTTACGCGGTACTTACCTCGTAAAGTTCGTACTCGCACGTAAATAAAGGAAAGATAGCGAATTAGTGAAACTTTATAAATGTATTTATTAAGAGTAAATGGGACTGAATAACTAATTCGGATTAAGGTGGACGTGAATGATAATGAATATGGCTTATCTGAATAAGTGGATAGTAATTATTGCTTACCTTCGGTGACTTGGCTGCAATGGTTCTCGGACGTGCGTTGTAAAGAGAAGTGAACGATTCTGAACAGTAAAAGTTAGTTCGAACCCAACTCCGAAGAAAAGCATTCGCTATTATCCGGAGAGGGAAGAACTGTTACCGGTAAAGATAGATGAGTTGCCAATCACTAGGGTGTGCCGTAATATTTAGGCTTGTGGCCTAAACAAGTCGTATATTGCAAGTAAGTGATGCAATAACTCCTACGCCCCGGATCATGCGAAACTTTGAAGTTTCGATCGTAGATCGAGTGCTCTGGGACACAGGGAATCCTTACGCTGAATCCGATTCAGATATTTGGTATACGATGGATCGAAGCTGGAAGATGGTAAAACGGGAGCTGGTATCTATGGACCAAATTACAAAAAATCGGTGCCGATGGGTAACTACCCCACTATCTTTCAAGCGGAGCCCCACGCAATAGAATTATGTGGCAGAGAATGCTTCCGAAGAAGACTATCCTCTAGGCGAATCTATATTATGTCGGACAATCAGGCCGCCCTACGTGCCTTGCAGTCTTACACTATAACCTCGACGCTTGTCGATGAGTGCGTCGCAGTCCTTAATGATCTGGGAGCCAAAAACAAAGTTTTGTTAGGTTGGGTCCCAGGCAATGAACGGCATGACGGCAACGAAAAAGCAGATCACCTGGCAAAACATGGTGCTCTAACAGCATTTTACGGTCCGGAACCCTTTTGTGGACTCACGAAAGCCCACTTAAAGGAGACCATAAGCAACTGGGAAAATAAACAGTTTAGGCAGCATTGGCTTATCAGCCTAGGGCAGAGGTAGGCCAAACTCTTTATAGAACCCTCACAAAGGGCATCAGCCAGGCTCATTAATCTAAGGAGGGTGGATCTAAGAACCCTCACTGGGTATTTTACGGGATATTCCGGTCTGCGTTATCACCTGAGTAAGCTGAATCTGTCAGATACAACAATTTGTCGGTTCTGCGAACTGAACGATGAAACAGCGGTTCACATACTCTGCGAATGCATTGCGTTAGGAAGAAAGAGGGTCTACAGCCTAGGTGGGGTCACTATAAATCCGTTCGTAATATGCAATAAAAAATCTGAGGAGGTGCTCAAATTTATAAAGAGCCTCCGCATACAGCAATAAGCTGATAGGTCACACAATAGATCATACTAATGGTCGCGGTGTAATAAGGCCTTATAAAAATAATAATAATACACACGTGATCTATTCACTAAAAATTAATTTTTACGGCTTTTACACCAGCTTTTGCGCACAAACATTTATGTGCATAGCAACCTACATGCAAGAACCATACGGGCAAGTACATATTTTGTGGACCGCCTGGAGAATTTTTATTTCCAGCGTAAAGCTGGAATTGCGTTTCCAGTTACCGTAAATTATCACCAAAATCATAGTACTTTTCATTGTTGAGGGAAATTTAGTATTTGTAAAAGCGGAATAAGCATATTTGCCCTATAAAGTCCATCAACAGACACCTGCATTAGGTCGTCCAAAAAAATTGAGGAGACAACGAACTGTTTGCGCAAACATCGAGGATTCGTCGTCCAATTGCACAGGTATGTAAATATTTCCTGTTAAACCTGTATGGGTCAAAGAGGTTGAATCGCTTAGTACGCTTAAATAGTGTTTATAAATCTCATTTTGCTTTGAAAAGTACATGCATGAGTTGTTATTGAATTCGTAAATTAACATAATTTGAGAAAACAAAAAAAAATAATTTACATTTAAATTTGCAACACCTAATATATAATTTTTTGCGAGAAGTTCGGTTCACTTTTATGTTAGTATTAGTGCTTATGTTGAGAGTCAATAGGTGTGCTGAATCGCTCTCACTGCAACACAAACATAGTTTCGTGTAACGAAGGTTAAGTTTAAAATGAAAGAGTATATTCAGTTTGTGAAATGTGATCCACACGCGTTGATTTTTGGGGGAGACGCAATTTTGTTCTCTCACACATGGTTGGGAAAGGAGTGAGAAGGTGACTAGTCACATCTGAGTCTCCCAATGTTCTTATTTTCCGTGTGTTAGCTTCGCAGTCTTTTCGTTGCATTTACGCCCCTGCAAGAAATGTCTAATGTCCGTCGGAAAATGTCTGATTGATAGGTTATTCTGTCTGTAATGCGCTGCCGTACAAATCAGTGATGATTGGTTTATTTCGTATTTTGTTTATTAAGGGAGAATACTATACATGATATAAATGAAATATAAGAAAAAAATGGTGCAGTTTAATGTCTTAGGTTACCAGTACTAGAAGAGTACACTTTACTACCCATAATTTAATTATATTATTACAATGGCAGGCTCATCGCCTGTGAATATGCGAGGTCCGTCGACCTATATAAGATCGGCGTGCAGAGAGTGGGGGAGGTGTACCCCATTGCACGCCTCAAAGCTGTGGATGCATGTGACATTCCGCAGCCACCAAGAGCTGGAGCATGGATCAATTGCAGGAGTTTAATCAGGGTCTGCCGACCCAAAACTGGAAAATGGCTAGCGTGGAAAAAGCAGCCGGGAAAGCAACAATGCAGATTGTTCTGCTGCTAGTTGAAGCGATGATGGAGGCCTTGGACCGATGCGATTTTCGGGTTAGCTACGGCTACAAAAATATCAGCCTAAACGTCTATATATAAGGCTGGCACCGAAAAACTTCTCGTCACTTGCGAAGGTGCAGCCCCCTCATCTATAAAGAGATGGAAGTAGACGGAAATGAGTCGGATGTGCTGAGTAGCTATGCCTCGTCCAGCTCGGAGCGTAGCTTGTCTCTCAGCAGGATTTACGCGGAGAGTCAGCTTCTGAGCGATGACGATGCGTAGGCGATGCTCACGGAAGAGGGTGCGAAGAAGCAAATTGATAAGAGTCCTCCAAATCACCCTTCATCACAGCGTCAGCTGCACTTCTTCTCCAACTTTCAGCAGGTGGATTAGATTCAAGAGCCTTGGAGCACTGGAAAAAGGATCTGTGGCTTGAGGACTCCTACTTACAAGCTTTACAGCGCTCAAGATTGGGGCAAACCTCGTACGTGTATTTTAGGCAAATAAAGTATTAACTCTTTTCTTCTACCCCAATTTAGTGACGGAGATCTGACAGAAGTAAGCGCCGAGGGGTTTGGTAGAAGCAGCAGATTTGCGTCGTTCTATCCGGCCCATGATCACTACCCTCACAATGGTGCTGAAGGCGATGCGAATGCCCATCACACTCAATGGACTCAAACGAACGAGGTGAGTCACTATATAATTACTTGTTAACTAATCTATGTATATGCAACAGGGGAAATGACCCCACTTTCATAACCAGGAACCGCGAGGAGGTCCTTGACATAACGTTTGTCACCGATTCTTTCAGGATCATGGAAGGTTTTAAAAGAACACTCCTTCTCAGATTATATTAGTTTCTCAAAAGCGGATATGCACGCTACTACTACGATCGGCGGAGGGATACCTTCCGATCAAATAATAAAGGAAATCACCGATGAGAAAAAATTAGACTGGGCTTTATCCCGGCCCAGCTAAGCCTATAAACCTATCTTCCTTTCTTCTTAAAATTTTAGAAAGACTTCTGGAGGACTATGTTAGAAGATCGATAGACTCAACTCGTCTTTCGCGGGCTCGACATGCCTACAGTAAGGGTAGATCAACCGCTACTGCCTTGCATTCCCTGGGGGGGTTACACTGTATTGCGATACGAAAAATTCGCTATTGTTCCGATTCCAACCTCTATTGTTTACGTTGGAGTTGCGCCTCCAACCTTGGTTGTTTCCGTTGATGTTCCGACGACCTTGGTTGTTTGGTTGTTGTGTCATTGGCAAATGGAGTAGGGTGTTGTGCCTGGAATGACACAAGGCGCAATTATGCGGATGAGTGCATCTCGTCACGGTGTGTTCAGATGCCAAACAGTTTAGGCAAGAACTAGTTCTTTTAATGTAGGCAATTTTGTCGTTTGTTGACAGCCTTCGGAATTCGTGGCAATCTCTTAATCTGTGCTCCTTGCTGTTGCACATTTGACAACAGCCGTTAGGGACGCTGGCTTGGTATACTCCAAGTTTCCTAGGCGTTTCCTTCGAAAACGGATTCGTGGGTGCTTTGGAACTGTTGCTAACCTTCAGGTCTGAAAACGTTTCCAACGTTTGGAAACGGTTGGACAGGAATTTGTCCATATCTTCCCATTTTGGTATCTCTGTTTTGTTCTCAATGGTCTGTTCCCATAGAGCCAGAGTACATTCCGGAAGTTTGGTGGAGCATAAATATGTTATTATTGCATCCCAATTAGATATGTCAATTTGATGACATTGAAGTGACGAGATGCAATTATTGATGTCTCGTTGTAGTTGTTTAATTTTCGTACCGCATTCATGTTCTACTGCGGTCAGACTAAATAGGGATTTTAATTGTGTGTTGACCAGGATACGTTTGTTTTCGTACCTGTCACTTAAATTTTTCCAGGCTGTAGTAAAGCCTTCGTTGGTGAATGGACATCTCCAAACTATCTCTTTTGCCTCCCCTTGGGTTTTCTGGTTGAGGTGATTCAATTTCTCAACAGGTGTAAGGCGTTTGTTTAGTATGTTTATGGCCGTGAACATGTCCCTAAAGGTTGGCCATGATAGATAATCGCCCTTAAACACATCGGTGTCACAGGGCGGAAGCCGAATATTATTTTCACGGCTGGATGTATCATCAGTACTTTGTTGTTTTTGTGGTTGTATGGGCTGTGCTGACAGCTTTTCCAGCTGAGCATTCATAGCAGCTATGATTTCGTGTAGCATGCGAAACACGTCTTATTTTTTTGCTTTATGGATTGCAAATATTCCTTGGTGGTCTCTTTGTGGGACAAAAGGCTGTCATAAGCCGTTTTCGTCTTCTTCCATAGTGACTTCAGCTCCTCTTGCTTTAGTGCAAGGGTGTGCTTATCCATTTCTTCAATAATAATGGAGCTCCATTCTTGCTCGAACTCCACTATGCAGTCGGACTGACGAATATATGTCTCCATTCTGTTTATTTGTTTAAATATTTTGTATATTTACAGAGAAGTGGACTCAGAAGTAATGACTCAGGAAGATGTCTTGCTTTAAAAATAAGCGAAATTTAAAAAAATAGTAATACCGATTGAAATTTCTGAAGATTTAATCTTACGAATTTGTGCGATAGACAAAAATATGTCTTTAAAAGTGTGTGTGATATAAATCTCTGAAGATTTAGTATATCAACAACGGTGTATATGAAACAAATCTCTGAAGATTTAATGTCTCAAAAGTGTATAAGAAACAAATCTCTGAAGATTTAATGTCTTTAAAATGAATGCGAAACCGAAAGAAATCTCTGAAGATTTAATGTCTCAACAACCGTGTATGTGACCCAGAAAAATCTCTGAAGATTTAATGTCTTAAAGTGTTTGTGAACCGATCTAAATCTCTGAAGATTTAGTATAACAAGAACTGTGTATACGAAACAGATAGAAATCTCTGAAGATTTAATGTTTCAAAAGTATTTGTGTAACAGATAACCTCTGGAGGTTTAGTGTTTTCAAAATGTATGTGATAACAGATAAAATCTTTGAAGATTTACTGTATCAACAAAAGTGTATGGCACAGATATAAATCTCTGAAGATTTAATGTGTCCGGAATCTGAATGCAGCTTTAACGTCTCCAAAAGTGTGTTTCAAACAGATAGAAATCCCTGAGGATTTAGTGTATCAAACGTATGTGATGTGACAGATAAATCTGGAAATCGATTTAGTGTGTCTTCAAAAAAATTGAGCGTCTGTCTAGAAACAGCCGAATAGCCAAAACCAAAGTGAATTTTTGTAAAAATGAACGTAATTGATTTTATTTGAAATCGTAAATGTTTACGCGGTACTTACCCCGGAAAGTTCGTACTCGCACGTAAATAAAGGAAAGATAGCGAATTAGTGAACGTTATGATGTATTTATTAAAGTAAATGGGACGGAATAACTAATTCGGATTAAGGTGGACTTGAAGGATAATGTTATGGCTTATCTGAATAAGTGGATAGTTATTATTACTTACCTTCGGTGACTTGGCTGCAGACGGGTTCTCGGACGTGCGTTCTAAAAAGAAGTGAAGTGTTCTGAACAGTAAAAGTTAGTTCGAACCCAACTTCGAAGAAAAGCATTCGCTGTTATCCGGAGAGGGAAGAACTGTTACCGGTAAAGATAGATGAGTTGCGAATCACTAGGATGTGCCGTAATATTTAGGCTTGTGGCCTAAACATGCCGGCCCCCCTTGCGGCGAGCAACTCCTGACCAGGATACGCTTGTTTTCGTACCTGTCACTTAAATTTTTCCAGGCTGTAGTAAAGCCTTCGTTAGTGAATGGACATCTCTGAACTATCTCTTTTGCCTCCCCTTGGGTTTTCTGGTTGAGGTGATACAATTTCTCAACAGGTGTAAGGCGTTTGTATGTATGTATATGGCCGTGAACATGTCCCTAAAGTTTGGCCATGATAGATAATCGCCCTTAAACACATCGGTGCCACAGGGCGGAAGCCGAATATTATTTTCACGGCTGGATGTATCATCAGTACTTTGTTGTTTTTGGTGGTTGTATGGGCTGTGCCAGCTTTTCCAGCTGAGCATTCATAGCAGCCATGCATTTCGTGTAGCATGCGAAACACGTCTTATTTTTTTGCTTTATGGATTGCAAATCTTCCTTGGTGGTCTCTTTGTGGGAGAAAAGGCTTGCATAAGCCGTTTTCGTCTTCTTCCATAGTGAATTCAGCTCCTCTGGCTTTAGTGCAAGGGTGTGCTTATCCATTTCTTCAATAATAATGGAGCTCCATTCTTGCTCGAACTCCACTATGCAGTCGGACTGACTAATATATGTCTCCATTCTGTTTATTTGTTTAAATATTTTGTATATTTACAGAGAAGTGGACTCAGAAGTAATGACTCAGGAAGATGTATTGCTTTCAAAATAAGCGAAATTTAAAAAATAGTAATACCGATTGAAATCTCTGAAGATTTAATCTTACGAATTTGTGTGATAGACAAAAATATGTCTTTAAAAGTGTGTGTGATATAAATCTCTGAAGATTTAGTATATCAACAACGGTGTATATGAAACAAATCTCTGAAGATTTAATGTCTCAAAAGTGTATAAGAAACAAATCTCTGAAGATTTAATGTCTCTAAAATGAATGTGAAAACGAAAGAAATCTCTGAAGATTTAATGTCTCAACAACCGTGTATGTGACCCAGAAAAATCTCTGAAGATTTAATGTCTTAAAGTGTTTGTGAACCGATCTAAATCTCTGAAGATTTAGTGTAACAAGAACTGTGTATACGAAACAGATAGAAATCTCTGAAGATTTAATGTTTCAAAAGTATTTGTGTAACAGATAACCTCTGGAGGTTTAGTGTTTCCAAAATGTATGTGATAACAGATAAAATCTCTGATGATTTACTGTATCAACAAAAGTGTATGGCACAGATATAAATCTCTGAAGATTTAATGTGTCCGGAATCTGTATGCAGCTTTAACGTCTCCAAAAGTGTGTTTCAAACAGATAGAAATCCCTGAGGATTTAGTGTACCAAACGTATGTGATGTGACAGATAAATCTGGAAATCGATTTAGTGTGTCTTCAAAAAAATTGAGCGTCTGTGTAGAAACAGCCGAATAGCCAAAACCAAAGTGAATTTTTGTAAAAATGAACGCAATTGATTTTATTTGAAATCATAAATGTTTACGCGTTTCTTACCTCGGAAAGTTCGTACTCGCACGTAAATAAAGGAAAGATAGCGAATTAGTGAACGTTATGATGTATTTATTAAAGTAAATCGGACGGAATAACTAATTCGGATTAAGGTGGACTTGAAGGATAATGTTATGGCTTATCTGAATAAGTGGATAGTTATTATTGCTTACCTTCGGTGACTTGGCTGCAGACGGGTTCTCGGACGTGCGTTCTAAAAAGAAGTGAAGTGTTCTGAACAGTAAAAGTTAGTTCGAACCCAACTTCGAAGAAAAGCATTCGCTGTTATCCGGAGAGGGAAGAACTGTTACCGGTAAAGATAGATGAGTTGCGAATCACTAGGGTGTGCCGTAATATTTAGGCTTGTGGCCTAAACATGCCGGCCCCCCTTGCGGCGAGCAACTCCTGACCAGGATACGCTTTTTTTCGTACCTGTCACTTAAATTTTTCCAGGCTGTAGTAAAGCCTTCGTTGGTGAATGGACATCTTCGAACTATCTCTTTTGCCTCCCCTTGGGTTTTCTGGTTGAGGTGATACAATTTCTCAACAGGTGTAAGGCGTTTGTTTAGTATGTATATGGCCGTGAACATGTCCCTAAAGGTTGGCCATGATAGATAATCGCCCTTAAACACATCGGTGTCACAGGGCGGAAGCCGAATATTATTTTCACGGCTGGATGTATCATCAGTACTTTGTTGTTTTTGTGGTTGTATGGGCTGTGCTGACAGCTTTTCCAGCTGAGCATTCATAGCAGCCATGATTTCGTGTAGCATGCGAAACACGTCTTATTTTTTTGCTTTATGGATTGCAAATCTTCCTTGGTGGTCTCTTTGTGGGACAAAAGGCTGTCATAAGCCGTTTTCGTCTTCTTCCATAGTGACTTCAGCTCCTCTTGCTTTAGTGCAAGGGTGTGCTTATCCATTTCTTCAATAATAATGGAGCTCCATTCTTGCTCGAACTCCACTATGCAGTCGGACTGACGAATATATGTCTCCATTCTGTTTATTTGTTTAAATATTTTGTATATTTACAGAGAAGTGGACTCAGAAGTAATGACTCAGGAAGATGTCTTGCTTTAAAAATAAGCGAAATTTAAAAAATAGTAATACCGATTGAAATCTCTGAAGATTTAATCTTACGAATTTGTGTGATAGACAAAAATATGTCTTTAAAAGTGTGTGTGATATAAATCTCTGAAGATTTAGTATATCAACAACGGTGTATATGAAACAAATCTCTGAAGATTTAATGTCTCAAAAGTGTATAAGAAACAAATCTCTGAAGATTTAATGTCTCTAAAATGAATGTGAAACCGAAAGAAATCTCTGAAGATTTAATGTCTCAACAACCGTGTATGTGACCCAGAAATATCTCTTAAGATTTAATGTCTTAAAGTGTTTGTGAACCGATCTAAATCTCTGAAGATTTAGTGTAACAAGAACTGTGTATACGAAACAGATAGAAATCTCTGAAGATTTAATGTTTCAAAAGTATTTGTGTAACAGATAACCTCTGGAGGTTTAGTGTTTCCAAAATGTATGTGATAACAGATAAAATCTCTGAAGATTTACTGTATCAACAAAAGTGTATGGCACATATATAAATCTCTGAAGATTTAATGTGTCCGGAATCTGTATGCAGCTTTAACGTCTCCAAAAGTGTGTTTCAAACAGATAGAAATCCCTGAGGATTTAGTGTATCAAACTTATGTGATGTGACAGATAAATCTGGAAATCGATTTAGTGTGTCTTCAAAAAAATTGAGCGTCTGTGTAGAAACAGCCGAATAGCCAAAACCAAAGTGAATTTTTGTAAAAATGAAAGCAATTGATTTTATTTGAAATCGTAAATGTTTACGCGTTTCTTACCTCGGAAAGTTCGTACTCGCACGTAAATAAAGAAATATAGCGAATTAGTGAACGTTATGATGTATTTATTAAAGTAAATGGGACGGAATAACTAATTCGGATTAAGGTGGACTTGAAGGATAATGTTATGGCTTATCTGAATAAGTGGATAGTTATTATTGCTTACCTTCGGTGACTTGGCTGCAGGCGGGTTCTCGGACGTGCGTTCTAAAAAGAAGTGAAGTGTTCTGAACAGTAAAAGTTAGTTCGAACCCAACTTCGAAGAAAAGCATTCGCTGTTATCCGGAGAGGGAAGAACTGTTACCGGTAAAGATAGATGAGTTGCGAATCACTAGGGTGTGCCGTAATATTTAGGCCTGTGGCCGAAACATGCCGGCCCCTTGCGGCGAGCAACTCCTGAATGCCCGTAACACATCCAGCAACCAAATCCCGAAGCAAAAATATTATTTTCGTACACGACAAATTGCTTAAGCTAGCGTAAACTTAAAATTAGACGGTGGGCCAGCTCGCTTTCTCATCTTCTTCTTCGGTTGGTCCCTGAGGGTGAAAAGAAGAGGTTATTAGAAATAGCCATGGGTTGATTTTAGTGCACGTACTTAAAGAACTGGAAAGCGGTTTAATGTTGGTGGGTTCCCGACACTACCAAGCCGAAGATGGTGGCTTGCGTTAGTAGGCCGCCTACGGTTGGCGATGGAGTGCCGGCAACCATTATACTGGCGTATACATCAGCGCTCAACGTTAGTCGGACTGGTGAGCACCGGTGGAAGTCATGAATTGAAATGGTGTGGCGACTGACGGATCCAGTGTTTTTGTCGGACTCAGCCGTGAATATTGTGCCACTACGGTGGCCTGGGTGGTCACCTCTCTGTTAACGCAGTACTTCCCGCGTAGAAAGGCTCGTGTTATGGTGGTCGCGGATGGGGCTGCTAGGAGACGCCCGGTTCTAAAGCCAGGCGGTGTGGACGGGTGGCGAGCGAGAGTCGTAACCTTTGCGAGGGCGATGACGCGTAATCGCTTTGGAAGTTCGGTAAGATAGCTTCAGCCATCTCCATCGTCTTTCTAGCATTCGGCGATAGCGTCTCTTGTGAAATACCCTCGTATTTCTTCAGGATCCTCGCGGCCGCTCTTTTGTCCAAGTACTCAGAGCGACTGGGAGATGTCTTTTGGGGTAAATTTCGACCCGTAGTTGCTTGGAACTTAATGTGGTCTAATGCCGATGTGGATAAATTTCACTTGACTTTTCTATTTTTGCATATTTTTCCGTCAATTTTAGGATTTTGGTAATTTTGCCCTTATTTATGTATTTTCGGGTATTTTGGGCATTTTTGCATCATTTGGCATTTGTCCATTTCCTGCCACCCAAGGGAACAGGAAGTAGTTTCATTGACACTTAAGTACGTGCCGAGACTTCATAAAACAAGCGTCCTTTGAGGTAGAATTTAATGATTATTTTGGCCATGCCTGAAACGAAATTCATCATTTTGTATCTAAATTTGTCAAATATTATGTTTGACGTGCAGTTTTTAGTCAGTGTGACCTTAGATTTGTATGGAAGACAAACGGCAAATTTGCAATTTTTCGCCAAATTTACCAAATTTGGTGCGGTGTAAATGTACTATTACACTTCAGTTACCAAATATGGTACAGTGTAAATGTACCATTACACTTCATATGATTACAAGCGTTGCCACAAGCTCAATTTTTTTTGTATCCAAAAGTGTATCCATCCTGACAAAAATGTATCCACATTTTTTACTAGCAAAGAAACATGTACACTAGGGTAATTCAAAAAAGGTCGACTTGTTCTTAGGCCCTAAAAAGTTAGGTATCGACGAGAAAATAAGCCAAGCAAAAAGTTAGCGCTGTAACTTAATCCATAGGGGTGGCTATTTTTTCGCCCTTTTTTATGGAAAATGTATGGGAAAAAATAGGATTTTTTTCAAAGTGATTTATCTCATAATATTTGAAATGTTTTTCAAAAAAGGAGAGATAAAAATGAAAGATTTTTGTACTGCGGCACACACATACACAGTAACACACACAAAAATTTAAAAAATTATGAGAAAAAACACTTTGAAAAAAATCTCACTTTTTCCATACATTTCCCATACAAAAGAGCGGAAAAAATAGCCACCCCTAAGGGTTAAGTTAAAGGGCAAATTTTTTGCAAAGCTTATTTTCTTATCAATACCTAACTTTTCAGGGGGTATGACCGAAAAAAAAACAAATTCTTTTTATTTGAATCACCCTAATGTATAGCTTCTTGGATTTTGTTCGTTTCTTTGAAAATACAAAAAGATTGTTGGAGCTGTTAAAAATGTATCCATTTAAAACTTTTTGTATCTTTGTATCCATTGACTTAAAATGTATCCAAATGGATACAATTGTATCCAAACGGCAACCCTGATGATTACTCGGTTTGGTACAAAAAAAAATTTCGTGTGGCAGCACTCACCGGAACTCTCATGCATGGACCGTCATTCAGGAAAATTCAAACGCGGTGGTAAGTAGTAAAATTTGTAGATTTGTTTAATTATTTCTTTATTAATGAATTTTCTTTTTATTTTCAGGTTTCGGAGACGGTGAAATGGAAGTACAAGGAGCAGGGACGTGGCCAAAAGGTTGCAGGTAAGTATACATGCAAAAAGGTAAGTTTATCTTAAAACCATATATGTTTGTACGTGTATGTATCACTCGCTGTGGTAGCCGGCACCCAGCGATGGATACATACCTGAATGAACTATTTTGACATGCGTATTTTAATTTTTTTGTCTTTTCAGGTTTCCTTGGCAGACTTCTATATGCCCCAACAATGGGCAGCCGAACATGTGCCCCAACGAAAATGCCTTGTGGCACGGAAATTGTGTGGCCCAAATTAAATAAGTCCAAACACGTACAACTTGGTACGCTAATTTTGCGAACATTTTAAAATGCTGTCAACATGGACTAGCCAATCATGCCACAATTTTGGCATATATGTTCTCATTGGTGGAGAATAATAAAATAACTGCCAGTTTGGGCCCAATAACGGCCAATACGATTTTAATACAGGAATATGTGGCGTCTTTGCTGAAATCCGCTTTTGATCACTTAACGGTTAACCAGATTAAGGTCTTCGTAACAGGTCTCTTCAATTTGGACGAAAATATACAAGAATTTAAGGAGCATTTGAGAGATTTCCTTATTCAGTTTGGGGAAGGAACAGGTGAAGACGATTCTGATTTATACCTGGAAGAGAGGGAGGCAGCACTGCGCGAAGAGCAGGCTAATATGCGTTTAAGCAGCGCAATATACCAGGCATGTTAAATCCTCACGAAAATTAACTGCGCATAATGCTTTTCATTTGCTCATCGAGTAGCATGTCATTTAAGTTTTGTACAGTTTATTACTTTTTGGAAACGTTCGCCTTTTGTTTGTGACAATTCCAACAAAGAAAAATTTATAAACCTAAACGTTTCAATTGATTGAAGAAAAAATATTAGTGTTTGAATGTATGTTAATAGAGAACAAAAATTTTTTTTTTTTGTTTTGGATGTAAATTTCAAAAAAGGTATTTTACAGTTTTCAAAGTGAACTCAGCATTTGGACTATGAAAGTAATAAGCAGTACAAAATAATACTGTACAATAAAGTTCATTCTCGTACACCGCAAAATTCTGCTCCAGCTTTTTTTGTGGAGTAAGTCAGAGCAGAGAAGCAATTGTCAGTCAAAAAAAATAAATTTTTAAAACATCAAAAAACTAGCTTTCAAGAAAAGCAACATTTAGTAAACGTATATTTGCTTTAATTTTGAGGATTTAAAAAACTTGCCAAATAAAGAGAAACTATCGAGATTCAAGTGTTTCATGGCGTTTCTGCTCTGAGTTGCTCTAAGCTGCTCTGAACCTCTTTTTGATCAGTAAACAGACCTAATGTGTTTTGGAAACCGGGTTTTAGTGGATAGTGTATTGACATTAAGGGGCTAGAAACCTCATAAAATTGAATTTTTAATTGACGAATTTCATTCAAAAAACCAAGTCAATGACAGTGTGAGGAGATAACGCAGTTGAATAAAACGGAGACTGTCGAATAGGTGATCGGTAGTAGTCAAGGCAAATTAAACAAGGTAGAATTGACAACTGAAATATTTTGTTTTTGTAGGAATTTTCCTTCAAAAAATGTAAACAAGCGTATTAACCCTTTGCCACCCAAGCACAGTTTTTGTGTCCCATACAATTGTTTTGTTGAAAAATTAGATAGCATTTGCTCATGCCAAAAAATTATCAATACCGCGAAATATGCTAGCCCAAACAGTAACGGAGTAACTTTGGCCCCTTTGGAATCTACCTCTTTTCGGACCTTTGCGTTATAAAAATGGCGAGTATTGAATATTTGCCGATTTCCGCCGATGGCCTTCTTGTGGTGCCAAAGTGTCGCAGAAACTGGTGGATTGGTTTCCATTATAGTTTTTTATACTGAAGTCAAAACCAGGGTACCGTCTTATCTAGGAAAATATGTGTCCGCGAAATGAAGTAATCAATTTTAAAAAACAAGTACAAACTGGTTTGGAACCGGTTCTGGACTTTGAAAGGGTTTCGTTTTTTTTTTATTAAAATATCGATTACGATTTAGTTTTCGGTTTCGAGAAATTAATCGGCTTCGCTGTTGCTGTTGTAAGAGCGACGTGACGGACCAAACAGAGTTGTACGGTCTATGCGTCTATCTCTCACAGCTGCCGAACCACCTTATGCTACTATTCCCATTGCCGATTTCATCAACCCGTGACCGTGGTTGAAATGGATTTAAGTCGCCTCTTGCGACAGGTATTCCACTACGGGCATTATCTAAACCCCTTACCCACAGGGGTCATGGTCGATTTTAATCGCTTACAGTTTCGTTTTCGGTCTAAGATCCAATTGAAAAAAGATTAGACCATTCATCTTAGCTAAAATGTGCCAGAGTCTAGCTAATCTGAACTCTAAACTCTACTTAAACGTGCAAGGAACTGAGGCAAGTGGTATTGTATTTATATGAAACAATTTGCTATTTCTTCACACTATTGAAAAAATTTAAAAATCTAGCAGAACGGGTTAATATTTTTTTTCATTTGACGGGAAAACTCCTACAGAAAAGAGAGAACTGTCAAGTTCGCTATTACTTTGTTTAATATACTTTGGTAGTAGTTGATTCCTGGAAATACGGTACTGTTTTTTATTAATGGGGTGGGTTTATTGGAAGCCTTTTATCTCCTTATCTGTCAATGGACTTTGTTGTGGGGGAATTTATGTTTGGGCGATGTGCTGCTAATTTGCTGTGGCACATTGTCATCTTCTGTGGCAGATCGGTTCGTCCGTCTGCAGTAGGGTTTCTGTTGGCTTCGTTACCAAGTTTAACGAGTGCATTTGCTTGTTATTGGGGTTATTGTTGTGGTTGGAAATGATTTTATGCGGTGGTAAGACCGTGAGGTTCCCTAATCCTGAAAGAATAGATGTCCTCAAACCAGAAAATGTCCTGGGGTAAGTGGCTCCAAGCTCGACGGTTCGTGGACGATGGCGTTAGTGGTCGTGAATTGAGACAAGACTCGATTCGACAGAGTAGGGTGCTAAGTTCTTCGAGGATAAATTTACGATCTTTTTAAAGTGGTTTTTGAAACTTTTGACCCCTGCTTCCCAGAGTCCCCCCATATGAGGGGCCCCAGTTGGTATAAAGTGCCAGGTCAGGGTTTGGTGGCAATATTTGGAAAGGGTCTGGTTGCGAGCATCCGCTAGAAAAGACTTGAACTCGGATCGGGGAGCTCCAGAGGCATCGACGAAGTTCGTTCCATTATCGGAATGGATGTTTTTTGGACATCCCCGTCTGGCAACAAATCTTTCGAAGGCTGCCAGGAACGAGGCGGTACTTAGGTCACTGGTGGCCTCCAAATGAATTGCCTTGGTCGTAAAACATACGAACACGCAGACGTAGCCCTTTGTCATGCGACATCCTCGGCCGCTGTAGGATTTCATGTCAAAGGGTCCGGCGAAATCTACACCGGTGTTTGTAAACGCACGGGAAAAGGTGGTGCGTTCGGAGGGAAGGTCCCCCATTAATTGGGTCTGCACTCGCTGTCGGAAGATGGTGCAGACCTTACACTTGTGGACAATGGACTTTATCATGTTTTTAACTTTCGGAATCCAGTATTGCGTGCGGATAAGCCGCAGTATTACTTGGTTTTCCCCCTGGAAGTAAATCTTGTGGACAAACTGGACTAGAAGGCGCGTGAAATGACACGCGTAAGGCTGACGTTCGTTATAAGGAAGATCCAGGGATGCCGACAGACGGCCGCCCACCCGCAAGATGTTACAGCGATCGATGAAGGGGTTGAGAGGGAGGATTTCGCTTTTTGTCCCAATATGTTTCCGGATTTTAAATTCCCTAATTCCTCAGAATAATATTTCTGTTGGTAGATGGATATAAGACGTTGAGTCGTAGACTTAATTTCGTCGGGCGAAATGAGGTGTGACTCCGCTTTGAACGTAGATTTTGTTTTGGGACTCGTTCTTTGAGAGAATCTCATAACATATGATATGACCCTCAAAGCTCTTGAAAAATCGGAAAATCTATCGAGGATGTCCTCTATAGTATTTATTTTCGTAGTTGCGTGGATTTGTACTCTCTTCTCCTCGATGTGTGTACCATACTCTTTTTCTTGGGCTGGCCATTTGATCTTGTCTTCTTGTAGCCAAGAAGGTCCCTGCCACCACAGAACATTGTCGACCAAATCTTTGGCTGATAGTCCTCTGCTGGCCAGATCTGCTGGATTCGATGCGGAATCCCCGTGTCGCCAAGCTTTACTTCCAACCTTTTCCACAATTTTTGTTATTCTGTGAGCCACGAAGGTTGACCAAGAGCACGGTGGTTTTCGGATCCATGCTAGGACGATAGTTGAGTCCGTCCATAGGTGTATGTTGAATGTACCTAAGTTCAGGTTTTCGATGACGGATTCCAAAGTCTCGGACAACAGAACCGCTCCACACAGCTCCAATCGGGGTAAGGAGATGGTCTTCACTGGGGCTACTCTTGTTTTCGCCATTAGCAGGTTAACGTTAACCTGATATTTCATTTTGACTCGTAGAAAAACTGTGGCCACATAGGCTTTTTCGGATGCATCGCAGAATCCAGGTATTTCCACGTCGTTGGATGGCGTGAAATACACCCATCGTGGTATCCGAATGTTATTGATTTGATTGTAGTCATTCATAAAGCTGTGCCACCTATCTAAAGTTGGAGCAGATACTCTTTCGTCCCAGTCAGTCCCCTCTAGCCAAATATTTTGCATAATCATTTTGCTACGATGATGACTGGGGCCAGCCATCCTAAGGGATCGAAGAGTTTAGCGATGGCTGAGAGTATTGCCCATTTGGTTATGCTATCCTTATTTTCAATTGGTTTGGCCGTAAAATAAAAATGGTCCGAATGCGCGTTCCAACGGATTCCGAGGGTTTTGACCGCACTTGAGTCTTCGAATTCCAAAAAGTCCTCATTTAGCCGATGAGGTCTAGGTATTCCTTGTAATACTTTGCTGCAATTCGACGTCCATTTTCGAAGGGATAAGCCCGCGGACTGTAATGCTTGTAAATATTTCATCGCGAGCCTTGATAGCGGAATCGATAGTATGACCTCCTGAGAGAACATCATCGACGTACATACTTGTTCGCAGGATATATGAGGGTTGTTCGGAAAATCTTGTTTAAATGCTTGTTCAATGCTTTTTTCTTAGGCAAGTCCTCTAACTCCCAGAAAGCAGTTAGCTGCTTTTCCAGGCTTATTTCATTAAAAAAGATACCATGTTATTGGTCGGCTTTGCGGCTTCTGCACGATCGGTCAATATCCAGCCGAAGACGGTTTTTTAGGCAAGAAGCGTGTTCATAACGTTCTTCCGTATACCGTTCAATATTATTTTGGCATAAATGTCGCCTCCTAGGATGAGGTCGACTGGCTCATTAACGAAGAACCTCTTATCTGCTAAAATCAAGTCAGGAAAAGCTTGCTGGGTCAATGCGCTGACTTGGCAAGTCGGAAGATCCCCTGTAAGCTGAGGCAGGACTACTTGAATGTTCAGGCGATTGGATGGCAAGTTTATTCTTTTCTTCAGCCTTTCTGTTATAAAGGAACACTCAGAGCCGGAGTCAATAAGTGCTTTGGCCGAAAAATCCACTCCATTATAGTGCATTTTAATGCGTGCTGTTCCTAATAATACTCCTTTCGTTGTATTGGCATGTAATGTAGAAACGTTATTAACCGTATCGTTTCTCTTTTCAGATTCTAACTTTGCCATAGCCTGACGTGAAGTGGAGGGCATATCATCGCTATTGTTCCGATTCCAACCTCTATTGTTTACGTTGGGGTTGCGCCTCCAACCTTGGTTGTTTCTGTTGATGTTCCGACGACCTTGGTTGTTTGGTTGTTGTGTCATTGGCAAATGGAGGAGGGTGTTGTGCCTGGAATGACACAAGGCGCAATTAAGCGGATGAGTGCATCTCGTCACGGTGTGTTCAGATGCCAAACAGTTTAGGCAAGAACTAGTTCTTTTAATGTAGGCAATTTTGTCGTTTGTTGACAGCCTTCGGAATTTGTGGCAATCTCTTAATCTAACATTTGACAACAGCCGTTAGGGACGCTGGCTTGGTATACTCCAAGTTTCCTAGGCGTTTCCTTCGAAAACGGATTCGTGGGTGCATTGGAACTTTTGCTACCCTTCAGGTCTGAAACTGTTTCCAACGGTTGGACAAGAATTTGTCCATATCTTCCCATTTTGGTATCCTGTATTGTTCTCAATGGTCTGTTCCCATAGAGCCAGAGTACATTCCGGAAGTTTGGTGGAGCATAAATATGTTATTATTGCATCCCAATTAGATATGTCAATTTGATGACATTGAAGTGAAGAGATGCAATTATTGATGTCTCGTACCGCATTCATGTTCTACTGCGGTCAGACTAAATAAGGATTTTAATTGTGTGTTGACCAGGATACGCTTGTTTTCGTACCTGTCACTTAAATTTTTCCAGGCTGTAGTAAAGCCTTCGTTGGTCAATGGACATCTCCGAACTATCTCTTTTGCCTCCCGTTGGGTTTTCTGGTTGAGGTGATACAATTTCTCAACCGGTGTAAGGCGTTTGTTTAGTATGTATATGGCCGTGAACATGTCCCTAAGGGTTGGCCATGATAGATAATCGCCCTTAAACACATCGGTGTCACAGGGCGGAAGCCGAATATTATTTTCACGGCTGGATGTATCATAAGTACTTTGTTGTTTTTGTGGTTGTATGGGCTGTGCTGACAGCTTTTCCAGCTGAGCATTCATAGCAGCTATGCATTTCATGTAGCATGCGAAACGCGTCTTATTTTTTTGCTTTATGGATTGCAAATCTTCCTTGGTGGTCTCTTTGTGGGACAAAAGGCTGTCATAAGCCGTTTTCGTCTTCTTCCATAGTGACTTTCGCTCCTCTTGCAGTAGTGCAAGGGTGTGCTTATCCATTTCTTCATTAATAATGGGGCTCCATTCTTGTTCGAACTCCACTATGCAGTCGGACTGACGAATATATGTCTCCATTTTCTTTACTTGTTTAAATATTTTGTATATTTACAGAGAAGTGGACTCAGAAGTAATGACTCAGGAAGATGTCTTGCTTTGAAAATAAGCGAAATTTAAAAAATTGTAATACCGATTGAAATCTCTGAAGATTTAATCTTACAAATTTGTGTGATAGATAAAAATATGTCTTTAAAAGTGTGTGTGATATAAATCTCTGAAGATTTAGTATATCAACAACGGTGCATATGCAACAAATCTCTGAAGATTTAATGTCTCAAAAGTGTATAAGAAACAAATCTCTGAAGATTTAATGTCTCTAAAATGAATGTGAAACCGGAAGAAATCTCTGAAGATTTAATGTCTCAACAACCGTGTATGTGACCCAGAAAAATCTCTGAAGATTTAATGTCTTAAAGTGTTTGTGAACCGATCTAAATCTCTGAAGATTTACTGTAACAAGAACTGTGTATACGAAACAGATAGAAATCTCTGAAGATTTAATGTTTCAAAAGTATTTGTGTAACAGATAACCTCTGGAGGTTTAGTGTTCCAAAATGTATGTGATAACAGATAAAATCTCTGAAGATTTACTTTATCAACAAAAGTGTATGGCACAGATATAAATCTCTGAAGATTTAATGTGTCCGGAATCTGAATGCAGCTTTAACGTCTCCAAAAGTGTGTTTCAAACAGACAGAAATCCCTGAGGATTTAGTGTATCAAAAGTATGTGATGTGACAGATAAATCTGGAAATCGATTTAGTGTGTCTTCAAAAAAATTGATCGTCTGTGTAGAAACAGCCGAATTGCCAAAACCAAAGTGAATTTTTGTAAAAATGAACGCAATTGATTTTATGTGAAATCGTAAATATACTATTTATTAAAAAATCTGGAAACAGTACAATATGTGTATCCAACAAATTAATGGATTGAATTTTGATACTTAGAGAAAATTGACAAAGATTTACACAGCGATGGATACCATTATGCGTTTCGGACTTGCCAGGGTCCACATCAGATGGCTTTTCGGACACAGAAGTACTGTGTCTGCACCGAAGCGGTTAAAGCAATTGCTTATAACAAATCAGCTACGATGCCCTGTAGTATTTCTAAGTCAACTTTCTTATAGCGTGCAAATTTCATACCTTTAGACATAAGAAAAAAAAAAAACCTCAGTGTGCTTCTGCATAAATATGCACGCCTAATAATATACTCATATTCCGTGTATCATATGGAAAATATGTCGCGGCCTTATGTCTAAAGGTATGAAATTGGCACGCTTATAAGAAAGTTGACTTAGAAATACTACAGGGCATCGTAGCTGATTTGTTATAAGCAATTGCTTTAACTGCTTCGGTGCAGACACAGTACTTCTGTATCAAAATTCATAAAAATTTCGTAACATCAAAAATTAGAATAGCCTAGTACTAGTAAAAAGTACAGCAGGTATAAACAATTTTCGAGCTAAGCTCCAATAAGAAACAAATTAATGGATTGTTGTTGCAATTTATAAATAACCACTAGCCACCCAACGCATGTGATTGTTTTGTGGAAAAAACGTATTTTGTGGTTGACGTGAATTTTTAACAAAAAAAAATGAGTGAATATTGTGGTATTTATTTGCAAATGCATCAACCAAGTGGAAGTGTATATTAATTGGAAAGGTAGATAGAAAACCTAGTGATGTTGCACAGTGCAGCGAAATGCTCAAACTGCCTGTCTGCCTTGAGCTGTGTCGGAGAAGTCTTACCACTGGTGGGGGACTCAACCGATAGTCAAAAGGCGCTAATTGTGTGTTTAGAACGCACAAAAATACTTCCACTTGCTCTGACTTGCAAATGGATGTCACAAATTCAATCGCGATATGTTAATGCGTATATAAAAAAAGTGTGCACCAAAAATCAACACTTACCTTAAATAAATATGTGAAAGTATTGGAAAACGGTGTGTAATAGCGGAGATGATGTGATGTCCCTGCAAACCACTGCTAACCGCATTGCAAACACACACACATTTTTTATTTGACAAATTTCCCAAAATTATGTTAACCTTAAGCAACCAAAAAAAAGTTGTTCTCAATTATATTAAAATGTGGGCCTAAAAATACCAAAAGTCCGTTTTAGGGTTAATGTGCAAACGTTCTGCCAAAAAGAGTAAACATTGCTTATTTTGTACTATTCACAAAATTATGAGTCGAATAAAACAGCATGACCCACTGTAAAAATATCCCAAATTTGTCGGTAAGACAGCTTTCAAAAAATTAATTATTATTTGTCAATTTTTTTCCAAACCAAAAAAAGGTAAGCGAAAATTTTTTATTTTTTTCATTTTAAATTTTTATAGCATTTGTTTTTTTTTAAGGCAGAGAGACACATACGGGATTCAAGAGATGCAGCTCAACATTCCAGCAGTTTGAAATCGTTCAAGGGGTGATGGCTGCGCCGAATAAAATCAAATATGAAGGAAACGTCATTTGAACCTGCAAGTCCAGCTTTGCGTGAAATGGCTTCTCAAAATATGCCCAAAATAGGCATAGAGCTTGCGGATGCGATTTCTTAATTGCAGAGGAGAACTGCGCTACGCCAAAATTCGTCACTTCTTTAGAATCGATTTCACGCAAAGGTGGACTTGCAGGCTCAAATGCTTTATTTGTATGATGATGTGTCCTCGTAGTAGTGCTTGTGGAGACGTTTCTTTAATTGTTGTGGAGGAGGTTAAAATTAAGTTAGTATATATTTAGTTATTAGTATGTATAAATGTATATTATTAATAAATAAATGTATAATATAAATTAATAAATGATAAAATATGTACATACATATATAATTTGATGCAATTTATTTGGAAAAATTAGGTAAGTATTATCCTTTTACTGCTAACCGTTTTGGTAACTGGTTTGGTAACCTATTCAATTATAAATGTTAACCAAAAGCTAGCTGGTTCGGTAACCGATTCAACTACATATGTTAACCATATGCTAGCTTGTTTGTTGACTTATTCAAAGAATAATTTTAACAGCATGTTAACCAAAACATTTACTGTTTCATAACATAATGTTAGCCACCTGTTACCAGTTTCCATAACCATGTCAACAAATACTATTAACAACCATGCCAATTCTAAACAATTTTTCACTAGTGAATCGGTGCAAACCGTTTCACCTTTTCATGCATTTTTGCTCACAAACTATATGAGAGTGAGAAAATCCGCAAATTGAGAAATTGTTTAGAATCGGCCTGAACATGTTAGCCAAAACATTGACGTCTTCAACAAATGGCTGTTAACTACATTTTAACCAAAACATTAGCCACAGTTTGAAAGGGAAATTTTTTATTTTGAAGAGTGCAGGTATACTTTATAGCAAATGGAAAAATAGAATTAGTGCAAGGGAGAGGCAAAGTGTAGATATGGTTAAAATTTTCACACGGCCTGAACAAAATTAGCTACTTCGGTAACCGTATGAAAAATTAATGAAACCAACTATTTAACTTGGTTGCTAGCCGGTATCTGGTTTGCAGGGGTGTAAATGGACTGTATATCAGATTGATGATGTGATGAATTAATGGACTGTATGTGAATTTGATGATGTGATATGGTGATGTGATATGCTAGCGCGCTGTGTGTATGTGTGTACTCGCTGTTATGGTTCACTTGTTTTTGCTAATTAGTTATATGCCGCTCGTTGTGATTACCAATTAATGCCGAAAGATGTTGAAATATCAAAATTATGCTGTATTTGATGATTTTGGATTGTGGTTTAAAAAAGTAAAGTTCTTACTCGCACGTAAATAAAGGAAAGATAGCGAATTAGTGAAACTTTATAAATGTATTTATTAAAAGTAAATGGGACTGAATAACTAATTCGGATTAAGGCGGACGTGAATGATAATGAATATGGCTTATCTGAATAAGTGGATAGTAATTATTGCTTACCTTCGGTGACTTGGCTGCAGGCGGGTTCTCGGACGTGCGTTGTAAAAAGAAGTGAACGATTCTGAACAGTAAAATTTAGTTCGAAACCAACTCCGAAGAAAAGCATTCGCTATTATCCGGAGAGGGAAGAACTGTTACCGGTAAAGATAGATGAGTTGCCAATCACTAGGGTGTGCCGTAATATTTAGGCTTGTGGCCTAAACAAGTCGTATATTGCAAGTAAGTGATGCAATAACTCCTACGCCCCGGATCATGCGCAATTTGAAGTTTCGATTGTAGATCGAGTGCTCTGGGACACAGGGAATCCTTATGCTGAATCCGATTCAGAGATTTGGTATACGATGGATCGAAGCTGGAAGATGGTAAAACGGGAGCTGGTATCTATGGACCAAATTACAAAAAATCGGTGCCGATGGGTAACTACCCCACTATCTTTCAAGCGGAGCCCCACGCAATAGAATTATGTGGCAGAGAATGCTTCCG
This sequence comes from Campiglossa producta, assembly GCA_964058755.1. NCBI lineage: Eukaryota > Metazoa > Arthropoda > Insecta > Diptera > Tephritidae > Campiglossa > Campiglossa producta. The sequence goes on along the minus strand of CAXKVI010000028.1, from coordinate 136,932 downwards.
AAGAAGACTATCCTCTAGGCGAATCTACATTATGTCGGACAATCAGGCCGCCCTACGTGCCTTGCAGTCTTACACTATAACCTCGGAGCTTGTCGATGAGTGCGTCGCAGTCCTTAATGATCTGGGAGCCAAAAACAAAGTTTTGTTAGGTTGGGTCCCAGGGCATGAACGGCATGACGGCAACGAAAAAGCAGATCACCTGGCAAAACATGGTGCTCTAACAGCATTTTACGGTCCGGAACCCTTTTGTGGACTCACGAAAGCCCACTTACAGGAGACCATAAGCAACTGGGAAAATAAACAGTTTAGGCAGCATTGGCTTAGCAGCCTAGGGCAGAGGTAGGCCAAACTCTTTATAGAACCCTCACAAAGGGCATCAGCCAGGCTCATTAGTCTAAGGAGGGTGGATCTAAGAACCCTCACTGGGTATTTTACGGGATATTGCGGTCTGCGTTATCACCTGAGTAAGCTGAATCTGTCAGATACAACAATTTGTCGGTTCTGCGAACTGGACGATGAAACGCCGGTTCACATACTCTGCGAATGCATTGCGTTAGGAAGAAAGAGGGTCTACTACCTAGGTGGGGTCACTCTAAATCCGTTCGTAATATGCAATAAAAAATCTGAAGAGGTGCTCAAATTTATAAAGAGCCTCCGCATACAGCAATAAACTGATAGGTCACACAATAGATCATACTAATGGTCGCGGTGTAATAAGGCCTTATAATAATATTAATAATACACACGTGATCTATTCACTGAAATTTTTCCGGCTTTTACACCAGCTTTTGCGCACAAACATTTATGTGCATAGCAACCTACATGCAAGAACCATACGGGTACCTATATATTTTGTGGACCGCCTGGAGAATTTCTATTTCCAGCGTAAAGCTGGAATTGCGTTTCCAGTTACCGTAAATTATCACCAAAACCATAGTACTTTTCATTGTTGAGGGAAATTTAGTATTTGTAAAAGCGGAATAAGCATATTTGTCCTATAAAGTCCATCAACAGACACCTGCATTAGGTCGTCCAAAAATATTGAGGAGACAACGAACTGTTTGCGCAAACATCGAGGATTCGTCGTCCAATTGCACAGGTATGTAAATATTTCCTGTTAAACCTGTATGGGTCAAAGAGCTTGAATCGCTTAGTACGCTTAAATAGTGTTTATAAATCTCATTTTGCATTGAAAAGTACATGCATGAGTTGCTATTGAATTCGTAAATTAACATAATTTGAGAAAACAAGAAAAAAATAATATACATTTAAATTTGCAACACCCTAATATAATAATTTAGGTATACCAATTTTTTGCGAGAAGTGCGGTTCACTTTTATATTAGTATTAGTGCTTATGTTGAGAGTCAGTAGGTGTGCTGAATTGCTCTCACTGCAACACAAACATAGTTTAATGTAACGAAGGTGAAGTTTAAAATGAAAGAGTAAATTCAGTTTGTGAAATGTGATCCACACTCGTTGATTTTTGCATAGGCGGGTTGGGGGAGACGCAATTTTGTTCTCTCAGACATGGTTGGGAAAGGAGTGAGAAGGAGACGAGTCACATCTGAGTCTCCCAATGTTCTTATTTTCCGTGTGTTAGCTTCGCAGTCTTTTCGTTGCATTTACGCCCCTGCAAGAAATGTCTAACGTCCGTCGGTTTGATTGATAGGTTATTCTGTGTTGTCTCAAGTCTTTCCGTAGTGCGCTGCCGTACAAATCAGTGATGATTGGTTTATTTCGTATTTTGTTTGTTGAAGGAGAATACTATACATGATATAAATGTAATATAAGAAAAAAAAAGGGTGCAGTTTAATGGTTCATACAAGGCCCCGCCCCAGCCGAAGATTTTAGACATGGTTTGAACTAGCATGTACGCCCGTATGTCATTACACTGCCGCGGTAACATCTTCGCGAACCTATGCATAAAAGTCTTAGGTTACCAGTACTAGGAGAGTACACTTTACTACCCATAATTTAATTATATTATTACAATGGCAGGCTCATCGCCGCCTAATGACTCAGGAAGATGTCTTGCTTTGAAAATAAGCGAAATTTAAAAAATTGTAATACCGATTGAAATCTCTGAAGATTTAATCTTACAAATTTGTGTGATAGATAAAAATATGTCTTTAAAAGTGTGTGTGATATAAATCTCTGAAGATTTAGTATATCAACAACGGTGCATATGAAACAAATCTCTGAAGATTTAATGTCTCAAAAGTGTATAAGAAACAAATCTCTGAAGATTTAATGTCTCTAAAATGAATGTGAAACCGGAAGAAATCTCTGAAGATTTAATGTCTCAACAACCGTGTATGTGACCCAGAAAAATCTCTGAAGATTTAATGTCTTAAAGTGTTTGTGAACCGATCTAAATCTCTGAAGATTTACTGTAACAAGAACTGTGTATACGAAACAGATAGAAATCTCTGAAGATTTAATGTTTCAAAAGTATTTGTGTAACAGATAACCTCTGGAGGTTTAGTGTTCCAAAATGTATGTGATAACAGATAAAATCTCTGAAGATTTACTTTATCAACAAAAGTGTATGGCACAGATATAAATCTCTGAAGATTTAATGTGTCCGGAATCTGAATGCAGCTTTAACGTCTCCAAAAGTGTGTTTCAAACAGACAGAAATCCCTGAGGATTTAGTGTATCAAAAGTATGTGATATGACAGATAAATCTGGAAATCGATTTACTGTGTCTTCAAAAAAATTGATCGTCTGTGTAGAAACAGCCGAATTGCCAAAACCAAAGTGAATTTTTGTAAAAATGAACGCAATTGATTTTATGTGAAATCGTAAATATACTATTTATTAAAAAATCTGGAAACAGTACAATATGTGTATCCAACAAATTAATGGATTGAATTTTGATACTTAGAGAAAATTGACAAAGATTTACACAGCGATGGATACCATTATGCGTTTCGGACTTGCCAGGGTCCACATCAGATGGCTTTTCGGACACAGAAGTACTGTGTCTGCACCGAAGCGGTTAAAGCAATTGCTTATAACAAATCAGCTACGATGCCCTGTAGTATTTCTATGTCAACTTTCTTATAGCGTGCAAATTTCATACCTTTAGACATAAGAAAAAAAAAAAACCTCAGTGTGCTTCTGCATAAATATGCACGCCTAATAATATACTCATATTCCGTGTATCATATGGAAAATATGTCGCGGCCTTATGTCTAAAGGTATGAAATTGGCACGCTTATAAGAAAGTTGACTTAGAAATACTACAGGGCATCGTAGCTGATTTGTTATAAGCAATTGCTTTAACCGCTTCGGTGCAGACACAGTACTTCTGTATCAAAATTCATAAAAATTTCGTAACATCAAAAATTAGAATAGCCTAGTACTAGTAAAAAGTACAGCAGGTATAAACAATTTTCGAGCTAAGCTCCAATAAGAAACAAATTAATGGATTGTTGTTGCAATTTATAAATAACCACTAGCCACCCAACGCATGTGATTGTTTTGTGGAAAAAACGTATTTTGTGGTTGACGTGAATTTTTAACAAAAAAAAATGAGTGAATATTGTGGTATTTATTTGCAAATGCATCAACCAAGTGGAAGTGTATATTAATTGGAAAGGTAGATAGAAAACCTAGTGATGTTGCACAGTGCAGCGAAATGCTCAAACTGCCTGTCTGCCTTGAGCTGTGTCGGAGAAGTCTTACCACTGGTGGGGGACTCAACCGATAGTCAAAAGGCGCTAATTGTGTGTTTAGAACGCACAAAAATACTTCCACTTGCTCTGACTTGCAAATGGATGTCACAAATTCAATCGCGATATGTTAATGCGTATATAAAAAAAGTGTGCACCAAAAATCAACACTTACCTTAAATAAATATGTGAAAGTATTGGAAAACGGTGTGTAATAGCGGAGATGATGTGATGTCCCTGCAAACCACTGCTAACCGCATTGCAAACACACACACATTTTTTATTTGACAAATTTCCCAAAATTATGTTAACCTTAAGCAACCAAAAAAAAGTTGTTCTCAATTATATTAAAATGTGGGCCTAAAAATACCAAAAGTCCGTTTTAGGGTTAATGTGCAAACGTTCTGCCAAAAAGAGTAAACATTGCTTATTTTGTACTATTCACAAAATTATGAGTCGAATAAAACAGCATGACCCACTGTAAAAATATCCCAAATTTGTCGGTAAGACAGCTTTCAAAAAATTAATTATTATTTGTCAATTTTTTTCCAAACCAAAAAAAGGTAAGCGAAAATTTTTTATTTTTTTCATTTTAAATTTTTATAGCATTTGTTTTTTTTTAAGGCAGAGAGACACATACGGGATTCAAGAGATGCAGCTCAACATTCCAGCAGTTTGAAATCGTTCAAGGGGTGATGGCTGCGCCGAATAAAATCAAATATGAAGGAAACGTCATTTGAACCTGCAAGTCCAGCTTTGCGTGAAATGGCTTCTCAAAATATGCCCAAAATAGGCATAGAGCTTGCGGATGCGATTTCTTAATTGCAGAGGAGAACTGCGCTACGCCAAAATTCGTCACTTCTTTAGAATCGATTTCACGCAAAGGTGGACTTGCAGGCTCAAATGCTTTATTTGTATGATGATGTGTCCTCGTAGTAGTGCTTGTGGAGACGTTTCTTTAATTGTTGTGGAGGAGGTTAAAATTAAGTTAGTATATATTTCGTTATTAGTATGTATAAATGTATATTATTAATAAATAAATGTATAATATAAATTAATAAATGATAAAATATGTACATACATATATAATTTGATGCAATTTATTTGGAAAAATTAGGTAAGTATTATCCTTTTACTGCTAACCGTTTTGGTAACTGGTTTGGTAACCTATTCAATTATAAATGTTAACCAAAAGCTAGCTGGTTCGGTAACCGATTCAACTACATATGTTAACCATATGCTAGCTTGTTTGTTGACTTATTCAAAGAATAATTTTAACAGCATGTTAACCAAAACATTTACTGTTTCATAACATAATGTTAGCCACCTGTTACCAGTTTCCATAACCATGTCAACAAATACTATTAACAACCATGCCAATTCTAAACAATTTTTCACTAGTGAATCGGTGCAAACCGTTTCACCTTTTCATGCATTTTTGCTCACAAACTATATGAGAGTGAGAAAATCCGCAAATTGAGAAATTGTTTAGAATCGGCCTGAACATGTTAGCCAAAACATTGACGTCTTCAACAAATGGCTGTTAACTACATTTTAACCAAAACATTAGCCACAGTTTGAAAGGGAAATTTTTTATTTTGAAGAGTGCAGGTATACTTTATAGCAAATGGAAAAATAGAATTAGTGCAAGGGAGAGGCAAAGTGTAGATATGGTTAAAATTTTCACACGGCCTGAACAAAATTAGCTACTTCGGTAACCGTATGAAAAATTAATGAAACCAACTATTTAACTTGGTTGCTAGCCGGTATCTGGTTTGCAGGGGTGTAAATGGACTGTATATCAGATTGATGATGTGATGAATTAATGGACTGTATGTGAATTTGATGATGTGATATGGTGATGTGATATGCTAGCGCGCTGTGTGTATGTGTGTACTCGCTGTTATGGTTCACTTGTTTTTGCTAATTAGTTATATGCCGCTCGTTGTGATTACCAATTAATGCCGAAAGATGTTGAAATATCAAAATTATGCTGTATTTGATGATTTTGGATTGTGGTTTAAAAAAGTAAAGTTCTTACTCGCACGTAAATAAAGGAAAGATAGCGAATTAGTGAAACTTTATAAATGTATTTATTAAAAGTAAATGGGACTGAATAACTAATTCGGATTAAGGCGGAGGTGAATGATAATGAATATGGCTTATCTGAATAAGTGGATAGTAATTATTGCTTACCTTCGGTGACTTGGCTGCAGGCGGGTTCTCGGACGTGCGTTGTAAAAAGAAGTGAACGATTCTGAACAGTAAAATTTAGTTCGAAACCAACTCCGAAGAAAAGCATTCGCTATTATCCGGAGAGGGAAGAACTGTTACCGGTAAAGATAGATGAGTTGCCAATCACTAGGGTGTGCCGTAATATTTAGGCTTGTGGCCTAAACAAGTCGTATATTGCAAGTAAGTGATGCAATAACTCCTACGCCCCGGATCATGCGCAATTTGAAGTTTCGATTGTAGATCGAGTGCTCTGGGACACAGGGAATCCTTATGCTGAATCCGATTCAGAGATTTGGTATACGATGGATCGAAGCTGGAAGATGGTAAAACGGGAGCTGGTATCTATGGACCAAATTACAAAAAATCGGTGCCGATGGGTAACTACCCCACTATCTTTCAAGCGGAGCCCCACGCAATAGAATTATGTGGCAGAGAATGCTTCCGAAGAAGACTATCCTCTAGGCGAATCTACATTATGTCGGACAATCAGGCCGCCCTACGTGCCTTGCAGTCTTACACTATAACCTCGGAGCTTGTCGATGAGTGCGTCGCAGTCCTTAATGATCTGGGAGCCAAAAACAAAGTTTTGTTAGGTTGGGTCCCAGGGCATGAACGGCATGACGGCAACGAAAAAGCAGATCACCTGGCAAAACATGGTGCTCTAACAGCATTTTACGGTCCGGAACCCTTTTGTGGACTCACGAAAGCCCACTTACAGGAGACCATAAGCAACTGGGAAAATAAACAGTTTAGGCAGCATTGGCTTAGCAGCCTAGGGCAGAGGTAGGCCAAACTCTTTATAGAACCCTCACAAAGGGCATCAGCCAGGCTCATTAGTCTAAGGAGGGTGGATCTAAGAACCCTCACTGGGTATTTTACGGGATATTGCGGTCTGCGTTATCACCTGAGCAAGCTGAATCTGTCAGATACAACAATTTGTCGGTTCTGCGAACTGGACGATGAAACGCCGGTTCACATACTCTGCGAATGCATTGCGTTAGGAAGAAAGAGGGTCTACTACCTAGGTGGGGTCACTCTAAATCCGTTCGTAATATGCAATAAAAAATCTGAAGAGGTGCTCAAATTTATAAAGAGCCTCCGCATACAGCAATAAACTGATAGGTCACACAATAGATCATACTAATGGTCGCGGTGTAATAAGGCCTTATAATAATATTAATAATACACACGTGATCTATTCACTGAAATTTTTCCGGCTTTTACACCAGCTTTTGCGCACAAACATTTATGTGCATAGCAACCTACATGCAAGAACCATACGGGTACCTATATATTTTGTGGACCGCCTGGAGAATTTCTATTTCCAGCGTAAAGCTGGAATTGCGTTTCCAGTTACCGTAAATTATCACCAAAACCATAGTACTTTTCATTGTTGAGGGAAATTTAGTATTTGTAAAAGCGGAATAAGCATATTTGTCCTATAAAGTCCATCAACAGACACCTGCATTAGGTCGTCCAAAAATATTGAGGAGACAACGAACTGTTTGCGCAAACATCGAGGATTCGTCGTCCAATTGCACAGGTATGTAAATATTTCCTGTTAAACCTGTATGGGTCAAAGAGCTTGAATCGCTTAGTACGCTTAAATAGTGTTTATAAATCTCATTTTGCTTTGAAAAGTACATGCATGAGTTGCTATTGAATTCGTAAATTAACATAATTTGAGAAAACAAGAAAAAAATAATATACATTTAAATTTGCAACACCCTAATATAATAATTTAGGTATACCAATTGTTTAAGCGACATAACATGGTTTCGTTTATTTCATCTGCATTACATATTATTGTAATTCGCAGATAATTTATGGAATATTCGGAATACATAGCTTATAGTCGCAGTCACAAGTGGTTTTTCACAAGCAAAATGGGGTAAGCCAATAGTCGCCAATGCCTCAGAGCCCAAGTGCTCACCACCAAATAATAAATATAAGGTGTAACAAAACACAAGTGGTTTTTCATAAGTAAAATGAGGTAAGCCAATGTCGCCAATGCCTTAGAGCCCAAGTGCTCACCACCAAATAATAAATATAAGGTGTAACAAAACACAGGTGGTTTTTCATAAGTAAAATGAGGTAAGCCAATGTCGCCAATGCCTCAGAGCCCAAGTGCTCACCACCAACAATTTTGAGGGGTTTTCTAAGGAAGTGAGAATAGCCAACGATGCATTCTCAGAGCCAAAGTGCTCGCCCCAATTAATACATACAGAGTGTCAATACCAAAACACAGTCCGCTAGACTTGATGGTACATACCAATAATTAAAAAGAACCAAACACAGTCCATGAGACTTGATGGAATATAAAAATAATAAATTAAATAAAATTAAAAAGACTTTGGTTGAGGTGGGATTCGAACCGGCAACCCCGGCCAACTCCCTCAACCATATAATATAACAACAACAATAATAATAAACTGCTCGCCGCCCACCATTTAACTCCAGCTTAGATACCAATTTTTTGCGAGAAGTGCGGTTCACTTTTATATTAGTATTAGTGCTTATGTTGAGAGTCAGTAGGTGTGCTGAATCGCTCTCACTGCAACACAAACATAGTTTAATGTAACGAAGGTGAAGTTTAAAATGAAAGAGTAAATTCAGTTTGTGAAATGTGATCCACACTCGTTGATTTTTGCATAGGCGGGTTGGGGGAGACGCAATTTTGTTCTCTCAGACATGGTTGGGAAAGGAGTGAGAAGGAGACGAGTCACATCTGAGTCTCCCAATGTTCTTATTTTCCGTGTGTTAGCTTCGCAGTCTTTTCGTTGCATTTACGCCCCTGCAAGAAATGTCTAACGTCCGTCGGTTTGATTGATAGGTTATTCTGTGTTGTCTCAAGTCTTTCCGTAGTGCGCTGCCGTACAAATCAGTGATGATTGGTTTATTTCGTATTTTGTTTGTTGAAGGAGAATACTATACATGATATAAATGTAATATAAGAAAAAAAAAGGGTGCAGTTTAATGGTTCATACAAGGCCCCGCCCCAGCCGAAGATTTTAGACATGGTTTGAACTAGCATGTACGCCCGTATGTCATTACACTGCCGCGGTAACATCTTCGCGAACCTATGCATAAAAGTCTTAGGTTACCAGTACTAGGAGAGTACACTTTACTACCCATAATTTAATTATATTATTACAATGGCAGGCTCATCGCCGCCTAATGACTCAGGAAGATGTCTTGCTTTGAAAATAAGCGAAATTTAAAAAATTGTAATACCGATTGAAATCTCTGAAGATTTAATCTTACAAATTTGTGTGATAGATAAAAATATGTCTTTAAAAGTGTGTGTGATATAAATCTCTGAAGATTTAGTATATCAACAACGGTGCATATGAAACAAATCTCTGAAGATTTAATGTCTCAAAAGTGTATAAGAAACAAATCTCTGAAGATTTAATGTCTCTAAAATGAATGTGAAACCGGAAGAAATCTCTGAAGATTTAATGTCTCAACAACCGTGTATGTGACCCAGAAAAATCTCTGAAGATTTAATGTCTTAAAGTGTTTGTGAACCGATCTAAATCTCTGAAGATTTACTGTAACAAGAACTGTGTATACGAAACAGATAGAAATCTCTGAAGATTTAATGTTTCAAAAGTATTTGTGTAACAGATAACCTCTGGAGGTTTAGTGTTCCAAAATGTATGTGATAACAGATAAAATCTCTGAAGATTTACTTTATCAACAAAAGTGTATGGCACAGATATAAATCTCTGAAGATTTAATGTGTCCGGAATCTGAATGCAGCTTTAACGTCTCCAAAAGTGTGTTTCAAACAGACAGAAATCCCTGAGGATTTAGTGTATCAAAAGTATGTGATGTGACAGATAAATCTGGAAATCGATTTAGTGTGTCTTCAAAAAAATTGATCGTCTGTGTAGAAACAGCCGAATTGCCAAAACCAAAGTGAATTTTTGTAAAAATGAACGCAATTGATTTTATGTGAAATCGTAAATATACTATTTATTAAAAAATCTGGAAACAGTACAATATGTGTATCCAACAAATTAATGGATTGAATTTTGATACTTAGAGAAAATTGACAAAGATTTACACAGCGATGGATACCATTATGCGTTTCGGACTTGCCAGGGTCCACATCAGATGGCTTTTCGGACACAGAAGTACTGTGTCTGCACCGAAGCGGTTAAAGCAATTGCTTATAACAAATCAGCTACGATGCCCTGTAGTATTTCTAAGTCAACTTTCTTATAGCGTGCAAATTTCATACCTTTAGACATAAGAAAAAAAAAAAACCTCAGTGTGCTTCTGCATAAATATGCACGCCTAATAATATACTCATATTCCGTGTATCATATGGAAAATATGTCGCGGCCTTATGTCTAAAGGTATGAAATTGGCACGCTTATAAGAAAGTTGACTTAGAAATACTACAGGGCATCGTAGCTGATTTGTTATAAGCAATTGCTTTAACCGCTTCGGTGCAGACACAGTACTTCTGTATCAAAATTCATAAAAATTTCGTAACATCAAAAATTAGAATAGCCTAGTACTAGTAAAAAGTACAGCAGGTATAAACAATTTTCGAGCTAAGCTCCAATAAGAAACAAATTAATGGATTGTTGTTGCAATTTATAAATAACCACTAGCCACCCAACGCATGTGATTGTTTTGTGGAAAAAACGTATTTTGTGGTTGACGTGAATTTTTAACAAAAAAAAATGAGTGAATATTGTGGTATTTATTTGCAAATGCATCAACCAAGTGGAAGTGTATATTAATTGGAAAGGTAGATAGAAAACCTAGTGATGTTGCACAGTGCAGCGAAATACTCAAACTGCCTGTCTGCCTTGAGCTGTGTCGGAGAAGTCTTACCACTGGTGGGGGACTCAACCGATAGTCAAAAGACGCTAATTGTGTGTTTAGAACGCACAAAAATACTTCCACTTGCTCTGACTTGCAAATGGATGTCACAAATTCAATCGCGATATGTTAATGCGTATATAAAAAAAGTGTGCACCAAAAATCAACACTTACCTTAAATAAATATGTGAAAGTATTGGAAAACGGTGTGTAATAGCGGAGATGATGTGATGTCCCTGCAAACCACTGCTAACCGCATTGCAAACACACACACATTTTTTATTTGACAAATTTCCCAAAATTATGTTAACCTTAAGCAACCAAAAAAAAGTTGTTCTCAATTATATTAAAATGTGGGCCTAAAAATACCAAAAGTCCGTTTTAGGGTTAATGTGCAAACGTTCTGCCAAAAAGAGTAAACATTGCTTATTTTGTACTATTCACAAAATTATGAGTCGAATAAAACAGCATGACCCACTGTAAAAATATCCCAAATTTGTCGGTAAGACAGCTTTCAAAAAATTAATTATTATTTGTCAATTTTTTTCCAAACCAAAAAAAGGTAAGCGAAAATTTTTTATTTTTTTCATTTTAAATTTTTATAGCATTTGTTTTTTTTTAAGGCAGCTCAACATTCCAGCAGTTTGAAATCGTTCAAGGGGTGATGGCTGCGCCGAATAAAATCAAATATGAAGGAAACGTCATTTGAACCTGCAAGTCCAGCTTTGCGTGAAATGGCTTCTCAAAATATGCCCAAAATAGGCATAGAGCTTGCGGATGCGATTTCTTAATTGCAGAGGAGAACTGCGCTACGCCAAAATTCGTCACTTCTTTAGAATCGATTTCACGCAAAGGTGGACTTGCAGGCTCAAATGCTTTATTTGTATGATGATGTGTCCTCGTCGTAGTGCTTGTGGAGACGTTTCTTTAATTGTTGTGGAGGAGGTTAAAATTAAGTTAGTATATATTTAGTTATTAGTATGTATAAATGTATATTATTAATAAATAAATGTATAATATAAATTAATAAATGATAAAATATGTACATACATATATAATTTGATGCAATTTATTTGGAAAAATTAGGTAAGTATTATCCTTTTACTGCTAACCGTTTTGGTAACTGGTTTGGTAACCTATTCAATTATAAATGTTAACCAAAAGCTAGCTGGTTCGGTAACCGATTCAACTACATATGTTAACCATATGCTAGCTTGTTTGTTGACTTATTCAAAGAATAATTTTAACAGCATGTTAACCAAAACATTTACTGTTTCATAACATAATGTTAGCCACCTGTTACCAGTTTCCATAACCATGTAAACAAATACTATTAACAACCATGCCAATTCTAAACAATTTTTCACTAGTGAATCGGTGCAAACCGTTTCACCTTTTCATGCATTTTTGCTCACAAACTATATGAGAGTGAGAAAATCCGCAAATTGAGAAATTGTTTAGAATCGGCCTGAACATGTTAGCCAAAACATTGACGTCTTCAACAAATGGCTGTTAACTACATTTTAACCAAAACATTAGCCACAGTTTGAAAGGGAAATTTTTTATTTTGAAGAGTGCAGGTATACTTTATAGCAAATGGAAAAATAGAATTAGTGCAAGGGAGAGGCAAAGTGTAGATATGGTTAAAATTTTCACACGGCCTGAACAAAATTAGCTACTTCGGTAACCGTATGAAAAATTAATGAAACCAACCATTTAACTTGGTTGCTAGCCGGTATCTGGTTTGCAGGGGTGTAAATGGACTGTATATCAGATTGATGATGTGATGAATTAATGGACTGTATGTGAATTTGATGATGTGATATGGTGATGTGATATGCTAGCGCGCTGTGTGTATGTGTGTACTCGCTGTTATGGTTCACTTGTTTTTGCTAATTAGTTATATGCCGCTCGTTGTGATTACCAATTAATGCCGAAAGATGTTGAAATATCAAAATTATGCTGTATTTGATGATTTTGGATTGTGGTTTAAAAAAGTAAAGTTCTTACTCGCACGTAAATAAAGGAAAGATAGCGAATTAGTGAAACTTTATAAATGTATTTATTAAAAGTAAATGGGACTGAATAACTAATTCGGATTAAGGCGGAGGTGAATGATAATGAATATGGCTTATCTGAATAAGTGGATAGTAATTATTGCTTACCTTCGGTGACTTGGCTGCAGGCGGGTTCTCGGACGTGCGTTGTAAAAAGAAGTGAACGATTCTGAACAGTAAAATTTAGTTCGAAACCAACTCCGAAGAAAAGCATTCGCTATTATCCGGAGAGGGAAGAACTGTTACCGGTAAAGATAGATGAGTTGCCAATCACTAGGGTGTGCCGTAATATTTAGGCTTGTGGCCTAAACAAGTCGTATATTGCAAGTAAGTGATGCAATAACTCCTACGCCCCGGATCATGCGCAATTTGAAGTTTCGATTGTAGATCGAGTGCTCTGGGACACAGGGAATCCTTATGCTGAATCCGATTCAGAGATTTGGTATACGATGGATCGAAGCTGGAAGATGGTAAAACGGGAGCTGGTATCTATGGACCAAATTACAAAAAATCGGTGCCGATGGGTAACTACCCCACTATCTTTCAAGCGGAGCCCCACGCAATAGAATTATGTGGCAGAGAATGCTTCCGAAGAAGACTATCCTCTAGGCGAATCTACATTATGTCGGACAATCAGGCCGCCCTACGTGCCTTGCAGTCTTACACTATAACCTCGGAGCTTGTCGATGAGTGCGTCGCAGTCCTTAATGATCTGGGAGCCAAAAACAAAGTTTTGTTAGGTTGGGTCCCAGGGCATGAACGGCATGACGGCAACGAAAAAGCAGATCACCTGGCAAAACATGGTGCTCTAACAGCATTTTACGGTCCGGAACCCTTTTGTGGACTCACGAAAGCGCCACTCACAGGAGACCATAAGCAACTGGGAAAATAAACAGTTTAGGCAGCATTGGCTTAGCAGCCTAGGGCAGAGGTAGGCCAAACTCTTTATAGAACCCTCACAAAGGGCATCAGCCAGGCTCATTAGTCTAAGGAGGGTGGATCTAAGAACCCTCACTGGGTATTTTACGGGATATTGCGGTCTGCGTTATCACCTGAGTAAGCTGAATCTGTCAGATACAACAATTTGTCGGTTCTGCGAACTGGACGATGAAACGCCGGTTCACATACTCTGCGAATGCATTGCGTTAGGAAGAAAGAGGGTCTACTACCTAGGTGGGGTCACTCTAAATCCGTTCGTAATATGCAATAAAAAATCTGAAGAGGTGCTCAAATTTATAAAGAGCCTCCGCATACAGCAATAAACTGATAGGTCACACAATAGATCATACTAATGGTCGCGGTGTAATAAGGCCTTATAATAATATTAATAATACACACGTGATCTATTCACTGAAATTTTTCCGGCTTTTACACCAGCTTTTGCGCACAAACATTTATGTGCATAGCAACCTACATGCAAGAACCATACGGGTACCTATATATTTTGTGGACCGCCTGGAGAATTTCTATTTCCAGCGTAAAGCTGGAATTGCGTTTCCAGTTACCGTAAATTATCACCAAAACCATAGTACTTTTCATTGTTGAGGGAAATTTAGTATTTGTAAAAGCGGAATAAGCATATTTGTCCTATAAAGTCCATCAACAGACACCTGCATTAGGTCGTCCAAAAATATTGAGGAGACAACGAACTGTTTGCGCAAACATCGAGGATTCGTCGTCCAATTGCACAGGTATGTAAATATTTCCTGTTAAACCTGTATGGGTCAAAGAGCTTGAATCGCTTAGTACGCTTAAATAGTGTTTATAAATCTCATTTTGCTTTGAAAAGTACATGCATGAGTTGCTATTGAATTCGTAAATTAACATAATTTGAGAAAACAAGAAAAAAATAATATACATTTAAATTTGCAACACCCTAATATAATAATTTAGGTATACCAATTTTTTGCGAGAAGTGCGGTTCACTTTTATATTAGTATTAGTGCTTATGTTGAGAGTCAGTAGGTGTGCTGAATCGCTCTCACTGCAACACAAACATAGTTTAATGTAACGAAGGTGAAGTTTAAAATGAAAGAGTAAATTCAGTTTGTGAAATGTGATCCACACTCGTTGATTTTTGCATAGGCGGGTTGGGGGAGACGCAATTTTGTTCTCTCACACATGGTTGGGAAAGGAGTGACAAGGAGACGAGTCACATCTGAGTCTCCCAATGTTCTTATTTTCCGTGTGTTAGCTTCGCAGTCTTTTCGTTGCATTTACGCCCCTGCAAGAAATGTCTAACGTCCGTCGGTTTGATTGATAGTTTATTCTGTGTTGTCTCAAGTCTTTCCGTAGTGCGCTGCCGTACAAATCAGTGATGATTGGTTTATTTCGTATTTTGTTTGTTGAAGGAGAATACTATACATGATATAAATGTAATATAAGAAAAAAAAAAGGGTGCAGTTTAATGGTTCATACAAGGCCCCGCCCCAGCCGAAGATTTTAGACATGGTTTGAACTAGCATGTACGCCCGTATGTCATTACACTGCCGCGGTAACATCTTCGCGAACCTATGCATAAAAGTCTTAGGTTACCAGTACTAGGAGAGTACACTTTACTACCCATAATTTAATTATATTATTACAATGGCAGGCTCATCGCCTGTGAATATGCGAGGTCAGTCGACCTATATAAGATCGTCGTGCAGCGAATAGGGGAGGTGTATCCCATTGCACGCCTCAAAGCTGTGGATGCATGTGACATTCCGCAGCCACCAAGGGCTGGAGCATGGATCAATTGCAGGAGTTTAATCAGGGTCTACCGACCCAAAACTGGAAAGTGGCTAGCGTGGAAAAAGCAGCCGGGAAATCAACAATGCAGATTGTTCTGCTGCTAGTTGAAGCGATGTAGACGGAAATGAGTCGGATGTGCTGAGTAGCTATGCCTCGTCCAGCTCGGAGCGTAGCTTGTCTCAGCAGGATTTACTCCGAGAGTCAGCTTCTGAGCGATGACGATGCGTACGCGACGCTCACGGAAGAGGGTGCGAAGAAGCAAATTGATAAGAGTCCTCCAAATCACCCTTCATCACAGTAAAGCAGCGTCAGCTGCACTTCTTCTCCAACTTTCAGCAGGTGGAGTAGATTCAAGAGCCTTGGAACACTGGAAAAAGGATCTGTGGCTTGAGGACTCCTACCTACAAGCTTTACAGAGCTCAAGATTAGGGTAAACCTCGTACGTGTATTTTACGCAAATAAATTATTAACGCTTTTCTTCTACCCCAATTTAGTGACGGAGATCTGACAGAAGTAAGCGCCGAGGGGTTGGGTAGAAGCAGCAGATTTGCGTCGTTCTATCCGGCCCATGATCACTACCCTCACACAACTTCAGAGAGCTCGTGAGTTCCACTAGTCCACGAGACTATTTAATGGTGCTGGAGGCGATGCAAATGCCCATCACACTCAATGGACTCAAACGAACGAGGTGAGTCACTATATAATTACTTGTTAGCCACTAATCTATGTATATGCAACAGGGGAAATGACCCCACTTTCATAACCAGGAACCGCGCGGAGGTCCTTGACATAACATTGGCCACCGATTCATTCAGTGACCTCATAGAATCATTGAAGGTTTTAAAAGAACACTCCTTCTCAGATCATAGGTATATTAGTTTCTCAAAAGCGGATATGCACGCTACTACTACGATCGGCGGAGGGATACCTTCCGATCAAATAATAAAGGAAATCACCGATGAGAAAAAATTATACTGGGTTTTATCCCGGCCCAGCTATAACCAACATCCGAGCTTATTAACTCAACTGGGTCAACATTTTTTTTATGATTTTTAAAAACCATAAATTTGTGTAGCTTAAGACAGAACAAAAAAAGACTTTTAGCCGTTTTCAATAATATAGAATTTTGCACCATTTTAAAGAAAAATTCATAACTCACGAATCGTTTGACATATATGGATGAAATTTTTTTAGGGGAACGTTATCTCTTCACAATAGATAAAAAAAAATGTTAAAAAAATATTTTTTATAACAATTATTTAAACAATCTATATCTACTATTGCCGTGAAAATTTTACACAACTATCTTCGAACTCTTACTTATCTGTTCCCAAAAGAAAAAAAATGGTAGCTCCTATTCAGACAGTTGGTAAAGAATTTTTTGTCAGCAAAGCATGCCGTACTTGGCGAGTACGGTGCCTATTTATGGTCGCGTCACTTCGGCTGCAACGCGCTGGTGGCGCTTAATATGCTACGTGCTTCGTTACGAAAAATTCGATACCAACTGTCTGAAATTATTACAATTCCTAAAAGCGCTTATTGACAAAAAATTCGATACCAAAATTGAAATTGAAATTGAATTGAATAGATAAGTAAGAGTTTGTAGATAATTGTGTAGCTATAGAAGCCATTTAAAAACTAATTTGTTTAAATAATTGTTATAAAAAATAATTTTTTTTTTTAAATTATATCTATTGTGAAGAGATAACGTTCCCCTAATACCAAAAAAAATCTCTTTCATATATGTCAAACGAGTCGTGAGTTATAAACTTTCTTTAAAATGGTGCAAAATTCTATATTATTGAGAATCTTGAAACCCATGCGGAATTTCGAAAATTGGCTAAAAGTGTTTTTTTGTACTGTCTTAAGCTACACAAATTTATGGTTTTTAAAAATCATAAAAAAAAATTTTGACCCAGTTGACATGATTTGACTCTATAGCATTGTAAACAGTGCGGCTTCTGCGGCCTTTGTTTATTTTCTTGTGTGGGTTGGCACTACTCTCAGAAAATGTCAAAGAATGTAGACGAAAAAGAAGTATTTGATAATTGCGTTTGTTTACTTGAAATTTGAAACTTAAATTAAAAACTTACAATAAAATGGATACTGTGGCAATATGGGGCGATGAAAATAATGAAAGGATTGGGAGGAGGGTCATTCGAGACAATTCCAACATCCTAAGCCTCAGCGATAAAAGGTATGTATTTTAAATTTATAACTTTAACTTCATTTATATTTTTTGTGTTTAGTTTCGTGCAAAATTTCCGGTTAAATAAGGACGCATTTTTGTATGTTTTGGAAAGCATAACGCCGGAACTGAAGCATCCAC
The DNA here is from genome assembly GCA_964058755.1 of Campiglossa producta. Lineage (NCBI taxonomy): Eukaryota > Metazoa > Arthropoda > Insecta > Diptera > Tephritidae > Campiglossa > Campiglossa producta. The sequence goes on along the minus strand of CAXKVI010000028.1, from coordinate 119,057 downwards.
AAAGACCAACCGCAGTACCAAATATATTGAAGCTGTCGGCCACTTTGGCAGGGAGCGTGCCAACACTTGGATGGTCAATATCGCCTTTCAGGTTTGGCCTAGAAACCAGTTTCCCGTTGTGTGCACGAGGTGTGTGGTACTGTTGAGAAGGTTTTATGTGCTAAACATATCAATTTCCCATTGTCGGAAGAGGATACACGGGAAGCAAATAAAAGGTTTTATAGGGCTTACGGAATCCTAGGAGTGGTTGGTGCGGTTGATGGAACTCACATCTGTATTTCAATCGAAAGCTAAAGCATAGCATCAATGCAATGGTGGTAAGTGTGACAAAGCATTCATAGATACAAATTATGATGCAGCTGCATATATATTTCAGACTTGTGACCACAAAATGCAAATAAGGGCAGTAGATGGTAGGTTTGGAGGTGCTTCACATGATTCACACGTCTGGAACTTATCTGCGGAGCGCGAATTTTGAAAAGAATAAGAATAAAAATCCTTGGTAAGATTTATGTTCGTGTTATGAATACTTTAAGAATGGTGCTGGCAGATTTTTAATAATATAATTTTTCCTTCATAAGAGACTCAGGATATCCCCTCGACCCTTGGCTATTGACACCATATAGAAACGCAGCAGAGGAGTCAGACGCACTCTTGTTTAATAACCAATTTTGCAAGTCAGGATGCGCCTTCATGAAGTCCACTAGAACTTCGAACGGTTTTTGTTGCGTGTGCTTCATTTTACATTTTTTCCCTAAAAACAATAATTGCGATTGTTGAGGTTCAGAGTGTCGATAAAGCAAATGCGAAAAAAGCAATATGCGACTGGGCAAAGTCATCAGGTTTAACCCCTAACTAGTCCTCTTCACTAGAAGGTACAAAATACCGATCCTTACACCGCTTTGCAAATAAGGGAGACAAAATGGGCAGAGTCACAGCCTAGTCTCTATCATTGAAAAATTGTTGGGCGAAAAGGATTACATTGAAGCAGATCCCTAATTGGACTAATCGATCAACTACTACGGGGAAGGAAAATATCTTCATCACTTGGTCAAACTCTGTGTGACCTGATGCAAGTAGCACTGCGAGAAGTTTCGTCATGGTCCTCTTGTTGCGGACTTATTATCAACCAGGGAAACGTGGAACTTGTTCTTTACACCAACCGGTACAAAGTACCACCGCTGGACCTAACAGAACTTAATGGCGTGACCGTGAACTTGGCTAATAAAGCCAAATTCTTGGGCACAGCTCTGGACAGGAAGTTAAACTGAAAGGAGAATATTCTTCAGCTCCAGAGGAAGGCCAAAAATATGGCGATGGATCTACACTGCAATTATCCGACCTATCATGCTATATCCATTCGGGGTATAGAGGCCTGCGCTGAGCAAGGCCACAAACCTGAATCTGTTAGGTAAAGTCCACAGCTCTGGCATGATCTGTATTAGCGGCGCGCTAAGAACAACGCCCAACGAAGCTCTTCAGGCCATTCTAGGCATTTTGCCACTCGATCTGGAAGCCTACCGGGCGGCAGCGGCTACGGCTCTGCGTTAAAGGGAAACGTCTGGCTGGGGCGCAAGCACAACTGGACACACCAGTATTCTGGGATCTTACAGTTTTCTCCCTCTTAGGATAGATCGGTGTGCGACCAGAACAGTCGGAGATAGCTGCTTCACAACAAACATTCCCAGCAGGGAGGAATAGGAGAGGACGGATCGGTGTACCGCTACTAATGGCATTTCAGTTTACACTGACGGCTCGAATACGTCGATCTCAGCTGTCGTCGATCTCTTCAAGAGATGGCCCAAAAGAACCGCGCGAACCTCACATGGGTACGACTAAGCAGGTTCTTCGAGATATAGAGCGCTTAGGTATGCTGTTTGCCACATGCAAGCTAATGCTGAAGGAGTACACACTCCGTCAAGCCAACAAAGGATGGCAACAATCCCCAGGGTGCCGGATATCCAAACAAACCTGGTCAAAATGGGATCATAACCAGGCACTGCCTGATTGGTAGGCACTCAGATAGGCTAGGCGTGCCCTACCGACGATGCTGTAGGAGTTGCAAAGACGATGAGGAGGAGGAGCACCTCATCTGCAACTGCCCGGCTTTAAGCGGCGCGAGAACGCGCTTTTTGGGAGCTCCCTTCCTGGCAAGCCTAAGCCAGATCGCGGAGATTGACATAAAGGACTTGATGCCCTTCATAAAGTTATCTAAGTGGTTCGAAGAGGAGTAACGGTGTCGGTTTAGGAGAGTCAGTTCCGGGATTCTACTATGTGGAGAGTCCCAACAACTAAGGGACTCTCCATATGTGTGCCTCTGCGGGTGCCATTTGAACCTAACCTAACTTAAATTCAAGCCTACTTCGTATTTGTTTTCACAAGTTTTGTTCGCATTTCATTCCCCATACGTTATGACCATTTTACTAATCAATTTTGATTATCAACAGTTTGAATGTGAAAAATTGTGTAATGCTTCAGATCATTTATAAGGATATGATTAAAAGTACATACATTCAGCTGATTATTTCATTCACAAATATCATTTTGTAAGATTTTAATTAATTTATTGCGTCCTGTAGGTTCTCTTAGCTTACTTAAAAAAATTCAAGCTACCATGCCTCTTTGTATACGCAATATCAAACTATTAGTAATATTAATTGTGTACTCTTGTTGAGGAATGTTGCATATTTTTTTCAAATTCTTCTAGACTCAGAGCTTGTTTCATATTTAGTAATGGAAGCTTTCCCGCTGTGGCTTGGGCAAGTAACTCGGGGGAAAACCATTGTGCTAATTGATTACTGGTTGGGGACAATCCACCCTCTGGCTGGTAATTGATACTGACTGATTCAGCTTCAGCTAAGGAGTCGCTAGCCAGAGTTTCACTTGACAATGGTGATATAAAATCTATAGCCGAACAAAAATTCAAGGAAGATTATTAAATAAAATTAATAAATATATACAACGTTAAAACATACTGTTGTGATTCAATATATCTATTGGGTTTTCATGCTGTTGCTGGTGGTTATTAAAATGCGGCTGGATATGAAATTGATGCTGATGCCTTTGCAAAGCTAAGGCACGTTGTTGATATACTTGTTGCTGTTGTACTTGTGTCATTAAAATGGTGTGGCAAGGCATTGACGGCGATGTTGAAGCGCATTGAGGAAACGAGAGAGGTTGTGGTCGTGGTTGTTGAAAATTTAATTTACCTTGCACAAATTCAGATATTTGTCCTTGCGATTGACGCTGTGAATTAGTACATTGTGCCGGTAAAGGTCCTTTCAAAATAGGCCGACCTGAAAAAAATTGTAGTTATAGTTTTTTCTAATTGCACCTTATTGCCACATTAAATCTTATGAGAAAATATTCATAAGCAGACAAACCATAATATGTAAAACTAAACATTAGATTAATGTATGGGTAATGAAATACGAACAAAACTGGTGAAAAAAATACAGAGTAGTCTTGAATTTTCAAAAACAAATATTAATGTAGAAACCTTTCTATTGTCGTAAAAAATCATTTCAATGTGCACGCATTTATTAGTTAAACCCTCTTTCACATTGTTGCAACAACGAAAATTAGTTTGTAAATTTTGTAACGGCGCACAATGGGCTGAAATCTGGAAAAAGCGGTCAAAAATCAATAACTTGAGAAAAAATATATATACCGAAACCAGATTTTCCACTTTGCTCTGTATATACCTAATCTATGTTGTTGCCCAAAAGGGGCGAAATCGGTCAGTAACCACGCCCACTTATTATATATAGAAATTTTTGAAAATAATTTTTTTTTTTAATTTGAGTATGTAGTTTTATAGGCCATACAATTTTAAGTACAAATTTTAAAAAGCTAACTATTACGGTTGATTTTTCATCATTCATCATTTTGAATTTTTTGTTTTAACTTTTTCCAAATTTACAAATGATATTTTTTTTCATTCCTAAACATATTTTGAGGAAGATTTTTCCGTTTAAAGTATGCCAACTGGAGCAGGATAATATCGCGTTTTCAAAATTTATAATTTCCCCACACTTTGCCCACTAAAAAAAAAAAGTTTAAGCAAAACAAAATTAAAAAATCCGGTTAAAGTACTGTCAAAGACGACTGAGTTACATTGAAATGATTTTGTACATATGTACTCATGTATTTATTTGGAATTAAGAAAATATGTATGTATTATAAAATAAATGGATTGGAGAAATATTCTGTGCTGCGCTCGCACGTCTGCGTCCTTTGAATGTTCAACACTGACTGACTCTTACAATTCGGCCTCTCCTGACTCTTCGACCGTCCCGGTCGATTCGCTGTTTTCGTCATCGCTAGCATCCAGCTCCGGACTAAGTGGACACCAGGTTTAATGTGGTCAGCGCTGACAGCGTTACTATAGCGTCGCTTTGTTATCGTTGCATCCGATAAATCTTCAATTAGATATCGGTCCCGGCCCAACACCTTTGATACAATGTACGGACCCTTATAGGCAGCATCGAGCTTATGTGACTCGCCCGTCGCTCCTGAAGTGTAATCAGCAAATACCAAATCGCCGACCACATACTCTTGTGGTTGAAGATGCTTTTTGTCCTATCTCTCCTTCCACTTTTGTCGTTCAGTCATTTTATTCGCCGCTGCTTCTTTGAGTTTTGCTTCGATATCCCCATGCTCGACTTGGACATGCAATGCTTGAATGATTCTATTAGTTGATACATCTCTCGGGTTAAAATGGAATACCAACTCATTTGGAGTGAATTTAGTGACGCTGTTCTGTTGCGAGTTTAATGCCCATTGGATACTTGGTAGGGTGCTGTCCCAATTCTTCTCTTCTTTGGTACTGCACTTGATCGAACTTAAAATGGTTTTGTTGACTCGCTCGACCTGACCATTCGCCCGAGGAGTCCTGACAACTGTTTTACGTGGTTTATTCCCCGTTTCTGCACGAAGTCTTGGAACGCTTTGGATGTGAAGGCTATTCCTCGGTCGGATATGAGACGAATCGGCTGACCAAAGATGGACATCATTTCCTCCAGTGTTTTCGTTACCGGTTCTGTCTTGGTGTTCCTCAAAGCTTTGAGTAGTACATACTTGCTGAAACCGCATACAATGACCAAGATGTAAGCATTGCCCCTTTTGCTCTTTGGAAACGGACCCAAGTCGTCAATATTGATCGTTCGGAATGGTATCGGCAGGACTTTGATGACGTGAAGCTGACTTTCGGATTTCCCTCCTTTCACCTTGAAAATACAACGTTCTTCGCACGAGTTAATGTACGACTTTACATACCTTCTTATTCGTAGAAAATAAAAATGTTTTCTGATGCTCTCTATTGTTTTTCTCGACCGCAAAATGACCAAAGTCATCGTGAAACGCTTTTGTTATTCGCCATCGCACTGCTTGCGGAATCACCAGCTTCGGTTGCCCTTCCACATTACGATATAACCGACCTTGCTGAATCTGGTAGTCCGTCCGTACTTGGGCTTCATCTGCGGTTGCCGTGGAGGTATCGCTTTTTAAAATGTGAGCGATCCCTCTTAGCGTTTCGTCCTGCATCTGCATTGCGTAAATCCAATCCTCTTTGCCGACTTCTGGATCGGTACTTTCATTACCTTTCCGCTGCTGTTGTTGTCGTACTTGGTGGTTGCGCTGGAGCTCTACTCAGGCTGTCTACATGTGACATCCGGTCGCCTGGTCGACGAATGCATTCAAACTCGAACTCCTGGAGCTTCAGCCACCATCTAGCCTCCCGTGGTTGGAGTAACGCGTTTGCCTTTGTAGTCGCTATTGCGCTGCAGTCTGTTACCACAACAAAATGCGTGCCCAACAAGTATACTCGCAATCTTTCCAGCGTTTCCACAATGGCAAGTACCTCTAATTCGTGGCTCGCGTACTTGCTCTCAGGTGCACTGCACTGACGACTGTAATACTGAACTGGCTTCAGGCCTTCCTCTTCCTTTTGTAGCAAAATCCCTGAGATGCCTAACGCGCTCGCATCCGTATGTACCTCATGTGGCTTTGAAGCATCGAACATCGTCAGCACCGGTTCAGATGTAAGCGCTACCTTTAATGCCGCGAAGGCCTCATCTTGGGCTCTTGTCCACTGGAAGTTTTCATCTTTACGCAGTAATTGCGTTAGAGGCTTCGCAATTGGACCATAATTTGGAATGAACCTACGGAAGTAACCTGTTAGTCCCAGAAACTGACGTACCTGTGTTGTAGTGGTTGGCCTTGGGAACTCTTTGACGCTTTGCACCTTTCCTTCGCCTGGCTGTATAACGTTTTGAGTTATTACGTGGCCCAAGAAAGTAACTGTCTCCGCTAAAAATACGCACTTTGATGGTCGTAAGGTCAAGCCTGCTTCGCGGATTTTTGCTGGGAACTCTGCCAGTACTTGGATGCCTTCATCTTTTGTTGAAGAAGCTATGATGACTTCATCGATATAGCTCACGATCTTATCTCGTTGTTTGAGCTTCTGAATGATTTTCATGACCACCTCCTGGAACACCATGGGAGCATTCACTAACCCGAATGCCATTACGTTGTGCTCGCATAGCCCATCAGGAGTTAGAAACGCAGTGAACTTTTTGCTCTCCTCCTTCATAGGGATCTGGTAATATCCTGCGGTCATGTCCAGTGTGGTATAGTATTTGTTGCTTCCTAATCTAGCCAACTGCTCCTCTACTATTGGCATTGGAAACGGCTTCTTGACTGTGACTGCATTGATCGCACGAAAATCGACGCACATTCTGTCCTCCCCGTTGGATTTCTTTACCAAAACTACTGGTGCTGCATGTGGTGACGAACTTGGACGAATGATGTCATGATCCAAAAGATTTTTAACAATCGTTGTTGATAACACCGGACGTTGTGCGAAAGGAAGCTGGTAGCGTTTGCCTACAATCGGCTCATCAGTGGTGACTTGTATTTCCATTTCATTCATGTTGCATCGACCTAAGGCTGACAAATCTTCGGCAAAACAATCTTTATGCTCATCCAGTAACGTGTTCAATTGATCGGAGTGGCCTTCTTTCACATTGTTAATTCGCACGTGCAGGTCCGGATCCTCTATCCTCAATACCCCTGAGTCGATGACAAACTTTGCGTCGCTACTGCATAGCACATCCCGACCGATGAGTAACTCATATGGCATAAACTCATCTGCCACTATGATCAACCAGGCATGTACTTATTTCCCATCCAGCTCCATGATGATGCTTACCTTCTGGTTTGTTTCGACTTCACCGCCTCCAAATCCTTCAGGTGTCTTACTGGCTAATTCACGGCGTGAGCTGCTTGGAATTAGCGATTCTTTGATCATTGAAACATCGCTGCCTGTGTCAATGAATGCTGAAATGTTTTGCGCGAATATCTGCACATCTTTGGTTACTGGTGGTGGTACGGACTCTACAGATTCTGCTACCGATGCCTTCGTTATGCCACATGATTTGGCTTCGTGTCCGAATTTGTTGCATTTCGTACACTTGCTTTTGCGCTGTGGATGTGGACACTTTGCCGCAATGTGGCCCACTTCGTTGCAATTGTAGCAGCGTACTGACTTCTTACCTCCCTGATCATTCGGAGCTGATGTTGCACCCTGGTGCTCGTCGAATACCACCTTTGGCCACCCAGGCATCGCTGATAGTCTCTCTATTGACGAGAGCAGATCGTTGCACGATCCTAAATTCATTGCATGCAAAGTTCTGGAAAGATTCATATCATTTAGACCATTAATAATATACGAATTTATCGATACTTCGTCAATGTTTCCGCTGCGACCTAAGCTTAGCATCACGTAGAAATATTCCTTGCAAGATTCATTTGGTTTCTTCCTTCCTCTACTCAATTCGCGGTGTATCTCGACTGAACTTGGTGCACTCGGAAAATCTTTTCTTAGCATCTCAACGAATTGGAACCATGTTCTGAACGCTGGCTGAGAATCAGCCCAATCTTTTGCCACTCCTCTTAATTTTTGTTATGCCGCAAATAGCACCTCCTCGTCACTCCATAAATATATGTCCCGCAATTGTTCGATTTTCGTGATGAACTGATTCGTTACACGGTGTCCCTTTAGTGGGTCAAACTCTGGCAAAATTCCAATTATTTCCCTCATTGAATACCTTATTCCTGTATGCGTTGTCATGGATTGCACATCTGTCATGAGATCGCGTCTCACTTGACCAAGCACCGGAGTCATTACATCTCTCGTTGACCTGTTTGTTGTTTCTGGAATTGCCGTGGGCTGTTCTGTTCCTGCTACTGTTGTTTGCGTTGGTGGCCCTACTTGATCGGTTACATTACCCGGTGTCATGACCTGTCCACCTACCGCTTGTTCTTGCTCCTGGTCTGCTACCTGGGCAGATCCACTGCGACCTTGTACCACCGCTGCTAGTGCACCTACTGTTTTTGATAAGCTGGTCATGATCTCTCGAAGTTCACCGACTAGTTGTTGCTATGACGGACATTCACGCACATCGACCTCTTCGATACCCACCTCGTCCGACTCATATACCTCCATTAATGTTGCAATTTTGTGACTTTTCTTTCCTGCTACTGAGAGGCTACATTTCTGTAACAAAGTGTTTAGTTGCTCCACTTTAAGCGATGAAAACTTAATCTTCCCTTGGGCGTCCTCTAATCCCATGATTGCGATGCGTATCTTCACAACTTGAACAACTTTACCCTTCCTTCTCAATTCAACCGCCAAACTTTTCCTCGAACCCAAACTCTCTGAATTTTGTCCGCTGATGATTTCAACCTTAAACTTCCTCGGAATTCTCTCTCTGCTTGCGTCTTTCGCGTGAACGTCTATCGTTCGTTTGAATTTCTTCGCTGCCGTTTGATATGTGTATGTGTGTGTGCTGCAGCGTCTATCGCTGATCTCTGCTTGCCAGTGGCGTGAATATGCACTATTGCTGATACACTTGTTTCGATTTTCTTGGCGAGTACAAATTCCGTTGAATAGAATCTCCTTCTGACGCTATCAAAGACGAGTTACATTGAAATGATTTTGTACATATGTACTCATGTATTTATTTGGAATTAAGAAAATATGTATGTATTATAAAATAAATGGATTGGAGAAATATTCTGTGTGCTGCGCTCGCACGTCTGCGTCCTTTGAATGTTCAACACTGACTGACTCTTATAGTACACTCTTGCAAATCTCAAAATCTTTCGTTTAAAAAAAATTTTGTTCAAATCGGATTAAAAATAAAGGCTGTAATGAATTTAGAACAGTAAATTTCAATTATTGACCTTTGTGGACCGTTATCTCAGCACATACAAAAAAGCGCATATTTGCAAAAAACAGAAGTAAGTAGTATTGAATTTTGTGAAGTGAGCCACTTTTTTTCGAAGTTGTACTATCTTTCTGAAACTTTTTTGTATAGTTCACAACAATAAGAAAAATATATGTTTGGGCCAGTTTTTCGAAATTCGAATTATTTTCAAAGTTGTAGCTATCGACACTTTTCGAAATTCCTCACTTTTTGATGATTTTCTCACGATTGGTCAACCCGATTTTGCTAATTTTTTAAATATATATATGGTATCTTCTCCCAAACGACGATTCTAATTTTTCAAAAAAATTTTATTTGTATACATTTTTCGCAATTTTTAACTTCTCCATCGTGGTCAGATGGCGCTTTTGTATCATATTGTTGGGCATTCCATTAGTAACTATTAGCAAAAAAAAAATTTTTTCCCACTCTAAGGGAGCTGGAGTTATTTACATTTTTTACAGGCTTGTTAATTTTTTATATGAAATTTTTTTTCTAATAGTTACTAATGCAGTGCCCAACAACATCATACAAAAGCGCTATCTGACCACGATGGGGAAGTTGAATATTGTGAAAAATGTTTGCAAAAAAATTTTATTTGCAAAAATTTTAATCGTCATTTGGTAAAAGATACCATGTTAGATATATATTTAAAAAATTAGCAAATTCGGTTTGACCAATCGTGAGAAAATCATCAAAAAGTGAGGAATTTCGAAAAGTGTTGATAGCTATAACTTAGAAAATAATTCGAATTTCGAAAAATTGTTATATACGTATTTTTGTTTAATCGTTGTGAGCCATACTACCAACTTTCATCAAAATATATGGCCGTCGGAAAAATTTTTGGTGGTTCAGTTCACAAAATTCAAGTCAGTAGATACCCCAGAGAATACTTGAAAAAAAAAAAAAATTGGCCTCCTTATTGAAAAAATTTTAAAAAATTCTATAAATAAAGGGGAGATTTTTTTATATCCGCCTTATTTTAAGCCGGAATCGGTGAAAACTAAATCAGTACGATGTCCACTAAAGGCTTGAACATAAAATGCTGATTTTTTTTACACACCAACATATCTGTATTTCGCTATTTGCTAGCTGTATCGACCATGCGAAAAAATTATTGATATAACTGAGTCTTTTATCTAACGAAATACATACGTTCTAAGAAGGGTTGTTCCAATATTCCGGTTTGTATGTCATACTGCGGTGTATCTTCTAATTGCTTACTAGATTCTGTAAACCTGTTTGCTGATTTTTTCAAATCCAATTTTGTTTCAAGCACGGCTAGTAGTTTCTGTGCCGATGTTGAGAAAACGGTCTGTTTTGGGTCTTTGTCAATCTCGGAAATTGACGTAATCAACGGTATTGCGGCTCTTAAAACCTCATTAAAATGTGATCCTGACGGACTCTCGTCATTTATATTGAAGAAATGCAGTTTGTCATTTTGTAAGCCTTTGAAATACATTTTTAATTTTTCGTTAGCGTGTGGTGTTTTTATTGATCGATGGAAAATAGCCTCAATCACACCAATTTTTAAATCAGGAAACAAGAATAATGTAGCTAATTATAGACCGATTTCGAAACTTTGTAACTGCTCGAAACTTTTCGAGAAGGTGGTCAAAGAGAAGTTATTATTTGCAATCAAAGGATCCATAGATGAATGTCAACATGGCTTTCTTAGTGGTCGGTCCACTGTTACGAACCTAGCTTCTTTTTCACAATTTTGTGTTTCGTCATTTAAAACTGGCCTACAAGTAGATGTTGTCTATACTGACTTTGCTAAGGCATTTGATACTGTTACTCACAGTATATTATTTTACAAGCTCGAAAAAATGGGGTTCCATTCTACTTTTTTATGTTGGTTGAGATCTTATCTCACCAATAGAATCTCCTTTGTGGAGATTGAGAACACAAAATCTTATTCATTCGAAGCCACATCTGGAGTTCCTCAGGGAAGCATTCTCGGGCCTATTCTTTTTCTTCTATTCATTAATGATATAGGATCTTGTTTTAGGAATTCCAAGTATATGCTCTATGCAGATGATTTAAACATTTTCAGAACCATTGCCAGTTTCTCAGATGTAGTGCTGATGCAGGAAGATCTTAATAATTTAGCTAATTGGAGCCTTGTGAATAATTTACGTCTTAACATAAAAAAATGCTTCCATATGAAGCTCACGAAAAACCTCAATGCTCATATGTCTACCTATAAACTTTTTGATGACAACCTTTCTTCTGTTAGTGAGTTTGTTGATCTTGGAGTAATGTTTGACTCGCGATTTACATTTTCGAATCACATAAGTTGCATTTTACCCAAGGCTTACTCCAACTTGGCTTTTTTGCGGCGATATGCCAAAGATTTCAAAGATCCATACACTAGAAAAACTTTATATGATAGTCTAGTGCGCTCGAAACTAGAATATGCCTCCATAATTTGGAATCCGATTTATGCTGTTCATTCTCAGAGAATTGAAAGAGTGCAAAGAAGTTTTAGTAGATTTGCTGTTCAACCGCTCCGTTTCACTGATCCTTTGCCATCTTACAGTGCCCGTTGTGCCCTCATTAGCATGAAGTCTCTGGCGTCCAGGCGTTCTATTCATACTTTGATGTTCATATATGATCTAATTTGTGGCTCGGTTAACTGTCCGGAACTTTTATCTCTAATAAGTTTTAATATCCCGTGCAGAAACCTCCGCGCGCAATATCCTTTTCATATCAAGATAATCCGTGCTAACTATTATAATTTTGATCCCATCTCGAGGGCTCTCGCAGAATTTAATAACATTTTTCATAGTCTTGATCTAGATTTCGCACTTCCGAGATCATGTTTTGTCTCTAAACTTGCTTTGTATTATGTTTAACAGTTTATGCTTATATTCTACTTATATTTAAGTTTGCTTATGATTTGGATTTGTACTTCTAGTCTGTAAGATTTATAAAATCATAGACTTAATAAACGGAATTGAATTGAATTGAATTGAATTGAAATACTTGAGCAAAATCAAAAAATTTTACTGTCCTACTTTGATGTTTCTAGACTTCAAAACTGTACTTAATTTGTCCCAATGCCTAAACCGATTTTTGGCTACTTTTTTCAAAATCCATCCCATTGTGCGACGCACAGTGCCGTATCTCCATATAAAAAGCCGAAAAAATATAACAATGGGCATATTTGAGTAAAAATTCGTTTCTAAGTAAATTACAGTACGCTGATTTCAAATATCAAATTTTCTAGCTATCACATTCCCTCGTCAAGAGTGATCACCTTGCAGCGGTACGAGGGCTTAGTCGATAATCACAAGGCTATGCTACACCTGTGATCATAGCTCGGCATGGCACTACATCACGAGAGTAGCCTAGCCCTCTGGCTCGAGGACAAAGATCCGCCCTCCCAATCCAGGCTGTTATGCGACACCGTGCCCATTGGACGTTTGAAGCCAGAAGGCAAATCGTGGCTGTAGTCGAACGGAGCCTCACTGATACCAGGCTGCCTTATGGAGTAATTATGGTCTTACCGCAGTATGGGTCTCTGCCGTGGCGGATGACACACTTTTCCCTTACTCTACCCTTGACCCTAAGCTGGCCTCGTCCGGCGAGGGCTTGTACGAACAATAACATGAATAAAAAAACACGAAAACAAAACATACAAGAACCTCATTTACTGCGCAGCAGAGGAGAACAATGCTGGGTCAAGCGAGAACACAAGGTCGGAGGATAACGTCCATTTCAAAATTAGCCGAGGGATAGACAGCGATTGCAACTACGGGTCCTTCAACTCAGGATAATAAGGGGGCAATCCCCAAATTTTTAATAAGAAAAAGTGACTTGATGGGACAAAGCACCACTGCAAACGCAGTGAAGCTGACAACGGCTGATGCTAAACCTCAATCAAGCGCCGGTACTGAAACGTCTGTGGCAGTGATCTCACGACCTGGCCTCAGAGATCTAAAGATCAGGCAGCCGTAACAAAGGGAGCGACCGCGATGGAATCTACGTTTCGGAACTCCTCCCAAAAGACATCTCCCTGCGTACTGGGATATAAGAACGGTCGCAAGGATTCTGAAAAAATGCGGGGGAGTTTCACAGGAGACGCTACCGCCGAATGCCAGAAAGGTGGAGGAGATAGCGCAAGCTCTCATACCGACCAGGACAGGATCCTCGCGATGCTGCGGATCATGAATTCGTCCTTCCCGACGCAGGACTGTAGTTTCAATCTCATTAGAATAAGCGGGTTGACTTTCGCACAGTGCACCATGCTTTGGAAAAAAGGAAACATGTCCTTTATAGGAAAGTGTAATTTTTTGGCGATTATATATATTTTATCCGATTTTCGGTAGGTACCCATATACACATACATTGGACTGGCCAAAAATTGAAAACTTCGTTGTTTTTTCAAAAATTATATTGATATTTTTTAAGGGTGAAAAAAAATTACTGTAATTTTTTCAGATTTTTAAATTCAAGTCTAGAGGTCTATCATCGCTAGTTTAGATTTTACAAACTTTACCTCATATTTGGTATAAAAACCAAGGACTGAAACCGAAACCGAAACCGCAACCGATTAAAACCGATTCATTTTTCAAAACCGAAACCGTAACCGTTATTTTGATCTGAAGAAGAACGAAACCTAAACGGTTTCAAAAGCCGGAATCGCTTCCAAACGGTTTTGAATTTTTTAATGTCTTTTACTGGGCACATAGGTATTTTCTTTTACAAGTAGGTACCCTGAAAACTTTCATGGAAGATTGTCGAGCAAGGTTACAAAAGACACGTTTTGACCTTAGTATAAAATTTCTGAAAAAGGACATTTGACTATAGCTGAATGAAGCGATCGAAAAAAGTTTACGAGATCCGAAAAAGAAATGTTCAGGCTTGTCTCAGAAAGCACCACTCATATTAATGTTTTTGACGATTTTAACATTTCATTTAGCTTCCATTCTAATATTATTCTTATAAAACAGTAGAGTTAATTTTAGAAATTTCGTTTTACAGAAATTTCATCCATGCATAGCGTTAAAAAAATGTATTATTATATTGGAGAAATTTCATCATGGCCGCAGGAGAAAAGTCTTGAAAATACAGACCTATTTCGAAGCTACATAGGTACTTGAATATTTTAGTAGTAAAATTTTGTTTTGTTCGTGCTTTTATTTGGAAACCGAAACCGGAACGAAACCGGAACCGAAACCGAAACACGTTGCAAAACCGAAACCGGAACGCTACTTTAATCGGTTTCAGACCTTGATAAAAACGACAAACCAATGTTGTAAAACACCATTTACCTGAACATATTTCTGAAGAAAGTCGAATTCCCTACAAAAATTGAATTAAACAAATTTTCTCAGACTAGCTGTTTTCCAGCATTCTTGCTTCAAAAATTTGCATTTTTTTCGATTTCCCATTTATTCTTTCAAAAATCGTCGAAAATGCTAATATCCTTGTACAGATTCTTAAAGGAAATTGAGTGGGCTACAAAAAAGTGAAATAAATTTTTTATAAAGTTACTTTTTCAAAACTTACTTAGTATTAATTTAAAAAAAAAAACCATATCTCCTTTTTTTTATGTTTTTGTTCCATTTTTTTCCTAAATTTTGTTTATTGCTCTTCTACATGATTAATTATCATTAAAAGATCAATATTATAACCAAAAATATAATTTTCTCATATACGTTCAAACATATCGCTTGCTTCGTGAGCAAATGTCGTAAGTCCATTTTTTTAAATGAGATTTTAATGCAAAACGATAGTACAGTTATAAATACACCGTTTTGCATTAAAATCCCATTTTAAAAAAAATGTACTTACGACATTTCCTCACACAGCCAGCGATATGTTTCTTAATATATGCTTTCTCGGCGAGGGTGTAATTTGTGGCGCAGCCACCGATCTGTGAACTCAATACATTAATAGCATTGTATTTTGGCGAGCTAAATCCAAATCTGTGATCAGAATTAGCCAAACAGGTCGCAGTTCTTCTCTAACCTAACAAAACCATCACAAAATAATATTGGCCTTCTTTGCAAGGTTAGGGCCTCACGTTGTTAAATTCTGATATCGAATTCGGATTCAGCAGCCAATTTCCTTTAAGAATATTTATTAAGCTTTTTTCGATTTTGATTTTTTCATGTTTCGCAAATTTTTAAACCAAAATCGGGGAATCCAAAAAACATGCCAATGGTGAGGCTAGAATACTAGAAAACAGCTAGTATGAGAAAAGTTTAGTCTAGGCAGCTGTAGGGAAATCAATTTAATACAAAAAGATGTTCAGGTAAATGGTGGTTTTCAACAATGATTTGTCGTTTTTATACCAAATTGGAGGTTAAGTCTGTAAAATCTAACTGATAGACCTCAAGACTTTAATTTAAAAATCTGAAAAAATTACAGTCATTTTTTTACCTTTCTTAAAAACAAAATCAATATAATTTTTGAAAAAACGAAATTTTGAATTTTTGGCTCAGTCTAACATATGTACACTAGAACGGGTTAATTTGTATGGACCCAAAAAAATTCACAGGGGCCCATGGGGATTATGGTAGAATCTTTAGCTACTCTTAGAATGTTTATATTGAGCGTAGTTTGGTTCACTCACAGGTTTTTTCAGAGGGGGCTTTTGGCGCAGTTATTTCGAGAATGTTTGTCCACAGAATGAATATGTTTGCCAAATTAGACGAATTTAATTTAATTTGACTTAATTTGGTGATTAAATGCAATCTGCGGATGAACGGTCTCAAAAAAACTTGGCAAAAAGTGAAGCATTTGGTGCAGTGTAAATGTAGCTTAACACGCCCTTGTCTTCCAGTATGCCTTCTGTCAGCCGGGATGGCGTCTAGTTGATAACAGTAGAACCCATAAATGCGGAAATCAACCTTGCACCGAGTGACCTGATTTTTATGTTGTCAGCTCTCCGTCTATTAAAGATCAGGCAGTGAACATCACGATTGGTTTAAACATCATCATATTAGAATTTCGTTTAATTTAATCGCCAGATATTTCTATCGTAAGTGCAGGACTATTGAACAACACCAATTGGCGACCCATACTCACGTTGGCGTCTGACCATCTCCCAATAGTCATTACCATCGAACGACCGACGGACTTTATTACATCTGAGCATGGTACATATATTAACTTTACCAAGGCGGACTGGGACAGTTTTCAGGCATATACGGACGAATCCTTGGCTGCTCTATCCATTCCTACGGACGTACGCAAAGGCGAACGAGACTTCGGCAACATCATTGACTCAGCCTCTAAACGCTTCATTCCTGCGGGGTTTGGTCTCAAATAAGACCAAATTTCCCCGCGGAGGCAGCGGCCATGGCTAGAGAAAGAGATGAAGTGCGAAGTCTCAATCCCGCAGACCCCCGTATAAAGGACCTCAACGCGTAAATTCGTAGGTTGGTCGATAAACATAAACTGGCTGTTTATGCCTGCAGTCCAAAACATAAAACTGGTAGTGCAGCCCTAGTATTCGTGATGTTAACATTATGTTAACATCGGCTGTTTGACTACTTTTACCAAACAGTTAACTACAATAATTTTCTATCATACCGTTTTTTAAGTGGTCGAGCCCTCTATGCAAATTACGGCTCGGCCACTTCTTTTGCAGTCATCGAAGGAACGACATCTGTCCACAGCCACCAGGATTCACGTAAGTTAATCTACAAACAACATATACACATTTACATATATATATACATATACATATATGCATCCACATACATATTACAACATTGCATTGTAATTAATTTAATCATTTTTAATTTAATAAAATACCCTTTTATAACGTTTTACTTATACCCGATTTCAACCTCTTTTATTTATCTCGTCGGACGAGCCCAAGGTCTTTTGCTCCCTCGAACATGGTCCATCAGTGCCGGTAAATAGAATCAAGATTTCATTACAGCAAAACTTTCGGTCGAACACGTTTTCCCGCAACAACATTTAAAAAACTTCAATAATTTTCAAGAGGACATCCTTTGGAATCCATATATGTATACGTGGTGAAACTTTTACCTCATCTTGGATCAACTTTTGTGCTTGGTACAACAATATCACAGCAGCCAGCAACTATATCTACAGCATAACAAAATCTACAATTTAAAAAAGGTACGTGTAGTGAAAAAATTTCAGTGCACTTTTGTTTCATAATTGGTTACTTATTTTCAAAGTAATAAAGATATTTTAAGTGAAAATATTATTTCAAAGTGATTAAGTGATCTCTAAAATTATTAAAGAGTTTAAGGGTGGTTTTTGCTTGTTTGTGACACACACACATACATACATACACCTGTGTTCGTTGTTTTTGGTTGTTTTTTTTGACCTTTGCGCGCACTTAAAGTTTTTAAAAAATTTGATTATTCGTGATTGCGTTAAATTTTCACATAATTATAAAAAAAAACTGTCTTGATATTAATATAATATTTTGCCGGCTCGTAAATTTTCACTGAACCAGTTTTACATAACCTCATTTTTTAACACTTGGCCCGCGCACTTATTGTAAAGTTTAATTTGTATAATTATTCATCCTTTACATGATTCTCACACAAAACATTTAATTAATTTTTAAGATCACTTCACCCGTGTTTTAAATTATTCTAATTGTTTATAAAGCTGGCGAGCAATATTTTTTTGGAATACATAAGTACCTACGTGTATGTACAAAAAGTTACGGGAGGGTATATACATATATACAAACATACGTGTATCTAATTACAGGGTGATTGGTTTTTTAAGCCATTGCTAAAATCAGTGCTTATAAATTTTGCTACCGTCTATTTCCCAATACACAGCCTAGGGCTGTTTACATATTTGACCTGGTACATTAAAGCTTTCTGCTATCGGTTATTTCCCCCTACCCTGGTAAGGAATTTCCGACACAGCTTAGGGCTGTACAGGCAACTATAAATTGGTTCTCATAACCACATACATCCCAGCACTGCATTACAAGGCTATAACCAACCCACCCCTGAACTGGTCCTAAACTGGTCTCGAAACAAGCACTTTACTTAATTACGAGTTTTCGTTTTCTATTAAAAAAAAAAAAAAACGAGATTTTTTCTTGCGGGAATAAGCTTTGCGTAGTTTATCTGGTGGTAAGGGTACATAAATTTTTCACAATCCATAGTTCAGATACATTCATCCTTAAGCTTTACATTTGTTTTGGTGAACAAAATGGAAACCTTTATTAGGCTCACAGATTCGGTGGTCGAATATGACCAAGAATTCCTTAGCACTCCCATAAGTGAGCACACGACACATTCGCTGAAACTTCGGCAAGGTAGTTTTAAAGCATTGTATGACAAAGTGATAGCAGCGTATGACGAATTGTTGGCAGATGAAGACCAAGCCGACACAGTGATTGCTTCAATTCGGAAAAAGCATACGACATGCTATGCTGCTTTCATAAGGACAATGTCAAAAATACATAGTTTATTGGAAACGCTTGAAAAGGAAGCAAAGAAGCCAGAAGAACGTCTACGCGCGGTACTCATACATCGCTATTGTACCAATTGTTTGGTAGGTACTCATCGATCCGTAACGTGTACGAATGAGGGAAGATGCCGCCGATGCAGCGACAATCATCACACTCTTCTCCATATAGACACGTCTGTTGATGCGCGAAAGAAAATTACGAGACCTTCGAGGTACTCACGTTATGATGATGACGACGCAATCTCATTGGACGCATCCATTGCTGAAACGAGTTCCAACACTTCACATCCTGACTTGGAGGAAGGTGAATTACCGGTTTCGGAAGCGGAAACGGGTGCTTTCCGCGGAGATGGCGATAGACAAAGGGAGTCCGATGCACTCCCAGTTGTACGAAGAAGTTTGCCTCATCGGTTTAGACCGTTGTTCCAACATGAGAAGAAGCAACAACAACGCGCACCACCACGCAGTCACAAGCAACAGAAGCACCAAAAGAGAGTGGAACCCTACGCTGTTCAACCTCTGGGGCGAAGTAATTTTCGATCTGGGGTTCAGGAACCTGCGGCGTTCATGAGCATCCAGTACACAACGGCAATTACGCCAACAGCCGTCGTCAAGGTCGGGTCGTCTACATTCAATTCGGGCGCTAATTGACCCGAGCGCTAGTACCTCGATTATAGCCGACGGCCTGGCCAAAGAGCTTCGCTTAAATACAATAACGACGAATAATCACAAGGGCTGCTTCATTAAAATCCGAGGCAATTACGGTCATCCAAATATAGTCACCACACATGCTAGAGTGGTGCGGAACTTTACAAGGCGCTCACCGGCCAACGAGATTGACAGTACAATCGTCAGAGTGTACGCCAATCTGAAGCTTGCCGATGCGTGATTCCACAGTCCTGCACCCGTACGCCTAGTACTAGGAGCAGACGTGTTTCCAAAATATACAGAGGCACTCTTCCAGCAGGTACCCTGGGTCCATTGCTTGCCCAAGACACAATTTTTGGGTTTGTCCTGTCAGGCGCCTGCTGAGCTTCCGTACCTCGTATCTTTTCTATACTTACATATGTACCCCGAGTTGTTGAATTATTGATCTCAGTACATTTAAGTTTTTGAATTTTTATACTGAATTGTTAAATCTTTATAAATTGAATTATAGACGCTAACCAAATGAATTTTATAATAAGTGCAACTGAAATTTTGAATACACGTCTTTAACCTTTCCTTTGAATTTATTTCTAATAGGTTTACAACTAAAACGTTTGTAACCTTGGATCTTGGTGGCTGGCTGTCATCTTCTTCGGATCTTGCTTATCGCAAGGGGGCCGGCATGTTTATTACTGCAGTCCAAAACATAAAACTGGTAGTGCAGCCCTAGTATTCGTGATGTTAACATTATGTTAACATCGGCTGTTTGACTACTTTTGCCAAACAGTTAACTACAATAATTTTCTATCATACCGTTTTTTAAGTGGTCGAGCCCTCTATGCAAATTACGGCTCGGCCACTTCTTTTGCAGTCATCGAAGGAACGACATCTGTCCACAGCCACCAGGATTCACGTAAGTTAATCTACAAACAACATATACACATTTACATATATATATACATATACATATATGCATCCACATACACATTACAACATTGCATTGTAATTAATTTAATCATTTTTAATTTAATAAAATACCCTTTTATAACGTTTTACTTATACCCGATTTCAACCTCTTTTATTTATCTCGTCGGACGAGCCCAAGGTCTTTTGCTCCCTCGAACACTGGCCAAATGGAAACAACACCTAGAGCAATGCAACCTCTCTGATGGTGTTGGCAAATTATGGACTACGGTCAAAGCTCTATCTAATCCAACGCAACACAAGGATAAAGTAGATATTACTTTCGGTGCCAGGGTGAAGAAGGACCCTAGGGGATGTGCGAACTCCTTCTGTAGACAATTTGTACTACATTCCCCGCCCGATAGAGCTAAACGTAGAATCATGCGACAGGCGCGTAAATATAAAAACCAAAATACGCCCATTGTCATCACTGCCTCAGAGGTCAAGGAAGCCATCAGACAAGCTAAGCCCACAAAATCCATCGGCCCCGACGGCATTGCCATAAAGATGCTGAAACATCTAGGCCAGGAGGGACACAAATACTTAGCGGCTCAATTTAGTCTTTCACTGAACACTTTCGTCATTCCTGAAATATGGAAAAAGGCGAGAGTGATTCCATTACTAAAACCTAGAAAACCGGCAAACATAGGCGATTCATATCGTCCTATATGACTTTTGTCACCGGTAGTGAAGACGCTAGAGTCCATTTTGCTCCCGTATTATACTGCAAATCTGCACCTGGCTAGTCATCAACATGGCTTCCGCAAGCTGCACAGCACCACCACCGCACTCAATGCCATTACAACTCAAATAAATAGCGGCCTAAATCAAAACCAACCAAATCACAGGACTGTGTTAGTGGCACTTGACCTGTCGAAAGCTTTTGACACAGTCAACCATGCCACTCTCATACAAGATCTGTTTGAGACACAGATACCTGATGGTTTAAAGAGATGGACCGCTAATTATTTGAATGGACGGCAGGCGTCGGTTAACTTTAGAAACGCAACATCAAAACCTAGACGTATTAGACAGGGGGTGCCACAGGGTGGTGTCCTATCCCCGACACTGTTTAATTTCTATCTATCGAAGATGCCCCCACCACCAGAGGGCGTCTCCGTCGTTCAAATGCCGACTACTG
This sequence comes from Campiglossa producta, assembly GCA_964058755.1. Classification (NCBI taxonomy): domain Eukaryota; kingdom Metazoa; phylum Arthropoda; class Insecta; order Diptera; family Tephritidae; genus Campiglossa; species Campiglossa producta. Next base: position 97,604 of record CAXKVI010000028.1, on the reverse strand, counting down.
TACAATAATGGCGACGGGGAAGGGCCCCTATACTGATGAAATCTGTACGAGAATCAATGGTTACCTCTGCGACCTTTCCAGGTTTTTCACTGAGCGAGATCTGACAATATCTCCGACAAAATCAACGGCGACGCTTTTTACGACATGGACGCACCAGGTGAGAAATGAATTAGACATTTTCGTTGATGGCACTAAGCTACCAACTGTCAGCCACCCAAAGTTATTAGGGATGACACTGGATAATACTTTCTCATTTGCTGGTCATGTGTCTGCAATGGTCTCAAAGGTACGTGGTCGCAACAAGATCCTCAAGTCACTTGCCGGCAGTACTTGGGGAAAAGATAAAGAAACGTTGCTGACTACATATAAGGCCTTTGGCCGACCAGTCTTTGACCATGCTACACCCATATGGGCGCCTAATGTACATAACACCAACTGGACGAAGTTACAAGTCTGCCAAAATACTGCCATCAGAACTGCTACGGGATGTCTCCTCATGTCTTCCGAGTCTCACCTCCATCAGGAGGCAAAACTGCTCAATGTAAAAGAGCATGCGGAAATGCTGAGCAGCAATTCCTTCTGAACTGCCACAAGCCAGCACATCCAAACCGTCATCTTTTGGACAGATCCGCCCCCGAGAGACATAAGGAGACATCTCCGTAAGCATTATGATGAGATCCGGCATCATATTACCTTGCCGTTTGATCTGCAGAATCATAAGCGGGCTCTAACCGACATCCACACCGATTCGGTAGACACTTTTGTCGGATCTCTACCTGTGAATCCCGTTCTGAACAGTCCTCCACCGGATATTGCTGAAGAAGAACGCACCTTACCAAGGGAGACAAGAGTGACCTTGGCACAGCTTAGGTCTGGATATAGTGTAAGGTTAAACTCCTACTTATCCAGACTTAATGATACAATCTTAAATACATGCCCTGCATGTGGTAGGACCCCCCATGATACTCTACATCTCTTCAATTGTTCATCTGAACCTACTCTTCTAACCCCTCTGTCCCTCTGGACAAACCCTGTTGAAACTGCACGTTTCCTTGGACACCCCTTAGAAGAGCTTGATGAAAATCTTCGGAATGATCATACACTCTAGACAGGGTTACAACAACAACAACAACAACAACAACACGATTGGTTTAAAAACAAATATTTTGAAATTAATTTGAATAAAATACAACTGGTTATTGACGCAAAAATTCAAAAACACTTTTTTGGCTACAAACATATTTTTTTGATAAATTATCAATCTTGATATTCAGAGTTCTACTTAAAAAGAGAAATTGCATTATGGGAAGGTCAAATTTCACAGATTTTCGGAACATTGTTGTTTATTTTCAGAAAAAAAAAGTTATAAAATCCAAAAAATGGACGGAATCACCCGCTGACGTTCGTAAAGAATGAAATTTTAATTTGAATGAATACAATTTGTTTTGAAAAACAAATTAAAAAAAAATGAAATTTTTATAAACCATATAATATCGATATAAGTTTTGCTTAAGTGCACCTCCCTTTCCCTTAATTTTAAATGCTGAGCTGCTTAGTAAATGTAATTGCTTTATAAGAAAGTCAAATTTCATAGATTTCTGAACACATTTTCGAAAAAAAAGATTTGGCATCCAAAAAAAGCAAAGCGCCCTCTGGCGGACGTTAAAAGACACGTTGGCTGCCACGACGAACGTTTTCGTGCGACACCTAAATGTTACCCTGAGGCCACGTCGCACATTTTCGTGCGACACGTAAATGTTACATGTGCGACACAAATAAACCGTTTTAAATGCAAAATTAGGGACCAGACTAAAGTCGCGAGTAGTCAAAACTTATTTTAGGTACTAAGAAGCAAAAAGGAACAAAAATAAGTTGTTGGGCTCAGGTGACCAAAACTGTAAATTACATTGGCACTGAACATATTTTCGATTTTCGAAAAAAAAAGATTTGCCATCCAAAAAAAGCAAAGCGCCCTCTGGCGAACGTTAAAAGACACGTTGGCTGCCACGACGAACGTTTTCGTGCGACACGTAAATGTTACCCTGAGGCCACGTCGCATATTTTCGTGCGACACCTAAATGTTACATGTGCGATACAAATAAACCGTTTTAAATGCAAAATTAGGGACCAGACTAAAGTCGCGAGTAGTCAAAACTTATTTTTAGGCACTAAGAAGCAAAAAGGAACAAAAATAAGTTGTTGGCCTCAGGTGACCAAAACTGTAAATTACATTGGCACTGAACGATCAAACTTTAAAAAAGGCTTTGGCAGCCATTTTTGTTAGTTTTCAACAGAGCTTTTTAAAAAGTGAATTACTTTTTGAAGAAAAAAAAATTGATCGAAAAAACTGCTAGCCCGAAATTCATGTTAGACCTATAGTTTCCTGGGCAATAATGCTTGAAATGATCCAAATAACCAAAATCGCCATGGGCCCCTGATGCAAAAAAGTCGACCCGCTTTAATGTACACACTAAAATAAAAATTTCCTTTACCCAACAAGCCAAGCAAATTTAAAATAAATTTATAAAAAGCTTTTCTAAATAAACATTAAGCTTACACATTTCGGATTTTTCGTTTACAAAACACTTAAAAGTAAGCGTTTTGTAATTGAAACGACACATCCCAGCCAGCATTTCTGTAAGTGTTTTTAAAAATAACTTGAAGTAAACTTGCTTTAATAAGCGAAATGTAAACGTTTTCAATATCAATTTATTTGTAAGTTTAATGTAAGCTTTTTATAAAGTTCAAAAATAAAGTTTTATAAATCATTTACCTTTCTAAGTTAAATGCAAATGTTTATAGAAAATGTTTTTAAATATATCTGTTGAACTAATCGCGGTCGAAATTATACATAATATCGCGCTTAAGAAGTGAAAAAATGCGGTGCAAAGAAATAATTAATTTATTAATGAGTGTGAATGCACCAATTGGTGAAGCTTTTGTGCCCTCAAGTGGTTTTTTTTTGAACGAAAATAATGTGCCTGAATTCAATGAACCATCAATGATGAACTGTCCGATTTTGACGATGACAGTTCGCGTACCTTTAGCGAAGAACTGGGGTCGTGGCTTGTAAAATACAATCTCTGCTATGAAGGTGGCAATGAGCTGCTATAAATTTTGCGCCGTAAAATTTCGGATTTACCCTTAGATGTAAGGACATTAAAACACACACCTAGAGATGCTCCTATACAACAACTTTCGGTTGGAGAATATGTGCATTATGGGCTCAAAGATAGCCTTACGGACTTTTTGCTTACGCATAAGCCAGAAATATTGGCTTTGGAGCTGAATTTCAATATTGACGGTCTTCCTATAGCTAAAAGCTCGCAGAAAAGCGTGTGCCCAATATTAATGAATGTTGCTAAAAGAGTAGAAGTTTTTGTCGTCGGTATTTATTCCGGAAGGTCTCATCCAACAAATGTGGATGAATATTTACACCCATTTGTAAATGAACTCAACCATTTGATTACAAATAACTTTGCCTACAAAACCCAATTGTATGACATTACTTGTCGCGCATTTGTTTGTGATGCTCCCGCCAGATCAATGATACTCGGAGTTAAAGGACATACTGGCTATTATAGTTGCACAAACTGTATCCAAAGGGGTGTTAGGAAAGACCACAGAACAATATTTTTATATGAAAATAATCCTCATCGAAGTGATCGCGAATTTCGTCAGAGAAGTGATCACGATCATCACAATATAAAGAATGAGATAGAGCTGGAAAAGCTGCCAATCGACATGATTAAATGTTTTCCTTTAGATTACATGCACGTAGTATGCTTAGGCGTAATGAAAACTTTGATGAATTCGTGGATAAAAAAAAAATCAAACGTATTCTTTGCATTCGAGTCAAATAAAGGTATTAAATTTAGAGTTTTTAAATATAAAAAATTGCATTCCCCGCGAATTTTGTCGTAAACCACGACATGTGACTGAATTAGATAAATTTAAAGCAACCGAATTTCGTCAATTCTTGTTATATACTGGACCTGTTGTATTGAAGAACATACTGGATGATGAAAAATACACTCATATTTTGCTGTTAAGCCTCGGCATTCGAATTTTCTTAAATGAAGTTGATTGCAAAAGAAATAATGAGTGCGCCACTGAGCTTTTAAATGAGTTCGTGAGGAGAGTTCCAATTTTGTACAGTGAAAACTTATTAACTTATAACTTTCATTGCTTAACTCATCTGGCAGAAGATGCATATCAGTTTGGCTCGGTTGAGACAATCAGCGCATTTAAGTTCGAGAACAAGGTGGCAATGAGCTGCTATAAATTTTGCGCCGTAAAATTTCGGATTTACCCTTAGATGTAAGGACATTAAAACACACACCTAGAGATGCTCCTATACAACAACTTTCGGTTGGAGAATATGTGCATTATGGGCTCAAAGATAGCCTTACGGACTTTTTGCTTACGCATAAGCTAGAAATATTGGCTTTGGAGCTGAATTTCAATATTTACGGTCTTCCTATAGCTAAAAACTCGCAGAAAAGCGTGTGGCCAATATTAATGAATGTTGCTAAAAGAGAAGAAGTTTTTGTCGTCGGTATTTATTCCGGAAGGTCTCATCCAACAAATGTGGATGAATATTTACACCCATTTGTAAATGAACTCAACCATTTGATTACAAATAACTTTGCCTACAAAAACCAATTGTATGACATTACTTGTCGCGCATTTGTTTGTGATGCTCCCGCCAGATCAATGATACTCGGAGTTAAAGGACATACTGGCTATTATAGTTGCACAAACTGTATCCAAAGGGGTGTTAGGAAAGACCACAGAATAATATTTTTATATGAAAATAATCCTCATCGAAGTGATCGCGAATTTCGTCAGAGAAGTGATCACGATCATCACAATATAAAGAATGAGATAGAGCTGGAAAAGCTGCCAATCGACATGATTAAATGTTTTCCTTTAGATTACATGCACGTAGTATGCTTAGGCGTAATGAACCCTTTGATGAATTCGTGGATAAAAAAAAAATCAAAAGTATTCTTTGCATTCGAGTCAAATAAAGGTATTAAATTTAGAGTTTTTAAATATAAAAAATTGCATTCCCCGCGAATTTTGTCGTAAACCACGACATGTGACTGAATTAGATAAATTTAAAGCAACCGAATTTCGTCAATTCTTGTTATATACTGGACCTGTTGTATTGAAGAACATACTGGATGATGAAAAATACACTAATTTTTTGCTGTTAAGCCTCGGCATTCGAATTTTCTTAAATGAAGTTGATTGCAAACGAAATAATGAGTGCGCCACTGAGCTTTTAAATGAGTTCGTGAGAAGAGTTCCAATTTTGTACAGTGAAAACTTATTAACTTATAACTTTCATTGCTTAACTCATCTGGCAGAAGATGCATATCAGTTTGGCTCGCTTGAGACAATCAGCGCATTTAAGTTCGAGAACAAGCTTGGGCAGATAAAAAGACTCATAAAAAAGAAGAATAACGTGCGACAGGCGCGTAAATATAAAAACCAAAATACGCCCATTGTCATCACTGCCTCAGAGGTCAAGGAAGCCATCAGACAAGCTAAGCCCACAAAATCCATCGGCCCCGACGGCATTGCCATAAAGATGCTGAAACATCTAGGCCAGGAGGGACACAAATACTTAGCGGCTCAATTTAGTCTTTCACTGAACACTTTCGTCATTCCTGAAATATGGAAAAAGGCGAGAGTGATTCCATTACTAAAACCTAGAAAACCGGCAAACATAGGCGATTCATATCGTCCTATATGACTTTTGTCACCGGTAGTGAAGACGCTAGAGTCCATTTTGCTCCCGTATTATACTGCAAATCTGCACCTGGCTAGTCATCAACATGGCTTCCGCAAGCTGCACAGCACCACCACCGCACTCAATGCCATTACAACTCAAATAAATAGCGGCCTAAATCAAAACCAACCAAATCACAGGACTGTGTTAGTGGCACTTGACCTGTCGAAAGCTTTTGACACAGTCAACCATGCCACTCTCATACAAGATCTGTTTGAGACACAGATACCTGATGGTTTAAAGAGATGGACCGCTAATTATTTGAATGGACGGCAGGCGTCGGTTAACTTTAGAAACGCAACATCAAAACCTAGACGTATTAGACAGGGGGTGCCACAGGGTGGTGTCCTATCCCCGACACTGTTTAATTTCTATCTATCGAAGATGCCCCCACCACCAGAGGGCGTCTCCGTCGTTCAAATGCCGACTACTGTACAATAATGGCGACGGGGAAGGGCCCCTATACTGATGAAATCTGTACGAGAATCAATGGTTACCTCTGCGACCTTTCCAGGTTTTTCACTGAGCGAGATCTGACAATATCTCCGACAAAATCAACGGCGACGCTTTTTACGACATGGACGCACCAGGTGAGAAATGAATTAGACATTTTCGTTGATGGCACTAAGCTACCAACTGTCAGCCACCCAAAGTTATTAGGGATGACACTGGATAATACTTTCTCATTTGCTGGTCATGTGTCTGCAATGGTCTCAAAGGTACGTGGTCGCAACAAGATCCTCAAGTCACTTGCCGGCAGTACTTGGGGAAAAGATAAAGAAACGTTGCTGACTACATATAAGGCCTTTGGCCGACCAGTCTTTGACCATGCTACACCCATATGGGCGCCTAATGTACATAACACCAACTGGACGAAGTTACAAGTCTGCCAAAATACTGCCATCAGAACTGCTACGGGATGTCTCCTCATGTCTTCCGAGTCTCACCTCCATCAGGAGGCAAAACTGCTCAATGTAAAAGAGCATGCGGAAATGCTGAGCAGCAATTCCTTCTGAACTGCCACAAGCCAGCACATCCAAACCGTCATCTTTTGGACAGATCCGCCCCCGAGAGACATAAGGAGACATCTCCGTAAGCATTATGATGAGATCCGGCATCATATTACCTTGCCGTTTGATCTGCAGAATCATAAGCGGGCTCTAACCGACATCCACACCGATTCGGTAGACACTTTTGTCGGATCTCTACCTGTGAATCCCGTTCTGAACAGTCCTCCACCGGATATTGCTGAAGAAGAACGCACCTTACCAAGGGAGACAAGAGTGACCTTGGCACAGCTTAGGTCTGGATATAGTGTAAGGTTAAACTCCTACTTATCCAGACTTAATGATACAATCTTAAATACATGCCCTGCATGTGGTAGGACCCCCCATGATACTCTACATCTCTTCAATTGTTCATCTGAACCTACTCTTCTAACCCCTCTGTCCCTCTGGACAAACCCTGTTGAAACTGCACGTTTCCTTGGACACCCCTTAGAAGAGCTTGATGAAAATCTTCGGAATGATCATACACTCTAGACAGGGTTACAACAACAACAACAACAACAACAACACGATTGGTTTAAAAACAAATATTTTGAAATTAATTTGAATAAAATACAACTGGTTATTGACGCAAAAATTCAAAAACACTTTTTTGGGTACAAACATATTTTTTTGATAAATTATCAATCTTGATATTCAGAGTTCTACTTAAAAAGAGAAATTGCATTATGGGAAGGTCAAATTTCACAGATTTTCGGAACATTGTTGTTTATTTTCAGAAAAAAAAAGTTATAAAATCCAAAAAATGGACGGAATCACCCGCTGACGTTCGTAAAGAATGAAATTTTAATTTGAATGAATACAATTTGTTTTGAAAAACAAATTAAAAAAAAATGAAATTTTTATAAACCATATAATATCGATATAAGTTTTGCTTAAGTGCACCTCCCTTTCCCTTAATTTTAAATGCTGAGCTGCTTAGTAAATGTAATTGCTTTATAAGAAAGTCAAATTTCATAGATTTCTGAACACATTTTCGAAAAAAAAGATTTGGCATCCAAAAAAAGCAAAGCGCCCTCTGGCGGACGTTAAAAGACACGTTGGCTGCCACGACGAACGTTTTCGTGCGACACCTAAATGTTACCCTGAGGCCACGTCGCACATTTTCGTGCGACACGTAAATGTTACATGTGCGACACAAATAAACCGTTTTAAATGCAAAATTAGGGACCAGACTAAAGTCGCGAGTAGTCAAAACTTATTTTAGGTACTAAGAAGCAAAAAGGAACAAAAATAAGTTGTTGGGCTCAGGTGACCAAAACTGTAAATTACATTGGCACTGAACATATTTTCGATTTTCGAAAAAAAAAGATTTGCCATCCAAAAAAAGCAAAGCGCCCTCTGGCGAACGTTAAAAGACACGTTGGCTGCCACGACGAACGTTTTCGTGCGACACGTAAATGTTACCCTGAGGCCACGTCGCATATTTTCGTGCGACACCTAAATGTTACATGTGCGATACAAATAAACCGTTTTAAATGCAAAATTAGGGACCAGACTAAAGTCGCGAGTAGTCAAAACTTATTTTTAGGCACTAAGAAGCAAAAAGGAACAAAAATAAGTTGTTGGCCTCAGGTGACCAAAACTGTAAATTACATTGGCACTGAACGATCAAACTTTAAAAAAGGCTTTGGCAGCCATTTTTGTTAGTTTTCAACAGAGCTTTTTAAAAAGTGAATTACTTTTTGAAGAAAAAAAAATTGATCGAAAAAACTGCTAGCCCGAAATTCATGTTAGACCTATAGTTTCCTGGGCAATAATGCTTGAAATGATCCAAATAACCAAAATCGCCATGGGCCCCTGATGCAAAAAAGTCGACCCGCTTTAATGTACACACTAAAATAAAAATTTCCTTTACCCAACAAGCCAAGCAAATTTAAAATAAATTTATAAAAAGCTTTTCTAAATAAACATTAAGCTTACACATTTCGGATTTTTCGTTTACAAAACACTTAAAAGTAAGCGTTTTGTAATTGAAACGACACATCCCAGCCAGCATTTCTGTAAGTGTTTTTAAAAATAACTTGAAGTAAACTTGCTTTAATAAGCGAAATGTAAACGTTTTCAATATCAATTTATTTGTAAGTTTAATGTAAGCTTTTTATAAAGTTCAAAAATAAAGTTTTATAAATCATTTACCTTTCTAAGTTAAATGCAAATGTTTATAGAAAATGTTTTTAAATATATCTGTTGAACTAATCGCGGTCGAAATTATACATAATATCGCGCTTAAGAAGTGAAAAAATGCGGTGCAAAGAAATAATTAATTTATTAATGAGTGTGAATGCACCAATTGGTGAAGCTTTTGTGCCCTCAAGTGGTTTTTTTTTGAACGAAAATAATGTGCCTGAATTCAATGAACCATCAATGATGAACTGTCCGATTTTGACGATGACAGTTCGCGTACCTTTAGCGAAGAACTGGGGTCGTGGCTTGTAAAATACAATCTCTGCTATGAAGGTGGCAATGAGCTGCTATAAATTTTGCGCCGTAAAATTTCGGATTTACCCTTAGATGTAAGGACATTAAAACACACACCTAGAGATGCTCCTATACAACAACTTTCGGTTGGAGAATATGTGCATTATGGGCTCAAAGATAGCCTTACGGACTTTTTGCTTACGCATAAGCCAGAAATATTGGCTTTGGAGCTGAATTTCAATATTGACGGTCTTCCTATAGCTAAAAGCTCGCAGAAAAGCGTGTGCCCAATATTAATGAATGTTGCTAAAAGAGTAGAAGTTTTTGTCGTCGGTATTTATTCCGGAAGGTCTCATCCAACAAATGTGGATGAATATTTACACCCATTTGTAAATGAACTCAACCATTTGATTACAAATAACTTTGCCTACAAAACCCAATTGTATGACATTACTTGTCGCGCATTTGTTTGTGATGCTCCCGCCAGATCAATGATACTCGGAGTTAAAGGACATACTGGCTATTATAGTTGCACAAACTGTATCCAAAGGGGTGTTAGGAAAGACCACAGAACAATATTTTTATATGAAAATAATCCTCATCGAAGTGATCGCGAATTTCGTCAGAGAAGTGATCACGATCATCACAATATAAAGAATGAGATAGAGCTGGAAAAGCTGCCAATCGACATGATTAAATGTTTTCCTTTAGATTACATGCACGTAGTATGCTTAGGCGTAATGAAAACTTTGATGAATTCGTGGATAAAAAAAAAATCAAACGTATTCTTTGCATTCGAGTCAAATAAAGGTATTAAATTTAGAGTTTTTAAATATAAAAAATTGCATTCCCCGCGAATTTTGTCGTAAACCACGACATGTGACTGAATTAGATAAATTTAAAGCAACCGAATTTCGTCAATTCTTGTTATATACTGGACCTGTTGTATTGAAGAACATACTGGATGATGAAAAATACACTCATATTTTGCTGTTAAGCCTCGGCATTCGAATTTTCTTAAATGAAGTTGATTGCAAAAGAAATAATGAGTGCGCCACTGAGCTTTTAAATGAGTTCGTGAGGAGAGTTCCAATTTTGTACAGTGAAAACTTATTAACTTATAACTTTCATTGCTTAACTCATCTGGCAGAAGATGCATATCAGTTTGGCTCGGTTGAGACAATCAGCGCATTTAAGTTCGAGAACAAGGTGGCAATGAGCTGCTATAAATTTTGCGCCGTAAAATTTCGGATTTACCCTTAGATGTAAGGACATTAAAACACACACCTAGAGATGCTCCTATACAACAACTTTCGGTTGGAGAATATGTGCATTATGGGCTCAAAGATAGCCTTACGGACTTTTTGCTTACGCATAAGCTAGAAATATTGGCTTTGGAGCTGAATTTCAATATTTACGGTCTTCCTATAGCTAAAAACTCGCAGAAAAGCGTGTGGCCAATATTAATGAATGTTGCTAAAAGAGAAGAAGTTTTTGTCGTCGGTATTTATTCCGGAAGGTCTCATCCAACAAATGTGGATGAATATTTACACCCATTTGTAAATGAACTCAACCATTTGATTACAAATAACTTTGCCTACAAAAACCAATTGTATGACATTACTTGTCGCGCATTTGTTTGTGATGCTCCCGCCAGATCAATGATACTCGGAGTTAAAGGACATACTGGCTATTATAGTTGCACAAACTGTATCCAAAGGGGTGTTAGGAAAGACCACAGAATAATATTTTTATATGAAAATAATCCTCATCGAAGTGATCGCGAATTTCGTCAGAGAAGTGATCACGATCATCACAATATAAAGAATGAGATAGAGCTGGAAAAGCTGCCAATCGACATGATTAAATGTTTTCCTTTAGATTACATGCACGTAGTATGCTTAGGCGTAATGAACCCTTTGATGAATTCGTGGATAAAAAAAAAATCAAAAGTATTCTTTGCATTCGAGTCAAATAAAGGTATTAAATTTAGAGTTTTTAAATATAAAAAATTGCATTCCCCGCGAATTTTGTCGTAAACCACGACATGTGACTGAATTAGATAAATTTAAAGCAACCGAATTTCGTCAATTCTTGTTATATACTGGACCTGTTGTATTGAAGAACATACTGGATGATGAAAAATACACTAATTTTTTGCTGTTAAGCCTCGGCATTCGAATTTTCTTAAATGAAGTTGATTGCAAACGAAATAATGAGTGCGCCACTGAGCTTTTAAATGAGTTCGTGAGAAGAGTTCCAATTTTGTACAGTGAAAACTTATTAACTTATAACTTTCATTGCTTAACTCATCTGGCAGAAGATGCATATCAGTTTGGCTCGCTTGAGACAATCAGCGCATTTAAGTTCGAGAACAAGCTTGGGCAGATAAAAAGACTCATAAAAAAGAAGAATAACGTTGCTTCTCAACTGTACAATAGAATTGTTGAGCAAAGTTGAGGCATAACAAGTCCCGCGCTGAAAATAAAGTAAATAAATAATTTGTAAAAAATAAATACTTTTATTTATCGGCAAAGGCTCCAGATAATTTTTATCTAGTCGGAAACAACATTTTTAAGTGGGGTTCAGTTGACGAAGAGACCGTGTATGAAACACGCGTAAAGCATTTACGCAATTTATTTGACGAACCTCTGCCCTCTGCTCTTTTCAACATTTATTGCACAACAGAGCTTGAGTTGGATAATGCAAAAGAAAAGTGCCAACTGAATGACATTACGACGAAAATCATAGTATTGTCCAACATCGACAAAAATTGTTATAGTTTTCTTCCTTTAATCGCAGGCCATGTCATTTCCTAATTTTGATTCAAGTAACGGCGTCAAATCAAACTCAAACTAGCCGATCTGATGAGCTTCAAACACGTAGTTTTATTGTAATGCAGCCGAACAAAGTTGCGCCTGACACACTTGCAGCTCAACTCAGCCCTAGTCCATTATGTAAGTATGCACATATTTAAGTTGAGTTAAGACATAGTACACATTTCCTGTATATAAGGAACAATTGATTAAAATTTAACATTTATTTTCTAGGTCAATTCTTGCAATCGCCAAATTTAAAGTTTAATTACCTTACGCAACAACAATATTCTCATAATATCTTAGCACAGCCGCATAATATAATTTCACCGATTAAGGAAACATGTAATGCTGCAAAACAAGACACTCGTGAAACACAAGATGCATTTAATACTTTAGCACGGCCGAACAAAGCGATTTCCCCTAATATTTTACAAAAACATTTCACCAAATAAGCAAACATGTATGCCTAATACTTTGGCACAGCCGCACGAAGCGATTTCACCAATTAAGGAGACATATAACGCTGCAGAACAAGACACTCGCGAAATTTTCTTACAGCCGAACAAAGGGCTTCCACCATGTAAGTGTTTATGTCATCTTTGTGTATGTATAGAAATAGGGATAGTTTCCAAAAGTGGTTTCGTGCAAAGATTATACCCATACGCCCCGTAAAAAAATTCCCCAGTACATGTCGAATTGCAACTTAAGTTACCCATACGCCCTGTATAACAATTTCTTCATTCATCGAAATTATTTCATGTAAAGTGTATGTCTAATTACAACTTAAGTTACTCATACGCCCTGTATAACAATTTCTTCATTCATCGAAATTATTTCATGTAAAGTGTATGTCTAATTACAACTTTAGTTACTCATATTAATATCAATATTTTGTATATTTACAGAGAAGTGGACTCAGAAGTAATGACTCAGGAAGATGTCTTGCTTTGAAAATAAGCGAAATTTAAAAAATTGTAATACCGATTGAAATCTCTGAAGATTTAATCTTACAAATTTGTGTGATAGATAAAAATATGTCTTTAAAAGTGTGTGTGATATAAATCTCTGAAGATTTAGTATATCAACAACGGTGCATATGAAACAAATCTCTGAAGATTTAATGTCTCAAAAGTGTATAAGAAACAAATCTCTGAAGATTTAATGTCTCTAAAATGAATGTGAAACCGGAAGAAATCTTTGAAGATTTAATGTCTCAACAACCGTGTATGTGACCCAGAAAAATCTCTGAAGATTTAATGTCTTAAAGTGTTTGTGAACCGATCCAAATCTCTGAAGATTTACTGTAACAAGAACTGTGTATACGAAACAGATAGAAATCTCTGAAGATTTAATGTTTCAAAAGTATTTGTGTAACAGATAACCTCTGGAGGTTTAGTGTTCCAAAATGTATGTGATAACAGATAAAATCTCTGAAGATTTACTTTATCAACAAAAGTGTATGGCACAGATATAAATATCTGAAGATTTAATGTGTCCGGAATCTGAATGCAGCTTTAACGTCTCCAAAAGTGTGTTTCAAACAGACAGAAATCCCTGAGGATTTAGTGTATCAAAAGTATGTGATGTGACAGATAAATCTGGAAATCGATTTAGTGTGTCTTCAAAAAAATTGATCGTCTGTGTAGAAACAGCCGAATTGCCAAAACCAAAGTGAATTTTTGTAAAAATGAACGCAATTGATTTTATGTGAAATCGTAAATATACTATTTATTAAAAAATCTGGAAACAGTACAATATGTGTATCCAACAAATTAATGGATTGAATTTTGATACTTAGAGAAAATTGACAAAGATTTACACAGCGATGGATACCATTATGCGTTTCGGACTTGCCAGGGTCCACATCAGATGGCTTTTCGGACACAGAAGTACTGTGTCTGCACCGAAGCGGTTAAAGCAATTGCTTATAACAAATCAGCTACGATGCCCTGTAGTATTTCTAAGTCAACTTTCTTATAAGCGTGCAAATTTCATACCTTTAGACATAAGAAAAAAAAAAAAACCTCAGTGTGCTTCTGCATAAATATGCACGCCTAATAATATACTCATATTCCGTGTATCATATGGAAAATATGTCGCGGCCTTATGTCTAAAGGTATGAAATTGGCACGCTTATAAGAAAGTTGACTTAGAAATACTACAGGGCATCGTAGCTGATTTGTTATAAGCAATTGCTTTAACCGCTTCGGTGCAGACACAGTACTTCTGTATCAAAATTCATAAAAATTTCGTAACATCAAAAATTAGAATAGCCTAGTACTAGTAAAAAGTACAGCAGGTATAAACAATTTTCGAGCTAAGCTCCAATAAGAAACAAATTAATGGATTGTTGTTGCAATTTATAAATAACCACTAGCCACCCAACGCATGTGATTGTTTTGTGGAAAAAACGTATTTTGTGGTTGACGTGAATTTTTAACAAAAAAAATGAGTGAATATTGTGGTATTTATTTGCAAATGCATCAACCAAGTGGAAGTGTATATTAATTGGAAAGGTAGATAGAAAACCTAGTGATGTTGCACAGTGCAGCGAAATGCTCAAACTGCCTGTCTGCCTTGAGCTGTGTCGGAGAAGTCTTACCACTGGTGGGGGACTCAACCGATAGTCAAAAGGCGCTAATTGTGTGTTTAGAACGCACAAAAATACTTCCACTTGCTCTGACTTGCAAATGGATGTCACAAATTCAATCGCGATATGTTAATGCGTATATAAAAAAAGTGTGCACCAAAAATCAACACTTACCTTAAATAAATATGTGAAAGTATTGGAAAACGGTGTGTAATAGCGGAGATGATGTGATGTCCCTGCAAACCACTGCTAACCGCATTGCAAACACACACACATTTTTTATTTGACAAATTTCCCAAAATTATGTTAACCTTAAGCAACCAAAAAAAAGTTGTTCTCAATTATATTAAAATGTGGGCCTAAAAATACCAAAAGTCCGTTTTAGGGTTAATGTGCAAACGTTCTGCCAAAAAGAGTAAACATTGCTTATTTTGTACTATTCACAAAATTATGAGTCGAATAAAACAGCATGACCCACTGTAAAAATTTCCCAAATTTGTCGGTAAGACAGCTTTCAAAAAATTAATTATTATTTGTCAATTTTTTTCCAAACCAAAAAAAGGTAAGCGAAAATTTTTTATTTTTTTCATTTTAAATTTTTATAGCATTTGTTTTTTTTTTAAGGCAGAGAGACACATACGGGATTCAAGAGATGCAGCTCAACATTCCAGCAGTTTGAAATCGTTCAAGGGGTGATGGCTGCGCCGAATAAAATCAAATATGAAGGAAACGTCATTTGAACCTGCAAGTCCAGCTTTGCGTGAAATGGCTTCTCAAAATATGCCCAAAATAGGCATAGAGCTTGCGGATGCGATTTCTTAATTGCAGAGGAGAACTGCGCTACGCCAAAATTCGTCACTTCTTTAGAATCGATTTCACGCAAAGGTGGACTTGCAGGCTCAAATGCTTTATTTGTATGATGATGTGTCCTCGTAGTAGTGCTTGTGGAGACGTTTCTTTAATTGTTGTGGAGGAGGTTAAAATTAAGTTAGTATATATTTAGTTATTAGTATGTATAAATGTATATTATTAATAAATAAATGTATAATATAAATTAATAAATGATAAAATATGTACATACATATATAATTTGATGCAATTTATTTGGAAAAATTAGGTAAGTATTATCCTTTTACTGCTAACCGTTTTGGTAACTGGTTTGGTAACCTATTCAATTATAAATGTTAACCAAAAGCTAGCTGGTTCGGTAACCGATTCAACTACATATGTTAACCATATGCTAGCTTGTTTGTTGACTTATTCAAAGAATAATTTTAACAGCATGTTAACCAAAACATTTACTGTTTCATAACATAATGTTAGCCACCTGTTACCAGTTTCCATAACCATGTCAACAAATACTATTAACAACCATGCCAATTCTAAACAATTTTTCACTAGTGAATCGGTGCAAACCGTTTCACCTTTTCATGCATTTTTGCTCACAAACTATATGAGAGTGAGAAAATCCGCAAATTGAGAAATTGTTTAGAATCGGCCTGAACATGTTAGCCAAAACATTGACGTCTTCAACAAATGGCTGTTAACTACATTTTAACCAAAACATTAGCCACAGTTTGAAAGGGAAATTTTTTATTTTGAAGAGTGCAGGTATACTTTATAGCAAATGGAAAAATAGAATTAGTGCAAGGGAGAGGCAAAGTGTAGATATGGTTAAAATTTTCACACGGCCTGAACAAAATTAGCTACTTCGGTAACCGTATGAAAAATTAATGAAACCAACTATTTAACTTGGTTGCTAGCCGGTATCTGGTTTGCAGGGGTGTAAATGGACTGTATATCAGATTGATGATGTGATGAATTAATGGACTGTATGTGAATTTGATGATGTGATATGGTGATGTGATATGCTAGCGCGCTGTGTGTATGTGTGTACTCGCTGTTATGGTTCACTTGTTTTTGCTAATTAGTTATATGCCGCTCGTTGTGATTACCAATTAATGCCGAAAGATGTTGAAATATCAAAATTATGCTGTATTTGATGATTTTGGATTGTGGTTTAAAAAAGTAAAGTTCTTACTCGCACGTAAATAAAGGAAAGATAGCGAATTAGTGAAACTTTATAAATGTATTTATTAAAAGTAAATGGGACTGAATAACTAATTCGGATTAAGGCGGACGTGAATGATAATGAATATGGCTTATCTGAATAAGTGGATAGTAATTATTGCTTACCTTCGGTGACTTGGCTGCAGGCGGGTTCTCGGACGTGCGTTGTAAAAAGAAGTGAACGATTCTGAACAGTAAAATTTAGTTCGAAACCAACTCCGAAGAAAAGCATTCGCTATTATCCGGAGAGGGAAGAACTGTTACCGGTAAAGATAGATGAGTTGCCAATCACTAGGGTGTGCCGTAATATTTAGGCTTGTGGCCTAAACAAGTCGTATATTGCAAGTAAGTGATGCAATAACTCCTACGCCCCGGATCATGCGCAATTTGAAGTTTCGATTGTAGATCGAGTGCTCTGGGACACAGGGAATCCTTATGCTGAATCCGATTCAGAGATTTGGTATACGATGGATCGAAGCTGGAAGATGGTAAAACGGGAGCTGGTATCTATGGACCAAATTACAAAAAATCGGTGCCGATGGGTAACTACCCCACTATCTTTCAAGCGGAGCCCCACGCAATAGAATTATGTGGCAGAGAATGCTTCCGAAGAAGACTATCCTCTAGGCGAATCTACATTATGTCGGACAATCAGGCCGCCCTACGTGCCTTGCAGTCTTACACTATAACCTCGGAGCTTGTCGATGAGTGCGTCGCAGTCCTTAATGATCTGGGAGCCAAAAACAAAGTTTTGTTAGGTTGGGTCCCAGGGCATGAACGGCATGACGGCAACGAAAAAGCAGATCACCTGGCAAAACATGGTGCTCTAACAGCATTTTACGGTCCGGAACCCTTTTGTGGACTCACGAAAGCCCACTTACAGGAGACCATAAGCAACTGGGAAAATAAACAGTTTAGGCAGCATTGGCTTAGCAGCCTAGGGCAGAGGTAGGCCAAACTCTTTATAGAACCCTCACAAAGGGCATCAGCCAGGCTCATTAGTCTAAGGAGGGTGGATCTAAGAACCCTCACTGGGTATTTTACGGGATATTGCGGTCTGCGTTATCACCTGAGTAAGCTGAATCTGTCAGATACAACAATTTGTCGGTTCTGCGAACTGGACGATGAAACGCCGGTTCACATACTCTGCGAATGCATTGCGTTAGGAAGAAAGAGGGTCTACTACCTAGGTGGGGTCACTCTAAATCCGTTCGTAATATGCAATAAAAAATCTGAAGAGGTGCTCAAATTTATAAAGAGCCTCCGCATACAGCAATAAACTGATAGGTCACACAATAGATCATACTAATGGTCGCGGTGTAATAAGGCCTTATAATAATATTAATAATACACACGTGATCTATTCACTGAAAATTAATTTTTCCGGCTTTTACACCAGCTTTTGCGCACAAACATTTATGTGCATAGCAACCTACATGCAAGAACCATACGGGTACCTACATATTTTGTGGACCGCCTGGAGAATTTCTATTTCCAGCGTAAAGCTGGAATTGCGTTTCCAGTTACCGTAAATTATCACCAAAACCATAGTACTTTTCATTGTTGAGGGAAATTTAGTATTTGTAAAAGCGGAATAAGCATATTTGTCCTATAAAGTCCATCAACAGACACCTGCATTAGGTCGTCCAAAAATATTGAGGAGACAACGAACTGTTTGCGCAAACATCGAGGATTCGTCGTCCAATTGCACAGGTATGTAAATATTTCCTGTTAAACCTGTATGGGTCAAAGAGCTTGAATCGCTTAGTACGCTTAAATAGTGTTTATAAATCTCATTTTGCTTTGAAAAGTACATGCATGAGTTGCTATTGAATTCGTAAATTAACATAATTTGAGAAAACAAGAAAAAAATAATATACATTTAAATTTGCAACACCCTAATATAATAATTTAGGTATACCAATTTTTTGCGAGAAGTGCGGTTCACTTTTATATTAGTATTAGTGCTTATGTTGAGAGTCAGTAGGTGTGCTGAATCGCTCTCACTGCAACACAAACATAGTTTAATGTAACGAAGGTGAAGTTTAAAATGAAAGAGTAAATTCAGTTTGTGAAATGTGATCCACACTCGTTGATTTTTGCATAGGCGGGTTGGGGGAGACGCAATTTTGTTCTCTCACACATGGTTGGGAAAGGAGTGAGAAGGAGACGAGTCACATCTGAGTCTCCCA
Organism: Campiglossa producta; assembly: GCA_964058755.1. Classification (NCBI taxonomy): domain Eukaryota; kingdom Metazoa; phylum Arthropoda; class Insecta; order Diptera; family Tephritidae; genus Campiglossa; species Campiglossa producta. Next base: position 78,645 of record CAXKVI010000028.1, on the reverse strand, counting down.
ATGTTCTTATTTTCCGTGTGTTAGCTTCGCAGTCTTTTCGTTGCATTTACGCCCTTGCAAGAAATGTCTAACGTCCGTCGGTTTGATTGATAGGTTATTCTGTGTTGTCTCAAGTCTTTCCGTAGTGCGCTGCCGTACAAATCAGTGATGATTGGTTTATTTCGTATTTTGTTTGTTGAAGGAGAATACTATACATGATATAAATGCAATATAAGAAAAAAAAAAGGGTGCAGTTTAATGGTTCATACAAGGCCCCGCCCCAGCCGAAGATTTTAGACATGGTTTGAACTAGCATGTACGCCCGTATGTCATTACACTGCCGCGGTAACATCTTCGCGAACCTATGCATAAAAGTCTTAGGTTACCAGTACTAGGAGAGTACACTTTACTACCCATAATTTAATTATATTATTACAATGGCAGGCTCATCGCCTGTGAATATGCGAGGTCAGTCGACCTATATAAGATCGTCGTGCAGCGAATAGGGGAGGTGTATCCCATTGCACGCCTCAAAGCTGTGGATGCATGTGACATTCCGCAGCCACCAAGGGCTGGAGCATGGATCAATTGCAGGAGTTTAATCAGGGTCTACCGACCCAAAACTGGAAAGTGGCTAGCGTGGAAAAAGCAGCCGGGAAAGCAACAATGCAGATTGTTCTGCTGCTAGTTGAAGCGATGTAGACGGAAATGAGTCGGATGTGCTGAGTAGCTATGCCTCGTCCAGCTCGGAGCGTAGCTTGTCTCAGCAAGATTTACTCCGAGAGTCAGCTTCTGAGCGATGACGATGCGTACGCGACGCTCACGGAAGAGGGTGCGAAGAAGCAAATTGATAAGAGTCCTCCAAATCACCCTTCATCACAGTAAAGCAGCGTCAGCTGCACTTCTTCTCCAACTTTCAGCAGGTGGAGTAGATTCAAGAGCCTTGGAACACTGGAAAAAGGATCTGTGGCTTGAGGACTCCTACCTACAAGCTTTACAGAGCTCAAGATTAGGGTAAACCTCGTACGTGTATTTTACGCAAATAAATTATTAACGCTTTTCTTCTACCCCAATTTAGTGACGGAGATCTGACAGAAGTAAGCGCCGAGGGGTTGGGTAGAAGCAGCAGATTTGCGTCGTTCTATCCGGCCCATGATCACTACCCTCACACAACTTCAGAGAGCTCGTGAGTTCCACTAGTCCACGAGACTATTTAATGGTGCTGGAGGCGATGCAAATGCCCATCACACTCAATGGACTCAAACGAACGAGGTGAGTCACTATATAATTACTTGTTAGCCACTAATCTATGTATATGCAACAGGGGAAATGACCCCACTTTCATAACCAGGAACCGCGCGGAGGTCCTTGACATAACATTGGCCACCGATTCATTCAGTGACCTCATAGAATCATTGAAGGTTTTAAAAGAACACTCCTTCTCAGATCATAGGTATATTAGTTTCTCAAAAGCGGATATGCACGCTACTACTACGATCGGCGGAGGGATACCTTCCGATCAAATAATAAAGGAAATCACCGATGAGAAAAAATTATACTGGGTTTTATCCCGGCCCAGCTTTAACCAACATCCGAGCTTATTAACTCAACTGGGTCAACATTTTTTTTATGATTTTTAAAAACCATAAATTTGTGTAGCTTAAGACAGAACAAAAAAAGACTTTTAGCCGTTTTCAATAATATAGAATTTTGCACCATTTTAAAGAAAAATTCATAACTCACGAATCGTTTGACATATATGGATGAAATTTTTTTAGGGGAACGTTATCTCTTCACAATAGATAAAAAAAAATTTAAAAAAAATATTTTTTATAACAATTATTTAAACAATCTATATCTACTATTGCCGTGAAAATTTTACACAACTATCTTCGAACTCTTACTTATCTGTTCCCAAAAGAAAAAAAATGGTAGCTCCTACTCAGACAGTTGGTAAAGAATTTTTTGTCAGCAAAGCATGCCGTACTTGGCGAGTACGGTGCCTATTTATGGTCGCGTCACTTCGGCTGCAACGCGCTGGTGGCGCTTAATATGCTACGTGCTTCGTTACGAAAAATTCGATACCAACTGTCTGAAATTATTACAATTCCTAAAAGCGCTTATTGACAAAAAATTCGATACCAAAATTGAAATTGAAATTGAATTGAATAGATAAGTAAGAGTTTGTAGATAATTGTGTAAAATGTTCACGGCAATAGTAGCTATAGAAGCCATTTAAAAATTAATTTGTTTAAATAATTGTTATAAAAAATAATTTTTTTTTTTTTAATTATATCTATTGTGAAGAGATAACGTTCCCCTAATACCAAAAAAAATCTCTTTCATATATGTCAAACGAGTCGTGAGTTATAAACTTTCTTTAAAATGGTGCAAAATTCTATATTATTGAGAATCTTGAAACCCATGCGGAATTTCGAAAATTGGCTAAAAGTGTTTTTTTGTACTGTCTTAAGCTACACAAATTTATGGTTTTTAAAAATCATAAAAAAAAATTTTGACCCAGTTGACATGATTTGACTCTATAGCATTGTAAACAGTGCGGCTTCTGCGGCCTTTGTTTATTTTCTTGTGTGGGTTGGCACTACTCTCAGAAAATGTCAAAGAATGTAGACGAAAAAGAAGTATTTGATAATTGCGTTTGTTTACTTGAAATTTGAAACTTAAATTAAAAACTTACAATAAAATGGATACTGTGGCAATATGGGGCGATGAAAATAATGAAAGGATTGGGAGGAGGGTCATTCGAGACAATTCCAACATCCTAAGCCTCAGCGATAAAAGGTATGTATTTTAAATTTATAACTTTAACTTCATTTATATTTTTTGTGTTTAGTTTCGTGCAAAATTTCCGGTTAAATAAGGACGCATTTTTGTATGTTTTGGAAAGCATAACGCCGGAACTGAAGAATCCACAAAGACCAACCGCAGTACCAAATATATTGAAGCTGTCGGCCACTTTGGCAGGGAGCGTGCCAACACTTGGATGGTCAATATCGCCTTTCAGGTTTGGCCTAGAAACCAGTTTCCCGTTGTGTGCACGAGGTGTGTGGTACTGTTGAGAAGGTTTTATGTGCTAAACATATCAATTTCCCATTGTCGGAAGAGGATACACGGGAAGCAAATAAAAGGTTTTATAGGGCTTACGGAATCCTAGGAGTGGTTGGTGCGGTTGATGGAACTCACATCTGTATTTCAATCGAAAGCTAAAGCATAGCATCAATGCAATGGTGGTAAGTGTGACAAAGCATTCATAGATACAAATTATGATGCAGCTGCATATATATTTCAGACTTGTGACCACAAAATGCAAATAAGGGCAGTAGATGGTAGGTTTGGAGGTGCTTCACATGATTCGCACGTCTGGAACTTATCTGCGGAGCGCGAATTTTGAAAAGAATAAGAATAAAAATCCTTGGTAAGATTTATGTTCGTGTTATGAATACTTTAAGAATGGTGCTGGCAGATTTTTAATAATATAATTTTTCCTTCATAAGAGACTCAGGATATCCCCTCGACCCTTGGCTATTGACACCATATAGAAACGCAGCAGAGGAGTCAGACGCACTCTTGTTTAATAACCAATTTTGCAAGTCAGGATGCGCCTTCATGAAGTCCACTAGAACTTCGAACGGTTTTTGTTGCGTGTGCTTCATTTTACATTTTTTCCCTAAAAACAATAATTGCGATTGTTGAGGTTCAGAATGTCGATAAAGCAAATGCGAAAAAAGCAATATGCGACTGGGCAAAGTCATCAGGTTTAACCCCTAACTAGTCCTCTTCACTAGAAGGTACAAAATACCGATCCTTACACCGCTTTGCAAATAAGGGAGACAAAATGGGCAGAGTCACAGCCTAGTCTCTATCATTGAAAAATTGTTGGGCGAAAAGGATTACATTGAAGCAGATCCCTAATTGGACTAATCGATCAACTACTACGGGGAAGGAAAATATCTTCATCACTTGGTCAAACTCTGTGTGACCTGATGCAAGTAGCACTGCGAGAAGTTTCGTCATGGTCCTCTTGTTGCGGACTTATTATCAACCAGGGAAACGTGGAACTTGTTCTTTACACCAACCGGTACAAAGTACCACCGCTGGACCTAACAGAACTTAATGGCGTGACCGTGAACTTGGCTAATAAAGCCAAATTCTTGGGCACAGCTCTAGACAGGAAGTTAAACTGAAAGGAGAATATTCTTCAGCTCCAGAGGAAGGCCAAAAATATGGCGATGGATCTACACTGCAATTATCCGACCTATCATGCTATATCCATTCGGGGTATAGAGGCCTGCGCTGAGCAAGGCCACAAACCTGAATCTGTTAGGTAAAGTCCACAGCTCTGGCATGATCTGTATTAGCGGCGCGCTAAGAACAACGCCCAACGAAGCTCTTCAGGCCATTCTAGGCATTTTGCCACTCGATCTGGAAGCCTACCGGGCGGCAGCGGCTACGGCTCTGCGTTAAAGGGAAACGTCTGGCTGGGGCGCAAGCACAACTGGACACACCAGTATTCTGGGATCTTACAGTTTTCTCCCTCTTAGGATAGATCGGTGTGCGACCAGAACAGTCGGAGATAGCTGCTTCACAACAAACATTCCCAGCAGGGAGGAATAGGAGAGGACGGATCGGTGTACCGCTACTAATGGCATTTCAGTTTACACTGACGGCTCGAATACGTCGATCTCAGCTGTCGTCGATCTCTTCAAGAGATGGCCCAAAAGAACCGCGCGAACCTCACATGGGTACGACTAAGCAGGTTCTTCGAGATATAGAGCGCTTAGGTATGCTGTTTGCCACATGCAAGCTAATGCTGAAGGAGTACACACTCCGTCAAGCCAACAAAGGATGGCAACAATCCCCAGGGTGCCGGATATCCAAACAAACCTGGTCAAAATGGGATCATAACCAGGCACTGCCTGATTGGTAGGCACTCAGATAGGCTAGGCGTGCCCTACCGACGATGCTGTAGGAGTTGCAAAGACGATGAGGAGGAGGAAACAGTGGAGCACCTCATCTGCAACTGCCCGGCTTTAAGCGGCGCGAGAACGCGCTTTTTGGGAGCTCCCTTCCTGGAAAGCCTAAGCCAGATCGCGGAGATTGACATAAAGGACTTGATGCCCTTCATAAAGTTATCTAAGTGGTTCGAAGAGGAGTAACGGTGTCGGTTTAGGAGAGTCAGTTCCGGGATTCTACTATGTGGAGAGTCCCAACAACTAAGGGACTCTCCATATGTGTGCCTCTGCGGGTGCCATTTGAACCTAACCTAACTTAAATTCAAGCCTACTTCGTATTTGTTTTCACAAGTTTTGTTCGCATTTCATTCCCCATACGTTATGACCATTTTACTAATCAATTTTGATTATCAACAGTTTGAATGTGAAAAATTGTGTAATGCTTCAGATCATTTATAAGGATATGATTAAAAGTACATACATTCAGCTGATTATTTCATTCACAAATATCATTTTGTAAGATTTTAATTAATTTATTGCGTCCTGTAGGTTCTCTTAGCTTACTTAAAAAAATTCAAGCTACCATGCCTCTTTGTATACGCAATATCAAACTATTAGTAATATTAATTGTGTACTCTTGTTGAGGAATGTTGCATATTTTTTTCAAATTCTTCTAGACTCAGAGCTTGTTTCATATTTAGTAATGGAAGCTTTCCCGCTGTGGCTTGGGCAAGTAACTCGGGGGAAAACCATTGTGCTAATTGATTACTGGTTGGGGACAATCCACCCTCTGGCTGGTAATTGATACTGACTGATTCAGCTTCAGCTAAGGAGTCGCTAGCCAGAGTTTCACTTGACAATGGTGATATAAAATCTATAGCCGAACAAAAATTCAAGGAAGATTATTAAATAAAATTAATAAATATATACAACGTTAAAACATACTGTTGTGATTCAATATATCTATTGGGTTTTCATGCTGTTGCTGGTGGTTATTAAAATGCGGCTGGATATGAAATTGATGCTGATGCCTTTGCAAAGCTAAGGCACGTTGTTGATATACTTGTTGCTGTTGTACTTGTGTCATTAAAATGGTGTGGCAAGGCATTGACGGCGATGTTGAAGCGCATTGAGGAAACGAGAGAGGTTGTGGTCGTGGTTGTTGAAAATTTAATTTACCTTGCACAAATTCAGATATTTGTCCTTGCGATTGACGCTGTGAATTAGTACATTGTGCCGGTAAAGGTCCTTTCAAAATAGGCCGACCTGAAAAAAATTGTAGTTATAGTTTTTTCTAATTGCACCTTATTGCCACATTAAATCTTATGAGAAAATATTCATAAGCAGACAAACCATAATATGTAAAACTAAACATTAGATTAATGTATGGGTAATGAAATACGAACAAAACTGGTGAAAAAAATACAGAGTAGTCTTGAATTTACAAAAACAAATATTAATGTAGAAACCTTTCTATTGTCGTAAAAAATCATTTCAATGTGCACGCATTTATTAGTTAAACCCTCTTTCACATTGTTGCAACAACGAAAATTAGTTTGTAAATTTTGTAACGGCGCACAATGGGCTGAAATCTGGAAAAAGCGGTCAAAAATCAATAACTTGAGAAAAAATATATATACCGAAACCAGATTTTCCACTTTGCTCTGTATATACCTAATCTATGTTGTTGCCCAAAAGGGGCGAAATCGGTCAGTAACCACGCCCACTTATTATATATAGAAATTTTTGAAAATATTTTTTTTTTTTAATTTGAGTATGTAGTTTTATAGGCCATACAATTTTAAGTACAAATTTTAAAAAGCTAACTATTACGGTTGATTTTTCATCATTCATCATTTTGAATTTTTTGTTTTAACTTTTTCAAAATTTTCAAATGATATTTTTTTTCATTCCTAAACATATTTTGAGGAAGATTTTTCCGTTTAAAGTATGCCAACTGGAGCAGGATAATATCGCGTTTTCAAAATTTATAATTTCCCCACACTTTGCCCACTAAAAAAAAAAAGTTTAAGCAAAACAAAATTAAAAAATCCGGTTAAAGTACTGTCAAAGACGACTGAGTTACATTGAAATGATTTTGTACATATGTACTCATGTATTTTTTTGGAATTAAGAAAATATGTATGTATTATAAAATAAATGGATTGGAGAAATATTCTGTGTGCTGCGCTCGCACGTCTGCGTCCTTTGAATGTTCAACACTGACTGACTCTTACAATTCGGCCTCTCCTGACTCTTCGACCGTCCCGGTCGATTCGCTGTTTTCGTCATCGCTAGCATCCAGCTCCGGACTAAGTGGACACCAGGTTTAATGTGGTCAGCGCTGACAACGTTACTATAGCGTCGCTTTGTTATCGTTGCATCCGATAAATCTTCAATTAGATATCGGTCCCGGCCCAACACCTTTGATACAATGTACGGACCCTTATAGGCAGCATCGAGCTTATGTGACTCGCCCGTCGCTCCTGAAGTGTAATCAGCAAATACCAAATCGCCGACCACATACTCTTGTGGTTGAAGATGCTTTTTGTCCTATCTCTCCTTCCACTTTTGTCGTTCAGTCATTTTATTCGCCGCTGCTTCTTTGAGTTTTGCTTCGATATCCCCATGCTCGACTTGGACATGCAATGCTTGAATGATTCTATTAGTTGATACATCTCTCGGGTTAAAATGGAATACCAACTCATTTGGAGTGAATTTAGTGACGCTGTTCTGTTGCGAGTTTAATGCCCATTGGATACTTGGTAGGGTGCTGTCCCAATTCTTCTCTTCTTTGGTACTGCACTTGATCGAACTTAAAATGGTTTTGTTGACTCGCTCGACCTGACCATTCGCCCGAGGAGTCCTGACAACTGTTTTACGTGGTTTATTCCCCGTTTCTGCACGAAGTCTTGGAACGCTTTGGATGTGAAGGCTATTCCTCGGTCGGATATGAGACGAATCGGCTGACCAAAGATGGACATCATTTCCTCCAGTGTTTTCGTTACCGGTTCTGTCTTGGTGTTCCTCAAAGCTTTGAGTAGTACATACTTGCTGAAACCGCATACAATGACCAAGATGTAAGCATTGCCCCTTTTGCTCTTTGGAAACGGACCCAAGTCGTCAATATTGATCGTTCGGAATGGTATCGGCAGGACTTTGATGACGTGAAGCTGACTTTCGGATTTCCCTCCTTTCACCTTGAAAATACAACGTTCTTCGCACGAGTTAATGTACGACTTTACATACCTTCTTATTCGTAGAAAATAAAAATGTTTTCTGATGCTCTCTATTGTTTTTCTCGACCGCAAAATGACCAAAGTCATCGTGAAACGCTTTTGTTATTCGCCATCGCACTGCTTGCGGAATCACCAGCTTCGGTTGCCCTTCCACATTACGATATAACCGACCTTGCTGAATCTGGTAGTCCGTCCGTACTTGGGCTTCATCTGCGGTTGCCGTGGAGGTATCGCTTTTTAAAATGTGAGCGATCCCTCTTAGCGTTTCGTCCTGCATCTGCATTGCGTAAATCCAATCCTCTTTGCCGACTTCTGGATCGGTACTTTCATTACCTTTCCGCTGCTGTTGTTGTCGTACTTGGTGGTTGCGCTGGAGCTCTACTCAGGCTGTCTACATGTGACATCCGGTCGCCTGGTCGACGAATGCATTCAAACTCGAACTCCTGGAGCTTCAGCCACCATCTAGCCTCCCGTGGTTGGAGTAACGCGTTTGCCTTTGTAGTCGCTATTGCGCTGCAGTCTGTTACCACAACAAAATGCGTGCCCAACAAGTATACTCGGAATCTTTCCAGCGTTTCCACAATGGCAAGTACCTCTAATTCGTGGCTCGCGTACTTGCTCTCAGGTGCACTGCACTGACGACTGTAATACTGAACTGGCTTCAGGCCTTCCTCTTCCTTTTGTAGCAAAATCCCTGAGATGCCTAACGCGCTCGCATCCGTATGTACCTCATGTGGCTTTGAAGCATCGAACATCGTCAGCACCGGTTCAGATGTAAGCGCTACCTTTAATGCCGCGAAGGCCTCATCTTGGGCTCTTGTCCACTGGAAGTTTTCATCTTTACGCAGTAATTGCGTTAGAGGCTTCGCAATTGGACCATAATTTGGAATGAACCTACGGAAGTAACCTGTTAGTCCCAGAAACTGACGTACCTGTGTTGTAGTGGTTGGCCTTGGGAACTCTTTGACGCTTTGCACCTTTCCTTCGCCTGGCTGTATAACGTTTTGAGTTATTACGTGGCCCAAGAAAGTAACTGTCTCCGCTAAAAATACGCACTTTGATGGTCGTAAGGTCAAGCCTGCTTCGCGGATTTTTGCTGGGAACTCTGCCAGTACTTGGATGCCTTCATCTTTTGTTGAAGAAGCTATGATGACTTCATCGATATAGCTCACGATCTTATCTCGTTGTTTGAGCTTCTGAATGATTTTCATGACCACCTCCTGGAACACCATGGGAGCATTCACTAACCCGAATGCCATTACGTTGTGCTCGCATAGCCCATCAGGAGTTAGAAACGCAGTGAACTTTTTGCTCTCCTCCTTCATAGGGATCTGGTAATATCCTGCGGTCATGTCCAGTGTGGTATAGTATTTGTTGCTTCCTAATCTAGCCAACTGCTCCTCTACTATTGGCATTGGAAACGGCTTCTTGACTGTGACTGCATTGATCGCACGAAAATCGACGCACATTCTGTCCTCCCCGTTGGATTTCTTTACCAAAACTACTGGTGCTGCATGTGGTGACGAACTTGGACGAATGATGTCATGATCCAAAAGATTTTTAACAATCGTTGTTGATAACACCGGACGTTGTGCGAAAGGAAGCTGGTAGCGTTTGCCTACAATCGGCTCATCAGTGGTGACTTGTATTTCCATTTCATTCATGTTGCATCGACCTAAGGCTGACAAATCTTCGGCAAAACAATCTTTATGCTCATCCAGTAACGTGTTCAATTGATCGGAGTGGCCTTCTTTCACATTGTTAATTCGCACGTGCAGGTCCGGATCCTCTATCCTCAATACCCCTGAGTCGATGACAAACTTTGCGTCGCTACTGCATAGCACATCCCGACCGATGAGTAACTCATATGGCATAAACTCATCTGCCACTATGATCAACCAGGCATGTACTTATTTCCCATCCAGCTCCATGATGATGCTTACCTTCTGGTTTGTTTCGACTTCACCGCCTCCAAATCCTTCAGGTGTCTTACTGGCTAATTCACGGCGTGAGCTGCTTGGAATTAGCGATTCTTTGATCATTGAAACATCGCTGCCTGTGTCAATGAATGCTGAAATGTTTTGCGCGAATATCTGCACATCTTTGGTTACTGGTGGTGGTACGGACTCTACAGATTCTGCTACCGATGCCTTCGTTATGCCACATGATTTGGCTTCGTGTCCGAATTTGTTGCATTTCGTACACTTGCTTTTGCGCTGTGGATGTGGACACTTTGCCGCAATGTGGCCCACTTCGTTGCAATTGTAGCAGCGTACTGACTTCTTACCTCCCTGATCATTCGGAGCTGATGTTGCACCCTGGTGCTCGTCGAATACCACCTTTGGCCACCCAGGCATGGCTGATAGTCTCTCTATTGACGAGAGCAGATCGTTGCACGATCCTAAATTCATTGCATGCAAAGTTCTGGAAAGATTCATATCATTTAGACCATTAATAATATACGAATTTATCGATACTTCGTCAATGTTTCCGCTGCGACCTAAGCTTAGCATCACGTAGAAATATTCCTTGCAAGATTCATTTGGTTTCTTCCTTCCTCTACTCAATTCGCGGTGTATCTCGACTGAACTTGGTGCACTCGGAAAATCTTTTCTTAGCATCTCAACGAATTGGAACCATGTTCTGAACGCTGGCTGAGAATCAGCCCAATCTTTTGCCACTCCTCTTAATTTTTGTTATGCCGCAAATAGCACCTCCTCGTCACTCCATAAATATATGTCCCGCAATTGTTCGATTTTCGTGATGAACTGATTCGTTACACGGTGTCCCTTTAGTGGGTCAAACTCTGGCAAAATTCCAATTATTTCCCTCATTGAATACCTTATTCCTGTATGCGTTGTCATGGATTGCACATCTGTCATGAGATCGCGTCTCACTTGACCAAGCACCGGAGTCATTACATCTCTCGTTGACCTGTTTGTTGTTTCTGGAATTGCCGTGGGCTGTTCTGTTCCTGCTACTGTTGTTTGCGTTGGTGGCCCTACTTGATCGGTTACATTACCCGGTGTCATGACCTGTCCACCTACCGCTTGTTCTTGCTCCTGGTCTGCTACCTGGGCAGATTCACTGCGACCTTGTACCACCGCTGCTAGTGCACCTACTGTTTTTGATAAGCTGGTCATGATCTCTCGAAGTTCACCGACTAGTTGTTGCTATGACGGACATTCACGCACATCGACCTCTTCGATACCCACCTCGTCCGACTCATATACCTCCATTAATGTTGCAATTTTGTGACTTTTCTTTCCTGCTACTGAGAGGCTACATTTCTGTAACAAAGTGTTTAGTTGCTCCACTTTAAGCGATGAAAACTTAATCTTCCCTTGGGCGTCCTCTAATCCCATGATTGCGATGCGTATCTTCACAACTTGAACAACTTTACCCTTCCTTCTCAATTCAACCGCCAAACTTTTCCTCGAACCCAAACTCTCTGAATTTTGTCCGCTGATGATTTCAACCTTAAACTTCCTCGGAATTCTCTCTCTGCTTGCGTCTTTCGCGTGAACGTCTATCGTTCGTTTGAATTTCTTCGCTGCCGTTTGATATGTGTATGTGTGTGTGCTGCAGCGTCTATCGCTGATCTCTGCTTGCCAGTGGCGTGAATATGCACTATTGCTGATACACTTGTTTCGATTTTCTTGGCGAGTACAAATTCCGTTGAATAGAATCTCCTTCTGACGCTATCAAAGACGACTGAGTTACATTGAAATGATTTTGTACATATGTACTCATGTATTTATTTGGAATTAAGAAAATATGTATGTATTATAAAATAAATGGATTGGAGAAATATTCTGTGTGCTGCGCTCGCACGTCTGCGTCCTTTGAATGTTCAACACTGACTGACTCTTATAGTACACTCTTGCAAATCTCAAAATCTTTCGTTTAAAAAAAATTTTGTTCAAATCGGATTAAAAATAAAGGCTGTAATGAATTTAGAACAGTAAATTTCAATTATTGACCTTTGTGGACCGTTATCTCAGCACATACAAAAAAGCGCATATTTGCAAAAAACAGAAGTAAGTAGTATTGAATTTTGTGAAGTGAGCCACTTTTTTTCGAAGTTGTACTATCTTTCTGAAACTTTTTTGTATAGTTCACAACAATAAGAAAAATATATGTTTGGGCCAGTTTTTCGAAATTCGAATTATTTTCAAAGTTGTAGCTATCGACACTTTTCGAAATTCCTCACTTTTTGATGATTTTCTCACGATTGGTCAACCCGATTTTGCTAATTTTTTAAATATATATATGGTATCTTCTCCCAAACGACGATTCTAATTTTTCAAAAAAATTTTATTTGTATACATTTTTCGCTTTTTTTTAACTTCTCCATCGTGGTCAGATGGCGCTTTTGTATCATATTGTTGGGCATTCCATTAGTAACTATTAGCAAAAAAAAAATTTTTTCCCACTCTAAGGGAGCTGGAGTTATTTACATTTTTTACAGGCTTGTTAATTTTTTATATGAAATTTTTTTTCTAATAGTTACTAATGCAGTGCCCAACAACATCATACAAAAGCGCCATCTGACCACGATGGGGAAGTTGAATATTGTGAAAAATGTTTGCAAAAAAATTTTATTTGCAAAAATTTTAATCGTCATTTGGTAAAAGATACCATGTTAGATATATATTTAAAAAATTAGCAAATTCGGTTTGACCAATCGTGAGAAAATCATCAAAAAGTGAGGAATTTCGAAAAGTGTTGATAGCTATAACTTAGAAAATAATTCGAATTTCGAAAAATTGTTATATACGTATTTTTGTTTAATCGTTGTGAGCCATACTACCAACTTTCATCAAAATATATGGCCGTCGGAAAAATTTTTGGTGGTTCAGTTCACAAAATTCAAGTCAGTAGATACCCCAGAGAATACTTGAAAAAAAAAAAAAATTGGCCTCCTTATTGAAAAAATTTTAAAAAATTCTATAAATAAAGGGGAGATTTTTTTATATCCGCCTTATTTTAAGCCGGAATCGGTGAAAACTAAATCAGTACGATGTCCACTAAAGGCTTGAACATAAAATGCTGATTTTTTTTACACACCAACATATCTGTATTTCGCTATTTGCTAGCTGTATCGACCATGCGAAAAAATTATTGATATAACTGAGTCTTTTATCTAACGAAATACATACGTTCTAAGAAGGGTTGTTCCAATATTCCGGTTTGTATGTCATACTGCGGTGTATCTTCTAATTGCTTACTAGATTCTGTAAACCTGTTTGCTGATTTTTTCAAATCCAATTTTGTTTCAAGCACGGCTAGTAGTTTCTGTGCCGATGTTGAGAAAACGGTCTGTTTTGGGTCTTTGTCAATCTCGGAAATTGACGTAATCAACGGTATTGCGGCTCTTAAAACCTCATTAAAATGTGATCCTGACGGACTCTCGTCATTTATATTGAAGAAATGCAGTTTGTCATTTTGTAAGCCTTTGAAATACATTTTTAATTTTTCGTTAGCGTGTGGTGTTTTTATTGATCGATGGAAAATAGCCTCAATCACACCAATTTTTAAATCAGGAAACAAGAATAATGTAGCTAATTATAGACCGATTTCGAAACTTTGTAACTGCTCGAAACTTTTCGAGAAGGTGGTCAAAGAGAAGTTATTATTTGCAATCAAAGGATCCATAGATGAATGTCAACATGGCTTTCTTAGTGGTCGGTCCACTGTTACGAACCTAGCTTCTTTTTCACAATTTTGTGTTTCGTCATTTAAAACTGGCCTACAAGTAGATGTTGTCTATACTGACTTTGCTAAGGCATTTGATACTGTTACTCACAGTATATTATTTTACAAGCTCGAAAAAATGGGGTTCCATTCTACTTTTTTATGTTGGTTGAGATCTTATCTCACCAATAGAATCTCCTTTGTGGAGATTGAGAACACAAAATCTTATTCATTCGAAGCCACATCTGGAGTTCCTCAGGGAAGCATTCTCGGGCCTATTCTTTTTCTTCTATTCATTAATGATATAGGATCTTGTTTTAGGAATTCCAAGTATATGCTCTATGCAGATGATTTAAACATTTTCAGAACCATTGCCAGTTTCTCAGATGTAGTGCTGATGCAGGAAGATCTTAATAATTTAGCTAATTGGAGCCTTGTGAAAAATTTACGTCTTAACATAAAAAAATGCTTCCATATGAAGCTCACGAAAAACCTCAATGCTCATATGTCTACCTATAAACTTTTTGATGACAACCTTTCTTCTGTTAGTGAGTTTGTTGATCTTGGAGTAATGTTTGACTCGCGATTTACATTTTCGAATCACATAAGTTGCATTTTACCCAAGGCTTACTCCAACTTGGCTTTTTTGCGGCGATATGCCAAAGATTTCAAAGATCAATACCCTAGAAAAACTTTATATGATAGTCTAGTGCGCTCGAAACTAGAATATGCCTCCATAATTTGGAATCCGATTTATGCTGTTCATTCTCAGAGAATTGAAAGAGTGCAAAGAAGTTTTAGTAGATTTGCTGTTCAACCGCTCCGTTTCACTGATCCTTTGCCATCTTACAGTGCCCGTTGTGCCCTCATTAGCATGAAGTCTCTGGCGTCCAGGCGTTCTATTCATACTTTGATGTTCATATATGATCTAATTTGTGGCTCGGTTAACTGTCCGGAACTTTTATCTCTAATAAGTTTTAATATCCCGTGCAGAAACCTCCGCGCGCAATATCCTTTTCATATCAAGATAATCCGTGCTAACTACTATAATTTTGATCCCATCTCGAGGGCTCTCGCAGAATTTAATAACATTTTTCATAGTCTTGATCTAGATTTCGCACTTCCGAGATCATGTTTTGTCTCTAAACTTGCTTTGTATTATGTTTAACAGTTTATGCTTATATTCTACTTATATTTAAGTTTGCTTATGATTTGGATTTGTACTTCTAGTCTGTAAGATTTATAAAATCATAGACTTAATAAACGGAATTGAATTGAATTGAATTGAATTGAAATACTTGAGCAAAATCCAAAAATTTTACTGTCCTACTTTGATGTTTCTAGACTTCAAAACTGTACTTAATTTGTCCCAATGCCTAAACCGATTTTTGGCTACTTTTTTCAAAATCCATCCCATTGTGCGACGCACAGTGCCGTATCTCCATATAAAAAGCCGAAAAAATATAACAATGGGCATATTTGAGTAAAAATTCGTTTCTAAGTAAATTACAGTACGCTGATTTCAAATATCAAATTTTCTAGCTATCACATTCCCTCGTCAAGAGTGATCACCTTGCAGCGGTACGAGGGCTTAGTCGATAATCACAAGGCTATGCTACACCTGTGATCATAGCTCGGCATGGCACTACATCACGAGAGTAGCCTAGCCCTCTGGCTCGAGGACAAAGATCCGCCCTCCCAATCCAGGCTGTTATGCGACACCGTGCCCATTGGACGTTTGAAGCCAGAAGGCAAATCGTGGCTGTAGTCGAACGGAGCCTCACTGATACCAGGCTGCCTTATGGAATAATTATGGTCTTACCGCAGTATGGGGCTCTGCCGTGGCGGATGACACACTTTTCCCTTACTCTACCCTTGACCCTAAGCTGGCCTCGTCCGGCGAGGGCTTGTACGAACAATAACATGAATAAAAAAACACGAAAACAAAACATACAAGAACCTCATTTACTGCGCAGCAGAGGAGAACAATGCTGGGTCAAGCGAGAACACAAGGTCGGAGGATAACGTCCATTTCAAAATTAGCCGAGGGATAGACAGCGATTGCAACTACGGGTCCTTCAACTCAGGATAATAAGGGGGCAATCCCCAAATTTTTAATAAGAAAAAGTGACTTGATGGGACAAAGCACCACTGCAAACGCAGTGAAGCTGACAACGGCTGATGCTAAACCTCAATCAAGCGCCGGTACTGAAACGTCTGTGGCAGTGATCTCACGACCTGGCCTCAGAGATCTAAAGATCAGGCAGCCGTAACAAAGGGAGCGACCGCGATGGAATCTACGTTTCGGAACTCCTCCCAAAAGACATCTCCCTGCGTACTGGGATATAAGAACGGTCGCAAGGATTCTGAAAAAATGCGGGGGAGTTTCACAGGAGACGCTACCGCCGAATGCCAGAAAGGTGGAGGAGATAGCGCAAGCTCTCATACCGACCAGGACAGGATCCTCGCGATGCTGCGGATCATGAATTCGTCCTTCCCGACGCAGGACTGTAGTTTCAATCTCATTAGAATAAGCGGGTTGACTTTCGCACAGTGCACCATGCTTTGGAAAAAAGGAAACATGTCCTTTATAGGAAAGTGTAATTTTTTGGCGATTATATATATTTTATCCGATTTTCGGTAGGTACCCATATACACATACATTGGACTGGCCAAAAATTGAAAACTTCGTTGTTTTTTCAAAAATTATATTGATATTTTTTAAGGGTGAAAAAAAATTACTGTAATTTTTTCAGATTTTTAAATTCAAGTCTAGAGGTCTATCATCGCTAGTTTAGATTTTACAAACTTTACCTCATATTTGGTATAAAAACCAAGGACTGAAACCGAAACCGAAACCGCAACCGATTAAAACCGATTCATTTTTTCAAAACCGAAACCGTAACCGTTATTTTGATCTGAAGAAGAACGAAACCTAAACGGTTTCAAAAGCCGGAATCGCTTCCAAACGGTTTTGAATTTTTTAATGTCTTTTACTGGGCACATAGGTATTTTCTTTTACAAGTAGGTACCCTGAAAACTTTCATGGAAGATTGTCGAGCAAGGTTACAAAAGACACGTTTTGACCTTAGTATAAAATTTCTGAAAAAGGACATTTGACTATAGCTGAATGAAGCGATCGAAAAAAGTTTACGAGATCCGAAAAAGAAATGTTCAGGCTTGTCTCAGAAAGCACCACTCATATTAATGTTTTTGACGATTTTAACATTTCATTTAGCTTCCATTCTAATATTATTCTTATAAAACAGTAGAGTTAATTTTAGAAATTTCGTTTTACAGAAATTTCATCCATGCATAGCGTTAATAAAATGTATTATTATATTGGAGAAATTTCATCATGGCCGCAGGAGAAAAGTCTTGAAAATACAGACCTATTTCGAAGCTACATAGGTACTTGAATATTTTAGTAGTAAAATTTTGTTTTGTTCGTGCTTTTATTTGGAAACCGAAACCGGAACGAAACCGGAACCGAAACCGAAACACGTTGCAAAACCGAAACCGGAACGCTACTTTAATCGGTTTCAGACCTTGATAAAAACGACAAACCAATGTTGTAAAACACCATTTACCTGAACATATTTCTGAAGAAAGTCGAATTCCCTACAAAAATTGAATTAAACAAATTTTCTCAGACTAGCTGTTTTCCAGCATTCTTGCTTCAAAAATTTGCATTTTTTTCGATTTCCCATTTATTCTTTCAAAAATCGTCGAAAATGCTAATATCCTTGTACAGATTCTTAAAGGAAATTGAGTGGGCTACAAAAAAGTGAAATAAATTTTTTATAAAGTTACTTTTTCAAAACTTACTTAGTATTAATTTAAAAAAAAAAACCATATCTCCTTTTTTTTATGTTTTTGTTCCATTTTTTTCCTAAATTTTGTTTATTGCTCTTCTACATGATTAATTATCATTAAAAGATCAATATTATAACCAAAAATATAATTTTCTCATATACGTTCAAACATATCGCTTGCTTCGTGAGCAAATGTCGTAAGTCCATTTTTTTAAATGAGATTTTAATGCAAAACGATAGTACAGTTATAAATACACCGTTTTGCATTAAAATCCCATTTTAAAAAAAATGTACTTACGACATTTCCTCACACAGCCAGCGATATGTTTCTTAATATATGCTTTCTCGGCGAGGGTGTAATTTGTGGCGCAGCCACGGATCTGTGAACTCAATACATTAATAGCATTGTATTTTGGCGAGCTAAACCCAAATCTGTGATCAGAATTAGCCAAACAGGTCGCAGTTCTTCTCTAACCTAACAAAACCATCACAAAATAATATTGGCCTTCTTTGCAAGGTTAGGGCCTCACGTTGTTAAATTCTGATATCGAATTCGGATTCAGCAGCCAATTTCCTTTAAGAATATTTATTAAGCTTTTTTCGATTTTGATTTTTTCATGTTTCGCAAATTTTTAAACCAAAATCGGGGAATCCAAAAAACATGCCAATGGTGAGGCTAGAATACTAGAAAACAGCTAGTATGAGAAAAGTTTAGTCTAGGCAGCTGTAGGGAAATCAATTTAATACAAAAAGATGTTCAGGTAAATGGTGGTTTTCAACAATGATTTGTCGTTTTTATACCAAATTGGAGGTTAAGTCTGTAAAATCTAACTGATAGACCTCAAGACTTTAATTTAAAAATCTGAAAAAATTACAGTCATTTTTTTACCTTTCTTAAAAACAAAATCAATATAATTTTTAAAAAAACGAAATTTTGAATTTTTGGCTCAGTCTAACATATGTACACTAGAACGGGTTAATTTGTATGGACCCAAAAAAATTCACAGGGGCCCATGGGGATTATGGTAGAATCTTTAGCTACTCTTAGAATGTTTATATTGAGCGTAGTTTGGTTCACTCACAGGTTTTTTCAGAGGGGGCTTTTGGCGAAGTTATTTCGAGAATGTTTGTCCACAGAATGAATATGTTTGCCAAATTAGACGAATTTAATTTAATTTGACTTAATTTGGTGATTAAATGCAATCTGCGGATGAACGGTCTCAAAAAAACTTGGCAAAAAGTGAAGCATTTGGTGCAGTGTAAATGTAGCTTAACACGCCCTTGTCTTCCAGTATGCCTTCTGTCAGCCGGGATGGCGTCTAGTTGATAACAGTAGAACCCATAAATGCGGAAATCAACCTTGCACCGAGTGACCTGATTTTTATGTTGTCAGCTCTCCGTCTATTAAAGATCAGGCAGTGAACATCACGATTGGTTTAAACATCATCATATTAGAATTTCGTTTAATTTAATCGCCAGATATTTCTATCGTAAGTGCAGGACTATTGAACAACACCAATTGGCGACCCATACTCACGTTGGCGTCTGACCATCTCCCAATAGTCATTACCATCGAACGACCGACGGACTTTATTACATCTGAGCATGGTACATATATTAACTTTACCAAGGCGGACTGGGACAGTTTTCAGGCATATACGGACGAATCCTTGGCTGCTCTATCCATTCCTACGGACGTACGCAAAGGCGAACGAGACTTCGGCAACATCATTGACTCAGCCTCTAAACGCTTCATTCCTGCGGGGTTTGGTCTCAAATAAGACCAAATTTCCCCGCGGAGGCAGCGGCCATGGCTAGAGAAAGAGATGAAGTGCGAAGTCTCAATCCCGCAGAGCCCCGTATAAAGGACCTCAACGCGTAAATTCGTAGGTTGGTCGATAAACATAAACTGGCTGTTTATGCCTGCAGTCCAAAACATAAAACTGGTAGTGCAGCCCTAGTATTCGTGATGTTAACATTATGTTAACATCGGCTGTTTGACTACTTTTACCAAACAGTTAACTACAATAATTTTCTATCATACCGTTTTTTAAGTGGTCGAGCCCTCTATGCAAATTACGGCTCGGCCACTTCTTTTGCAGTCATCGAAGGAACGACATCTGTCCACAGCCACCAGGATTCACGTAAGTTAATCTACAAACAACATATACACATTTACATATATATATACATATACATATATGCATCCACATACATATTACAACATTGCATTGTAATTAATTTAATCATTTTTAATTTAATAAAATACCCTTTTATAACGTTTTACTTATACCCGATTTCAACCTCTTTTATTTATCTCGTCGGACGAGCCCAAGGTCTTTTGCTCCCTCGAACATGGTCCATCAGTGCCGGTAAATAGAATCAAGATTTCATTACAGCAAAACTTTCGGTCGAACACGTTTTCCCGCAACAAGATTTAAAAAACTTCAATAATTTTCAAGAGGACATCCTTTGGAATCCATATATGTATACGTGGTGAAACTTTTACCTCATCTTGGATCAACTTTTGTGCTTGGTACAACAATATCACAGCAGCCAGCAACTATATCTACAGCATAACAAAATCTACAATTTAAAAAAGGTACGTGTAGTGAAAAAATTTCAGTGCACTTTTGTTTCATAATTGGTTACTTATTTTCAAAGTAATAAAGATATTTTAAGTGAAAATATTATTTCAAAGTGATTAAGTGATCTCTAAAATTATTAAAGAGTTTAAGGGTGGTTTTTGCTTGTTTGTGACACACGCACATACATACATACACCTGTGTTCGTTGTTTTTGGTTTTTTTTTTTTGACCTTTGCGCGCACTTAAAGTTTTTAAAAAATTTGATTATTCGTGATTGCGTTAAATTTTCACATAATTATAAAAAAAAACTGTCTTGATATTAATATAATATTTTGCCGGCTCGTAAATTTTCACTGAACCAGTTTTACATAACCTCATTTTTTAACACTTGGCCCGCGCACTTATTGTAAAGTTTAATTTGTATAATTATTCATCCTTTACATGATTCTCACACAAAACATTTAATTAATTTTTAAGATCACTTCACCCGTGTTTTAAATTATTCTAATTGTTTATAAAGCTGGCGAGCAATATTTTTTTGGAATACATAAGTACCTACGTGTATGTACAAAAAGTTACGGGAGGGTATATACATATATAAAAACATACGTGTATCTAATTACAGGGTGATTGGTTTTTTAAGCCATTGCTAAAATCAGTGCTTATAAATTTTGCTACCGTCTATTTCCCAATACACAGCCTAGGGCTGTTTACATATTTGACCTGGTACATTAAAGCTTTCTGCTATCGGTTATTTCCCCCTACCCTGGTAAGGAATTTCCGACACAGCTTAGGGCTGTACAGGCAACTATAAATTGGTTCTCATAACCACATACATCCCAGCACTGCATTACAAGGCTATAACCAACCCACCCCTGAA
The DNA here is from genome assembly GCA_964058755.1 of Campiglossa producta. Taxonomy (NCBI): domain Eukaryota; kingdom Metazoa; phylum Arthropoda; class Insecta; order Diptera; family Tephritidae; genus Campiglossa; species Campiglossa producta. The sequence goes on along the minus strand of CAXKVI010000028.1, from coordinate 57,475 downwards.
CTGGTCCTAAACTGGTCTCGAAACAAGCACTTTACTTAATTACGAGTTTTCGTTTTCTATTAAAAAAAAAAAAAAACGAGATTTTTTCTTGCGGGAATAAGCTTTGCGTAGTTTATCTGGTGGTAAGGGTACATAAATTTTTCACAATCCATAGTTCAGATACATTCATCCTTAAGCTTTACATTTGTTTTGGTGAACAAAATGGAAACCTTTATTAGGCTCACAGATTCGGTGGTCGAATATGACCAAGAATTCCTTAGCACTCCCATAAGTGAGCACACGACACATTCGCTGAAACTTCGGCAAGGTAGTTTTAAAGCATTGTATGACAAAGTGATAGCAGCGTATGACGAATTGTTGGCAGATGAAGACCAAGCCGACACAGTGATTGCTTCAATTCGGAAAAAGCATACGACATGCTATGCTGCTTTCATAAGGACAATGTCAAAAATACATAGTTTATTGGAAACGCTTGAAAAGGAAGCAAAGAAGCCAGAAGAACGTCTACGCGCGGTGCTCATACATCGCTATTGTACCAATTGTTTGGTAGGTACTCATCGATCCGTAACGTGTACGAATGAGGGAAGATGCCGCCGATGCAGCGACAATCATCACACTCTTCTCCATATAGACACGTCTGTTGATGCGCGAAAGAAAATTACGAGACCTTCGAGGTACTCACGTTATGATGATGACGACGCAATCTCATTGGACGCATCCATTGCTGAAACGAGTTCCAACACTTCACATCCTGACTTGGAGGAAGGTGAATTACCGGTTTCGGAAGCGGAAACGGGTGCTTTCCGCGGAGATGGCGATAGACAAAGGGAGTCCGATGCACTCCCAGTTGTACGAAGAAGTTTGCCTCATCGGTTTAGACCGTTGTTCCAACATGAGAAGAAGCAACAACAACGCGCACCACCACGCAGTCACAAGCAACAGAAGCACCAAAAGAGAGTGGAACCCTACGCTGTTCAACCTCTGGGGCGAAGTAATTTTCGATCTGGGGTTCAGGAACCTGCGGCGTTCATGAGCATCCAGTACACAACGGCAATTACGCCAACAGCCGTCGTCAAGGTCGGGTCGTCTACATTCAATTCGGGCGCTAATTGACCCGAGCGCTAGTACCTCGATTATAGCCGACGGCCTGGCCAAAGAGCTTCGCTTAAATACAATAACGACGAATAATCACAAGGGCTGCTTCATTAAAATCCGAGGCAATTACGGTCATCCAAATATAGTCACCACACATGCTAGAGTGGTGCGGAACTTTACAAGGCGCTCACCGGCCAACGAGATTGACAGTACAATCGTCAGAGTGTACGCCAATCTGAAGCTTACAGATGCGTGATTCCACAGTCCTGCACCCGTACGCCTAGTACTAGGAGCAGACGTGTTTCCAAAATATACAGAGGCACTCTTCCAGCAGGTACCCTGGGTCCATTGCTTGCCCAAGACACAATTTTTGGGTTTGTCCTGTCAGGCGCCTGCTGAGCTTCCGTACCTCGTATCTTTTCTATACTTACATATGTACCCCGAGTTGTTGAATTATTGATCTCAGTACATTTAAGTTTTTGAATTTTTATACTGAATTGTTAAATCTTTATAAATTGAATTATAGACGCTAACCAAATGAATTTTATAATAAGTGCAACTGAAATTTTGAATACACGTCTTTAACCTTTCCTTTGAATTTATTTCTAATAGGTTTACAACTAAAACGTTTGTAACCTTGGATCTTGGTGGCTGGCTGTCATCTTCTTCGGATCTTGCTTATCGCAAGGGGGCCGGCATGTTTATTACTGCAGTCCAAAACATAAAACTGGTAGTGCAGCCCTAGTATTCGTGATGTTAACATTATGTTAACATCGGCTGTTTGACTACTTTTGCCAAACAGTTAACTACAATAATTTTCTATCATACCGTTTTTTAAGTGGTCGAGCCCTCTATGCAAATTACGGCTCGGCCACTTCTTTTGCAGTCATCGAAGGAACGACATCTGTCCACAGCCACCAGGATTCACGTAAGTTAATCTACAAACAACATATACACATTTACATATATATATACATATACATATATGCATCCACATACACATTACAACATTGCATTGTAATTAATTTAATCATTTTTAATTTAATAAAATACCCTTTTATAACGTTTTACTTATACCCGATTTCAACCTCTTTTATTTATCTCGTCGGACGAGCCCAAGGTCTTTTGCTCCCTCGAACACTGGCCAAATGGAAACAACACCTAGAGCAATGCAACCTCTCTGATGGTGTTGGCAAATTATGGACTACGGTCAAAGCTCTATCTAATCCAACGCAACACAAGGATAAAGTAGATATTACTTTCGGTGCCAGGGTGAAGAAGGACCCTAGGGGATGTGCGAACTCCTTCTGTAGACAATTTGTACTACATTCCCCGCCCGATAGAGCTAAACGTAGAATCATGCGACAGGCGCGTAAATATAAAAACCAAAATACGCCCATTGTCATCACTGCCTCAGACGTCAAGGAAGCCATCAGACAAGCTAAGCCCACAAAATCCATCGGCCCCGACGGCATTGCCATAAAGATGCTGAAACATCTAGGCCAGGAGGGACACAAATACTTAGCGGCTCAATTCAGTCTTTCACTGAACACTTTCGTCATTCCTGAAATATGGAAAAAGGCGAGAGTGATTCCATTACTAAAACCTAGAAAACCGGCAAACATAGGCGATTCATATCGTCCTATATGACTTTTGTCACCGGTAGTGAAGACGCTAGAGTCCATTTTGCTCCCGTATTATACTGCAAATCTGCACCTGGCTAGTCATCAACATGGCTTCCGCAAGCTGCACAGCACCACCACCGCACTCAATGCCATTACAACTCAAATAAATAGCGGCCTAAATCAAAACCAACCAAATCACAGGACTGTGTTAGTGGCACTTGACCTGTCGAAAGCTTTTGACACAGTCAACCATGCCACTCTCATACAAGATCTGTTTGAGACACAGATACCTGATGGTTTAAAGAGATGGACCGCTAATTATTTGAATGGACGGCAGGCGTCGGTTAACTTTAGAAACGCAACATCAAAACCTAGACGTATTAGACAGGGGGTGCCACAGGGTGGTGTCCTATCCCCGACACTGTTTAATTTCTATCTATCGAAGATGCCCCCACCACCAGAGGGCGTCTCCGTCGTTCAAATGCCGACTACTGTACAATAATGGCGACGGGGAAGGGCCCCTATACTGATGAAATCTGTACGAGAATCAATGGTTACCTCTGCGACCTTTCCAGGTTTTTCACTGAGCGAGATCTGACAATATCTCCGACAAAATCAACGGCGACGCTTTTTACGACATGGACGCACCAGGTGAGAAATGAATTAGACATTTTCGTTGATGGCACTAAGCTACCAACTGTCAGCCACCCAAAGTTATTAGGGATGACACTGGATAATACTTTCTCATTTGCTGGTCATGTGTCTGCAATGGTCTCAAAGGTACGTGGTCGCAACAAGATCCTCAAGTCACTTGCCGGCAGTACTTGGGGAAAAGATAAAGAAACGTTGCTGACTACATATAAGGCCTTTGGCCGACCAGTCTTTGACCATGCTGCACCCATATGGTCGCCTAATGTACATAACACCAACTGGACGAAGTTACAAGTCTGCCAAAATACTGCCATCAGAACTGCTACGGGATGTCTCCTCATGTCTTCCGAGTCTCACCTCCATCAGGAGGCAAAACTGCTCAATGTAAAAGAGCATGCGGAAATGCTGAGCAGGCAATTCCTTCTGAACTGCCACAAGCCAGCACATCCAAACCGTCATCTTTTGGACAGATCCGCCCCCGAGAGACATAAGAAGACATCTCCGTAAGCATTATGATGAGATCCGGCATCATATTACCTTGCCGTTTGATCTGCAGAATCATAAGCGGGCTCTAACCGACATCCACACCGAGTCGGTAGACGCTTTTGTCGGATCTCTACCTGTGAATCCCGTTCTGAACAGTCCTCCACCGGATATTGCTGAAGAAGAACGCACCTTACCAAGGGAGACAAGAGTGACCTTGGCACAGCTTAGGTCTGGATATAGTGTAAGGTTAAACTCCTACTTATCCAGACTTAATGATACAATCTTAAATACATGCCCTGCATGTGGTAGGACCCCCCATGATACTCTACATCTCAATTGTTCATCTGAACCTACTCTTCTAACCCCTCTGTCCCTCTGGACAAACCCTGTTGAAACTGCACGTTTCCTTGGACACCCCTTAGAAGAGCTTGATGAAAATCTTCGGAATGATCATACACTCTAGACAGGGTTACAACAACAACAACAACAACAACAACAACAACACGATTGGTTTAAAAACAAATATTTTGAAATTAATTTGAATAAAATACAACTGGTTATTGACGCAAAAATTCAAAAACACTTTTTTGGGTACAAACATATTTTTTTGATAAATTATCAATCTTGATATTCAGAGTTCTACTTAAAAAGAGAAATTGCATTATGGGAAGGTCAAATTTCACAGATTTTCGGAACATTGTTGTTTATTTTCAGAAAAAAAAGTTATAAAATCCAAAAAATGGACGGAATCACCCGCTGACGTTCGTAAAGAATGAAATTTTAATTTGAATGAATACAATTTGTTTTGAAAAACAAATTAAAAAAAATGAAATTTTTATAAACCATATAATATCGATATAAGTTTTGCTTAAGTGCACCTCCCTTTCCCTTAATTTTAAATGCTGAGCTGCTTAGTAAATGTAATTGCTTTATAAGAAAGTCAAATTTCATTGATTTCTGAACATATTTTCGAAAAAAAAGATTTGGCATCCAAAAAAAGCAAAGCGCCCTCTGGCGGACGTTAAAAGACACGTTGGCTGCCACGACGAACGTTTTCGTGCGACACCTAAATGTTACCCTGAGGCCACGTCGCACATTTTCGTGCGACACGTAAATGTTACATGTGCGACACAAATAAACCGTTTTAAATGCAAAATTAGGGACCAGACTAAAGTCGCGAGTAGTCAAAACTTATTTTAGGTACTAAGAAGCAAAAAGGAACAAAAATAAGTTGTTGGGCTCAGGTGACCAAAACTGTAAATTACATTGGCACTGAACATATTTTCGATTTTCGAAAAAAAAAGATTTGCCATCCAAAAAAAGCAAAGCGCCCTCTGGCGAACGTTAAAAGACACGTTGGCTGCCACGACGAACGTATTCATGCGACACCTAAATGTTACCCTGAGGCCACGTCGCACATTTTCGTGCGACACGTAAATGTTACCCTGAGGCCACGTCGCATATTTTCGTGCGACACCTAAATGTTACATGTGCGATACAAATAAACCGTTTTAAATGCAAAATTAGGGACCAGACTAAAGTCGCGAGTAGTCAAAACTTATTTTTAGGCACTAAGAAGCAAAAAGGAACAAAAATAAGTTGTTGGCCTCAGGTGACCAAAACTGTAAATTACATTGGCACTGAACGATCAAACTTTAAAAAAGGCTTTGGCAGCCATTTTTGTTAGTTTTCAACAGAGCTTTTTAAAAAGTGAATTACTTTTTGAAGAAAAAAAAAATTGATCGAAAAAACTGCTAGCCCGAAATTCATGTTAGACCTATAGTTTCCTGGGCAATAATGCTTGAAATGATCCAAATAACCAAAATCGCCATGGGCCCCTGATGCAAAAAAGTCGACCCGCTTTAATGTACACACTAAAATAAAAATTTCCTTTACCCAACAAGCCAAGCAAATTTAAAATAAATTTATAAAAAGCTTTTCTAAATAAACATTAAGCTTACACATTTCGGATTTTTCGTTTACTAAACACTTAAAAGTAAGCGTTTTGTATTTGAAACGAGACATCCCAGCCAGCATTTCTGTAAGTGTTTTTAAAAATAACTTGAAGTAAACTTGCTTTAATAAGCGAAATGTAAGCGTTTTCAATATCAATTTATTTGTAAGTTTAATGTAAGCTTTTTATAAAGTTCAAAAATAAAGTTTTATAAATCATTTACCTTTCTAAGTTAAATGCAAATGTTTATAGAAAATGTTTTTAAATATATCTGTTGAACTAATCGCGGTCGAAATTATACATAATATCGCGCTTAAGAAGTGAAAAAATGCGGTGCAAAGAAATAATTAATTTATTAATGAGTGTGAATGCACCAATTGGTGAAGCTTTTGTGCCCTCAAGTGGTTTTTTTTTGAACGAAAATAATGTGCCTGAATTCAATGAACCATCAATGATGAACTGTCCGATTTTGACGATGACAGTTCGCGTACCTTTAGCGAAGAACTGGGGTCGTGGCTTGTAAAATACAATCTCTGCTATGAAGGTGGCAATGAGCTGCTATAAATTTTGCGCCGTAAAATTTCGGATTTACCCTTAGATGTAAGGACATTAAAACACACACCTAGAGATGCTCCTATACAACAACTTTCGGTTGGAGAATATGTGCATTATGGGCTCAAAGATAGCCTTACGGACTTTTTGCTTACGCATAAGCCAGAAATATTGGCTTTGGAGCTGAATTTCAATATTGACGGTCTTCCTATAGCTAAAAGCTCGCAGAAAAGCGTGTGGCCAATATTAATGAATGTTGCTAAAAGAGTAGAAGTTTTTGTCGTCGGTATTTATTCCGGAAGGTCTCATCCAACAAATGTGGATGAATATTTACACCCATTTGTAAATGAACTCAACCATTTGATTACAAATAACTTTGCCTACAAAAACCAATTGTATGACATTACTTGTCGCGCATTTGTTTGTGATGCTCCCGCCAGATCAATGATACTCGGAGTTAAAGGACATACTGGCTATTATAGTTGCACAAACTGTATCCAAAGGGGTGTTAGGAAAGACCACAGAACAATATTTTTATACGAAAATAATCCTCATCGAAGTGATCGCGAATTTCGTCAGAGAAGTGATCACGATCATCACAATATAAAGAATGAGATAGAGCTGGAAAAGCTGCCAATCGACATGATTAAATGTTTTCCTTTAGATTACATGCACGTAGTATGCTTAGGCGTAATGAAAACTTTGATGAATTCGTGGATAAAAAAAAAATCAAACGTATTCTTTGCATTCGAGTCAAATAAAGGTATTAAATTTAGAGTTTTTAGATATAAAAAATTGCATTCCCCGCGAATTTTGTCGTAAACCACGACATGTGACTGAATTAGATAAATTTAAAGCAACCGAATTTCGTCAATTCTTGTTATATACTGGACCTGTTGTATTGAAGAACATACTGGATGATGAAAAATACACTCATATTTTGCTGTTAAGCCTCGGCATTCGAATTTTCTTAAATGAAGTTGATTGCAAACGAAATAATGAGTGCGCCACTGAGCTTTTAAATGAGTTCGTGAGGAGAGTTCCAATTTTGTACAGTGAAAACTTATTAACTTATAACTTTCATTGCTTAACTCATCTGGCAGAAGATGCATATCAGTTTGGCTCGCTTGAGACAATCAGCGCATTTAAGTTCGAGAACAAGGTGGCAATGAGCTGCTACAAATTTTGCGCCGTAAAATTTCGGATTTACCCTTAGATGTAAGGACATTAAAACACACACCTAGAGATGCTCCTATACAACAACTTTCGGTTGGAGAATATGTGCATTATGGGCTCAAAGATAGCCTTACGGACTTTTTGCTTACGCATAAGCTAGAAATATTGGCTTTGGAGCTGAATTTCAATATTTACGGTCTTCCTATAGCTAAAAACTCGCAGAAAAGCGTGTGGCCAATATTAATGAATGTTGCTAAAAGAGAAGAAGTTTTTGTCGTCGGTATTTATTCCGGAAGGTCTCATCCAACAAATGTGGATGAATATTTACACCCATTTGTAAATGAACTCAACCATTTGATTACAAATAACTTTGCCTACAAAAACCAATTGTATGACATTACTTGTCGCGCATTTGTTTGTGATGCTCCCGCCAGATCAATGATACTCGGAGTTAAAGGACATACTGGCTATTATAGTTGCACAAACTGTATCCAAAGGGGTGTTAGGAAAGACCACAGAACAATATTTTTATATGAAAATAATCCTCATCGAAGTGATCGCGAATTTCGTCAGAGAAGTGATCACGATCATCACAATATAAAGAATGAGATAGAGCTGGAAAAGCTGCCAATCGACATGATTAAATGTTTTCCTTTAGATTACATGCACGTAGTATGCTTAGGCGTAATGAACCCTTTGATGAATTCGTGGATAAAAAAAAATCAAAAGTATTCTTTGCATTCGAGTCAAATAAAGGTATTAAATTTAGAGTTTTTAAATATAAAAAATTGCATTCCCCGCGAATTTTGTCGTAAACCACGACATGTGACTGAATTAGATAAATTTAAAGCAACCGAATTTCGTCAATTCTTGTTATATACTGGACCTGTTGTATTGAAGAACATACTGGATGATGAAAAATACACTAATTTTTTGCTGTTAAGCCTCGGCATTCGAATTTTCTTAAATTAAGTTGATTGCAAACGAAATAATGAGTGCGCCACTGAGCTTTTAAATGAGTTCGTGAGAAGAGTTCCAATTTTGTACAGTGAAAACTTATTAACTTATAACTTTCATTGCTTAACTCATCTGGCAGAAGATGCATATCAGTTTGGCTCGCTTGAGACAATCAGCGCATTTAAGTTCGAGAACAAGCTTGGGCAGATAAAAAGACTCATAAAAAAGAAGAATAACGTTGCTTCTCAACTGTACAATAGAATTGTTGAGCAAAGTTGAGGCATAACAAGTCCCGCGCTGAAAATAAAGTAAATAAATAATTTGTAAAAAATAAATACTTTTATTTATCGGCAAAGGCTCCAGATAATTTTTATCTAGTCGGAAACAACATTTTTAAGTGGGGTTCAGTTGACGAAGAGACCGTGTATGAAACACGCGTAAAGCATTTACGCAATTTATTTGACGAACCTCTGCCCTCTGCTCTTTTCAACATTTATTGCACAACAGAGCTTGAGTTGGATAATGCAAAAGAAAAGTGCCAACTGAATGACATTACGACGAAAATCATAGTATTGTCCAACATCGACAAAAATTGTTATAGTTTTCTTCCTTTAATCGCAGGCCATGTCATTTCCTAATTTTGATTCAAGTAACGGCGTCAAATCAAACTCAAACTAGCCGATCTGATGAGCTTCAAACACGTAGTTTTATTGTAATGCAGCCGAACAAAGTTGCGCCTGACACACTTGCAGCTCAAATCAGCCCTAGTCCATTATGTAAGTATGCACATATTTAAGTTGAGTTAAGACATAGTACACATTTCCTGTATATAAGGAACAATTGATTAAAATTTAACATTTATTTTCTAGGTCAATTCTTGCAATCGCCAAATTTAAAGTTTAATTACCTTACGCAACAACAATATTCTCATAATATCTTAGCACAGCCGCATAATATAATTTCACCGATTAAGGAAACATGTAATGCTGCAAAACAAGACACTCGTGAAACACAAGATGCATTTAATACTTTAGCACGGCCGAACAAAGCGATTTCCCCTAATATTTTACAAAAACATTTCACCAAATAAGCAAACATGTATGCCTAATACTTTGGCACAGCCGCACGAAGCGATTTCACCAATTAAGGAGACATATAACGCTGCAGAACAAGACACTCGCGAAATTTTCTTACAGCCGAACAAAGGGCTTCCACCATGTAAGTGTTTATGTCATCTTTGTGTATGTATAGAAATAGGGATAGTTTCCAAAAGTGGTTTCGTGCAAAGATTATACCCATACGCCCCGTAAAAAAATTCCCCAGTACATGTCGAATTGCAACTTAAGTTACTCATACGCCCTGTATAACAATTTCTTCATTCATCGAAATTATTTCATGTAAAGTGTATGTCTAATTACAACTTAAGTTACTCATACGCCCTGTATAACAATTTCTTCATTCATCGAAATTATTTCATGTAAAGTGTATGTCTAATTACAACTTTAGTTACTCATACGCCCCATATAACAATTTTTTCAAGAAATTTTTTTATTTTTGTATTAGAGTCAATAAATATGAAAACGTCAAATAATAGAAAAACTCGTTGCTGGCTAAGTTCTGATTTCGCTCTAACTTTGAGGGACTTTTCTTTAGGGCCCTTAAGAAACATATTCACACACATCTAATTTGTATAACAACTGGTTTCTGATCAATTTGAAAAATGAAACGAAATTCAGGCTTACACAGTTATAGCTGTAAAAATGTTTATAATCGCGATACTAAACATTGGATATGGCAATTTAAGGGGAAAAGATGGTAGTTTGTTTAAAACCAAATAATAAGTCATTCAACCAAGAGATCGAATTAAAGACACGGTACTGGAAATACGTTTTTTATCCATTTTTGTTAGTTTTAGCTGGCTTTTTGAATTAGACGTTTTCATATGGATCAACTCATTAGATTTTCCACTGTTATCTTTTTCTAACGCACTCATTTTCTGAACAGCCATACAGTCAGTCCTTGACGAAGCATGCGCAAAGGCAGTAGAAAAAGTTGAGGTTCAAAATAAAGCTGTTCTGTTGCGTATTATGGAGGAAGTTACGGCGCTTCGCAGGGAAGTAGGCGAATTAAAAAGGACAATGCCTAGGGGGTTTTCCATTGTATTGCCGCAAGAGTCATTTAAAACTCTTGAAGATTTCCTCACTTTTGAAAAACAAATTGAGCAAGACGAGGAAAAATTCCGACAATTCGTATACGTACGTATACTTCAAATACGAGCTCCTCAAAACACAAATGGTAGTTATAAAAATTGGAACTCCACCACTTGTGATTTGAGGAGCTCAAAATTAAGCTTAGTTTAACTTAAAACATAGTTTTACAAAATTACTTTTTATATAATTCATTAGAAATCCGATTTGAAATCTTTGTCCTCGTCAAAGACGAAGACTTTTGTGAAGCAATCATGGAGTAAGCTGATGACAGACGTGGTTGCCGAAAAAATGTGTTGGAGGGGAACAGACTCCAAAACGTGCGTCCGTAATTTGACGGTTGCCTTAGCTATACATCGTAAGTATTCATATTACCTAACTTAATACCTAAAACACAATTTAAACATTGGAAAAGAATTTCTAATATATTTAATGTATGAATTGTATATATCGTTGGCGATTCTGCAAAACGACGTTATTGACATTTTTAAAACGTCGTATGTGATATTTAAGTTTGAGTATATCTGTATGGATAAATAAGTCTTTTATACCCAAGTGTTGGTCACAAATGTCGCTTACGCTGCCTCTTAGGTGTCCATTGCGTTGTTTTGCATAATCACCTACGATATGTACATACATACAAATATTCTTAAATTTCTGAATACATACATACATGATTTTGGCTCAATATTTAATCATTTAACTAAACATGTTTTTAATTCTTTTCAGAAACTTTTATACATGAAAATGGTGGGAATGAAGCGGAGTACATAGCCGCATCAAAATCGTTTTTTCAATTTGCGAATAATCGGCTGAAAATGAAAGCTGTGGCACGTTCTAAAAAAAATTAATTAATATCATAATCACTTTTTTGACATACCATGTTAAATTATTAATTATTAATAAAACTATTCAATATTCACATATTTAAAATTTTACTTAAAACTTAATTTGTTAGAAATTAATCAACCTAAATTGTTTATATGTACATGTTTGCACGAAATAAGCATCTTGTTCAGCTTATTTTAACGATTTTGTAATATGTTCATTTATGGATTAAAATAATTCTCAAATAAAGGTTAAAAAAATGATAATAAAATGCTTTCATTTCAATATTTATTGTAAGCTTATATAAATAAGCTTAAAAGAAACGCTTACAATACGCTTATTTTAAAGAAAAAAATCAACATTTTGTAAGGGTTTGGCTTACAAAAGTAAACATAAAAAAAAACTTACTTTAAGTTTATTTTTTCAAGATGATGTTTATAAAAGGCTTACATTTAAAATATTATCATAAGCTTTAAATAGGAAACTTTAAAAAAGTTATCTTTTGAAAATTGTTTGTAAGTTTATTTCAAACACTTAAAACCAATATGTCGTTTCAATTATAAAACGTTTACTTTCAAGCGTTTTGTAAATGAAAAATCAGAAATTTGTAAGCTTAATGATTATTTGGAAAAGCTTTTTATAAATTTATTTCAAGTTTGCTTGGCTGGTTGGGACTGGTTTAAAGTGTTTGAAGTAACCTTTTTAAATATTAACTTTTTTAAATATTTTCAAAAGCTTATAATAATATTTTAAAAGAAAGTTTTCATAAACTTCATCTTGAAAAAATAAACTTGAAGTAAGTTTTTTTATATTTACTTTAGTAAGCAAAACACTTACAAAATGTTTATTTTTTGCTTTAAAATAAGCGCACGATGGGTTTTATTAAAAGGTGCATGTCCCTCCATTTTCTCTTTTGAAATTAAAATAAGGTTCAGTTTCAACATTTTTTCCCAAGCTCTTTTTAAAAAAACTCATTTAAAATACCAATTTTAGTCAAATTTGGAGCGTTTTTGTATTTTTCTTATAAACGACTAGTTTTCTCTAAAAATTACGTGAGATAAAGTTGTAGACCTAAAAATTCTTTACAAAAATGGTCCGAACAGTTTTTCTCTAGGAGTCACCAGTTTTGAGATATCGCGTTTGCAAAACTAATTCTATATAGTATGAGAGCCTCCATAGGCATGGTGTTGTTGATTAATAACAAGCTATTTTTTTCTGAGCGACTTCCTTTCGCCGAGACGCCCAACTTTTTTATCTTCGAACATTCTGGATTATACGATCCTTGGGAGGTAGGGGCGTGGAACATGTCAAATCGATACTCGCCGTTGGCATCACGGGAAGGACCATAAATCTTCCGGAGAACTTTTCTCTCAAATACTCCAAGGGCCTTCTCATCTTCTCTTGACACTGTTCATGATTCTGAGCCGTACATCAGGACTGGTATGATGAGAGACTTATAGAGCGTGATCTTTGTTTGTCGAGAGAGGACTTTACTTCTCAATTGCCTACTTAGTTCAAAGTAACACTTGTTGGCAAGGGTGATTCTCCGTTGGATTTCTAGACTGATATTATTTTCTGTGTTAATGCTGGTTCCCAAATAGACGAAGTCTCTCACCGTTTCAAACTTGTAGCTATCAACGGTGACTTGGCTGCCAAGGCGCAGGTGCGCCGATTCTTTCTTTGAAGACAGCAGATACTTCGTCTTGTCCTCGTTCACCGCAAGACCCACTTTTTTCGCTTCCTTACCCAACCCAGAGAAAGCAGCGCTTACGGCGCGGCTGTTAAGGCCAATGATATCAATATCATCGGCATATGCCAGCAATTGCACGCTCTTGTAAAACATTGTGCCATTGCGGTTTAGCTCTGCTGCTCGAATTATCTTCTCCAGCATCAGGTTGAAGAAATCGCACGAAAGGGAGTTGCCCTGTCTGAAGCCTCGTTTGGTTTCAAATGGCTCAGAGAGGTCCTTCCCGATTCTGACGGATCTGTTAGTTTTGCTCAACGTCATTTGACAAAGCCGTATAAGCTTTGCAGGGAAGTTTAATTCAGACATGGCGGCATACAGGCAACTCCTTTTGGCGCTGTCAAAAGCGGCTTTAAAATGGACAAAGAGATGGTGAGCGTCGATTCTTTTATCATGGGTATTCTCCAGGATTTGACGTATAGTGAAAATCTGGCTGATGGTAGATTTACCAGGTCTAAAGCCACACTGATAAGGTCCAATCAGTTTGTCTACTATGGGCTTCAGTCTTTCACACAATACGCTAGAAAGAACCTTATATGCGATATTAAGAAGACTGATTCCGCGGTAGTTAGTGGGGTTAGCGGGATCGCTTTCTTGTGGATTGGGCAGAGCACACTTAAATTCCAATCTAGAGGCATGCACTCATCTGACCATATTCTGCATAAGAGCTGATGCATGCTTTTTACCAGCTCTTCGCCTCCGTGTTTGAACAGCTCGGCGGGTAGTCCGTCTTTCCCAGGCGATTTGTTGTTTTTGAGCCGGGATATAGCTATCCTCACTTCATCATAGTCAGGTGGTGGGACGACTTTTCCATCGTCAGGGATTGGGTATCGGGTTCGACGTCTCCCTCGCAATTTAGGTGTGAGGAGAAGTGCTCCCTCCATAATTTAAGTACATTGTCCTTACAGGAACTTGCCCCAGTCTTTAAACCATCCGTCCGCCGCCGGATCTTTTCATAGAATTTTCGGGCATCATTCCTGTCAGCCAGCATCTCAAGCTCCTCACACTCACGCCTTTCGGCTTCACTTTTCTTTTTTCTGAAAAGGCGCCTCTCTTCCTTCCTCGCCTCACTATAGCGTTGCCATACACTGCGGGTTGCTCCCGTTCGCAACGTCTCCCTGTATGCAGCGTCCTTTTTGTCCGAGGCAGTGCTACATTCCTCATTGTACCAGTTGTTCTTGCGGGCTCGCTTAAATCCTATAGTGGCCTCAGCGGCGGTACGCAATAAGTGAGAGATATGCTTCCATTGCTCGGTTACATCGTTAGGTCGAGGATTGCCCTCTGATAGCAGGTGTGAGAGTCGAGTGGAGAAATTATCAGCTGTCTGTGTCATGCGCAGCTTCTCGACGTCAAACTTTCCTTCCGTTACTGTGCACACTTTCTTCGCTGCACAGAGGCGTGTGCGTATCTTGGCTGCAACAAGATAATGGTCCGAGTCGATATTGGGACCACGTAGGGTACGCACGTCCAGAACGGTGGAGCTGTGTCTGCCGTCGATCATGACATGATCAATCTGGTTTCTAGTTCTTTGATCAGGGGACAGCCATGTGGCTTGGTGTATTCATTTATGCTGGTACCTGGTACTACTGTTGACCATATTGCGAGCTGCGGCGAAGTCAATCAACCTAGTGCCGTTGTGCTCGCTTCGATGGCAGGTACACTCGACACTCTGGTTCGCAGTCTACAATTGCTTTCCTTATAATTTGGGAAGGTTCTAGAGAAGATGATGTGCTCAGTTGTTTCACTTTATTATAGGCATCACTTATGGGCGCAATATGGGCCTTTGGGTCGTGATTATGAGGGGTAGGAGCCCGTTTTACTTCACGTGTGTCAGTGGTTTCCTTAGTAATAACAACACTTTTACACAGCAGTGCCTTCCTTTGTGCACAAGACCATCGGATTTCTTCTTTTTTATTATTTTTGGAATGAAAATGGTATTCATATCCATATACAAATAGTTTTTGACCGCCTTTATTAGATTTAGTTACTTTAACTTCCATTTTTTATTTAAATAAATGAATTTTACTTTTTTACCACAAAAAAAACAGCTGCCCGCACTGAGTTAAGAAATTAATTTAAGTTAAAAATTAGTAACTTCATTGCTGATAACTTAACGGTACACGTTTTTTACAATTTACAAATAACCATATTGTTTTCCTGAATAGATGTAATGTTATCTGCAGCTGAAATCAATGATTTCCATCTATTGGGTCTGCTGCCATTGTATTGGATATTTTGCCATTGAGTTTTATATGAGGCAATAGCCGAGTGGCTAAAGTTTTCGACTACCGTTCAACCGGCGCAGTATCTATGCTAAGATTAGGCTCTATATTTTAAAAATTTTTAATAAACCTAGCCGAAGTAAAGTAAAATAGAAAATATTTTTATTATTTCAATTGATAAAAAAATACTTAGGAACTTAAAAACAATTTAAAAAAAGTTAGAAATAAAAAAATACCCCAACCTGTACTTGAACTCGCAGCCCTCTGCGTGCTAGTCGGTGTGCCTAGCAACTGCGCTACTTCCACATGTTAAAATATGCTGCGAAATGCGCAATATGAGCAAACATAAGTACACTTGAAACTTCGCGTTTGTCTTAATTTT
Organism: Campiglossa producta; assembly: GCA_964058755.1. Taxonomy (NCBI): domain Eukaryota; kingdom Metazoa; phylum Arthropoda; class Insecta; order Diptera; family Tephritidae; genus Campiglossa; species Campiglossa producta. The sequence continues at coordinate 41,596 of CAXKVI010000028.1, read as the reverse complement.
CGTTTCTCTTTTTGTATCAGCTTCGTTGTTAGCTTGTTCGAGTTATAGCGACTAGCAGTCCCATATATGGATAGTAAAAATGTGTATTGCCAAAAGGTGAATATATGTACATAAATGTGAACGAAAGCTCATATAGGAAAGAGATATTGCTATTTTTTACACGGCAATGATATTTATCATAGCACTGGGATTTTGTGTTTGGGGATTTTCATTTTGGGGATTTTGATTTTGGGGATTTTGAATTTGGGGGTATTTTTTTTTTTTTGAGGGATTTTGTGTTTGGGGATTTTTTTTTTGGGGATTTCGTGGCACTCCCTGACCAAGTAATGGTCTTTTGTTCCGAAAAAAAAAGTTATTGAAGTTTGTTTAGGCCCGATGCCTAAAGTATAAAAAAATGTGCCACCCTAATGTACATTTCCAATCACCCACCCCAAGCCACCCTGTATTTGCATGCATTACTATTGGTGTTTTGTCAGCACACATATACATGCAAGTTGGTGCGCATGTGTGGGTTCACCTCCATCAAGCAACGAACCCGGACAGCGCATCCCCAGGATCTCTACAACGCCGTAATTCAGGTAACATATTCAATTTTGTTAACACAATTTCACTATAATAAACGGCCATTATATTAATCGAGGAATCCTCGTTTTCCACCTTTTATTTCATTCTCAAAAAACATAACTTCGACCGCGGTGTCTGAGCCACCGTGCTAGCCAAGAACCGAAGTTGAAATTATTCAAAGTTAACTTGTTGTTGTTGTAGCGAGGCGTATCCCTGCCCAAATGTCAGACAGGGTCACCCCGACTGTATTGCTCTTGGCCGGGTCGATATAAGAAAACGGCCGGGGTCGTTTCGGCGCGATGGGAATTACTCTTACACCCCTAAGTTTTGATTGAGAGTAAAATTAAAGAAAATGGATGACGATGAAACAGAAGTTATGGCACGGAAATAGAAATAGTAGCCGACTTTCAGGCGTATGTTGCAAACTTTCAGGCGTAGGCGTTTTTCTTATATCTCGGGAACCGCTCAACCGATTTGGATAAAATTTGGCATTATAGATAGTATGATTCATTCTAAGATTATATGCGTGGGTGTTGCCACTTGGGGCAGTTCACAGGGTTGCCACTTATCTCAATTTTTTTTTTTAATATTGAGCAACATATGCCAATATTGGTATAAAATGAAAGCTATTTTCGACCGTATTCCAAATATGTAAATCTCAAGCAGGGTTGCCACCTAACTGCATTTTATTTATTTTTATTGATATCTCGGGCACCGCTTGACCGATGCGGATAAAGTTTGGCATTATAGATAGTATGATTTATTCTAAGATTATATGCGTGGGTGTTGCCACTTGGGGCAGTTCACAGGATTGCCACCTATCTCTTTTTTTTTTTTATATTGAGCAAGATATGCCTATATGGGTATCAAATGAAAGGTATTTTCGACCATATTCCAAATATGTAAATCTCAAGCAGGGTTGCCACCTAACTGCATTTCATTTATTTTTATTGATATCTCGGCAACCGCTTGTCCGGCGTGAATAAAGTTTGGCATTATAGGTAGTATGATTCATTCTAATTATATGTGGGTATCAAATTAAAGGTATTTTAGACCGTATTCCAAATATGGAAATCTCAAGCAGGGTTGTCACCTAGGGTTGCCACCTAACCGCATTTTCTTTATATTTATTAATATCTCGGGAACCGCTTGACCGATTTGGATAAAATTTGGTATTATAGATAGTATGATTCATTCTAAGATTATATGAGTGGGTGTTGCCACTTGGCGCGGTTCACAATATTGGGCAAGATATGCCAATATGGGTATCAAATTTTATTTATTTATTTATTTATTTAAAGTCGACACAACACAAAGCGGTCGACTGTTAATATCCCAAGTATTGTTACAAAACAAAAACATATATATGTACAATAAGAATATATAGAATATAATAAAAGTATAATTAACAGAAATTGTATCGTATAGGGATACGAGTTATCTTATATCCTTTATGACACATTTGATTTCGTAAGTGTGGCAATTCTGCGCTTGCCAGCAAAAATGACATGTAACTTTATAGAAAAAAGAGAGAGAGAGTCAGTATAAATATATGTATGATTGAGAGAGGAAGTTCACTAAGTGATTAGTAAAAAGTTGGGTTTTTTTAACCGATTTTTCCCAACTATAAAGAGTTGTTTTTTTATTAGAAGTGTGAGTGACCCTTCTGAGTAAGTAAATTAAACAGAAATTAAGCAAAGCATAAATTCATTTGCTTTAAAGTTGTGGGTAGAAATCGTTAGGAACCAAATAGTCGTATATATTGTCGGAATGGACGCGATTCCGAGCAACATACTTCCGCAGTCCTGGGAGCGATTGAGATTTGCTGGCGGAATGGACGCGATTCCGCGCAGCATCCGATAGTATATTGGCAAACTTTGTTTCCAGCTGACTGTTTATTAGGTAATTGAAATATTCCAAATTGGTTTCGGAGATATTTTAGGATATTAATTATGGAGCCGGTGGAATGGACGCGATTCCACGCAGCGTAAGTTTGAAGTTAGAGGTGTCTGCCGGCTTTTTGTAGTTGTGTATATCAATCTAACTGGTTGGGTGCAAGACTGTCGTGTAATTAGTCAGCAGTTAGCAAATATGAAAGTATTGGATTTTGTAGTGCGGCAGACGAGCATTCAAAGCTGATGCAGCTATATAAGTCGTTGTAAGGGGCAGATGGATATTTGGATTCCAATTAAGACCACGCAAAGCAAAAATCAAGAATTGCTTTTGTACGGACTCAATCCGCTGCATATGAACTTGATATAAGGGGCACCAGACACACGAGCAATACTCAAGTATTGGGTGAACTAGGGATGTGTAAAGGATTTTCGTGAGGTACGGATCATCAAATTCTTTAGCCCATCTTTTAACAAAACCAAGCACACCCAAACAAAGTTTCACATCATCCGCAAACATAAGGGTTCGGGAATGAGAAATTACTTGTGGTAGGTCATTTATAAAGAGGATAAAGAGCAAGGGACCTCTAAAGGACTACCTTGAGGGACACCGGAAGTTACGTCAATGGACGTAGACAAAGTATTTTTAAACAAAACCTGCTGAGTTCTTTCTTTAAGATAGTTAGTAAGCCATATTAACAACACTGAAATAAAAAGGTTGAAAGTGCATATTGAAAGTAACATATCAAAACCACTTTCAAATCGATTATGGAAATACTGTAAATATTACAGTATTTACTGTAAAATTGGCAGTAAAAACATGTGATTTTTGACAAATATCAATTAATGATATGAGTCCACTTTCAAATTTACAGTAATTCATGTTAATATGATAGTCTTCACTTTCAAATTTACAGTAATTCATGTTAATATGATAGTCTTCACTTTCAAATTTACAGTAATTCATGTCAATATGATAGTATATTCAAAGAATTATAGGGGGTCACTTTCAAAATTGATATTACCCACTGTTGGACGAAAAATGACAGGGTTTACTGTTAATTTGACGGCCGTTTCTTGTAGATTTTTTTTTCAGTGAACTGATTCGGAAAACCCATTAAGTCAAGTTTATGAATTAAAAGCTCATGGTTCACAGAGTCCAATGCTTTGCTAAAATCAGTGTAGACTACATCTGTTTGGTTACCTTTCAGGAAACCATCAATAACAAACGAGGTGAACTCAAGCAAGTTAGTTGAGGTTGATCGTCGGGGCACAAAACCATGCTGACACGGTGATAATAAAGAACTACACCGATATTGCAGTTGGCATGTTATTATATGTTCAAAAGTTTTAGGAATAGCTGAGAGCTTAGCTATGCCCCTATAGTTCTCAATATTTGACCTACTGCCTTTTTTATGTAAGGGTATAATAAAAGATTTCTTCCAAATTGTAGGGATTTCCGCAGATTCAAGAGATAGTTTGACCAGTTTAAAAATCGGGTCGATTAATGTATGGCACAGAAGTTCAGCACACAGCTGGGAACACCATCAGGGCCAGGGGAAAATGTAGGTTTCAATGCCAGAAGACTTTGTAGAACAGTATTTTTATCCAAAACAGGTATGTGAATGCTATTAAAGCTATCTAATTTATAAGGATAGGGACTTGACAGAAACCTATTAGACGTATAGGTCGACTTAAAGAATTCTGCAAATAGTTCAGAAATATCATGATCTGAGTTAGCACTCTTAGCTCCAAGGAAAAAGGAATAAGGAAATCCGGTAGTTTTCCTTTTTGAATTAACAAAATTATAGAACCTTTTCGGGTTATTAAAAAATTTAGTTTTACACCGCGCTAGATAACCTTTATAGCACTTTTGATTTAGAAACTGGAGATTGGAGCGCGCTACTAAATATTTAGAATAGTCAGCAGATGCACCTGTTCTCTTAAAACGCTTGTATAGCCTGGATTTAATATTGCCAAGTCTCACAAGCTGTTTAGACCACCCAGGCGGCTTAGCCGTACCAGCATTAATATAGCGAAACGGGACACAACTGTCGAAAAAGGTGCACAATGTCCAAAGCTATCTCAAGCGTAGGGTGTAGTGTGTCTTCAGGAACAGATAGCGGAGTAATTCGATTAAGAGCAACCCCTACAGAATCGTCAACGAATACCAAATCCAGTAATTTATTTTTGCAGTTTTGTACGTTGTTAATATGTACAAGAGATGTGGCATAAAGGTCAAGGAGGAAATCATGCTGTGTAGTAGGGGTTGAAATGTTTGAGTCATTTGTGCCGACCCAACTAACCAAGGGTAAGTTAAAAACACCAAGAACTAAAAGGCGATCTTTATCTCGCAACTGAGAAGACAAAGTCCTAATAACGGAGTTATGCTGATTATATACAAACAGATTCGAATGAGAATCCAGTCATTGAGAGCTTCACTGCTATGACTTCAATATCGGACACATTGCCCAAGTCGACCAACCCGGATGGAAGACGTGAGTCAACAGCTATAAGGACACCACCTGCCCTGGTTTCTCGATCACGCCGATAAACGACGTAATTACTGCAGAAAATCTCAGAATTGAAATTATCAGGTTTTAACCAAGTCTCTGTGAAAGCTATTGCATGTGCAGTAAAAGTCAGGCTATTTAGATAAAGGTGATTCAATTTGGAACGAAGGCCACGGACATTTTGGTAATGAATAAGAATAGTTGAAAAGGAAGTTTTCTGTTTATCTGTGTACAAATGTACTACAGAGTGTTGCGGCTAAAATGAAGGGTCAAGTACCCTATCGAAAAATGAGTCCGGCACTGAGACCCTGAAAGATGAAATGTCTCTTTCATATTTAACATTAAATTTATACACAATAATGTTGCTAGTAGGGGCAAGGCAAAGTTTGGAACAAACATACGTCCTAATATTTCTATCACGAATGCGCCTGTTTCTTAACGGTACGGGTTGCCACTCACCATTTGCAGTAGTAGCGGATTGAGTGGTCGGCACAATGTTGTTGACTTCAGCTGTATTATCGGATTGAGGTTGCGGTAAAATGTTGTTATCAACAGCAGAAATAGCAGAGTTATCCGACGTAGATGAACGACTGCAATCGGCTGGAGAAAGCACAAGCGAAGGTATAATGGGTGTAACAGCACCATCAGTAGACTTACGGGGAGGAGGGACAGAAGAGAGGGAACCCGAACCACTAGGTAGCGGCGAAAATGAAAAGAGATCGGTTTCAGTAGAGGAACCTTTGTTGGTAGTGGGTGAAGGACCGGAGCTAACAACAGCATTTAGGGCATTAATTTCCGCTGCCAAGTTATTAATTATTTTCTTATTTTTTTGGCACTGCCTTTGTTCTTTACCTTGAATTTTTCTTTTGCTTTCTCTTTTACACCAACTTTGCTAGTGTTTGTGGATTCACTTCCATCAGATTTTACAATGATGTTCTTGAGATCGCTGATTTGAGAGGCTAAATCTTTGAATCTAATCTCAAAAGCAGTCATGATTGCCTCGAAACTAAACTTTAGAGAGTCGACGACCGAGTCTAGCACCCTCGTAACTTTATCCAGACCATTCACACTGTCAGGGCAGAAATAACGAACATTGGTATTTAATTTCAAAAATTTAATATCCATTTCCGTCAATGGGCCTTCACAACAGGATCGATGGTACCGTTTTTTGCAAAGACCACTACATGGCACCATTAGAAATTCAGATCTCGCAAAATTTTTATCACACTTTCCACAGTAGTCATTCATGATAAAAATTAATAAACAGCAGGCAATCAAAATATGTAGTGGAAAAGTGTTATTCTGGAACTCTGCACACCTAAGCCAAAGATTGCACGGCCGACAAACAGTGAACACAGGCAGAAACGGCGCGGAAAGCAGTAAACACAAGCAGAGTAACTTATAAAATGGAAAGCACTTTATTATTAAGAATTGCACTACTTGTCACTTATTTGTTATGAAGAAACTCAGCACTGCAAGGACAACTAATTGCGCGGTCAGCAAGCTGTGAACACAGACAGAATGAGCACGCAAAGCAGTAAAAAAATCAAAGTGAATTAGCAAATAGTAACACACAATTAAATATGTGTAAGGTCGGAAAATGTCAATATGTGATAATTAATGCACTTTATTATCAAAAATTGCACAACTTTGCAACTATTTATTATGTAGGACCTATACGTTTTGCACGGCAGACACTATTTATTGCAATATTTAGGATATTGAGGCCAACAAAAAGGCAAAAGAACGAATTTTAAAGAGCGATCAAAAAACACGTCCGCACTCAACGAAAGGTATTTTCGACCGTATTCCAAATATGTAAATCTCAAGAAGGGTTACCACCTTGCGTTGCCACCTAACCGCATTTTATTTATTTTTCTCTATATCCCGGGAACCGCTCGACCGATTTGGATAAAGTTTTGCATTATAGATAGTATGATTCATTCTAAGATTATATGCGTGGGAGTTTCCATTATATTATATATTATATGCCAATATGGGTATCAAATGAAAGGTATTTTCAGTCGTATTTCAAATATGACAATTTTTAGCAGGATTGCCAGCTAGGGTTGCCCCCACACCGTATTATCTCGGGAACCGCTTTGCCGTTTTGTATTAAATTTGGCATTATTAGTAGTATGATTCATTCTGAGACTATATACATGGCGGTTGCCACTTGGGGTGGTGGTTCAAAGGGTTATCACCTATCTATTTTTTTTTCTTTTAGTATTGAGCAAGATATGCCTATATGCGTATCAAGCGAAAGGTGCATGCGACCGTGTTCCAAATATTTAAATTTCAAGCAGGCTTTCCACCTAGCCTTCTTATCTTTCTTCGTACAACTCTCTTTCCTATCTCCATCCCTTTTGCTCTTCATTTCCCTCTTTCCTTCTACCACGGCCCTCTTCCTCTATATCCCATTCGTATTGGCCCCTGTTAATTTAGGCTTAATTCTACCCATGTACCAAATTTTAAGGAAAACGCACCATATATCAGATATTTTCGAATAGATTGTTTCCTTGGTCCACTTCCCGGAAGTAAGATATTGTGAATCTAAACCAGAGCACGGCACAATTCGCACTAATCAAATTAGGTTATCTCTGTTTACTCTGTCGCTTACCAGCAAGCACCGAAGCAACAGCGTTTGTTGTTGATTCGTCAATTGCAAGTGAGCGACTGAGCATAACAAACGATATTCATTGATTGGTCAACGCGGTCATAGCGCTCTCAAAAGCTGTCATATCTCGAGAGTCTTTCGGACAATTGTCTCACTAGGTGCCTAGGGCTGATCTAAAACAATAATTTCATATCTCGAGAGTCTTTCGGACAATTGTCTCACTAGGTGCCTAGGGCTGATATAAAATATTCATTTCATATCTCGAGAGTCTTTCGGACAATTGTCTCACTAGGTGCCTAGGGCTGATCTAAAACATTCTCGAATACATCCAATTCATATTTCGTTATTTCTGAACTTAAGAAGTTAACTTCTTTCACGTGTACTGGCTACACGCGGTTTTTTTTTTAGACAGTTTCGATTTCTCCACTATTTTATTGAAGTATAACGTCAGATATTTATTCATTATAACAAGCCACGTAAAATCACCTATCCAAAACAAGAAAGTAAATTAAAGTCGACTTAAAATTAGCTTAGTGATGTTCAATAAAGGTTGTTGAATTTTTAATTTTTTCTTCAAAATACTTCCGTTAAATGTATATTCCATTCGCAATTATGTTGTCAGCTCTCCGTCTATTAAGAATCAGGCAGTGACCATCGCGATTGAATAAAATACAACTGGTTTTTGACGCCAAAATTCAAAAACACTTTTTTGGGTACAAGCATATTTTTCTTGATATTTTATCAATATTGATAATTCATCAAGAACGCAGGTCGTAGTTAGTCTACTTAAAAACGAAATTGCAGTTCGTTTTGTAAGGCCGACGTGAGCGGTCGCTTTACCCACGCCCATTTAAAAAAATAAAACAGGCTTTTTTAGTGGTGCTAGTGGTTTCAACCCAAGGACGGCGTGTCCACTTCCTCCGTGCAAAACAGACGTTCTTGGGAGTTGAGAGCTCAAAGTCCCAAGGGCTCGCGGGTTAATGTTTTATTGAAAACCTACGAAGGAACGCAGATCATCATCATTTATTGGCGCTTAACCGCCTAAGCGATTTTGGCCGTTGCCTATCAAAGCACGCCCGTCATTCCTTTTTAGCGATAACTGACGCCAATTGGAAACCCCAAATCATAAACCTTCCGGAGAACCTTTCTCTCAAATACTCCAAGGGCCATCTCATCTTCTCTTGACATTGTCCATGAATCTGAGCCATACATCAGGATAGGTATGATGAGAGACTTATAGAGCGTGATCTTTGTTCTTCGAGAGAGGACTACTTCTCAATTGCCTACTCAGTCCAAAGTAGCACTTGTTGGCAAGAGTAATTCTCCGTTGGATTTCTAGACTGATATTATTTCCGGTGTTAATACTGGTTCCCAAATAGATGAAGTCCCTCACAGTTTCAAATTTGTAATTATCAACGGTGACATGGCTCCCAAGGCGCAGGTGCGCCGATTCTTTCTTTGATGACAGCAAATACTTCGTCTTGTTCTCGTTGACCGCAAACCCACTTTTTTCGCTTCCTTATCCAGTCCAGAGAAGGCAGCGCTTACGGCGCGGTTGTTAAGGCCAATGATATCAATATCATCGTTTGGTTTCAAATGGCTCAGAGAGATCCTTCGCGATTCTGACGGAGCTGTTGGTATTGCTCAACGTAATTTGGCAAAGCCGTATAAGCTGTGCAGGGAAGTCAAATTCAGACATGGTGGCATACAGGCAACTCCTTTTTGCGCTGTCAAAAGCGGCTTTGAAATCGACAAAGAGATGGTGTGTGTCGATTCTTTTATCTTGGGTCTTCTCCAGGATTTGGCGTATAGTGAAAATCTGGTCGATGGTAGACTTACCAGGTCTAAAGCCACACTGATAAGGTCCAATCAGTTTGTCTACGATGGGCTTCAGTCTTTCACACAATACGCTAGAAAGAACCGTATATGCGATATTAAGAAGACTGATTTTGGCGGCCGCCGTGATGTAGGGGTTAAGTGTTCGGCCTTCTACACCAAGTCGTGGCGGTTCGATGTCCGGCAAAAGTAACATCAAAAATTATTTACAAAAACGAGGGGGTCGCCCCTCGGCAGTAGTTTGGCAAACTCTCCGGGTGTATTCCTGTCATGAGAAGCTTCTCAGCAAAAAATTCATTTCCTTTGCCAGTGCCGTTCGGAGTCGGCAAAAAACTGTAGGTCCAGCCAACCTGTAGGAAAACTCAAAAGCAGCACACTACAAGTTGGAAAGAGAAGCTCGGCTAAAATCTCGTTAGAGGTTATGATAACCTGTTGGTATATCGATATAGCCAGCAGCGGGGAAGTCAATCAACCTAGTGCCGTTGGGTAATGTTATATCGTGGAGACTGAATTTTCCAACTGTAGGACCAAAGACTCCTTCCTTGCCCACCTTGGCATTAAAGTCGGCGAGCACGATTTTGATATCATGTTGGGGGCAGCGATTATAAGTCTGTTCAACTTTATCGTAGAAGGAGTCCTTCTCTGCGTCGTCCGTTTCCTCAGTCGGCGCATAGGCGCATATAAATGTAGTACTTGGCGGCGAAGTCTCTTTCCCACCAAAAATCCTACACCACGCGATTTGCTGCGTGTCTGGCCACTGTAGTATCCGTCACAAGGCCCGATGGTTGTCTTTCCTTGTCCCGTCCATCGCATTTCCTGTAGAGCGGTGATGTCGGCCTTTGCGTTAGCGAGGACATCAACCAGTCGGACAGCGGTACCTTCCCTGGAAAGGGTCCGGACATTCCAGGTACATGCCCTAATATCCTTCTCATTGTCCTTAAATCGTTTTGCCGGGTTGTCGATTTTTCGATTTTTCAGTGGACTAAATTTTTTACGTGGCGGGTCCCAAACCTAGCGCACAACAACGCTCCGGGGTAAGGGAAGGAACGCAGATACCAACAGCAAAACCAGCATCCGAAAATATTGTAAAATCCCGGTAGGTTAGGTTAGGTTCAAGTGGCTACCGCAGACAGGGCCGTCGACAGGATTTCCGGGCCCGGGGGGATCGAAATTTCAGGGCCCCCTATATCAAGTATTTTTTTTTAGTGCACTCATTTTTTATTTAAAAGTAATACATGTCTACAAGAAGGTTTTATACATATGTGGTTAAACTTATAAATTAACTTTTCTTGATTTTTTGGCGGCGAAATTCCGAATTAAAGCATTGTAGTCTAGTTGCCTTGCTAAACGAGATTCTATACAAAGAGTAGCTAGCCCAGAAACACGATCTTGTGCAGAGCACGAGCGCTGAAAGTTCTTTATCCTCGCAAGAACACTAAATGAGCGCTCAGCACCAGCAACTGTGACAGGTATTGTGCAAAATAAACGCAGCGCGATACAAATATTTGGAAAAAGCGTTTGTAAATCCTGAGAAAAAATTGCATTCAACAAATTGAATGGTGTAAGGGCTATTTCAAAATTAGTTTCGTATATGTGTTTCAAATGGATTATTTCATCTTCTAAACCCTTTTTAACGTCAAATTCATGTACTTTCACAAAAATCGTAGCATAATTTCGAAGTTCGTCTTCTTCCATCGTTGGGAATTGCCATAAAAAAGCAAATGTTGTATTCAGCTTTTTCATGCCTTCAAATCGACGAGAAATTCCTGAAATCACTGAATCCACTATGACTAAAAATGTGTTCCTTTTGAAATCAGTTATGGCATCTCGTTGATGTTCATCTGAAGATATTCGGAGTCTGTTCTTTCTGGTTAAAGGGAAGGATGTTGAAACATCTAATCCGCTGGCTACGTTCTCACATTCACGCAAAATGCTGTCCCATTGGTTACGAATGACTTGTAAATCTGAGAGTAAGCTGTCAAGATTTTTTACTTCAATATCGACAGTGACGTCTGTGCCTTGTAGAATAACGCTTCTTTCATTGATGGAGCTCAAAATCTTGCACCAAATCGACGACATGAGGATACACTCAAACTTGGTTATGTACATTAGGACTCCGTTTATATCACTTCTAATTTCTGTAGTCAAATCGAATTTAGTTAATTCTTCTAGAGCGTTTTGCAATCCTTTGAGATGTTTTGCAAAGGGTTTGACTGCGTCGATTCTTGCAGACCATCTTGTGTCTGAGAGTTTGTGAAGTGAACCTGGTACATGTTTTTTGAGAATTTCCCAACGTTTTGCACTACTGCTGAATATGTTAAAACACTTTTGAACCACTCCGAAAAAGGTGATTGAGGCTGTACAACATTCTGCAGCTACGACACCGCACAAGTTCAGACTGTGAGCGGCGCAGGGCGAATAAACGGCTTTCGGATTTTTCTTGATAATATGACTTTGTGCACCATTAATTTCACCTTTCATGTTACTACCGTTGTCATATCCCTGCGCACAACATTCTTTCAAAGGAATGTTATATTTTTCCAGAGTATCACAAATCAAATTGGCGATTTCTGCTCCAGTTTTTTTAGTGTAATCGACGAAACACAGAAATGGTTCTTGGATAGTAAAAGTCTTTTTCAAAGAGTTAAAATTAAGGTATCGCAAAACAAAAGTGTTTTGCTCGTCATTACTCGTATCGGTCGTAGCATCGACGATAATAGAAAAGTATTTGGCCTTCTTTCTTTCTTCTAATATTACTGAAATTACGTGTTGAGCACAAATATCTATGAACTCATTCTGAATAGATGCAGAAAGATAATGCACTTGGAGACGTTTGTGTTCTTGTTGAGCGAATCTAACTTTTTCCAAATGCTCGCGAAGTATTGGATCGTAATGGCTGATGTGCTCCAGGATACCCAAAAAATTACCGTTGTTTGGTTCTCCTACAAGATTGCTTCCACCTCTCAAAGCTAATCCTCTTTCACCAAGGAAAATAATGGTGTGCAGAATCCGCTGTAAGATTTCTTGCCATTTTTTAGTTTTGCTGATAATATGCTCATCAAGAAGTGTATCAAGTGAGCTGTCATTCTGGATACGACGTTGCGTTGAGCGCCATTGAAGGAAGCACTGAACGTGATCGGGGTTTCTTTCGTGTCCTGGCAGTTTGTCATACAATTTTTTCCATGATTGATGTTTCGAATATCCTTCTGGACTACAAAGCTTAGAACTATTTAGCTTATTAGTATTTAGTAATCGACAAGGTAAACAGTAAAATGCATCCATGCTGCTACTCCATACCAACCAATCGCGATTGACGATTTCACCATTAGGGAAGGTTATGTATAGGAGCGAGAGCGGAAATGGCTCATTTAATCGATCACGTGGAAAAAAAGCAGGCATTTTCGCGTGACCACGACGAACGACTTCGTTTACCATATCGGGCGGCACAAACTCGGTTTTTAAGGTTCCAATATCGTAATCGTAGAGATAGTGTTGATCGTTTTGTGATGCGTCTGGTGAATTGGTTTTTATAGCCTTATCTGCTCCGTCAGAAATTGGCTCTTTTTCAATTATTTCTGTAGAACAGTCTTTAGAGTTAATGGTTTTTTCGGGATTCTCAGTTTTTCTCATAGCTTCAGTTATATTTCCCGAAGAATCGGAAGCGCTTATATTAACACTGGAACTGGTTGTAGAAGTCATAAGCTGAACATCTCTCTCAGGTGTTTGATCGTGGCTAATATCAGTAGTATTATTCTGTGTTTCGTCGATTTTCCCGGCATTTGAGTTGCCGAAACTAAATCCAAAAAGGGTTTTTTGTTTTTTTGCCATTTCTTTTTCATTTTTTTTCTTCTGTTCTCGTTCTTTTCGCTTTTGAGCTCCAGATTTGTGGCGATACATTATGAGTTCAGACTGAAAATGTTAGTTAATTTAACAAACAATCAATAAATACAGTATAATGTGGGTTTGAGCCTAAATTTTAAATTTTTTTGTACTACATACATGACCAAACCAAATATGGTTTCAAATTTAAACTAGACCAGTTTTCAAGAAAATTCGTTAAGTGAATTCGCAGCATGCCGGTCTGCTCTACCACTGAGCTACATCGCACACATAAATTTTGTGGGCAAAATTCAATCTTGAATAAGCTTTCAAAAATAAATGAAAACAAAACAAAAATTTTAAACAAAAAAGTTTTAATTTTAAACCGAAAAGTTTTAATTTTAAACCGAAAAAATAAATAAAAAAATTAAAATATTCCAAAAAAAGTTTAAAAAAATCGCTTAAACTTTAGACGGGCTTAAAATTTAGGCTCATTTTTTTAACCGTGTAGTTGGCCACTCATATTTACTTCATACTTCAAAAAATTATTTCTGTCATAATAAGTATAAAGAATAACGATACTAAAAAATGATTTCTATAATTATGGAGATATTGCAAAATCAATTAATAAATTTGTAGAAAAGTGGGCGGTGTCACGGTATATAAAATTTTCATTTGACAATTTCTGAATGTATTTAGATATACATATGTAAGCTTTAATAAAGATTTGCACAATTAAAGAAAATTAAGCTGGGTGGGGCACTTACCTGGTTTATAAATAAATCAAATAAAAATAATTTCACTTTCACTTTCTGCTTAAGTTCTGTCTTCACTCACTAAAAACACACTAATTACTCCACTTGCAGCATACTGAGCTGATAAACACACTCAATTAATTTTCCTTAAAAAATCAAATTTCCAAGGAAATCTAAGTTTGAATTCTAAACTATCAAAAATATGATGCTGAAATATCACGGAATTTATGTACACGGTTGCCAAAGGCCTAAAAGGGAAGATTACCAAGCTGTTGAAAAAAAACCCAAAAAATTACCAAGATGTTCAAAACGCAGGTTCATTGTGTTAACAAAGAAAATAACAATTTAAAAAATATATTTTACTTCGTATGCTTCACATATCAGCTTTTAACTTTAATTCAACGATATCGGCATTACAACATAAAATAACTTTTTTCAAATTATAAACACATCTGCACAATGAAAACTGTTAAATAATTGGAGACACTTCTTTCTAGCGTCACATATTTTTCTGTCAAAATACAAAATTATATGCCCTTTTTATTCAAAGCCGTCTCATACTTGCTACGAAAAAGTTTCAATGCAAGAGCAAAAACAAACTTGACAAGCGAGTAAAATTCTTAGCAATCATATGCAAAGATTCTTAACTCGAAGCGACTTATTCTTAATGAATTTCAAAAAACTCCATATTTTCAAATAAGGGTTTTTGGTTCGTTAAGGATACATTTGTAGTTCAGCTTTATGGTATTGATAGTATGAAATTCAAAATTATTTCGTAACCTAGTTTTAAATAAGCTTAGTTCGAAAAATTTCCGTTCCGCAGTAGCTGAGCTGTGTGAAAAGATTATTAAATAAACGACAAAAAAAAACCACCTACTTTGGTACTTAATTACAGAATTTGGCAACAGTGTGCGATTTGATTCGAAATACCGACGAAGCTAGTTTGTGCACTTTTTATCTTGTTTATCTTATTTTATCTGTTTAGTTTATATATTTACCGGAAACAAAGTAAAAAAAAGCGTAGACACAAACTACGGTCGGAAACTCGGATAGATTGTATGGTTGCTATTGGAATAAGAAGTCATTGTATGGTGAGATTATTCAAATATTGCGTGGTGAAATTGCGATTTATAGGGCAAGCATGAACGAATATGGAACAAGTGTTGTACAAAAATAATCGAATTATGCGGCGCTGTTAATTTTTTCCGAATTATTCAAATTCCCGGGCCCCTAAAAAATGCCGGGCCTGGGGGGTTTCCCCCTGTCCCCCCCCCCCCCCCCTCTTGGCGGCCCTGACCGCAGAGGCAGACCTAGGCCAGTATTAAAAGGCCCGTTGTGATACCACCAACACTAGGAAAGTCAGTTCCGGGGCCCTGCCATATGGAAAATCCCGGTATTAACGGAATTCTCCACATAGCAGAATCCCGGGACTGACGTTCCTATACCGACACCATTACTCCTCCTCGAACTATTTAGATGACTTGATGAAGGCCATCAGGTCCTTTATGTCCAGCTCCGTGACCTGGCGTAGGCTAACCAGGAAGGGAACTCCCAAAAAGCGCATTCTCGCGCCACTTAAAGCCGGGCAGTTGCAGATGAGGTGCTCCACCGTTTCCTCCTCCTCATCCTCCTTACAACTCCTACAGCATCGTCGGTAGGGCACACCAAGTCTTTCTGCGTGCCTACCAATGAGGCAGTGCCCAGTTAATACGCCTATTAATATGGAGATTTCTCTTCTCCTTAGTGCATAAATTTGTCTTGATCTTTTATGATCCCATTTCGGCCAGGTTTCTTTGGATATCCGGCATCCTGGAGATTGCAGCCATCATTCGTTGGCTTGGCGGAGTGTGTACTCCTTCAGCATTAGCTTGCATGTGGCAAACGGCATACCTAAGCGCTCTTTATCCCGAAGAACCTGCTTGGTCGTGCCCTGCCTCGCAAGTTCGTCTGCCCTACAATTTCCCTCAATGTCCTATGCCCCGGGACCCATGTGAGGTTCACGCGATTCTGTTGGGCCATCTCTTGTAGAGATCGACGACAGCTGAGCGTCAGTTCAGAGTTGAACGAATAAGAGCCAAGGGATTTGATGGCCGCCTGGCTGTCGCTGAATATAAAAATGTCCTGTCCGATAGTGTGTTGGCCTATCCAAGCCGCGGCGTCCATGATTGCTGAAACTTCAGCCTGGAATACACTGCAGTGATCAGGTAGTCTGAAGGAGAGCTCAAGGTTCAGATCCTTTGAATAAACCCCTCCTCCAACTCTGCCGTCTAACTTCGAGCCATCAGTATAAATGGAAGTGCCGCCATGAGTGGCGGAACTCCGATCCGTGCTCTCCCATTCTTCCCTGCTGGGAATGTTGATTTTAAAACCGCTATCTCCGACTGTTGTGGTCGCACAACGATCTGTGCTCAGCGGAAGAAAGCTATAGGATCCCAAAATACAGGCGTGTCCAGTAGTGCTTTCGCCCCAGCTGGGCGTTCCCTTAGTGCCCTTCCAGATCGAGTGGCAAAATGCCAAGAATGGCCTGGAGTGCTTCATTGGGCGTTGTTCTTAACGCACCGCTTATACAGATCATGCAAGATCTGTGTACTTTACCTAGCAGATTAAGGTTTGTTGCCTTGCTCAGCGCAGGCCACCATACCACAACTCCAAAGAGCATGATTGGTCGAATGATTGCAGTGTAGATCCATTTGCATATTTTGGGGCTGAGCCCCCATTTCTTTCCAATGGCTCTTTTGCATGTGTAGAGTGCAATACACGCTTTCTTCTGGCGCTGAAGAACATTCTCCTTCCAGGTTAGTTTCCTATCCAGAACTCTGCTTAAGAACTTGGCTTTGTCAGCCAGGTTCAGGTGCACATCATTCAGTTTTGGTAGTATTAGCGGTGGTATCTTATAGCGGTTGGTGAAAAAAACCAGTTCTACTTTTCCCGGGTTGATGCTCAGTCCGCAGCGCGAGCACCATGAGGAAACCTCTCGCAGTGCTACTTGCATCAAGTCGCACAGGGTTTGTGGGAATTTGCCCCTATATACTAGAGCTAAGTCGTCTGCATATGCCACTACCTTCCCGCCCCCCAGCTTGTGTCTCGCAGCATCGAGTTGACAGTGAGGTTCCATAGAAGCGGGGAGAGAACACCACCCTGAGGCGTTCCCCTTGTGACATAGCGTGATAAGTCAACCGAGCCTAGTGATGAAACTAATCGTCTACCCCTTAGCAGTTGATCAATAAGTCCAATAAGAGACATGCTTATGCCCAGACTTGTTAAAGCGGTGTTTATAGCATCAGGGCTTATCTTGTTGAAGGCTCCTTCAATATCTAAAAAGGCCGCAAGACAGTACTCCTTCTCATACAGCGATTATTCAATAACTGAAACTAGGCTGTGAAGCGCAGTTTCTGTAGATTTCCCTTTGGTGTATGCATGCTGATAGCTACATATCAGGTTGCTATCAATAGTAGAGGAGAGGTAGTCATTTATTATCCTCTCGAAGGTTTTGAGCACAAAGGATGAGAGACTGATCGGCCTGAGGTCCTTGGGCTCGTAATGAGACGCCTTCCCCGCCTTAGGAATAAACACTACCGTGGCACTTCTCCAGGAGCACGGAATGTAGCTAAGAGAAAGTCAGGCTGTATAGAGAAATACCAGCCATTTGGCTGATGTCTCCAGCGTGTTTATGAGTTGTGCGGGAATAATCCCGTCTGGCCCGGCAGCCTTGAACGGTTCGAAGCTTTTAACCGCCCACCTAACCTTTTCCTCCGTGATGGGTATGTATACAGCCAGGTTTTTTGTAGGTGCTACGGGTTCCTCAACTTGCGAAGTGCGTATTCAAGAGCAGCTCTAGGGTTTCCCTCTCCGTGCTGGTCCAGGATCCGTCAGGTTTGCGCAAATAGCTTGTGCCTGTTTGAGTTTTTGAGAGCACTCGTCTAAGTCTCGTTGTATCGTCGAAATTTTCGACCCCAGTGCAGAAATTTCTCCACGATACTCTCTTCGCCTGCCTCAGAGCTTTTTTGTAGGCCCTGAGTTTAACTTTATATTCGAGCCATTGAGTCTCCGTGCCAAGGCTCCTGGCCTTATTAAATTGTGTCCTACATGATTTTCGGAGCGAGTCCAGGTCGAAGGACCACCAATGCGGCCTATGTTTACCGCGTGGTTTTGGCACTGGGCAAGCCTGCTCTAAGGCATTCGAGAGCGCCGTTGTAAAGGTCTTTACCAGATCCTCCAACTCCCCTACTGATGACGGGACTTGTGGGGGCAGTGCTGGTAAGTCCCTAGATAGTATTTCATTGTGTAGCTGCCAGTTAGTGTTACGTGGGTTGCGTTTCATAACCGGCTGCTCAACAGAAAAGTCTAGAACTATTTCTACGTACCGGTGGTCGGATAATGAGTGCTCATCGAGAACGCGCCATTTTCTGACCCACTCATAAGCGCCTTCGCTGCAAATAGTGAGATCTATTACCTCCCTACGGGTTTTAGTAATAAACGTAGGTTCGTTACCCACGTTGCAAACTACCAGGTTAGTTGTTAACAAATAGTCAAACAACGACTCTCCTCTAGCATTGATATCGGAGCTTCCCCACTGGACGTGATGAGCATTGGCGTCAGTTCCGATAATAAGATGACCCATGGAAAAATTTGCCCCAGGTCTTTTACCTCCCTCTGTGGCGGAGGTTCTTCGGCGTCGTAGGGCATATAGACCGACGCCATCGTCAGACTGGTACTGTCGACTTTTAAACTGGCAGCTGTAACGTCACCATTGGTATAGTTGGGCAAGAGAAATGCATTCAGCTCAGACTTAACCAAAATACAGGCTCTAACCCTGCCCCCTCGCTGGCTCGAATAAGCTTAAAAGCCTTAGTCCCCAAACCGCAAATCCTTGAGCTGTTGACCCAGGGTTCTTGGATGAGGACCACATCTATGTCGCCTTTAGAGAGACGACTGATTAAATCACCACCAAAATGAGAGTGCTCAGACTTCCCTGCCACCATGTCGTCGAGTTCCACCTCGTCTGGAGGCTTATCTTTCAACGACGATTTGTTCAGACCACGGTTTGGCGTGGCAGAGATCCTGCTAACTGTGGCAGTGTCAACGTTGGTGCGCTAAGGACTAGCTGCTATCACTGTGACGTTGAGGTCTTCGCCGTCCAGCAGGCTGTCTCCCATCTCCGAGCTGTTCACTGCTCCTTCGCCATTTGACGTGGCAGATACCATACTTTCCGCGTCGGACAGCTCCGACTCCCCTTCCGGCACTGCGATGTCCGAGTCCTCCGGTGCAGCCGAAATAGCAGCGCGCTGTGCATCGCCGCGGTATACGTGGATCACGATCTGACCAATGCCGTAGTGCACTCGTCCATTGCACCGTTTAAGAGGCTCGAGTGCCTCCTTATTCAAGGTGAAGGCCACTTGCCTGTCTGGCCCTACCGTGTCCTCGACCAGATTGACACCCCAGTCCTGCGTCGGGAGAGACGGGTTCATGATCCTCAGCATCCTGAGAATTCTCTCAGGTTCAGCAGGGATAGCAGGAATCCACGCTCTTGCCCTTGGCCGAGCCGGGATGTCCTTCCAGTCGACAACCTCTTCTTGCCCCTTGGTAGATCTCACCTAGTCTTGCAGCTGCTGCCTTGTACAGTGCAACAGTTTTTGCATCCTCGCAAGCGAATACCTTGATTCGGCCCTGGTGCCATCCCGCATCAGAACCCATCGGAGTGGCACCCGGAGACTCATCCATAATGTCGAGAAGGGCGTTACCGATAGCGTTCCGGACGTACCGCCACTGGTCCCTAGGGATGGCCCAGCTTTCATTACCTCGGTCAATGACACCTATGAGGATCCTATCCTTAGTCGCTTCAGCAAAGCTGAGTTTACCCATTACGGGGGCGTGTTGCTGCCGCTTCGGGTGAGGTTTCAAATCCACGTCCGATCTCTGGCGTTTGAAGGAATTTATATTAACCTTCTTTGGCGCGTAATCGCTTTGGAAGTTCGGTAAGATAGCTTCAGCCATCTCCACCGTCTTTCTAGCATTCGGCGATAGCGTCTCTTGTGAAATACCCTCGTATTTCTTCAGGATCCTTGCGGCCGCTCTTTTGTCCAAGTACTCAGAGCGACTGGGAGATGTCTTTTGGGGCAAGTTTCGACCCGTAGTTGCCATCGCGGTCGTTCCCTTTTGAATCTCTGGGACCAGGTCGTGAGACCACTGCCACAGACGTTAAAGACTTGGTTTCGGTACCGGCACTTACTAGGGCTCTAGCATCAGCCGTTGTTGGCTTCACCGTGTTTGTACCGGTACTTACTTTGGGGATTACCCCCTTATTATCCAGAGCTAATCGACTCGTAGTTGCCATCGCTGTCGATCTCTCGGCTGATAAAGAAATGGAGTTTGTCCTCCGACGTTGCGTTCTCGCTTGCTCCAGCATTTTCCTCCTCTGCTGTGCAGTATACATGGTTGTATTATTAGTTTTAGGGTTTTTATTACTATTTTTCATCTTGTTCGTACGACCCCTCGCCGGGCAAGGCCAGTTTAGGGTCAAAGGAAGAGTATGGGGAATGTGTCGTCCGCCGCGACAGAGCCCCATACCGCGGTAAGGCCATAGTTACTCTCCGAGGCGGCCCGGTATCAGAGAGGCTCCGTTCGATTACAGCCACGATTTGCCTCCCGGCTGCAAACGTCCAATGGGCACGTGGTCGCATAACACCCTGGATTGGGAGGGGGAAGATCTTAGTCGTCGCGCCAGAGAGGCTTGGCTTCTCTCGTGATGTAGTACCGGCGGCGCTATGATCACAAGGGCAGCGCAGCCCTGTGGCTATCGACTTAAGCCCTCGTACCGCGGCAAGGTGTCCACCCTTCACGAGGGAAAATCCCGGTAGGTCTTTCCCATCCTCACCATACATACCCTGGCATGCTCTACGGCGAGATTGGTTTTATTTCATGGCCAATCTCCCTGACAAGCCAAATAGTGAAATTGCATACACGTAGGTGCATCTGTACACATATAGATCTGCGTATGTGCCTCCACGGCCGAGCCGAATACATATATGTTAAAATAAGCTTGCCCTCACCCTTTTCCCTCGTAATAAAACCCCCACCTACAACCTTACATTTTGTCTGAAATATTTGTTTTTTGTTGTCGGTTGTAGTTTTACAATTTAGTAAACCATCCAGGTTTTCTTAATTATTTATCACTTTTTTCCTTAGGAAAACTTATAATAATTCTCTTCATTTTTTTGCACCTGCCGTCTCCACCCTATCCGGTTGATTCAAACTTTTTTTTCCGGATGTCCGAAATTGTCTAAGTTTGGTTTTATGGATTAGTTTCCTTCTTAATAGCTTTTGGTAAAAGGAGGTGCTACATTTCATGTGCATCCGAAGCCGTAATAAAGCACAATGAAACACTAGCTTGAAATCAAAGCTAGCGATTGATCTGGCTGAGCATTGCTTAGAGAGGGGACATCTTGCGCATGATCGATAGGGAGTGGGCATAGATGCATTTGGGTTTTTCTCTTTCTTTTTCAGCACAGGTGCTCTGCAGTGGCGCCATTGGAGCAAGTGACTTGGTGAGTGGAAAATTAACTACATGTATATATGCCCGTATGTATGTACGTCTATTGAGCGCGTAATCCCATTCTGCTCCCAAGGTAGAGAAAGGGATTGATGCCAGGAAGCAAAAACGAAGGAATATACGTACATACATAACCACCACTTCGGACACACAATCACACGCACATAATTACACAACACTCAATTTTATTTTTTTTTACTTTTTAATATATATAACTATCACCTTGAACTTGAAATTTAAAACTAGGTCAGTGGAACAACCAACAGCTGATCGAAAGATCAACGGCCGCTACATTAGGCGGTATTAGACCTTTATCTTTTTATTATAATATTTTCTGAGTTTGGGGGAGTCCAAAAAATAATAATATAGTAAAACTGATCAGTTTGTTGTTCATTACATTCGAATTTCACGAAGTATTGCTTTCGTTTTGCTTTTTCTTTTTCTTTTTGGATTCATTTGAATTTTAATATTTTTCTATTACATATATCAGTACCCAAATGCCAAATTAGATATTACTTAGTCTATAAGTTTTTTCTTTCATATCTTATACTTGGATTTAACTATATAATTATATAACTATAATAATCATATTTGAAGTCAGGTTAAAATAATAAGATCAGGAATTCACTGAATAAAATTTTTTAATGTTTGGTTGAAATTCTTTTGGACATCATTGCTAAGATGCAAGGTTAACTTCGTTATTTGGGTGTGGGTGGTGCGCTTGACCGACAGATGGACATACGTCAGGCTTTGGGGGCAAGGTAAGTAATCAGGAGTCAGCACAGTGCCCATGGTTTCGCGCAGCTGCGCGGAAACGGGTGGGAAGACTCCACCTGACACGACAGGCCTCGCCTTTATCGTCACAACCTTTTCCTTTTTGCGATTTTTCCCCTTTTTGCTTGCAACTTACATTTTCTTCTATTTTCTCACATATGCAGGTATGAACCCCTTTTTGTTCTTGTGGCTGTAGGTGAGGATGGTGCCCCACGCCGACGAGCTAGCCTGGGATGCAAGCATACCTGCTTGCCACCACTCCTCATCCAACAATCTACCAGCTACATAACAATGGCACCCAACGTTAATAGCCCACTTAAATTGCTTTTCATTTTTACCACCATTGCTATTTTTTTTTCGATCATTAAATCGTTAACTTCTTTCCTTTTTTTGTTTTTGTTCTTTTATATAATGTTGCTTACCTATCCATAGTTACTTGCCTTTCCTTCTTTTGACTTTGGACAGGGACCGTCACGATGTCAGTGCTATTCGGATTTATCCTGATAGCTTGTGGCATCATGACAAATAGAGTAGGAGGAAGCTAAGTGACCATACCAGGATTCCCTTGCCAGTGCCGTAGATAGGGAGGGGATTTGGGGGATGAATCCCCCCATGGGAAATTTTATTGATTTTATTTTACAAAAACGAGTTACAGATCTTAATATTAAATTCTAGGGGTCTATCAGTTCTAGTTTAGATTTTGCAGACCTTACCCAATTTTTGGTATAAAACTGTTAATATTGATTAGTAATTGATTGATTAGAGGGTTTTTTTAACTGGTAATGATTATTTTAATTGCTTTCAAATTGATTACGATTAGAAAAAAAAAATAAAATTGGGGTCCATAATTTGAATAAAAAATTGCACCATATAGCAGGACGGGTACGATGAGTGACTTATAGAGTGTTGTTTTTGTTCGTCGAGAGAGGACTTTACTTCTAAATTGCCTACTCAGCCCCAAGTAGCATTTGTTTGCAAGAGTTATCCTTCGATGTATTTCCAGGCCTACATTGTTAGTATTAATGCTGCTTCCCAGGTATACAAAGTCCCTTACTACCTCGAAATTATTGCTGCCAACAGTGGCGTGGTTGCCAAGATGCGAATGCGCTGACTCTTTGCATGATGCCAGCAGGTACTTCGTTTTACCTTCGTTCACCACCAAGCCCATTTTTTCCGCTTCTTTTTCTAATTTGGAGTACGCAGAAGTTACGGCGGGGTTGTTGAGGCCAATGATGCAGATATCGTCGTTCGAGCGCGATTAAGTTCTGAAGCTTGAATTATTTTATCCAACATCAAATTAAAGAAATCGCTCGGAGAGGTCCCTCCCAATTCTGACGGAGCTGGTGGTATTGTTCAGCGTCATTTTGCACAGCCGTATAAAATTTGCTGGGAAACCAAAATCAGACATAGCGGCATACAGGCAACTCCTTTTCGTGCTGTCGAAGGCGCTCAGGACTAGCTGCTATCACTGTGACGTTGAGGTCTTCCCCGTCCAGCAGGCTGTCTCCCATCTCCGAGCTGTTCACTGCTCCTTCGCCATTTGACGTGGCAGATACCATACTTTCCGCGTCGGACATCTCCGACTCCCCTTCCGGCACTGCGATGTCCGAGTCCTCCGGTGCAGCCGAAATAGCAGCGCGCTGTGCATCGCCGCGGTATACGTGGATCACGATCTGACCAATGCCGTAGTGCACTCGTCCAATGCACCGTTTAAGGGGCTCGAGTGCCTCCTTATTCAAGGTGAAGGCCACTTGCCTGTCTGGCCCTACCGTGTCCTCGACCAGATTGACACCCCAGTCCTGCGTCGGGAGAGACGGGTTCATGATCCTCAGCATCCTGAGAATTCTCTCAGGTTCAGCAGGGATAGCAGGAATCCACGCTCTTGCCCTTGGCCGAGTCGGGATGTCCTTCCAGTCGACAACCTCTTCTTGCCCCTTGGTAGATCTCACCTAGTCTTGCAGCTGCTGCCTTGTACAGTGCAACAGCTTTCATTACCTCGGTCAATGACGCCTATGAGGATCCTATCCTTAGTCGCTTCAGCAAAGCTGAGTTTAACCATTACGGGGGCGTGTTGCTGCCGCTTCGGGTGAGGTTTCAAATCCACGTCCGATCTCTGGCGTTTGAAGGAATTTATATTAACCTTCTTTGGCGCGTAATCGCTTTGGAAGTTCGGTAAGATAGCTTCAGCCATCTCCACCGTCTTTCTAGCATTCGGCGATAGCGTCTCTTGTGAAATACCCTCGTATTTCTTCAGGATCCTTGCGGCCGCTCTTTTGTCCAAGTACTCAGAGCGACTGGGAGATGTCTTTTGGGGTAAATTTCGACCTGTAGTTGCCATCGCGGTCGTTCCCTTATTTGAATCTCTGGGACCAGGTCGTGAGAGCACTGCCACAGACGTTAAAGACTTGGTTTTGGTACCGGCACTTACTAGGGCTCTAGCATCAGCCGTTGTTGGCTTCACCGTGTTTGTACCGGTACTTACTTTGGGGATTGCCCCCTTATTATCCAGAGCTAATCGACTCGTAGTTGCCATCGCTGTCGATCTCTCAGCTGATAAAGAAATGGAGTTTGTCCTCCGACGTTGCGTTCTCGCTTGCTCCAGCATTTTCCTCCTCTGCTGTGCAGTATACATGGTTGTATTATTAGTTTTAGGGTTTTTATTACTATTTTTCATCTTGTTCGTACGACCCCTCTCCGGGCAAGGCCAGTTTAGGGTCAAAGGAAGAGTATGGGGAATGTGTCGGCCGCCGCGGCAGAGCCCCATACCGCGGTAAGGCCATATTTACTCTCCGAGGCGGCCCGGTATCAGAGAGGCTCCGTTCGATTAGAGCCACGATTTGCCTCCCGGCTGCAAACGTCCAATGGGCACGTGGTCGCATAACACCCTGGATTGGGAGGGGGGAGATCTTAGTCGTCGCGCCAGAGAGGCTTTGCTTCTCTCGTGATGTAGTACCGGCGGCGCTATGATCACAAGGGCAGCGCAGCCCTGTGGCTATCGACTTAAGCCCTCGTACCGCGGCAAGGTGTCCACCCTTGACGAGGGAAAATCCCGGTAAGTCTTTCCCATCCTCACCATACATACCCTGGCATGCTCTACGGCGAGATTGGTTTTATTTCATGGCCAATCTCCCTGACAAGCCAAATAGTGAAATTGCATACACGTAGGTGCATCTGTACACATATAGATCTGCGTATGTGCCTCCACGGCCGAGCCGAATTCATATTTGTTAAAATAAGCTTGCCCTCACCCTTTTCCCTCGTAATAAAACCCCCACCTACAACCTTACATTTTGTCTGAAATATTTGTTTTTTGTTGTCGGTTGTAGTTTTACAATTTAGTAAACCATCCAGGTTTTCTTAATTATTTATCACTTTTTTTCCTTAGGAAAACTTTTAATAATTCTCTTCATTTTTTTGCACCTGCCGTCTCCACCCTATCCGGTTGATTCAAACTTTTTTTCCGGATGTCCGAAATTGTCTAAGTTTGGTTTTATGGATTAGTTTCCTTCTTAATAGCTTTTGGTAAAAGGAGGTGCTGCATTTCATGTGCATCCGAAGCCGTAATAAAGCACAATGAAACACTAGCTTGAAATCAAAGCTAGCGATTGATCTGGCTGAGCATTGCTTAGAGAGGGGACATCTTGCGCATGATCGATAGGGAGTGGGCATAGATGCATTTGGGTTTTTCTCTTTCTTTTTCAGCACAGGTGCTCTGCAGTGGCGCCATTGGAGCAAGTGACTTGGTGAGTGGAAAATTAACTACATGTATATATGCCCGTATGTATGTACGTCTATTGAGCGCGTAATCCCATTCTGCTCCCAAGGTAGAGAAAGGGATTGATGCCAGGAAGCAAAAACGAAGGAATATACGTACATACATAACCACCACTTCGGACACACAATCACACGCACATAATTACACAACACTCAATTTTATTTTTTTTTACTTTTTAATATATATAACTATCACCTTGAACTTGAAATTTAAAACTAGGTCAGTGGAACAGCCAACAGCTGATCGAAAGATCAACGGCCGCTGCATTAGGCGGTATTAGACCTTTATCTTTTTATTATAATATTTTCTGAGTTTGGGGGAGTCCAAAAAATAATAATATAGTAAAACTGATCAGTTTGTTGTTCATTACATTCGAATTTCACGAAGTATTGCTTTCGTTTTGCTTTTTCTTTTTCTTTTTGGATTCATTTGAATTTTAATATTTTTCTATTACATATATCAGTACCCAAATGCCAAATTAGATATTACTTAGTCTATAAGTTTTTTCTTTCATATCTTATACTTGGATTTAACTATATAATTATATAACTATAGTAATCATATTTGAAGTCAGGCTAAAATAATAAGATCAGGAATTCACTGAATAAAATTTTTTAATGTTTGGTTGAAATTCTTTTGGACATCATTGCTAAGATGCAAGGTTAACTTCGTTATTTGGGTGTGGGTGGTGCGCTTGACCGACAGATGGACATACGTCAGGCTTTGGGGGCAAGGTAAGTAATCAGGAGTCAGCACAGTGCCCATGGTTTCGCGCAGCTGCGCGGAAACGGTTGGGAAGACTCCACCTGACACGACAGGCCTAGCCTTTATCGTCACAACCTTTTCCTTTTTGCGATTTTTCCCCTTTTTGCTTGCAACTTACATTTTCTTCTATTTTCTCACATATGCAGGTATGAACCCCTTTTTGTTCTTGTGGCTGTAGGTGAGGGTGGTGCCCCACGCCGACGAGCTAGCCTGGGATGCAAGCATACCTGCTTGCCACCACTCCTCATCCAACAATCTACCAGCTACATAACAATGGCACCCAACGTTAATAGCCCACTTAAATTGCTTTTCATTTTTACCACGATTCCTATTTTTTTTTCGATCATTAAATCGTTAACTTCTTTCCTTTTTTTGTTTTTGTTCTTTTATATAATGTTGCTTACCTATCCATAGTTACTTGCCTTTCCTTCTTTTGACTTTGGACAGGGACCGTCACGATGTCAGTGCTATTCGGATTTATCCTGATAGCTTGTGGCATCATGACAAATAGAGTAGGAGGAAGCTAAGTGACCATACCAGGATTCCCTTGCCAGTGCCGTAGATAGGGAGGGGATTTGGGGGATGAATCCCCCCATGGGAAATTTTATTGATTTTATTTTACAAAAACGAGTTACAGATCTTAATATTAAATTCTAGGGGTCTATCAGTTCTAGTTTAGATTTTGCAGACCTTACCCAATTTTTGGTATAAAACTGTTAATTTTGATTAGTAATTGATTGATTAGAGGGTTTTTTTAACTGGTAATGATTATTTTAATTGCTTTCAAATTGATTACGATTAGAAAAAAAAAATAAAATTGGGGTCCATAATTTGAATAAAAAATTGCACCATATAGCAGGACGGGTACGATGAGTGACTTATAGAGTGTTGTTTTTGTTCGTCGAGAGAGGACTTTACTTCTAAATTGCCTACTCAGCCCAAAGTAGCATTTGTTTGCAAGAGTTATCCTTCGATGTATTAATGCTGCTTCCCAGGTATACAAAGTCCCTTACTACCTCGAAATTATTGCTGCCAACAGTGGCGTGGTTGCCAAGATGCGAATGCGCTGACTCTTTGCATGATGCCAGCAGGTACTTCGTTTTACCTTCGTTCACCACCAAGCCCATTTTTTCCGCTTCTTTTTCTAATTTGGAGTACGCAGAAGTTACGGCGCGGTTGTTGAGGCCAATGATGCATATATCGTCGTTCGAGCGCGATTAAGTTCTGAAGCTTGAATTATTTTCTCCAACATCAAATTAAAGAAATCGCTCGGAGAGGTCCCTCCCAATTCTGACCGAGCTGGTGGTATTGTTCAGCGTCATTTTGCACAGCCGTATAAAATTTGCTGGGAAACCAAAATCAGACATAGCGGCATACAGGCAACTCCTTTTCGTGCTGTCGAAGGCGGCATCCTTTTCTCACGGTTTTTTTTTCAAGATTTGGGGTATTGTAAAAATCTGGTCGACTGTAGATTTACCAGGTCTGAAGCCACACTGATAAGGTCCATTCAGTCGGTTTTCGCCAGGGTTCAGTCTTTCGCACAATACGCTTGGTAGGACCTTATATGCGATTCTCAAAAGGCTGATTCACGATAGTTGGGGCAGTTTGCGGGATCACCCTTCTTATGGATTGGGCAGAGAACACTTAGATTCCAATCTTCAGGCATGCATTCATCTGACCATATTCTGCACAAGAGCTGGTGCATGCACCTTACGAGCTCCTCGCCGCCGCATTTGAATAGCTCAGCGGGCAGGACATCAGCACACGCCGTGCTCGTCTTCGATTGTGGGGTCCGGTTCGTGCTCTTCTCTGGATTGTAGCTCTGTTCCTCCGTTTAGAAGGGCAGAGAAGTGATCCCTCCATAACCTGCCCCAGGTTTAAAACCTTCCGACATTCGACGGGTTTTTTGATACAATTTTCGGACGTTGCTTCTGCTGGCTAGCATTTCAAGCTCTTCGATTTCACGCTTTTCCGCTTCCCTATTCATCTCACGGTAGTGTTCACACACGCTCCTGTTGTTGTTGTTGTAGCGAGGTGTAGCCCTGCCTAAATGTCAGACAGGGTCACCCCGAGTGTATTGCTCTTGGCCGGGTCGATATAAGAAAACGCTCCGGGTCGTTTCGGCACGATGGGTACAGCACAAGTACTGGTACCGTTCTCGTAGAACCGGCAATACAAGAAACTAGCCGAGAAGGCTATGTAGGTCATTTAGCGTTACCCAGGGTGCACCAACTGGGAGGCGACCTACCTTTACACTCCTCGTTGCATTCGCTTTTAACGTCGCCTTATAGGCATCGTCCTTTCTTTTGACTGCGTCTTTGCACGCTCTGTCATCGTACCAGCTGTTTTTTCACTTGCCGGAATCCAATTATCCACTGCTCATGCACTCCGTTGGGTTGAATTGTGCTCTCAGAGAGCAGGTGTGCGAGTCGTTCTGCGAAATCATTGGCTGCCTGTTGTGACTGCGGTTTTTCGAAGTGCAGCTTTCCTTGCGTTTTTTGTGGCGCTTCTTTTGTTGCACTTAGGCGGGTACGAATCTTGGCTGCTACCAAGTAGTGATCGGGGTCAATGTTCATCGTACGTACGCCCATAACGCTGGAAGCGAGCCGTCCGTCTATCACAAAGTGATCGATCTGGTTGCGTATTTTCCGATATGGCGATAGCCATGTGACTTGAAGGATCTTTTTATGCTTCAACCTGGTGCTGGGCACGACCATGTTTCGTGCACCGGCGAAGTCCATTAGACTGAATTCATTTGGCGAAGTCTCATGATGTAGGCTGAACTTTCCAACAATGGAGGCAAATACACCCTCTTTGCCCACCCTGGTGTTAAAGTCGCCAAGCATGACTTTGATATCATGACGGGGGCAGCGCTCATAAGTTTCTTCTAATTTCGCGTAGAATGCATCTTTTTCCACGTCGTCCTTGTCCTCGGTCGGTGCGTGCACGCAGATAAACGATATGGTGAAAAATCGTAGTTTAATTCGGATTGTGGCGAGACGCTCATTCACGGCTGTGAAGGAAACTACATGTTATAAAAGTTTCTTTCCTACCACAAAAACCGACGCAGAATCTGCGCTCATTAGTATGGCCGCTCCAGTAAACATTGCAGGTTCGGATGATCTTATAACCTTGCCCCGCCCATCGCATTTCTTGTTTAGCGGTGATTTTTTTTTTAATTTTTTTTGATTATTTTAAATTTTGTTGTTAAAAGTATAAACATCTGTGTATCTTTGAATGCAAATATATACACCTACGTACACTTTGGGGCTCATGGATTTCTAGAATGCACCTTGAACGCTAAGCATACCTATGTACATATGAGAAAAAATGCCAGGTTTGATGGTTATATGGGTTGGAGTGATGATAATTTGTCCCTTTTATATCTAAACGGATAGTGACGGACATTTCTCGTTTGATACCCTACGGCTACGGTTGGATAGTTCTATTTGAACACTTAGGTATAAGTATGCTACAGAAATTAAAACATAAGCATACCAACTATATCCATTTAATTTACTATCGCACAGTATCAATATATAAATACACAGAGCCAACAATGCCTAATAAAATAGAACAAAAGTCATATGATATCTCTATAGATTTTCTTCAAGAAGAAGTTCTTTTTAAATTTGAAGAGAAAATCTTATTAATGTTTACAAAGGGAAATCTTGCAAAAAACAAACCGATTTCTTAGGGTTCCTAACAAGAAGATTTGACTTATTAACTGATTTCCGCATAATTGTATGTATTAATAAGATGATCTTAGGGTTCCTAACGAGAAGCAGTGTTGCCAGGGAAAAAATTTTTTTTGAGCTAGATTCGAGAAAAAAAGGAGCTAAAAAAGAGCTAGAATTTTAGAAAAAGAGCTAAAAAAGCACTAAAGTATTTTGTATGTAAGTTTTTACATTTATTTCATATTTCACTTTAATAATATTTAAAAGTTATAAAAAGGTGTAATAAACTCAACAAAAAAAAAAAAATAAGGTACGAAAGAATTCATTAATATTACTGTTTTTAACATACATAACGCATATACATACATATGTAACTCGTTTTAGACATGGCAATATATCACACAGTCGATATAATAAAAATACCTCCAGCTAGAACTTGGGCGGCCATATATTTTTAAAATTACATTAAACCCCGATTATATGTTCTTGATAACTTATAAAGCTTGATAAATAATTAAGAAAAAAATATTTAATTTTGCGTAAAACTCAAAAAAATAATATTATACCAAGCAGAATAATATTATCAAGCAGAATCGGGGGCAAATCTGTTCAGAATCTTGTGCAAATGGTCTAGCATCACGACATTTGTAACATATTTTCACAATAAACTTCTAAATATATGTACTTTGACATTTATTGTGTAAATATGCTACAAATGCTTTGATGCTAGCAAATCAAAGAATTAAAAAAAAAAAATCAATGGCAAACAAAAGTAGGTTATGATACAACAAATGCGAACATTTTTGAAGTATTTTTTAATATCAAAAATAAGATAGAAAACTTTACCTGGAAGTAGGTTTTATCATGGTTACGATGACAAAAATACGACTAAACTAATAACTTTATTGTATTTACGAAGACGAGCCAAGCCATGTGTGCAGAATGCTAGATTTCGAAATCTATTATTTCATCTTCAGAAGATGAATTATTGTTATTATTGCTATCTTCATATATATAAGTTTTTTTCATTAATTTTAAGAGGTCATTGCTTATTTCAGTCATTACATCATTTATTCAGTCTCTTGAGACCACTTCTTATTGTCAGAAGCGAATTTAACATATCTAGACTCATTTTGTTTCTTCGTTTGTTTTTTATCAAATTCATAATCGAAAACGTTCTTTCAATTTCAGCATTACTTAGCGGCAGTAATAGGAGTTTAAAAACAAATTCGACAAGCTCTTCAAACGGGTTTTCATTCAACGCATTTCTAAACTCTTTTACCTCAGACCAAAAGCTTAAAGTTGAAGTAACATCATTCCAATTTGTGAGATAGATATTTTTCCACTGCATTTCTATCCTAGTTATTTCATCAATGCTATACTTGTTGCTTTCATTTTCGAAATAAGAAAATACCTGAGGCTTTACGACTCTTAATGTGCTTTCAGCCGAAAAGAAATCTATTTTTCTTAGAGTTTCTATATTTTGTGGCAAACGTTGTCTTAATTGTTCAATCAATTTAATAACAAAATCACGACATATATGGCGTATCTTTTCCTCAGTATAATCATCTATGCATTTATCTTCTTTTTTTTTGCGCATGTATTCTTCAAATGTATAATGGAAATAAGGTCGGGATATCAAAACCTTCGTAACATCTGAAGTTAAAGGATCAAAACTATCAGATGGTGAGACTACAAAGTTGCACAAGCTAGAAAGCAAATATGCGACCTCAGAAAACAGATTAGTAGGATCCGCTACATTGCTCTCGAATAGCTTGTTCTTTTTCTGGACTTCATATAAAATAGGTTTTAAAAATTGTAGATATGCCAAATTCTCATCATTGTACATTTTTGAAAGAATTTTAGCCTTGTAACACGATTCCCTCAAAGAAGCAATACCGAAATGGGGTTTTAGCTCGAACCATTGCTCAACTATTCGCTTAATAGCTGGTTCTACAGATAACCACCGCGTATCACACGCTCGAGTAATTTTTAGGGGCTCGAGCCCATCGTTTATTGCAGAGAATAAAGATTCGTAATGCTTTTGTCGTGATACTGATTTTGAAAACCACTTATAACTGGCTTCGCTAACAATAAACTCAATTTCATTCGGCATACTTGCGGATGCAGCAGACACAGCTAATTGTATTGAGTGACATATGCACGGAATAAGTTTAATGTCAGGATTGAGCTCTTTTAGCTGCGCTATAACACCGTTATTAACGCCTACCATAACACTAGCATTGTCGGTTCCAAGGCCAACCATGTCTTTGAAACTTAACTTGTATTCCTTCATTGTATTTGTTATTGCTAAAACAATGCCATTAGCTGTGCAGTTATCCAGCTCTGCCAGTTTTAAAAATGTATTTACTATAGCTTTATTTTTTGTGCTGTAGTACCTTACTACAATTCCGACGTATTTTTTTATGGTAATGTCAGTTGCCTCATCAACAATTAAACTAAATTTGCTGCCGGCCATATCATCCATCAGTATTTTTTTTAAAATAAGGGAACAAAACATTTTTGATCACGGCGCTACACTTTGTTCGACGCAATCTTAAATTTTGAGCAATAACGCTATCAGGAAAAATATGACTTTGTACACCGGTTAAATGATCCACTACTCTTATCGAGGAATGCACGGCTACATACAAGGAATCGGATAATTCCGCGATGTGCATCTTACTGTTGGCTGATTGCAATTTTATTAACGCTTGTTTGCCACTTACAAATGGGCCTACTGCAGTTAAGTGCTTACTTGTCTTAACATGTCTAAGAAGTCCATGTAACTTCGGCTTTAATTTGCAATGGCAGTATTTGCATGTCAGAATATCACCAGTCTGTAAAATCCAATTTTTTAAGCGCTTATCCTTAAACCAAGCGGCTCGTGGCTCCTGTTCGTATGTTCTGCAAAAATATGACAATAAATAAGTACTGATTTACCTACATACATATGCATGCAGATAGAAATGAACAAGTGAAGAATAATAGTATTTCCTGCGAACAGACGCACAAAAACACTTTAACCTTATTTCCGGTTTTTTTTATAGAATGGGCATTAGTTATTCACTTATTTTATTGAAATATTCTATTATCATTACCTTGGCCGTTTACTGGAGCAAATTTTATCAGAGGCATCATCACTTTCGCCTTCATCGCTTGCACTACCTTCTTCGCTTTCACTGCCTTCCTCGCTTTGCATATCTTCCTCGCTTTCACTGGTATCTTCTGCTTCTGGCGCTTTCCTTTTTCTTAAAAATCTACAAAATAAATCATTTAAATATTAGGAAAGTTTATATTTTTACATACAATAAGCTTACCTTTCCATTTTGAAATTTTGTTCGCAAAATAAACATATGGCATTTAGGAATGTTACTCGACAGAGTTAATCGATAGGTATTTGTTATCGGTTAAGGAAACTGAGTTTCCACATGATACATAAGGAAACTAATAAAACCAAATTTCAACGTCGTTTATAAAACAAATAAAAACGTTTTTAATTTCACAATACAATTTGTCCAAATAAATTTGGAGCTAAAAAGAGCTAAAATTGAAAAAAAAGTGCTAGAAAAAGAGCTAGGAGCTAAAACCGAATTTTGGAGCTAAAGGCAAAAAAAAAGAGCTAGATCTAGCTCCAAAAGCACCAAAATGGCTACACTGACGAGAAGATTTGACTTATTAATGTTTTCAAAGAGAAATCTTGCAGAAAATGAATTGATTTCTTAGGGTTCCTAACAAGAACATTTTACTTATTAATGTTTTCAAAGAGAAATCTTGCAGAAAATGAATTGATTTCTTAGGGTTCTTTTTAATAAGATGATCTTAGGGTTCCTAACAAGAAGATATGACTTATTAACTGATTTCCGCATAATTGTATGTGTTAATAAGATGATCTTAGGGTTCCTAACAAAAAGATTTGACTTATTAATGTTTTCAAAGGGAAATCTTGCAGAAAATGAATTGATTTCTTAGAGTTCCTAACAAGAAGATTCGACTTATTAATGTTTTCAAAATGAAATCACATATTATTGAGAAGATCTTCTTTTTAATATTTCAAATAAAAAAATAAAAATTATATTTCAGAGTTCTTATATTGTCTTCGAGAACTTCAGATTATCAGTTACGATTCAGTTTTAGATTTCTCTTGTATTGCCTTTACCTTCTTATGTTGCCTTTTATATTTCCTTCAAGCCATCTCACCGCACTCTTCCTTACATTGCCTTCCACACTTGCCATATTGCCTCCACCGCGAATCGAACTAACCACATATTGAATGCTGAACACAGGTGCTTAACATCGAGCCATCGGGTACTTCTGCTTCTCAGCGTATAATTGTTCTACATGATGTGTGCTGATGATGATGCAAGATTTCCCTTTGAAAATATTAATAAGTCAAATCTTCTTGTTAGGAACCCTAAGATCATCTTATTAACACATACAATTATGCGGAAATCAGTTAACAAGTCATATCTTCTTGTTAGGAACCCTAAGATCATCTTATTAAAAAGAACCCTAAGAAATCATTTCGTTTTCTGCAAGATTTCCCTTTGAAAACATTAATAAGTCAAATCTTTTTGTTAGGAACCCTAAGATCATCTTATTAACACATACAATTATGCGGAAATCAGTTAATAAGTCATATCTTCTTGTTAGGAACCCTAAGATCATCTTATTAAAAGAACCCTAAGAAATCATTTCGTTTTCTGCAAGATTTCCCTTTGAAAACATTAATAAGTCAAATCTTCTTGTTAGGAACCCTAAGATCATCTTATTAAAAAGAACCCTAAGAAATCATGTCGTTTTCTGCAAGATTTCCCTTTGAAAAAATTAATAAGTCAAATCTTCTTGTTAGGAACCCTAAGATCATCTTATTAACACATACAATTATGCGGAAATCAGTTAATAAGTCATATCATCTGGTTAGGAACCCTAAGATCATCTTATTAAAAAGAACCCTAAGAAATCATTTCGTTTTCTGCAAGATTTCCCTTTGAAAACATTAATAAGTCAAATCTTCTTGTTAGGAACCCTAGGATCATCTTATTAAAATAAGAATTTTTCCTTTTTCATCTTTTTTTCATATTTTTAAGGAAATCTTGAAAAGATTTTCTTATTAATAACACATACAAAAAGAAATCGAAAAGAAATAAGAAGAAATTGCACTTAATAATATCAATAAGAATTTCCTCATTAAACCAAATAGATTTGCGTATAGTTTTTTTTCGTTTCCGCCGT
The DNA here is from genome assembly GCA_964058755.1 of Campiglossa producta. Taxonomy (NCBI): domain Eukaryota; kingdom Metazoa; phylum Arthropoda; class Insecta; order Diptera; family Tephritidae; genus Campiglossa; species Campiglossa producta. Next base: position 5,825 of record CAXKVI010000028.1, on the reverse strand, counting down.
TTCGACTACCCCTCAGCCCAAAACCCGCTCATGAAGACAATCTTATTAATTTTATTAGGCATTTTTGGATCTGTGTACTCCACATGAAAAACTTTGGGAACCTCCTGTGAGCGAACCGTTCGACCGATTTGAATGAAACACGCACCAATGGAAAGGAAATTGAAAAAACTGAGCTATAGGCGGTATATTTTCAGTGGCGTCCCCGAAATTTAAGGACGGGGCGAACGACCACACGACCCACAGAAGATTTTATTGCTACTATCAAAAAGTTCTAAATTACACCGTTACATTCCATATTTATCATCATCATCATTAAATATTACATATACCTTTTTAAAAATATTAGACTGAATGTGCAAAAGCACCGTCTTCTGTTTAGGCTGTAGCTCGACCACTTGATGACGAACTAGTACGAAAGTTCTCCAGATTTTTACTCCAGGGATATTTATGTGGATGAATACATGCATTTATATAAAAGAACCTCTTGCTTTTACCTATACATTTGTATGTTTGTGTGTGTATTTATGTATGTACCCAGCCAGCAAAATCATCGTAAACGAGCTCGTAAACTGACGTTTTCTCGAAGAAAACTCTGATAAAATATCGTTTATGATATCCGTTTACGATTCGCCTACGAATCCGGTTTCGCTCTGAAATGTTTTTTGCCTACGATTGTCGTAAAAGTATCGAAAAAGCACTCGTATATGAACCTTTTTACGTCCGTTTTTTTATCGTAAATGTACTCGTAAACAATTAATTTTCGATAGAAAAACCGACTTTCTAGACCGCCTTACCAACTGATTTCAATGCGAAAAATAATGCAAATAAACAAACCTAAATTTTAGGTATAAAGTTTTTTATTAAATAATAAAATTGTATATCTTTTTGCCAGCGTGTACGTACTGATATTGGTTTACATGTTAAGCATTACAACTTATAAATAGTGGGTCATACAACCCAGAGGGCATCCCGAGATCCCAGAATAGCAGCTACTTTCTCTGTCCCTTTTTCTTTTTCCGCAAATCCACCTTCCAGCACGCTAGTAATAATTTAAAAGATATATTTTATGTTATTTGTGTTTTTAATTAGATATTTTACAAACATACTTACTTTTAAAATATCAGTTTGAAAATTTTCGTTAAAAATTTTTTGTTTGAAATTTTTTATTTTAATTTTTTTGTTTGACGTGACAGAAAAGCTTCTTTTGTTATTGTTTTTTTATTCGAGAATAGCTCGTAAATCGCAATGTTCGTAAAATGTACGGTACCTTGCTGGCTGGGTACATATTTTTCTACAACCGTACTGGAAAAAAATAAAAAATATTTTTTTTTTTTTCTTTAATCAATTGAAGAATAATCATTAAAAAATTAAAGTAATTGGTAATCAATCATTAGGTGGCTTTTCAAAATTTAATCAATAAAACTGCTATAGATTAGCAGGGCAACCAAAAATATGCGGTAAAAAAGTGTTTATGCGTATAAAAAAATCCTTTAAAACAGCATACTATGCACTTAAAATATGCGCTAAAAAATTTTTCTTTTGTAATTAATTTTCAAACTCAAAATATTTTCTTAAAATTCATCAAAGAAAAAAACATAGCATGGACATAAACAAATAATAACTTTTAAAAATAATGGTAGTCCAGGCGACGAGACAGAGTGTAAGAGTAGGTGTAAGAGTAGGTCGCCTCCCCGTTGGTGCACCCTCGGTAACGCTTAATGACCTACATGGCCTACACGGCTAGTTTCTTGTATTGCCGGTTCTACGAGAACGGTACCAGTACTTGTGCTGTACCCATCGTGCCGAAACGACCCGGGCCGTTTTCTTATATCGACCAGGCCAAGAGCAATACACTCAGGGTGACCCTGTCTGACATTTAGGCAGGGCTACACCTCGCTACAACAACAACAACAAGACAGAGAATCTACTGAATACGGAAGTGGTTGGGACCATAGTTTTTTTTTGGGTTATCTTTATGCCTTACTAGAGAAAATGAAAGGGTAAAAACAAATATGTGAAAATATGCAGAGCCTCTTTGTCCGCAGCGATTTAAATTGCACTTTTCGTTTTTAAATATTTCGTAAATGCTAATAGCTAGAAAAATTAAAAAAAACCTATGGCCAGCGCCACTTCCGCGTTTAGTCCCTGTCCCCTAGACTATAGCGGAAAAGATAACTTTTTTATATTTTAAAAATTTTGCAAATGAAATGCACTTGCTGTTAAAATAAACCATAAACATATGCGCCTTTCGAATAAAAAACTGCGTCTTTTAGCACGATAGGCAGCGTTATACATAGAAAAACTTCTCTCCACCTCAACTGAGGTAATTGGTGCATATTTAAAGGCAGCATTTTCTGATATTGAGAATTTTTCATTTTCATTTTGGTCAGAAATTTGAGTACCAACTTTTTTTAATATATTGCTTTTTTTTAAAACATTTGCAAATTTTAGTTTTACAGAGTCGCACATTTATCAATAGCTTCTTTTACATCTTAAACTATTTTTATTTGATTAACTAGACTTAAATTACTTGTTTGCTAAACAAGTCCAATGAACTATTTTCGGATAAAAAACGTGAATAGCTTTCACCATCAGTGATGTAAAGAAGTATTGCCTCATTGTTGAACTCTGGCCCGAAAATGTCAACTGAATCTGCAAACAGTGTTGCCGTTGGGGACCCTAAAGGGTCATTTTGACCCTTTTTTAGAGCCAGGACCCCGGACCCTACTTTTTCACAAAAGTACCATTTTTGACCCTTTTTTTAAATTCGTGACCCTTTTTGATCCCTTTTCACTTTCAAACTGCAATGAAATGCATTTTTATCGTTTTTTTGTTAAAAACCAAAAAAATCTCCTTGTTCCTTTTTTACTCTTACATCGGGAACACTTGCCGATTTCCAAATGTCTTGCCTAACTGATTTGTATGTATGTATATATAAGGGTGATTCAAATAAATAAGTTTTAGTTTTTTTTGGGTCTTACGCCCTACAAAGTAAGTAAATGATAAGAAAAAAGCCTCGCAAAAAGTTAGCTCTGCAACTTACCCCTTACCTACTTAAAATATCCTTTAACCGCCTAGGCTATTCTGGCCGTGCCTTAAGGGTCGCTTTTTCGCCCTTTCCCATATTTTTTTTACGGGAAAAAAAGGAATTCTTTTCAAACTCAGTCATTCAACATAAAAAAAAAAATGGAAAAGGCTTATGTAAATGTGTTCCTATCTAAAAAAAAGAGGGGACCCTTTTTGAAATTTTTTCAGCGGCAACACTGTCTGCAAATAATCGAGCTATTGAGGAGTGATTTACTGCCTCTAATAAAGCTGTTTTTATCAAATATTTTTGCTTTGCGGCTTGCTCATCGTTTTATAATACACCTATTACCACATTTGCAACATATCGGCCTGACTCGTGTGTAGTTTGGTCCGTTGAGATCCATAGATATTCGTTTTTTATATTGCAAGTTCATATAAACTACTGACTGTAGATCTCAAAGTGGTTTCTGATGGCAACTCTATATCAATATATTTTTTAAAAAATGAAGAGTTATGTAAGCTGGCTTGAGGTCCAAGTTTTAATAAAACACAAACGTTTTGTTTTTATTACCAATATATTTCGATTACACACGGTAATCGTCTTCAGGGTGAAACTACAAAACAATAAAACAAAATAAATAAAATAAATAACAACATCATAACAAAAAAGTTTTTTGATTTTTAAAAAATTAATTACATACATTTTTTACACGTGTGTATCACTTGACGTGGAGTTGGTCACTATTTGTTTGTTTGTAAACAAATGGCGATAGAAGCTAGCCGAGTTGTTTTCTATGTCCGTTTTGTAGTTCATTCGTTTTCTAGTCGGAGTGTTTATAATATGAAGCATTTCCAGTGTAAATCGTTTGCTGTAATGTTGTTCTTGTTGAAGAACTCTGGCGTCGTCAAAGTTTGGTGAGTGGGAGTTTTCAGTACAGTGGGTCATGAGTGCTGTTTTTTGATTTATAGTCTGATGGCAATATTTATAGTCAGATTTGTGTTGTGATAAACGACTTTTTAATTTTCCTTTTGTTGTGCCAATATATACGCTGTGACATGACTCGTTGTTTTTTCCATTACAGGGGATTTCGTATATTATATTGCTTTTTTCCGTATGTGGAATTTTTTGATTTTGTTTTATTATACATAGTTTTCAATGTATTTATCGGCTTATGGGCTATTTTTATTTCCTCTTTGTTGTAGCAGTCTGATTTTGCCAATCGTTCAGACAGTTTCGGCACATAAGCTACCGACTTAAAAATTTTCGGGGTTTTTTCTTTTTCTCTTTCTTGATCCTTTTCTTCTTCATATTTTCTTAACAGTGTTTTAATTATATTCTCGGGAAAATCATTGTTTCTTAACATTAGTTTTATCTCATTTTTTATTTCCTTATGGTAAGTGTCGTCGGTAATTTCTAACATTCGTCTTATACAGCCCATTGCTGTATTCATTATCATCGTCTTTGGATGCCTTGAATAAAAGTTGATGATTCGTCCAGTTGATGTTGATTTCTTATACCACTTTAAATTCAATTCATTTTTATTTCTAATAACAATTGCGTCAAGATATGGTAGTTTTCCTTCGTCTTCAAGTTCCGTTGTAAAATTTATATATTTGTTAAACGAGTTAAGTGTTTCCAGCGTTATTTTTACATCCTTTTCGTGAATTATGGCAAATAGATCATCGACATATTTTGTGATTAATCTAGGCCCTCTTTCTAACTTTGTTATTGTGTTGTCTAATAATTTTTCCATCACTATGTCGGCAATTACTGGTGAAGTTGGGGATCCCATTGGCAAACCTTTTAACTGTGTATATAATAAAACATTGAATTTGAAATATCTATTTTCTTCTATGCAAAATGTCAGTATTTCCATAAAAAGTTTTTTTGGTATCTGTGTGTGTTCTTCTATTGTCGTCCACTTTTCTCTTATGATGTCAAATGCTAATTGTGTGGGAATACTGGGAAACAGGGAAATTACGTCGAAGGATATTAGCTTTTCATTGTCAGATATGTAGGCATTGTTTATTTTTGTTTTAAACTCCAGTGTATTTTTGATGTTGTATGCCGAGTTTGCCGTTACGTTTCTTAATATATCTGCTATATATTTGCATAGGTTGTGTGCTGGTGATCCAGTGGCTGAGCAGATTGGCCTAAGTGGTGTCCCTTCCTTATGTAGTTTTGGTAGACCATAAATTCTCGGTGGTAGAGCCGTTGTTGTAGCTAATTTATTTTTCTCCATTTTTGAAATTAGATTTAATTTATACAGTTTGTCGACCAAATTGTTATTTTTGCTTTGAAGTCTCGACGTAGGATCCTGTCTTTGAACCCTATACATTGTCAAGTCGTTTAAGATATCCCCCATTTTCTTATTGTAGTCATTTATATCCATAGCTACCGTTTTATTGCCTTTGTCAGATGTTAATATACGAATGTTTTTATTTTTACTAAGAAATTTCTGCGTCCGCCCCACTGTATCAGTTATTGCACGATCTATTGCACTTTGCCTATTTGTTGTTGTATAATCTTTTATAAGTATTGAGAATTTTGTTCTTGATTGCTCTTGTTTTTCTTTAACTTTAATTGTTTGAACAAGATCCTCTCCGTCAGCTATATATTTAAACAAAGGAAATTTTTTATTTTCGATTGGAAGAGCAAACTTTGGACCTTTTGTCAATAGCATTTGTACGTCTGATGGAAACTCGACGTTAGTTTTGTTTACGAACCAACCTTCATTTTTGTTGTTGTCCGCAAAGAGATGGTTTCGATTTTTTCGCAGTTTGTCGTGCTTTGCTTC